>CM050165.1:24140717-24768217 GCA_027410445.1 Discoglossus pictus | reverse complement strand
TACTAAACATGACCATATTTAGTCACGTAATGTCTATGAGTAATATAGATATGTTTGAGATTCTTACCTGCATTGCCAGGAATGCCTCTGATGATGCCAGCCAAACTGGACAGGGATCTTCTCTTCCTCTCCCTATGTGTATGTAGCATAGAGATGTACTTGCTCTGTATATGTCTTGGGATCACCAAGTTCTCCAGGTCTGTCTTCTGTAGATGAGGGACATCAGGCAGGTTCAGATTCTTGAGCAGGGCATCCTTGATATTATCAGGGGTAAATCCACTGATGGTAGTAAAATAGATCGCACTGAAGAGACAGCAGAGTCTCAGAGCCATGATGGCACTTAGATTGCAGATTACTGAGCTGAGGTGTGCTGAGTATCCTTGTCTTGGACTATGTGTCTGGTCCATACAACCCGCCCTTAAATAGGAAATCACCACTCACCCCCTGCTGGGCAAGTTAATAATGCTAAATAAGATGTAAAGACTGGGCCAGCAGGGTAGCAACACTCCCATTACAAGGCTGACACCTTTCTTTTGTATATAGTCAGACAAGAAATATACTATCAGACTTGCTGAATTAACCCCTGAAGGGCTCATTTTTTTTCTTACGCACATTGTACAGTGCAATTCTACCTAAAATTAGGAAATAGTCTTACACTATAAAAATGTCTTAATATTTTTTGTTTTAAAATTAATTTCCCATGTTTCACAATGAATATTTTTTTTTGTATTCTTTGTTATAAAGGGCAACATTTTTGCACTACAATACAAAAAGTACAGTAAATTCATATTTATTCATATTTATGATAATACAGACTTGCAAAGCAGTGGTGAGTGTGACTTGACAATCTAGAAGACAGGTTGAGTTAAATGATTATTTTAATTAGTCACTGGTTCCATAAAAAATATAATCATACAAACAATGTTAGGTTACCAAACATGAGATAGGTGTAGAGCCTCCATTTATAAAAGGCAGCGAGAGAGTTAAGGAAGATATAACTAAGAGTCTCATTTCAAAGTGCCAAGAAATCATGGTATAAGTAGAGAGTGCCTAGGAATCAGGATTATACAGAGTTACCAAATATTAAAGGGACACCTTATTATGGTGTCCCTTTAATATTATTTTAGTAAGGTAATCATTTATAAACAATAGTATATATATATATATATATATATATATATATATATATATATATATATATATATATATATATATATATAATTTATGCATCTGTATGCTTTTTTTGTACCATCTTTATTTCTGTCTTCTGGTACATATCTCTATCCGTGAGCATATGTTTCATATCAAGTAGTATGGAATCTTGAAAGTAGTAGTTCATTGACACTCCATATATTGCTATTTGCACAAATGACCCTTACTGATCTACCCTTCAAGCAGCAAGAGGCCTTGGAAGTTTAGAGAAGGATAGTGAACAATGTTGATGACCATACCTATATATAAAATCGCATATAATATGTGGT
The DNA here is from genome assembly GCA_027410445.1 of Discoglossus pictus. Classification (NCBI taxonomy): domain Eukaryota; kingdom Metazoa; phylum Chordata; class Amphibia; order Anura; family Alytidae; genus Discoglossus; species Discoglossus pictus. Next base: position 24,766,736 of record CM050165.1, on the reverse strand, counting down.
ATAATTTTTTTCATGCATCTATTATGTTTTTTTTTTTTTTTTTTACTTTTTTCAGTTTCTAAACACATTTTACATTTTCCCCAATATCCATTCTAGTTTTTAAAATATAGCACTGGAGATTACAGTGTCTGGTGTTACTTTGAGAAGAATTATGGTTTAAATATAAATTGGCTGTAAAACATGAATTAACAATATATTATATGGGGGTTAAAGTGAGAGAAATAAATAGGTGGTCATCAGAGAACGCACTAACCTTAATGGGTTAGTTCTATGGACATAATAATCCACTCTGAGAGCAATCTCTTTTGGTGACTTGTGCCCTTCACAGGGAGAAATATCCTGTAGTATATCAGTCTGGTCCCACTCACTAGAGTGACCCGCCCCTGAAATACCAGGCAATTCTACCCAGAACAGGAGAAACAGCAAACCCCAGACGCGTTTCGGCCTTTATGGGCCTCGTCAGTGAGGTGCAGCTGGACTCCCTAAGGCACAGTGAGCAAGGGGTCACATCTGGAGTCCCCTATCACCCTTAGGGAGACTAAACCCTAAGGGTAATTTGCAAAAACAAAACAACTAAGTCCGAGGTGCTCATCAGAGAACTAAGGAAGATGTCTTGAATGGGCTAAAATACAGGATTTTATAGGAGCATCTAGGGTGTGGTGTAGGTGTTAAAAGGGACAGTGCCAAGTAAGCAGCAGGTGTTAAAAGAGAGAGTTTGGGCAAGAAGTTGTTAAAAAAGAGACCAACAGTCACCATCCCAGTGGAGTAACTTTTACTAACAAAATAATATTTTAGGTGATCTGAGTTCACAGAGTTCATCTGAGTTTAAGGTAAACACAGATAATGATGTATTTTACATACAATGAGACAGAAGGAATTACATGTGATTAGTATGTGATGATATAGCATTAAAAACATCAGATTTAACCACGTCAACCAGCTAAGCTAGGTAACTACAATACAATTTCCATGTTTGTTTTAATATAAATATATTTTCTTATAAACATACATTTTTAAACAGCACATTGTGACATTTTCAGGAACCCTAACCTCTACAAGGGGAAGATGGTTTAAAGATCTTGGTACATAGCAGTTCATCAAGATGTCTCATCTTAGTACATCGGGTACATGGTGTTTTAACAGAAAATTGCTAAATATTTAATTGTAGATTTTGCTATCAGTTCATTAAAATAAAAATTGAATATATATTTGGTGCCGTTGCTCAAATGAAACAAAAACCTTAAGACTGTGAGGAATCATCTGATGAAGCTTCTTGAACGCTGGCTAAGAAACACAGAACACGCACTTCCAACCAGTTGTGAGACAGAAATGGAAACTGTGGATTAAACTAGATGTAGGAATAAACATATCTACTCCAAGTGTTGGATGGAGGTATTAAGTCCTAGTATATATCTCATAGGATACCATTGGCATGGAGAGGATCTCTAAGATTTCCCCAACACTTCATCCCATTACTACATCTGTCTCCACTCTTTTTAGACGTTCTCAAAACTCTAAATTATAATTACTGTATCAAGCAAAAATCTTGGAATTATTTTGGGGCCAACTACCTGGCAATTTAACCAATGTAGGAAATCCTATCCCAAGTCATTCACTAAATTGCAATAACTAATGTTGCTTTTCTCCGTAGTTCGACTCAAAGAGCTTTACCATTCTTCTGCTGATATTGGGTTACCCAAACGCTTTTGTAAATAGAACTTCTTCAATAATGGGGGCTGTTGATGGCAAAAGATGGAGAGAGAGTTCCACAGAACTGGATCTGCATGACTGGTAGATCTAGCACCTAATCATGCTAAGCAAACTATTGGTACCTTTAGTTGTGACGCACCTGCTGAGGGAAGACCTTGGGTATGAGTGCAGGAGACCACAAGATCATCCATGTAATTAATTAAGATAATTATAATTATACACAGTCTTTCTGTGTTATGATATACTCAAATATTTCTACCTATGTGAACACAACATACTGAGGCATGTTATAAGAAATAACTTTCCAGGCCTAAAAATATTAATATTTGTGTAATTGTCCAAGACATACAATCATGGCAGATCACAGGTACAGTATAATAGGGGGAATATAATAGCAGAATGCACATTAAACTGCAATCTACCATGGTACAATGCGCATTAGCGCTACTCAGGTGATTAACTAAAATGTAGGTATTATAATTTGGTCCGTTATGAGTAATGACTGATGTAGCATTATGTATCCAGCCCTATATATATATATATATATATATATATATATATATATATATAGGGGGGAGAGAGTGGGGAGAGTGGGGAGAGAGAGAGGAGAGAGAGAGAGAGCTAGAGAGAGAGAGAGTACGAGAGAGGGGGGAGAGAGATTTATAATATATATATATATATATATATATATATATATTTTTTTTTTTTAAAGAAAAGCTACCATTTAATTCATATTTTGCTTTTAATATTTTATATTTCCATAAACTGGGATTAATTTACAGTTCCGTAAACGTCAATTTTGTTGCTGGAATTTTCCTGTTATAGTTAGTCACTTATGTCAAAAATGACAGCAATAAAATGTGAATGCTTGCAATGCTGTTTGCCACACAATGCAAGGCTCTCCTCCCTCTTGCGGGCCCCTCCCACTGCCTACTTTACGGGCCATCGCGAGTCCCACAATGAGCGGCTTCCTAATTACAATGAAAACTCGCAATTACGACAACTATTATATGTAATGGTAATGGCTGATTATTGGTAATATTCATGTGGCTGCTGTGGGGTTGATTATTAGGAAGATTTGTGCTTATGGACGTGTCTTACCACTCCCATTCAACGCCACGTTCACAATACCTCGTGCTGACCCCCATGTGCGCCTTGTTGTCATTATGGAACGCACAATTACCTGAGATGTTGGGGCGCAGATTATTGCACCTCATTACTCACCTGCCATACTTTAGTATGATCACCAAGTGTGTTTTTGTAATAAAGTTTATTTTAGACACTTTTTGTTGAGAAATGTGTTTGGACTTTTAGTGAAGGATTATGTAGCATTAGAGGATTTAAGACAAAAGCTCCATTACTTTGTATGAAAGACAAATATAACTTTTGTCACCTTTCTGTAGGTAATGCAATACACAGAGAAAGAGGAGCCAGCCCGCTCTTAATGTCTATACACAGACACATCAGTCTGACAAAAAGGACCATTTGCTACAGTTAATTCCAATTAATGCAGAGACTCCTCTCTGAAGTGGAAATTATGCAGAGAATAAAGGATACGCTTTGGAAAGATAGGAAGTAGATTGTGGGTTTGACATGATTGTGGCCACTAAAATCTATGGGCCTCATTCAATTGCGATTTGGCCAATTGAATAGGGCTCTAAATAAGCACACAGCATATTTTTTTAAAGAAGTTTTTAGTTAGTGAAAACCTTGCTTTTGGATAGATGCTTACTAACTAAAAACTTCTTTAAAAAAATATGCTATGTGCTTATTTAGAGCCCTATTCAATTGGCCAAATTGCAATTGAATGAGGGCCTATCTGTTTTAGTGTCCAGTGCACCAGAGCCTCGCATCTAGGTACAGTATGTAGTTTTATGAATCTGTTTAACAAAAAAGGCAAATAAAACTTAATATATTATATAGTATACATATATTTATTCTGCTTACAAATGTGTTTTAATGCAAATTTCCAATTATTCCTCCCATAAAGCTTTAATTTTTAAAATAATTTTGTTAATTAATGTCTTTTTCCATGTACCATTCAGTATGTACAAGATATTCTTATGTGATTTTGAATGCCATTAAATTAAAATGTTTGTATTTGTGAAAAACAAATTACCTAAATTTGGACATTTATGAGATTTGAAAATATTATTTTAATAACTCAACCTTTAAGGCACTAAAATATCATAAAAAGTCGTGATATTGCATTTATATTATTTATTGGATAGAATATACGATTTCCAACCGTTATATAATGTCCAAAAACACAAAAATCTAATATTAAACCCTTTATTTTCTTGAAGGCTTTACAATACCAGTGTAAACACTTTACATGATAAAACTATTATTTCACCAATAATTAAATAATGTTATACACGTGCAAACAGCTGCAAAGCAAGTCTTTAGCCAGAAAATATAATTAAAAAACATATTAATGACCACTGCCCTCCCCTCTTATTGTCCTGAAGAATACTGAAAGGAAGTGAACAATTTCAATTTTGTTTAGGCCATCTTAGGCCCTCATTCAATTGCGATTTGGCCAATTGAATAGGGCTCTAAAAGAGCACATAGCATTTAAAAAAAAAGTTTTTAGTTAGTGAAAACCTTGCTTTTGGACAGATGCTTACTAACTAAAAACGTCATAATGTTATGTGCTTATTTAGAGCCCTATTCAATTGGCCAAATCACACTTGAATGAGGGCCTTAGTAAGGCTTGAATAATGTTAATTCTGTTGAAATCTTCCGCTTCCTTTTATTAGCGGTGCCAATTATGAGTGTTATATTTTCTGACTTAAGCTTTGATTTGCTTCTACATGCACATGTATTTTTATGTTAATTAGCGGTGAGCTAAAAATAGGTTTAAAATGAGAAATGCGTTAAATTAAACATTTTAAGGAAACATTTTTCAAATGATTTGTTCCCAGATTATTTGTGACCATCCAAGACAGTAAATGTCTTGCATTTTGCAGACAGCTCTGCATACACATCATTGTACATCTCAGCCTGTGATCATTACAATGGCCTGTTTGCTTTTAGCAGCTCATATAAATGTCTGGCACAGTCAGTCTAAGGGTCTGTCTCTGTCGTGCTTCTTCATATATGTGCCTCCTTCCTTTTCCTAAGACTGTGGATTGCAGGACAGTCTTCATGGGCTTCCCAAGTAACATAAAATTAATGAGCAAATAGACTGAGCCATAAAGGAGATGTGGATTGAGTGAGTTTCACAGTGTGCTGTGCCAATTGTCAGACTTGCCATTCCTTGCTTGTCGTGCAAACAACAGCCAGGAATTTACAAAGGCTCCTTGTGCAGTTTGTGTATTGGAAGTTACATTGAGCATTTAGCATGTCAGACAGGGGATTAAACAGGCTCAACAAAGTGAAATATGACTGGTCACAGTCTGAGGCCTATCTTTATTAAAGTATTAATGTGTACTGATACTGGGTACCAGATGCCATGTTACACATCTTAGTTACACAAAGAAAATTCCAAACGTATTTATTTTATTTTCATGTTATCATTATTATGGTGGTAAACTGATCACATTGCTTCATTTCTGGAGTTACCTGTACCTGTATATTTTCATTTTAATCATTAAAAACAATCTTTTTCCATAATGATTAGTTTGTAATACAGCCAAACATTTATAAATCCAGCTTCTCACAGTCACTACCCAACAAGGCTTGATTCTTTGGCCAAAGCACAGTTAAATACATATCCCATAGTTTAAACAAATTAGTAATTATCGTAATATTTTGTCAGTTTTCACACAACAGCTTGTTAATAAAAATTCAACAAAAAAAGTTAAATGACTATTATATAAAAAAAAAAAAAAAAAAAAAAAAATATATATATATATATATATATATATACATATATATATATATATATATATACCGTATAAAAATATGTATGTGTATATATATATATATATATATATATATATATATATATATATATATATATATATAAATATGTATATATAAATATGTATATATATATATATATATATATATATATATATATATATATATATATATATATAAATATATATAGATATATATATGCATATATATATAAATATATATATACATATATATATATATATATATACATATATATATATACATATATATATAACTATATACATAAATATAAATATATATATAATTGAAATAACATATGCTTTTACGTATATCTGGAATGTGATTAGTTGAAATAATAGACCTATAATTATCATTAAAGGGCCACAGATAGCTGTGTGGGTTCCAGTGGTGCCCAGAGGTTTCTCGACTCCATGATATCATGCTATCGGCCTCCTTTAGAACATCTGGTATGACTCTACTGAATAATATTTTAAAGGAATTAGGTCTCATCTTGATGAACCCCCATACACAGGTCCTACTTCCTTTAATGTATGTTTTTTAGACTTCTCATTACATCCACATACTCTTCGTTATTACCATGAATTGATTTGTACTGAAATAATTTTAAAATGAGATTTGTATTGTCTGCAAATGATCATAACTACTGAACATCACTGGTATTGCCCATTATTATCTAATTAGTAGCAAAGTTTACTCATTTTGGGATTACATTTTTTTTATCATTAGTACATACCTTTGAAAATAACAAATTGAGACAGCGAAGTCTCCAACTTCCCAAACTAACAGCAGTGGCCATTGCTATATGACAAAGACCTTGCCTAGGTGGTAACGACTCAATTATCACTTTTTGAGGTTTACAAAACACATGTAAATGGGTACTCCGAGCTCTGTTTCATGATTCAATGGGCAGGTCAAAATGTGTCGAAGATTACATCTAATGACCCCAGTCGTCAGGATCTTGCACCTCCCTCTGCAATGGCTCACACTACATCATTATAACAGGCTGTGGGCTTCCAGTAGGCTTCTCACCTCAACATTCAGCACACCCTCCAGCTATCTATTTCACTGTTGATACTAATTTACTAGAGGTTTACTTTCTTTAGTTTTTACATCATTATTTTAAAGTATATTTAATAGTCCTAGCCGCGTTGACAATTATTGTGAATGATAATCCTTGAATAAGGAAAGAGGAGTAGTCATGGGGGATTAATATGCCCTGATCTGAATGGGCTGCGGCAGCATAAAACCAAACACTGCTCACAGTATATTTTCTAAATATGAACAAAAGTTCATGCCATATTTCAAATTCTTGACAAGCTTTGAATTATATAAAAATGTGTAATATGATTATTGGTACAAGACATTATTTTCCTACATGGTAGTGTCCCATCTTGATTTTTTTTAATGATCTATTGAGCAATAAGAGAGTTGATCATCTGCAATAAAGAAATTATAAACAACTATATTTTTCCCCAATATTTTGATAGTGTATTGATATATCTATACGTCTATATATATGTGTGTGTATATATATATATATATATATATATATATATATATATATATATATATATATATATATATATATATCCAAAGCACTCACAGAGCTCCTACTCCTGCATTGCTCTTAGTTGTAAGTGTTCATTTCCACTAACTAGAATAGGAACTCAAATAGGAACTTCTCTCAGAGTTTATTGTAGGTAACAAGTATTCACGCATTGCTCCACCTTTACACATGACATTTTTCTTTCTGTCAACAACTCCACAATCATCCCAACATGTGAAGTCCATTGTCTCAGTATCACAGTTGGCTCAGATCTCTACTTCATACCCCGCATCTCATCACTCACCAAATCCTGCCATGTACCATCACAATATGTTCAACACCTATCCCTTCCTAATGCATAACAATCCAACATTATTCATGCTCATGATGACCCGACTTGACTATTGCAACTCCATCTTAATTGGCCTTCCACTAAAAGGTCTATCCCCACTCAAATCTATCCCGGATGCCTCTGCCAGGCTCATCCACCTCACTGAACATCGATGATCTGCGGCTCCCCTCTGCTCCCCTCTGTTAATCCATAAACCAGCTCCTATCTAGGGTACAAATGTAAATTGTAATCCTAACCTATGAAGTTGTCAACTACACTGCACCTGCCTATATCTAAAGTCCTGTCTCAGATTGCAATTCGCTGTCTCGGCTCTGCCTGTGACATGCACCTCTCACCCCATATCATTACTTCCTACTACTGCCCCATTTCCGTGCAATTCCCTACCTCGCTTCATTAGAAACTACCCTAGTTTTCAGTCATTTAAATGCTGAAAACTCAGCTCTCCTCCTCCCTCAGGTTCTGAAAGAACCATAATCAGCACACTAACAGGCTTGCCATCAACACAGTATGCTCCTGCTCCTCTATGATCCCAATGAAAGGATCTTTTTGGAGATTTCTTTCCATATGTACCTGTACTAACGTGTATTACATGTAAACTTTATTTCACTTGTGCAAACAGGGGTGGCTAAGGAATTATACTAGCGGTTCCACAATTATAAATGATCTCTATCACTCCTATTACCTCTTAGATCGTAATTGCTTACAAGAGCAGGGACCTTTATCTGCTCATGTGTCAATATATAAATATACATGTACACATGTGCTGTATTCTCTTATATTTTACTGTATTCAAATGTATGTTAAATGTTATCCATGTGTTTATTGTGCCTCTAGTGCTATGGAATTTAATATATATATATATATATATATATATATATATATATATATATATATATATATATATAAGTTGCTGTTTTAACTTTAATTTATTTGTAACATTTATTTTTTACATTCACAATAACAAAATGTAAAAAAATAAATTAAAAAAACTATGATTATTTTTGTAAAATCTCAAATCTTATGAAAAAATCAGCAAAACAAATTTTTGTGTATCCTTAACTTTCTAAGGGCTGGCATTGAAAAAAGCTTTAATTAGTGCTCTGGTTTCCTTGGGACACATTACAATTTAAAAATAAATTTTAAGTAATCTGTGCTAATTATACTGTGAAAAATGTGAAAAAAATGTAAATCTGTTATATTGATGTAGGTTCTTACTCATATAGTTATAGCACAATAAAATACACTGAAAAAAATAATTATACAGTAACATTTTGACAGGTGCCGTCGTTACATACAATGGGTATATAAATGGGGGGTACTATTAAGGTGTTTGTATCACAGAACCATCAATAGAGGCAGCTTTACATGCTCATTTATTCTTTACGCTTAGATGTTATCACTTTCACTGCAAACAAAGGAATCAATGGATTTGTTTTTAGGATAAATACAAGTTTATATTCTCAAATTCAAGGAAGTGAACATTCAATGCAACTTTTTATTCTGAAAGTTACATCATAATTTATGAATATCTAAAATAATCTTTTCTCCAAATGTTTAAATATTGTAAAATAAAAACATGTGTAATGACCTATACTGGTTTATTTTTAATAAGTCTATTTTTGCATTTTTTATATATTGTCTTTGCTTTAATTTTCTTTAAACATGTATTTTATTATTTTCCTATTGATTATCAAATAGCCATTGATAGGATCAATAATTGATTAAAATGAAGAGTTTATGGAAACTGAAAGAACGTTAGCCAGCAGGGGCCGCACCTTTAGCATAGTCGTATACAAACTTATTTGGACTAGCTTTCCTCTAAAGTGACCTTGAAGGATAGAGCCGACTATTGGGTCATTGAACAATGACATGAGCTTGATCCCCGAGGCTAACAGCCTTATTAAATTGCTATTCTGCCAATTGAATAGGGCTCTATATAAGCACAGAGCATATTTATTTTACAGAAGTTTTTAGTTGAATTTCTATCCAAAAGCAAGGTCTTCACTAACGAAAAACTTCTGTAAAATAAATTATGTAGAGCCCTATTCAATTGGCCGATTTGCAATTTAATAAGGCTGTATATGTTGTCTCTCCAGTATAGGCATTTCAAATTTCAAGGATAAAATAACACATTAGCACTATTTGACTAATTTTGCCCTTAGGCCTTTGTTATATTTGTCATAAGGTGATGATGTTGCCAAACTTTCTAAACCCATTTGCTAGAATCAAAATACTTGTCTAGTTTAAGTATAATTAAACTAGACCAATTTTTTTTGGTGTTGTTCAGTCGTTTCCAACTCTTTGTGACCATAACACACCATGCTAATCCACTTGGTTTTCATGGCAGAGATGCTGAGGTGGGTTGCCAGTTCCTTCTCCAGTGGGTCACAGTAAACAGCTCCTGGTATTCATAGTTGGTCTCCTATCCAAGTACTGACCAGGCCCAACCCGGCATGGCTTCAGTGTGGTGTGAGCTCTTGGTTCCCTGGCTGGAGTCCAGCCCATGTAGTAGCAATGAAAGTACTGAATCCTAATCACTGGACCACCAGGGAACCCAGACAATATTACCCCCTCTTAAAAGATAAAACACAAAGGCACCCCATTAACATGTAAATAAATCATTTAGTGTGTGTATCTTGTGGGCCTGTGGACTGGGAATGGGAAGTAGCCAATCAGTTTGGCGACACAGTGCTGATGTACTCCAATGTAAAAAGAAGCATTTTATTTGTGTTGATCAATTCAATGTTCCTGGGCTCCATACAACTCTTTCATGGCAAATACACATGGAGCCTCATTCAATTGCAAGCTCGCATCTCACGGTATACAGGCTGTGTGTCTGCCGGCTTGCTGCGGGCTTGTACTCTGCTATAATTACTGAGCAATTCAATTGAACAAGCCCACAAGTTAGGGGCCAAAAGCCGAAACCGTAAACCATGCACTCGTACGTAGCATTTCAGGACGGGAACATGATCAGTTAAGCAAGGCCGTAACTACCCATTTAGAAACAGCCAATAGTAAATGAGACAATCATCATGACATCAGTAAAACATGGAGGTTACATGTCAATCAGTTAGCGTTTGGGGGTCCGATATGCAATCAGACTCGCAAACCCGCAAAATACAAAATAATAAAAATTAATGCCAATACTGTTCTAGTCCATGTGGGTGGCCTGATATGTATTAACTCCTTGATTCCCGAGATTGATAAAACCCCGAAATAAAACATAATAATAATTCATTTTTTATTGCCAATTTGCGAGCTTGAGACTGTTGTGCGATTAATTATAATGTCTTGCATCGCTTTTCCTATCTTTAAAAGTGGAGTATTGATTTTTTTTTTGCATTTACAATTCTACGCACAGGTCTTTAACCCCCTTGCGAGTCCTATCTGGTACCCGTAGGATTTTCTTCTACATTTGCCGTTTACAGGTGTGAAAACATTTGCGGGCTTGCGGAATTGTAGCAATTGAATAGCGATTTGCGATTTTAGAGACCTTAAACATAGCAGATGAGTAACATCAAAGGCTTAGATGGGGGCTACGGGATTTTCAGACCGTAACCCGTAGACCGTTTGCAGCTTGCGACGGGACGCCAATTGAATAGCAAATTAGTTTACATTACGGGCTCCAGTCAATTACAAATTCTCAATTGAATGAGGCCCACTGTATTTATATCAGAGGGCAATGCCAATGACCGAAGACATTTGGAGGTTATATGACAGATAGGACATTAAAAATTCCAAGTGTTTATGTCCAGTGAAATACCATGTAACATGTAATTATAGACAAGAAAATACTCTGTCTATATCCCAAATATGAAATAATGTGTATTGCAGGCTAATCCTAATCCAGTTACACAGAGGAAATGAGCAGCCGAGACTAAAGAGAATTGGCTGCTCAACTGCAAAATCCACAGCCAGTCTGTGCAGTGTTTATTTATTAAGGGTTAATAAGGCACTGCAGGGGGCCCCTGGGAGCTCTTGTATAGTATTTGGATTTATGTATATTTATCTTGCAGGTGTATAGAATTTAATTTAAATTAAATTTTGGCACAGATTTTTTAAGCATAATTGTTTTAGATGATCATTTATTAATATAATAAAAAATAAAAATGATAAGCCTTTGTTAAGTGAATAAAAGGGTGAGGGTCTGGAAAGAAAACTAAAAATGTTCATCCTGGGGAGACTTGCGATACTCACTAAGGGCCTCATTCAAATGCGATTTGGCCATTTGAATAGGGCTCTATATAAGCACATAACTTATTTTTTTTACAGAAGTTTTTAGTTAGTGAACTTCTATCCAAAAGCAACTAAAAACTTCTGTAAACAAAATATTCTCTGTGCTTATATAGAGCCCTTTTCAATTGGCCAAATCACATTTAAATGAGGCCTCTCACTACAGTCTCCCCATCCTTACACCTCTCTCCTAATCTCATAAGCATTTGGAGCATTGTGTAAACAAGTGTTTATAAGGTAACTGTTTGGAAAGTAAATTAAAATTCACAGGGTTAGGTCCCTCACTATATTCACTAAGTCACACATTTACACAAAACCCCTAGATTATGTTGGCTATTACTGTAAAGTAAACTGATAACATTACAATGGGTTTAAGATGTATTTTCTAAGGGCCTCATTCTATTAGCGGCCGCAGCCGTTGCGGGGCCACAAGGACCGGCCGCAAGCTATTCGGCTATTCTATTCCCTTACGGCCGGAGGCTCCGGCAGGCTTGCGGCCGGTGCCTTGCTATCTCTTGCGGCCGCTCGCGGCCGAGGAAAGCCTTTGATCTAAAACGGCCGCAAGAGTTTCGGCCGTAAGAAATTCCTATTTGCAATTCAATTGCTCCGGGAAACCTCTCTGCAAGGCTAAAAACAAGCCGCAGCTTACTTGCAGGAAAGAGGTCTCGCTAGCACCAATTAAGCACATAAAATAGCCCAAATAAAGCCATCCTGCACTTTGAGAAGACTAAAAAGGGATTTTAGGTGTTAGAAAAAATAGCACATAATTCCCCTATACTCAAATCCGTAAAATATTTTATTTTTAATATCCGTAAAATATACATGTAAAAAGTCCAGAGTGCTTGGAGCACCTCAGACCCGCCCACGCCGCAGCCGGAAAATAAACAGTTAATTTGAACTCGGGTTTGGGCTGATGTGCAAGCTTGAGAGTGGGTTCCTTTTAATCCTCATGTCCCCCAATATGATCCCTAGCATTTACAGAGCTGTACAGTGCAGGCTTGAATTTATTTTTGAGTTTTTATATTTCTGAGATTACGGCCGGTTCCAAGATATGCGGCCGGCCGTAAGGGGAGATCCTTGCGGGGCCGTATAATAGGATCGCGAGTTAACTGAACCCCCGCAAGGAATCGCAGCCTTACGGCCGATTTACGGCCGCTAATAGAATGAGGCCCTAAGTGAGGATGTAATTAGACCCATGCTTTTGTTTGTAATAGAAATCTTGGGTCAAATTTGTGTCTTATATTATCGCTAATATACAGTTTGTTATAAATATTGTAAGTTCCTTTGTAGGTATCAATATAAAGCAACTCATCAGTCTAAATGCACATTATGTAAAAAAAAAGATCCTATTATAGGGCACACCTAATAATCCTAATCTCAGAAAAAAGAGAATAAACTAAATTATAAAACTTAACTTTTATTAATTGGTAAAATCCATATTAAAATATGTAAACATAGGTTGCAAAGAGGCCACAAAGAAATTGGATTGACTAATATAGTATCTCAAAAATGTAAATTCTGCCCCTTATAGACAAACCATATAAAGTGCTAAGTGACAATGTAATCACAAAAAAAGTGACTACTATACGAAATAAAGTGCTTAATATAAAGTGACAAGTGCTGTGATTCATATAGTATATAACTATATGGTAGTGGAAACTATAAATGATATATCTGAGCCACCATACCCTATTTTTCTTTAAATGCAGAAATGTAACACTAAATCTGCGTAATAACTGCCCAATGGATACAAGAAGAAGCCAAGGTGAAGACCCAAATCAAGAGCATCATTAATATAATGAGAAAGTGCTAGGATTACATTTTAGTGAATCTCGGCCAATGTCTAATGACAAAATCTGCTTTTCCTTGTTTTAGTTGTTGGCTGCTCATTTGAGAAGAGGCAATAGTTCTAACAGGAAAGGTTGGGCCAGACTGGACCAACTGAGTCATGATCCGGTAATATGCTCTGACCTAAGCTTTATACTCATGTTTAGCCCAGAAATCACAAACTGATGCAAGAAGCTAAATGTGACAAACCCAAGAGTTTAATTAATGAAAATAACATTTCATCTAATTCTTCCAGCATACCAACATTAATTTAATAACATTTTCTAGATGAAAAATAGGCGTAAAAATTAGAGACATTTTTCACTGAATGTTATGTAAGTTGTTCAATAATGTTTTTAGCATATAGTAGACTTTAAACAAATAAACTGCACTAACATGTATACCAGGAGATGTTTCAGATTTGCCATATTTATTTTTAAAAAAGAGATAAAATCAATTTTCCAATCGTTGGAGACAATATTTCAGGTGATGCAGTCAATTCACTTTCTGATCCTCTCCTTGAACATTATGATGCCCATCCTTAAGGCTGTGTAGACATGGGGCGTCGGTTATAGCCCTGGGCCTACATACTGTGCATTCACAGGTAGCCCTAAAACCTTGCCATAGGCCATCAATATTTTGATTATCAATATGTATAAATATAACCCTACTTACATGTGAAAAGAAAAACCAAAGTTCCCCCAAGTGGAAATCCAAAGAAGTGAGCCATAAACATCAGGGTTTTGTACCATGGATATTCACTTTGAGGCATTATTTACATATATGTGTATGTACATTGTTAATATGTAAGTGGTTTGATCCTACTTCTTTTGTCATAACAGTCTTTTTATATATCCTAGAGTGGGAGGAGTCAGTAGGTGAACATTTCTTCTGGAAGCCTACCAATCCTTAAAGGATCAAAGTGCCTCCATATTTACCATATGGTTAAACTTAATAATAGCCAAACAATATTTAGAAAGTATATGGATTCTAGACCTTGAGTTCATACGTCATACCTCAATCTTACCTCATTATCCCAAGGGAGAATCACTATCAAGCCATTTAAACCACCAAATTAAAGAAGATTTCACATTCGAAAGTAGTTTCTAATTAATTTGACAGCATTGCACTACGTATATTATTTTTTCTTTTCCTGTGTGATATATTCACACTTCACTAGGTCATATTTACATTGGATATTACTTCTGAATATTTGAAGGTGCCAGAATACCAGTTATATAGTTATTTTATTTTAATGTATTATTATATTTTTTTACACTGAGTGATTTTTTTAATACATTAAATATTCCAAATATTATTGCCTTGCAGCATTTTTATTTCATGAGAAAATGTTACTGTTGGAATTCAAAATATCAGCATGATTTTCTGATACAAAACTATGACATAATTGATGCAAAAACAATATTTGCCTTAGAATAGTTGCTTTTCATATAATAAGTAATGTAAAGGAAGCTTCTTTGGGAATGACAACATTTCTATAGGATGTGTTTTTATTCATGCAACTGTCTCTAGGCCCTTTTCCAGTAGATAAATATGGAAAGAAGAAGCAAAATGAGAAAGATAATAAGAGTCAGATGAAGGGAAGACAGTGGCTTAAAATGGATATTTGGGAAAGGGGTAGAGAACAAAAAATCATATGGAGTAAGATCCTGGAGGCAGTGTTGGATTCACCAAAAGCCAACAAGGCCATGATCTTATAAATGACAGATAAAGTTTTCCCGATTCTAATATCTCATCATCTTTCCTCTAATTTATGTCCATCTTCATTGTCTGTCTTATTTCATACTGTTTCAGATATACCACTTCTCTTTACTTTAAAAAATGAATACTGTAAAACCCACTTATTTATTCTTTGCCTTATCTTGTGTACTTTCCCATTTCCATTCAACCTTCTTACTCTGCCCCTTATCTCCTCTGTCAAGATCTTTTGTGGGGCAGACTGTAACTTCCATGAACCCCCCAACCAATGGCCCATCAGGCCTAAACCTCTTCCTAAAAGAGCTATGTCCTCTCAGTTTTCCCCCATTGACTTTGCATTGGGAGGTGGGCGTCTCTGGGATTGGACTTGTGATGGCCCACCTGGGGGCCCTGACTTCCCCAAAAGCAGATCTTGACATCCTCTTTCTATGGTTATTTTTATATTTATGTTCCCCTGTGTTTCTTTGACTTCTCCCTTTCTCACTATTTTCTAGCACACCAGCCCCTGTGTTTTCCCTCAATGGTAATCCTGGAACTGGTTTAAGACAGCAGAAAGGTGTAATCTGGCACTCCATGTAGAGGCATTGGTTGCAATGAGGAACCGTTTTTCATTGTAGGGATTTTCAGCCCCAAACAGGTGTTTGGATCATCAAAAACACTAATTTTTCCAAATGCAAAAGTGTAACTTGCCTTATACTTGAATAACCTTATTATCCATTTGTTTTCTTCCTTTCTTTCACTTGAATTGACATTTTATGGAGTGTCTTAAAATCTGGACAATATGGTAATTTATTCTTTCACATTACAAAATAAATGTGTCATCTTCTTTGTTTGTTTTGCTTTCTTCAGTACAATAAAACACAACTGGAAACCCAAATAGACTGGACTTACCCTATTTTTTTCCATGTTTTGGTTCATTGTAGTATGAGTGATTTGTTATCCAGCTTATGAGATATACATTGCCAAATATAGTTCAATTATTGGCAAAACTCAATAAAGTTCTTTAGGGCCAAGTTGCGGCAGAAACAGGTATCTCACACAACCTACAGCCTTCAGGGTATTCACTAAGCTTTGCTTTCTAGTAACCTCTTCTCCCAATGTGGATCATCTCCTTGTATTTATCTTCTAAACCCACAACCAAGTCACTATCCAACATCATAGTCCGAAACATGGTGTAGAACCTATTTCCATAATTAGAACTACTTTTGTGCACAGTGAGTAGGAATAACATTTTATGAATATTTTTATTACTGGATTAGGTTGTCAATTTTTATTGTAATAGATGCCATAAGGAAAACATGGAAATCAGATAACAGATAAAGAATACAGTACAATAAACATGTTATAGCACTTTTATTATAAGTCATGACTAATATACAATTCTTCTGTAACAATGACATGTGTTGTACTTTGCATCTTCTCAATACTCTTCTGGCTTGCTTGTGCAATTGCTGTGAAATATAAAAAAAAGGGTAAGCATCACTAATGTCATTAGCATAATATAATCTTAGTGAATATGGTGAAGGTGGCCAACAGACAGAGCTGTGATATTCTTACTGAATATCCATACCTATACAACTTTGAATTCTTTACATTGCCTCCTGGATGTAACTGGGTTAATGTTTTTTTCTTTTTTGTTTATTTGCGTTGTTCAGTTGTGTCCGACTCTCCGTGACCACATGGACTGCAACACACAATGCTGATTAACTTGACATTCATGGCATCATGGCAGAAGTACTGGAGTGGGTTGCCAGTTCCTTCTCCAGTGAGCCACAGCTTACAGCTCCTGGTATTTCTAGATGGTCTCCCATCCAAGTACTGACCAGGCCCAACCCTGCATGGTTTCAGGGCGGTGTGTCCTCTTGATTCCCTGACTGTAATCGAACCCATAAAGCACAAAATCCTAACCACTGGACCACCAGGGAACCCTAACTAGGTTAATACTTTATATTATACATTGATAACAGAGAATGTTTAGAAAATGTTTCTTAATTTCATATTTAATGAATGTCTACATGGACAGTTCATATATTGGTCTCCCCAAAACCAATCCCACTAATCCCTCCTGGCCTTTTACCTCATAAGAATGCACTTTAAGTATATTTGTAAACATGTTTGTTTTCCTGTGTATCTTGTCCCAGGTCATACCTGGCAATGAGATGTACATAGTAATGTGTCTATTCTGGCAGAATTAAGGAAGGAAGGAAGACGAAGCCTAACCAAAGAACGTTCTGAAGCACTATGGCTTAATACAAACACACCTATCTCCTTACTGCTGGAAGGGGCTTTGCAGGCTACAAGGTGGTCACAGTGTGCAGTAGTCTCTGTCAATAGTTGCATTATTGTAATTCTGTACGGCTATTTAAATGTGCACCTCGGCTATTTCCCTTGGCTCTCCAGGGAGCATCCAGACAGTCTTGTAGGCCACCTGCTCCTCTGAATAGTGAGGCCAAATAAATTGCACATACATCCTCAGGACACCTTTCAAATCAGCCTTGACCAAGCTCTATTTATGTTGACTTAATACACAAATACATATACACACAGGTGTTATTCATTGTTCTATCTTTATAAAGCATTTTGCCCAATATCAGTTCTAATTCTTTAAATATTTATTTTAAATAACAATGTTATAGGTAAAAATAAATATGTGCTCCAAAAAAGTTACCTGAAATGTTTTCTGAGATTATAAATATATTTAAAGATTATCAGACCTGGTGGTTTATTGTACTATTAAACTAATTCATCCTTGAAATATGGACTCTTTCTCTCTTTGTGGAACCTTTCTGGATCGCTACCTTGTCATGGTGAAGAATCTTGTGTACTTCAATGAAGCTGTGAGCTAAACCATGGAGGGTCACCCAAGATGGACAGGTCAAAGTAGAGGTATCATTGCCAAGAAAAACATATGTATATAGGGTCATGGAGAGTCATAACCGACTGAACAACATAACAAATGCTAATTAGTGGCAAGTACAATGTACAGCTAGTTTTTCCTTAAAATAAATGAATAATTTCAAACATGACAAGTCTCCAGCACTAAATATACAATAAAACTGAATAGCACTTTAAATAACACTGCAGGAATATCAGACATATTTGAATTCAACATTAAACAGTCATTCTTAAACTATAAATTCTTAGGTTTTCTATAAACTGGACTACCTTTGCTTCTAATATATTTTTGCTGTACTAATTGAATAAGCTCCTGCAATGAATGAACCTACTCTTGGTATCCCTGTGCACCAAAACTCTGGTCATCAGGTGCCCGCTGTGCAATGTGCATCTACCTGGAGTGTGCCTATCCAAGGCGCCAGAAGCATAGGCACCAAGGCGCCAGAATCCAAGGCACCAGAAGCATAAGCACCCAATGAGGTTGCAGCCGACATAATTGTTCCAGATTGGACTAAATAATAGTGGTGCTAGAATAAGTGTATTTTTCTTTTCCATGACATAAAATGGTATAAGGATCAATATAAGCCTATTTGTATCCTAGTTATATACTCTCCCTGCCTTCGGAAGTGCTCAATTAAAATATGGTCTAAAATGGTACGAGCCAGTGTTTTTTCCTTGTCTGAGCATGAATTTTGAGTATCTTTGTGATACTTGATCGCTGTACCCTTTGCATACCACCAGCCCTGAACTCTAGCCACCAGCCCCTGACCTTCTGTAAGTGACCTTGACCTTGATGCCTGCCACCAGGTACCATAATTGGATATTCGTCCTTCTAACTGGATCTGGGCAAGGCACAGTCTGCTATTATCTACCACAGCCTAATGGTTCCACCTCCTATCAACAACCACCAGCGATGCAGGTCCATTTTTGTGGTATAAATGCTAGAGAAATAGAAATATTACATTCTATGGCCAATTGATTTTATAGTACTGTAAGATTTCGACAATCAAGACCACTATAAGATCTGTGGATATACATTATCATTCAGTAAACATGGACATGCATGCCTTCTCTAAAGAGCGTCACCATTTGTTTTAGTGATCACATTGTTTCTAATTAAGGTTTATACACCTAATGACAAAGAATACAAAACACGCCAAGACAAACAGCCCCCCTGTTGTGTATTTACTTATATTAACAATTTGTTAATCTCAGAAGTGATTACCTAAAAAAGATCAGGCCACAAAGTTTACAAAGTGAACAAGATGAACGTGTAACAAACACAACATCAGGAAGATCCATTGTCCTTGGACATCTTATCCCAGGTATAGGTGATTGGATAATTAGATGAACCTACGTAGGGGCTTAGCATTAGCAGACACACCAACGTTGATCTAATTTTAATAAAAGGATCAATACAATCCTTTCAATTCTAGAGATTTCTGGGGATGGATTAATTATTACTGATGTTACACTGAAAATGCAAGTCCAGTAAAAGCTATATGTTTTGAGGATATATATGCTTCATTCTGAGACATTAGTAAGAGTATATAGTCCCCTGTTTTCCACAACTGGAGTGGGGGTGATTCTTGTCTATTTAAAACCACATAGCACCCACACAAAAATTGGATTAGATTAGAAACCCTGGAATTATATCGGATTGGAATAGAAACCCTGAAATTATATTGGATTGAAATAAAAACCCTGGAAGTATATTGGATTGGAATAGAAACCCTGGATTTATATTGCAGAAAATACTTTCTTGTACACGTTCTAATGAGCAGGAAACTCATTTTCTTTTTATTAGTTTGTTTAGTGGATGAATTACATATAATTTGAGTCTATTCTCAACTTCAAATTCTATGTATTTATGTTCGTATGTATTTTTCGAGTTTATTGCATATGATTAAAGGATATTAACATGAGTAGTACTGAAAGGATCAATAATGAAACTCATATAACCTATTCCAATGTTAAATGAAGGATAAGTGCTAGAAGCTCAAGGTCAAACAGTTATTAGATGGTTTCTTTGATGTTAGCTGGAGTAAATACAGTAAAATCATACTGACCAAGTAGAAATTTATTGTAAATATAACATTTTACACACTAGATATGATTTATCAAAAGCTAAATATAGAAAATGAGGGGGACTGTATACTGTTAACTACTGTATTTACTCGAGTATAAGTCGACTTTTTCAGCACATTTTTTATGCTGAAAAAGCCCCCCTCTGCTTATACTCAAGTCACTCAGCTCTCTGCTCTCCATCGCAGCTTGCTGTGTCCGCCCGGCATATGATGTGACGCGCATGTGACGTTAAGTCATTAGCATATGCCGGGCGGACACAGCCAAAAGACGCGCAGAGAGCAGCAGGAGCAGCTGATGAAGGGGAGAGAGGAGAAGGTGTGTGTGTGTGGGGGGGGGGGGGGTAATTAAAGAGGGGGAAAAGGATGAGGAGGGAGGATGAGGAGTATGATAAGGGGAAAGGGAGGGGGAGGGAAAGAGACACGAGGGAGAGGAAGGGAAAGGGACCCAGGGGAGGGGGGAAGAGACAGGTGAGATCTTTATAGAGGGGGGACACAAGAGAGGGGCACAGAGGGCACACAAAGGGGGGAACGAGGATGGCACAAGAAGAGGACACTGGAGGGGAAACAGGTCACACAAGAGGGGGACACAGAGGGCAATACTTAGCTCCCATAGACCTCCTCAGCAGCACCATTCACCCCTCCAACCCCTTAGCAGCAATATTCATCCCCCCAGCAGCCATATTCACACCCCCTCAACTACTGCAACTCTCTCCTTGCTGGCCCTCCCATCACCAGTCTGTCTCCACTCCAATCCATATTGAATGCATCTGCTAGACTCATATACCACAAACAACGCACAGTGTCCGCAGCTCCTTGTCAGGCACTCCACTGGCTTCCCATAGCCTCTAGAATAAAATTAAAAATCCTGATCCTAACATATAAAGCCCTCCACAATATTGCACCCTGCTATATTTCTGCCCTGGACTCAAAATAAGTTCCCCATCGACCCTCTTCACTCTGCTAGTTACTTTCTTCTTTCCTCCTCTCTTCAGGACTTCTCTCATATTCTTTGGAACTTCTTGCCTCACTCCACTAGACTATCCTTCTGCCTGAAATTTTTCAAAACCTCATTGAAAATGCATCTATTCAAAGAAGCCTACCATCTTTAGCCTCTATATGCACAATGCATTGATCACTTTCCTGCACTTCACCCATACCCTTTAGAATGTAAGTTTGCAGGTTTTCAATCTTGTTTTGTGCTTTAGGGAAAACACTGTGTACATTTGATTGAAAGCTCAGTAACGGAAAGCTCCATTCCTTTGCATTGTGTTCAATTTGTCCTTGACTTGTACCTAACCCCTGTACAGCTACGGAACATGTTGGCACGTTATAAAAAAAAGAGAATAATAATAGACAAGGAAATTCCATTAACAATAACTATATTACAATTAAACTAGAAAATAACAACAACATTAATACAGCATATAACTATCATGTGAAAAATATATAGTGGGAGACATACTAAGCATTGCAGAGTCCCTTTCTCTCTACAACCTCTAATATAGAGTTCCAGAAATATTATATTGTTTATGTAGCCTTTCTGGATCTAAATACCATCTCAAAGCAACTTTATAATAATTTCTCAAAGTAGTGTATTTACTGAGTTGGAAGCAATATGTTATTTATATTGTTATTTTATTTTAAAATTAAAGTACAGTAATACACCGGTTTGCTCTACCCTGCTGATCGATGATTCGCGATAGCGCTCTTTTTGGTCCCAGTCCTCGCAAAGTGCTAAATCTCACGATATCGCTCAAAATCGTGTTGCAGTCATTGAAATGCCCCATTTAGCTTGGTTTTCTGATAGCGCTCCTGCTCCTACCGTGCTAAACGGGGTATTCCTGTAGTGTCCTTACCTTTTTCCTTTTTAGATAATTAAAAGATTTATTTTGTAAATTTTACATTTTTACCCTTTACTTCTAGTTTAAGCCTAATATATATTCTCATAGTGCTAATGATGGAATATTCCAAAATGTTAAGTGATCTGAATAGGCATTTTCTATTTTATTGCAAGAATCTACTACTTTTAGATTAAATTTAAAGTTTATGAGCCCCATTCAACTGAGCTTTCGTGAGATCCGGGAGCCCGTAAGTGAGGTCACAAGCTAATTTGCATTGGTGTCTTTTTGAGGGCTCAGAACAGCTTCCTAGTTACGCTCTTGAAAAAATGGCGATGGTTAAACTCATTACTTACAGCCTCCAGAAGCCTTTGATCTGAAATTGCAAATTGCTATTCAATTGCTCCAGTTTCCCCAAGCCCGCAAATGTTTTCACACCCATAAACAGCAAACGAGTGCTAGAGAGGACCCGCAAGGGGGTTAAACACCTATTAGTAGCACTGTAATTTCAAATAAAAAATCAATACTGCACTGTAAATAACGGGGAAAGCGATGATAGACATTAGAATTAATTGCACAACAGTCTCAAGCTCACAAATCGTCAAGAAATAATATTTATTTTTATGTGTTATTTCGGGGTTAAATCGATCTCGGGTATCAATGAGTTAGTACATATCAGGCCACCCATACGGACAAGAACAGTATTTGTATTCATTTTAATAATTCCTTATTTTGCAGGTTTTGCGACTCTGATCGTATATTGGACCCCTGTACCTAATTGATTGACATGTAAACTCCATGTTTTACTGCTGTAATAAAGACAGTCTCATTTTCTATTGGCTGATTAGAAATGGGAGGTTATGGGCTAGCTTAATTGATTATATTCCCGCCCTGAACTACTCCGAACCAGTGCATGGTTTACGGTTTTGGCTTGGGGCACATAACTTGCGGGGTTGAGCAATTGAATAGCATTGCAATGGGAGACCAAAGGGAGCACGCAACTCACTTGCAGACATTCGGCTGTCTGCGATCGAGCTGCGGGCTTCTAATTGAATGTAACCCTATATGTTTAAAATCTAAGATAATTTAATTGCCGTATATACTCGAGTATAAGCCGAGTTTTTCAGCCATTTTTTTAATGCAGAAAAAGGCCCCCTCGGCTTATACTCAAGTTACCCTGTGTCTCTTTAACCCCCTCTCCTTCGTGTCTCTTTTCCTTTCCCTCCCTTATCATTCTCCTCATCCTCCCTCCTCAACCCCCCTCCTCAACCTAACTCCTCATCCCCCCCTCCTCATCCTCCTCCTCACTTTACCCCTCTCTAATTACCTCCCCCTCTCCCTTTCCCCTCACTTACCTTCCATCAGCAGCTGCTCCTCCTCGCGTCTTCCGGATGTGTTGGGACCCGGCATATGCTAATGATGTGACGTCACATGCGCGTCACGTCATTAGCATTGGCCAAGTCCCGACACAGCCGGAAGACGTGCGGAGGAGCAGCTGCTGATGGAAGGTAAGTGAGGGGAAAGGGAGAGGGGGAGGTAATTAGAGAAGGGTAAAGTGAGGAGGTGGGTTGAGGAGGGAGGTTGAGGAGGGAGGATTAGGGGGGGTTAAGGAGGAGGTTGAGGATGATGAGGGGGGGGTTGAGGAAAGAGGTTGAGGAGAGAGTTTGAGGAGGGGGTGTTGAGGAGGGTGTTGAGGAGGGGGGTTGAGGATGAGGAGGGGGTTGAGGATGAGGAGGGGGGTTGAGGAGGGAGGTGGAGGAGGGGGGTTGAGGCCGAGAAGGGGGTTGAGGAGGGGGGTTGAGGATGAGGAGGGGGTTGAGGAGGGGGTTGAGGAGAGGGGTTGAGGAGGGGGGTTGAGGAGGGGGGTTGAGGATGAGGAGAGGGGTTGAGGTTGAGGAGGGGGGTTGAGGAGAGAGGATGAGGAGGGAGGATGAGGAGGAGGGTTGAGGATGAGAAGGGAGGATGAGGAGGGCTGTTGAGGAGGGGTGTTGACGAGGGAGGATGTGGAGGGAGGATGAGGAGGATGATAAGGTAGAGGGGGGAAGAGACACAGGGGAGGGAGGGGGAAGAGACACAGGGGATGGAGGGAGAGACACAGGGGAGAGAGAGGGGGGACACAAGAAAGGGGCACAGAGGGCACACAAGAGGGGGACATAGGGGGCAGCACATTTCCCACCCTCGGCTTATACTCAAGTCACTACGTTTTCCCAGTATTTTGTGGTAAAGTAGATGCCTCGGCTTATATTCGAGTATATACGGTATCTAAACCAGTCTGCAATAATACTAAAATACAAATATAAGTGTGTTTCATTTTTTTTTTATAATAGGGTTAATAAATATGATTTTTGTTGTTTATAATCTCTTTTTTTCAAACGTTCCAGAATTGACTGTATAGTGTATAATTTCATGTCTATAGGTGATTTTTAAAGACTAATTTGACAATTAAAACAATTAAACATATAAATTCTAGTCAAATGTATTAACAAACTTATTTATCAATAGACACATTTATCAGTACACTTACAAAATAGAAAACTTATTTACTTTTTTTGTGTTATTGAATTGCTGGTTTGTTCTATTTCCATTGTATCATGAAAACTAAAAGTCAGCAAAAGTATACAGATTATTAGTAGAATTATGTTTAATTATCCTGAATCTTTCAACTTCCTAACAAACATGTTTCCAATTTCTTTGTTTTTTCCAAAATAATTTAAAATCTTTATAGATTTGCTATTGCCTGTTTTTATTTAATGAATTATTTATTTATTCTAATAATTATTAGTTTCTTCAGTAATTTATCAAATAGCCTAAAAAGTCACATTATTTAATTTTATTTGAACCACTGTGCTTATAAAAATATATTCCTTAAAAACACAATGGAATTTTGGACTTTAACAGAAAACAGACATCCAAAAGGAAAGGAAAATCCCCACTGTGGTGAAACGGCGATTAGGCTTCTTGCAAAATAAGTTACAGTTCAGTTATGGATACAATAGATATACTTGTGAAGCTCCCAAAGGGCATTAGGAATGTCTAAGTAATACCATTCCTGAATGTTACAGCTTGCACAAAATGTATTTATGTATTAAAAACTGACAGCAGAGCACTTCCAAGCATGATACTATATGTGTAGATACATTCTTTGATTTTTAACCAAACCTATTTTCCTTTTCTTTTTCAATGAAAGGACTTTCAAAAATGCTCATATGTCCAATTTTTTTGTTTTCTTCTGTTTATAGTAGGATATTTAGTAAGCTTTGGGCTTGTTAGAGAGCCATCCAGGCAGGAGGAGCCACCAAGATCATAGAACTTAACTTCTATGCTCTTCCTTGTCATAGGCTCCCTCCTATTCCCCATTTGTCTTTTGGGTTTGGATTTCTGTTTTGCAAGTCCAAAATGTCGTTGTGTTTTTAAAGAATATATTTTTATAAGCACCGTGGTTCAAATTTAAATTAAATTAAATAAAGGTACGTTTTAGGTTTCATTTTTGTTTTTTCAGATAGTTTATCTAGACTGGTGTCAAGTACCTAACAATACGAAAATAAATTATCATATAGACCCGATCAAATAGATTTTTATGAGTGTATTCTAAATTGTTTGATTCTTTTTGTTACTTTATAATATTTAATTTAATTTTATTCTTACCTTTTTGAATTATGTGGCCCCTAATTACTAGTCTATATGTTGACCAGGGTTATAGGGTTTTCTGTACTATTTTCAATAATTTTAAATGATTGATGTATTTAGTTAGTGAATATGATCAAAAGTTAATTTATCTTTTATTAAAAACTAGCTACTTGCCCATCAAAAATTACGGCAATAAAATGTGAAGGCTACGAATTCTGTTTGCCAGCCAATGTGAGTGTCTCCTTTTGACATACATATACATAAGAATGTGTAATTTTTCCATGTCATATTTGATATGTATGAAAAAGTACAACAATTAATTGAAGTAGTATTCAATGTATTTATTGTTATAACATGCAACCTCTTTAGTTGTATCTGTAAACAACTCAGAAACCATAGTTTTGTGACATTTTAACAGTTTTTATTGTAATGTAAACATGAGTATTCTAAGAATGTATAAACTTTTTTTGAAAGTAACTTTATATTGTAAAGCATTACATGTTATTTAACACATGTGTAAATGTCTCTTAATGAACAATGCATTACTCCCAGATGTGTGTAATGACATAGTTACATAGTTTGAAGTTGAACCTTTTAAGATCTCCTTTGATCTTCAATATTGAATCCAGAGGTAAGCAAACATAAAAATCATCTCAAATTGGGAAAAAAAATAATTCCTTTCTGACCCCAGACACTGGATTACTCCCTGGATCAATATTGTCTCTGTAATTATAATTCCTCTAACAACATCCAATAAACTCCTAAATACATACAATTAAAGCCATAACAAAATAAAATCCAAGTGCTAAATTGAATCAATAAAACCCAGAAGAACATGCCCAAAACTGTAAATACATACAATAAAGCAATGAAAGTACTAACTATATTAAATGAAACCACTAAGTATAATATTTTTCAATCTCCTGCTAATCTTTAATATGGTTCTTAACAACAGTGCAATCATGTGATAAGTGACATTGGCTTGGATTGCAGCAGTTTTATTTGTGTGGATTGGTTTGTCAAGTTTTGTGAAGGCCTGTTTTACGGTTTTGATTTTTTTGGTTAAATTATTAGTGGTTCCTGTAAAATCAGCCCAACAGATGAAAAATTGTGTCTTTGGGATATACCCACTGTTCTGTCCGTGGATTTTTTTCTTGAAATACTGGTTCCTCTAAAAAGAGCCCAACAGACGAAAAAAGTTTGTCTTTGGGATTGAACCACAGTTCTGTATGAGTAGTATTTTTTACCTTTTTTAGCATTGTTGAAAATTAAAAATTGCAGTATGCAGCAAGTGTTCAATATTGAAAATGGCATGTTTAGTGAAATAATGGTTTCTCTAAAAAGAGCCCAATAGATGCTCAATTTTGTCTTTAGGATGTAACCACTGTTGTTTTTGTGTATTTTTATTTTATTGTTTTTTTATTGTTCTATTGTTTTTGCTTTTTTCTTGAATTTAATAATAATAGACTATATATTTTGTAAATACTCGACCATCATGTAATAATTTACCCTAAGTGTCATTTTTTTTAATGAAAACTTTAATTTAATGTGGATTTTTGCATCTTGATAATGCCACATAGAGTTGTCCATGGGCAAATACTGGTTCTTCTAAAAAGAGGCCAACAGAGTTAAAAATTTATCCTTGAGATTCTATCCTAAGTACTTTGGGAATTCACCATGGACATTGGATTCCTAGCTCAAAGACAGGGCCATCCTTCCTTTGCTAAATGTTAATCTGTATTTATCATTGTCTGAACCTAATTTATGTACAGCGCTAAGGAATATGTCGGCGTGTTATAAAAAAACTATAATAATTTATTAATGGTCATTGCAAATGCCATGATCACTGAAAATTGTCTCATTTGAAGCACAAAATGCTAGCTAGTCTCACTTCGAGCCAAATCAATTCTTGGAATGAAAACTGGTTCACTTTTATGGGTACCATTCAGAATTTCTACATGTATGAAATGGTCTCTTAAATCCTGAACAATGAATCTGGTCCCATTACAAAGTCCTTTTTTGGGTTCATATTTCTCAGTAACATAACACTTGCTCCTTTTTTGAGTTGCAAATCATGGGGTGGCATTCGAGATGGAGTAAATTAATTTCTAAATTAAGTGGTAAAATTTGTTTCACTCTGTCATCAGCCAGAACAGAATCTGTGCTGTAATATTTTTTTATGTGCCATCTATTAATTTTAAAATGTTGTTATTGATATCCAAAGCATCTTTATTTTTTTTAAATTAGTTATTATCTTTGTTCTTCCTTCTCCAATTTTAAGTAGCCAATCATTGAAATCATTCTGGTCTTCAGATCTCATATTTATTTCTAATCTAAGGTGTGTATATTCTTTCCATAGTGGACTTGTCTTTATACATGTTTCCACAATGTCTGTGCGATTTCCACAGACAACCACAGGCAATGTTTGTCTGCAATCTCCACCTAACAACATGACTTTTCCACCAAAAGGCAAATCATTACCCATGACTTTACTTAATAAACTATCAATATATTGCGAAGCATCGTGTCATTATACTCGGAACCAACTGCACAGGTTACATACCAAGGACACAATTCGCTAAAGTTCAAAATCACGAGGGGGGCAAGTCAAGGGTGCCCACTGTCCCCATTGTTGTTCGCCCTTAGTATAGAGCCCCTAGCAATTGCAATTCGTCAACACACAGACATATCGGGTATACGGGTCGGCCCGACAGATCATAAAATAAGCCTCTTCGCTGATGACATCCTTCTAACAATTTCAAACCCCCTAGTTAGTCTTCCCAATCTATTCAAACTTCTGTCCAAATTCGGCCCACTGTCAGGGTTCAAAATTAACACAAGTAAAAGCATAGCCCTTAATCTATCCCTTCCTCCCTACTTGGAAAAACTACTAGCCAATAACTTCCCAATAAAATGGGCCCCGAATTCTATCAACTATCTAGGCATACAAATAACGAAATCAACTAAGACCCTATATGAAGCAAACTACCCAACCCTCATTAAACAAATAACTAGGGACCTGCACAGGTGGTCAGATCTAAAGATCTCATGGCTAGGAAAGCTACATGCCGTCAAAATGAACGTACTCCCCAAACTGCTCTACCTGTTTAGGACCATTCCCATAACGATATTAGCAATAGAATTGAAAAAGATACAAAAATTATTGATGAGTTTTCTGTGGAACAACAAAAAACCTAGAATAAACAGAGAAACAACAATACCGCGACTAAGAAGGGAGGTGGGCTCAGGTTTCCAGACATTTCCCGCTATTTTAAAGCAGCCAGTTAGAGAAACACACACTAGGGACTAATGACTTAATCATGCGTCAGTTACCATGGCTCTCAACCCAACAGGGCTTCAAGCTACCCCAATCACTCCCATCTAGTGTGATGCACTCAATAAACCTATGGAAAGATATAAATAAGAGGAACAGGCTACTGGGCCCAGATTCCGGGCTTAGCCCCCTGTGGCCACAATCAACCAACCCCAAAATAAACACTAATGCCCAATACAGATGGTGGATTGATAATAATTGCTCAATTGCGGCAGATTTACCAATAGTTAATCAAAAACGGTCCACCACTGCATTCTTAGACGACAAACACCTACCTCCGGGGGAATGGCTTAACCTACTCGCTATAAACCAAAGACTAACTCACAACATTAGGAACAAAGGAGGGCAAAACATATCCATATTCGAAAAGTTTTGCATTAACTTCCCGGGAGGGAAAGGAAACATTTCCATAATATATAACCATTTAGGCGATTTAGCCATGCCCCATAAATTACACTACGAGTCGGCATGGGAAGCAGACCTCAACATAAGTTTAGATAGGGACCAATGGAACATCATTCGCACACAAGCCAAAAGCGCATCACTTAATGTAATTCTGAAGGAAAACTCATATAAAGTTATTATGAGGTGGTACTTAACCCCAGTAAGAATGCACCTAGGGAACCCGACGATTAGCGACACTTGTGAAAGGGGCTGCAACCAGAAAGGGACTCTAAGCCATAAACTATGGGAATGCCCTATGATTAGACACACCTGGGTGGACACTTACAAAACCCTAGAGAAACTATGGGGTCAAAGCTATCCCATGAGACCAGAGGAGGCCTCTTGGGATTACCGGTAGAAAGGATGTCCAACTCAGAACAATTCCTAACCAACCAAATTTTCCTAGCAGTTAGGAAAGTAGTAACTACCCATTGGAAAACACCCACCCCATCGTTTGAAGTAGTCTTAAGCAAAATTGAGTTTGTTCGGTCCATGAGCATCTTATCCGCTAAGGTTGACCATAACTACAAACGCTGGGCCTCCTGCTGGGCTGCCTGGGAGACAAGACGCGGCAGATGAATAGGGTGAGTGACACTTTTCCCTCCAAAGGAGCTAGTAAGGGAACCATGGCAGGAGAAGTCTTAACTTACCCAACATCATTAGCACCATACAGTAACCTAAACACAGAGTATTCAAGCTTTTAGTTGTTACCAATTAAGCTCAGGACAGCATGTGGAAAGGAAACCAAGCTCACAGAGTTCTTCCCATAGTTACAGGACTTCATCAAGCATAGTTTCCCCATTAGCCCTAAGTTAATTAAAAGTTATTTTCAGCTACTATAATGCTAGAAAACGGAAAAAGAAGAGGAGTTTTGGACAGGCAGACGACACATTAGAATACAGATGTGTGAAATACGTTTACTGTCAATTCCTGTTTACTACTTCTAATGTATTTGCTGTTCTTTGTTTTATGTCTGACCTGTCTAATAAAAATCAATTTAAAAAAGATATATATTGCAGAGCATGGCACGACATCATAGTGGCCTCATCTATGATAATTCATTTGCATTTTTTCAACTTTTTTGCTGGAGATAAATTCATTCTAATATCCAACACTGAGGTTTCCAAAATTGGAAATGGAAGTTTAAATCCACTATGTATTTTTCTGCCACCTTCTAACAATAGTGCAGCAATTCCAGTTGTTGCAAAGGGAAGTGCTATTTCACCTTTATCTCTAATTGAACTCATCAACAAATTATATATAAATACGTTTTTCCCGATCCACCGGGTCCATCTAGATAAAAATAACACTCTTTGAACAAGTCATCATCTAGTGCTTGTTGTATTGCATTGAAAGCATGCAATTGCAAATGATTTAAAGTGGCAATTTTTCTTCAGTTTTTTTATTTTCAACATCAGCGTCATAGTCCTAAAAGTTGATTGCATCTACAATTCCTGGATCTGGGAGATTAAAAGTTGCACAACTTAATCCATGACATAGAAAGACTTGTTGAATTTCCATTAATGCTTTTAATTCAGCTATGGAATAGTTATAACATTTCAAAAAGTCTTCAGACATATTTATTTTAAATGTTTCCCACAAAGCTAATGCATTGGGAACATTGCAAAATATGCAAATGAATGCAAACTGTTCCTTCACCTGCTGTGGCATTTTACATAGTGCTGCTTCTTCCAGACATCTCTCCCATTCTGTCTCATCAGCAAGGTAGTTTCTATGTTGTGCAGCTAATTGAAAGGTGTCATAAAGTCTGTCATTGAGAGTTCTCATGTCTTCAAAACTTTGTGCACCAGGAACATTTAAAAGGAGTAAACGTAAGCAGAAATGTTCAATGTCTCTTGGACTTACCGTATACATTCTGGGAATAATTTTATTCCCACCCCTTTTTCTCTGTTTCCATAACCCATTGATGAAAACATAATGATATGGAATCTCATTGTATAAGTATTCCCTTGCCTGCATGTCGTTACAATTTAATATAAAACCAAGCAGTAAGTGTGGTTTCTCTGTGTTCATTTTGGGCCTGAGCATTTTCTTCATTGCCAGTATTGAAATAAACTAATTGTCTTTGTGGCAAATGTACAGCTAATCGATATGTGAGCGATTACGCATTTCAAATTTCAGTAGACGCCACATTGCTTCTGGCGCACTTACATCGCGAGCATCTACATGAGATGCCAGTTCATCATGTAGTAGCTCATTGTCTTCTTGATTTGGGCCACTTTTCACCACCACAGTTGCTGCATCATATCCTTTATATATATATTTGTAGACATATGTTATTGATTCATTTATGCAGGCATTATACTTCATTAACAGGCGTGGATTATATGGCACCACATAAGTGTTATCTACATTCTTACCTCAAATTATTGCCTTTGCACCTTGTCTTCTTCTATACAATCAATATCCATCACAATTAGCAAAAGTTTGATCTCTAAATTCTTTTGGACAACCTTTAGTGCATTTTTTGTTTGGCTATACATGGTTATTGTGGATTTAGCTCGGCTCATACGCCATGAATAATACAGTGTGTTACAATGTCATATAGTCTGGCATGATTTGTGGATCTGGTAGTACAGCAATAATGACTGAATACACTTTCTGTGCAGTATTCAATTTATAATTTTCTTGAAGTATTATTACAATATATGCATGGAGTAGTCCTCTTATTTGGAATTCAATTGTATAAACATAAGCCAAACACTTTCCAAATAAATTACTGTTGGTGATGTCATGTATTAAGGCTTTTAATTTTATTTTGAAGACTCTAGCCACTATGTCTGATCTATCCGAAGCAGTTGGACAAGGTTTAAAATTATCAACAATCTCCGACCATTAAGGATTACATGTAAATGTAGTAAATAAATTGGGTTTACCATATTTAGTTACAATAGCCATCGCATCATTGTATCTTTCTTGCATATTGCGAGGAGATCCTTGGAAAGAAGATGGTAAAATGATGGCTCGGCAAGCTGGAACATGTCTGTTTGTAGCCAGTTCAGCAACATAATCCATGAGGCCACAAAACTGTTCAACCCGTAGTTTATTTTGTTGATATCTTATGACATTTTAATTATTGGCTTCTACTTGCAGGTATGAATCAATGATCCATTGTTGTGTCAGTTTTCCAGCGCTTAAGATTGGATTAAATGCATCTCGAATTGCAGTTTGAGACACTTTAAATTGGAGCACGGAAATATTATTTCTGACACGTACTTTACTGTTTGGATAACTATCCAGTATTAATTTTGGTTGCCAACCTGCTTCACCAATGGGATACAAAATTGGATACGTCATTGGGTCCAAATTGGTACTTAATATACTAATGTAAATGAAAGGTTGCTGCTCATTTCTTGGATATATTCTAATATCCCTTTAAAATGGTGGTCCCCCCTCATCGTTCCAAAAGACCCTTGCAACCTCATTAGATGTGGGTAAGTTATAACGTTGTTTATCAGAATGCCGATCTCTTCTAAGAACCATATTGACTCTTGGGATTGGCAACTGATTTTGTTGTGTATGAATGCGTTGTTGTTCTTCAACTTCTGACAGTTTTTTATAAGTTTGAGTGTATGGATTTTTTTTCAGAATCTTATCAAGTTCATGAAAAACAGTGGGTAATCATTTTGTATTTTCAGCAAGCTGCATATGTTGTTCCACGGGTTTGTTTGTATCTAGTACATATAGTTAAGCAAATTTTCTTCAGGGTGTAAATGGGAAGTACGGTGGAAAATTTGCCCTTGTACTTTAAACATTACCAGCTAATTTTCCACCATAGATGCAAAAGAAATGGCACTATTATAGGATCTTATGTTTTTTTTTTTTTACATTTTAGTAATTTGAGAAAGTAGGCTCACTCATTATACTTTTTACCTTTACCTTTCCTTTTTGACAGCAACTAATCAACTCACCATCTCTAGGTCTTTTCCTTTCTAAATGATAAGCCCCACAAAACTGACAAACCCCATTCAACATACCACAATTGTGAGGCTCTACTATCCTGAGCACATATATCAGTATTAGTATCTATATCAATATTACTCTGGTTACCATGTTGTTCACATGGAGTAACAGTCTCATTATTTGTTGTCTTCTTAGTGCTCTGTATTCTATTCTTTATCAGTTTCTGACATTCTTCTTCTCTTATTCTTCTCTTCGTCTCTGGCGACAGTCGATCTCTCCATCTTTGTTTAATTTCCCTTGACAGTCATTGTGTATATTCTTTGGTGTTTTCTTGACTCCCAGACAAGGTAATCTGTTAATTGAAATGTGAAATTATTAATTTGTTATATGATTTAAAATTATTCCAACTTGTAAAATGTCCTAATATGTTTATTTTGCTTAACTGAAATTGTAATTGCTTGTCGATAGCAACTTCCTTTCTTCTTCTGTCTTCAGTCTTCTATTCACCTTCCGAAGGGGTGTGAATTTTATGCAACTTTCCTGTAGCAGGAACATGACATAAGAATAAGAGATTAAAATAAAGTCAAGTATAAGTAAACAAAGAGTATGCTTACCCTATGCCTAACCCTATGGATAACCCCAACCTATGGCTAACCGTATGTCTACTGTTAACCCTATGCGCAACCATAAATTATTTTTTTTATTAATTTAGATTTTTGATTATTACAAATTTTCAATTTACATAATATGTTTATTTAGTTTACCTGAAGTGGTAATTGGTTGTCGATTGCCACTTCCTTTTTTCTTCTGTATCCAGTCTTCTATTCACTTTCCGATAGGATGTGATTTTTATGCAACTTTCCTGTAGCAGGAGCAAGACATGAGAATAAAAGATGAAAACAAAAAAGTAAAGTATAAGTAAATCAAAAACACATTTACCCTATGCCTAATCCTTACCCTATGCCTAAGCCTAAACCTAGGGTTAACCCTAACCATGTGGCTAAGCCTATGGCTATCTCTAAACCTATGCCTAGAAATAAGAATAAAATAGTAAAATAAAGCAAACTATAAGTAAAGAAAAAACACACTTATCCTCTGCCTAACCCTAACCCTATGGCTAACCATGACCCGTTGGTGAACCCTAACCCTATGCGTCATAGTAACCCTAAGAACCATTTTGTTATATGTAAGTAGATTGCATTACCACTACCTAAAGCCTACATGGCGCTGGCACTACATAACTTCATAAAATTATTATTTTCTTTAATATCTAGCAATAATTAAATTAATTATATAATTTTTGAAAAACTAAATATAATGTACCTTTTAGTTTTAGTGAGATGATTTTAATGTACAGCTTTCAGTTTGTCTGAGGGAAAAGGCCACTGAAGCAAATCTTCCTGTGTCACTGACAGACGCTGACAGTCTGTGTGAGGAAAATGACACTGCTGCGAATATTCCTGTAGCTGCAAAGTGTAAAATCATAATCAAATCATTAGTCTATTTTTTTATGATTTGAAAAAAATAAATGTTTTCCATGTATCTATGGTCCCAATTGTTTCTTTTAACTTGAGCAGTATTATTCTAAAAATTGTGTTCATTTTAAATTTTTAAGAAAAATCTTCAAAGTGCCCCCTATATATAGGCAGCAGTCGCGAGACAAAACCGTTGGTTTAGGCTAGAAAAGCAGTGTGCACTGAGTTTTGCATCTTTGCGATCAGTCTTATTGGCTTCAGATTCGTCTGTATGTGCTTCAGCTAAGTTTTACTGCCTTCGGCGTCGTTTTCATCCTTTTATGTTTTTTTGACGACCATTTTTTTTCTCGCTTAGGCGTTTTTCGATTGTGAGAAAACTCCAAATATGCCTCAAATTAACTTGCAACCTTACCCACAGGCTCTCTGGCTCTCCCGCTGTGCTGTGTGTATGTTAGTTTGAGGCATATCTGTGTTTTTTGGCTGGTCTTTCGAGTCCCATGGTTCGACCGTTAAATTCGTAATTTAGTGTAGCCCTGCAACTACTGGCTTTGGACCTAAGTCCGACGGGGCTCACGATGAGCACCTGCCGCACTTATAGCGAGCCTTGCAATGAGCGCCTTTGTAGGATCTTAAGCATTACCTTGCTGGCATGTGAAACGAGCAATTGTTTGATAATTAGAGCACTCTTTGGCACTCTGATTTCTATATTGTCCAACTGGCGATGTCCATCTGTAGAGTCGTCTTGGAGTCTGTTAGAAGAGGGTGCTTACTATGACCAGAGAATTATCTTGACAGAATTTTACTAATCTCTGACCTGCTTCATTTTGTACTCCTAGGTCAAACTTGCCATTTGTTATTCCAGGTGTCTTTAGTATTCCAATCTCCTATGATAAGAGTAACATCTTTTCTTGGTGTTATATATACGATGTGTTGAATATCTTTGTAGAACTGGACAACTTCACACTCTTCAGCATCCATGGATGGAGCATAGACTTGAATCACTGTGATGCTAAATGGTTTGCCATGAACTTGAATTGGAATTGGACTACTTCATTCCTTCTGCAGGATTCTTTCCCACAGTAGCAGATCTGGTGGGTGTCTGATGTGAAATGTCCCATTTCAGTCTATTTCAGTTCACTAATTCCCAGGATATCGATTTTTAACCTTTTCATCTCATTCCTTACCACATCTACAGGGAGTGCAGAATTATTAGGCAAGTTGTATTTTTGAGGACTAATTTTATTATTGAACAACAACCATGTTCTCAATGAACCCAAAAAACTCATTAATATCAAAGCTGAATATTTTTGGAAGTAGTTTTTAGTTTGTTTTTAGTTTTAGCTATTTTAGGGGGATATCTGTGTGTGCAGGTGACTATTACTGTGCATAATTATTAGGCAACTTAACAAAAAACAAATATATACCCATTTCAATTATTTATTTTTACCAGTGAAACCAATATAACATCTCAACATTCACAAATATACATTTCTGACATTCAAAAACAAAACAAAAACAAATCAGTGACCAATATAGCCACCTTTCTTTACAAGGAGACTCAAAAGCCTGCCATCCATGGATTCTGTCAGTGTTTTGATCTGTTCACCATCAACATTGCGTGCAGCAGCAACCACAGACTCCCAGACATTGTTCAGAGAGGTGTACTGTTTTCCCTCCTTGTAAATCTCACATTTGATGATGGACCACAGGTTTTCAATGGGGTTCAGATCAGGTGAACAAGGAGGTCATGTCATTAGATTTTCTTCTTTTATACCCTTTCTTGCCAGCCACGCTGTGGAGTACTTGGACGTGTGTGATGGAGCATTGTCCTGCATGAAAATCATGTTTTTCTTGAAGGATGCAGACTTCTTCCTGTACCACTGCTTGAAGAAGGTGTCTTCCAGGAACTGGCAGTAGGACTGGGAGTTGAGCTTGACTCCACATCCTCAACCCAAAAAGGCCCCACAAGCTCATCTTTGATGATACCAGCCCAAACCAGTACTCCACCTCCCACTTGCTGGCGTCTGAGTCGGACTGGAGCTCTCTGCCCTTTACCAATCCAGCCACGGGCCCATCCATCTGGCCCATCAAGACTCACTCTCATTTCATCAGTCCATAAAACCTTAGAAAAATCAGTCTTGAGATATTTCTTGGCACAGTCTTGACGTTTCAGCTTGTGTGTCTTGTTCAGTGGTGGTCGTCTTTCAGCCTTTCTTACCTTGGCCATGTCTCTGAGTATTGCACACCTTATGCTTTTGAGCACTCCAGTGATGTTGCAGCTCTGAAATATGGCCAAACTGGTGGCAAGTGGCATCGTGGCAGCTGCACTCTTGACTTTTCTCAGTTCATGGGCAGTTATTTTGCGCCTTGGTTTTTCCACACGCTTCTTGCGACCCTGTTGACTATTTTGAATGAAACGCTTGATTGTTCGATGATCACGCTTCAGAAGCTTTGCAATTTTAAGAGTGCTGCATCCCTCTGCAAGATATCTCACTATTTTTGACTTTTCTGAGCCTGTCAAGTCCTTCTTTTGACCCATTTTGCCAAAGGAAAGGAAGTTGCCTAATAATTATGCACACCTGATATAGGGTGTTGATGTCATTAGACCACACCCCTTCTCATTACAGAGATGCACATCACCTAATATGCTTAATTGGTAGTAGGCTTTCGAGCCTATACAGCTTGGAGTAAGACAACATGCATAAAGAGGATGATGTGGTCAAAATACTCATTTGCCTAATAATTCTGCACTCCCTGTAGTTTGCCTTGGTTCATATTTATAACATTCCAGGTTCCTAATTTGAATTGTTCTTTGCGGCAGCGGACTTTCCTTTCCCCTCCAGACACATCCGTAGCTGGGTGTCCTCTCGGATTTGGCCCAACCACTTCATTAGATCTTGTGCTACTTGTATTTGCCCTCGGCTCTTCCTCAGTAGTGTGGTAGGCACCTTCTGACCTGAGGGACTCATCTTCTGGTGCCATATAGTTATGTCTCTGGTTGTGCTTGTCCATAAAGCTTACTGGAGTGGGTTGCCAGTTCTCCTGTGGACTGCTATTTTTGTCTGACTTCTCTGCTATGGCCTGCCCATCATTAATTAATTAAATATTGTGGCCTCACCCAATCCTATTCAAATGGATGATTCTTTTATTTTTTGTGTGAACTTTATCTATTTGAATATTATACTAAACTGTTCGTCGCTAATAAATTCCTAGGACAAAATGCGTTGGGATTTTTAGATATTTACTTAATTTCTCCGGAGTATAATTTATGTGCCTGTGATCAATAATATTTTGTTTTACTGTGGCATTTTGTTCCTTTTTGATCCCCTCCCCATTTTTCTTTTAGGTTCACATAATATCTCTATTCAGGTCTATTGAAAACCACTCTCTAAGTAGCACACTTGACAACAGAATGTGGAAGAGTAAGGCCTTTTCTTAAAATTGTCTTGAATGAAGATATATTGTTTCTCTCTCGCTTCTCTCTGTTCACTTTCAGGTTTTACGTTGCTGTTTCCTAAGGATTTGAGAAATTCATATTCAATACCGCTATAGGATAACCCTCCCCCTCTAGTTACAGGCAGACTAGCAGTCTAAAATGGAAACCCCATGACCAACAAACCTAATTTGTGTCAAGGGGAACTCCTCATTAAACTGCCTGTAGCTTGAGGGGGAAGTACTCTGCCATTGGATTCTATTGTCAAGAATACTATTTATAGAGGATGTCTTCAACATAGGTGAATACAGATCTTATCAGGATCCATGCTTCCTTTTAGAAACAAAAATAAAATGTCCATCTTCATCAAAGCAAAATTGAATACAATAGTTAAAAGTTAAAGGCTGTAATTATTTATTTTAAACTTCATGAAAACATTTGTCACTTTAACAAGTTAAGCTCTTCAAAGTAGTGATCCTTTAAGACTAGTGGCCTGGATCTCCTGCTCCTCGGGTGCACCTCACTGTTGTAATCATGTACTAATCTCTGAAATGATTAACTAAAAAAGATCAGACAGTGAAGAAGATCAACATGTAGCAAACATGGCATCAAGATCCATTGTCCCGAGCGTCAAACCCAATTACAGGTGAATGGCTAATTAGCTGCACCAAAGATAAATAAACTGATTATAAAAGGATAATTACAATTCTTTAAATTCTATAGGGGTCAGAAAAGCATCCTTCTGGGATCAGAACTAATGCTGGTGCAACTGGTGCAAAGCACTGAGGCCCACCACTGACTAGGGGCCCTCTTCCCTCTAAGGGAAGAATCTTAATTTGTAGGGGAGGTTGTCAGATAATTATTTTATCGAAAAAATTATCTGATCTGATCATTTACACAGGGGGGGGTCTGTCCAGGCTCATGAGGGCCAGGCCTAGGACAGCAAATTCTTCAGGGGGCAGCAGGCTGTCTGAAGATGCAGTGCAGTACTTTGCACTGCAGCCCTCTCCTTACTCTGGCCAAAGTACAGTAGACTCTCAGTTAACCAGAACTCAATCATCACGAAAAAAATGTAATACTGTAGAGTCTGTGCCTTTCTGAGCTGCAGAGGGCAGACCTATACAGGGACTATTTGTTTGATTTTAGGCAGTAAAAACAGAGCTTATAAGCACTTTATAATAAAATAAAGTACATAAAGTAAATAGACACGCAGGGATATTATATGCACAGTAAAACCCAGGAACCTTCTGTATCCCTTTAAAGCCTATTTCCTCTTCTTCATGATTACCTCTCCATGGTACACTTTACATATTTAGTGTAAAATTACTACTAATAATACAGTAGACTCTCAGTTATCCGGCACCCATGGGGATTGGTAGATGCCAGATAAATGTAGTTTCTAGTTGCTTGAGAGTTACATATAAAAGAGGCCTAGATTAGCTGCACATAGGATGCTCTGCTAAGTAAATTTGTCAGTGAGGGCTGTTCTAGCAGCAGCAGCTTTCACTCCTCACACACAGTTACGTTCGGCTGGGGGGTGCAGTAAAAAAACAGCAATATAGCAGGGTTTAGTGCTAAGCAGAGAATTACTTTTACTTTCCTGACTCCGATACAGACACGATCC
The DNA here is from genome assembly GCA_027410445.1 of Discoglossus pictus. Classification (NCBI taxonomy): domain Eukaryota; kingdom Metazoa; phylum Chordata; class Amphibia; order Anura; family Alytidae; genus Discoglossus; species Discoglossus pictus. The sequence goes on along the minus strand of CM050165.1, from coordinate 24,726,780 downwards.
ACACTAAAGAGGACAATCATTGCATCAGAAATAATATCATGACCTACTGGAACATATGTGAGATCCCGCCATATTTATATTATTGGATATATTCCATATGCTCACTTTTAGTGTAGATATGGTCTGTCCAAACCTATTGACTCCAACTTTTGAGTATTTTTTTTATTTTTTATTAAATGTTTAAAAACTTTGAGTTTAAAAGCATAATTAAGCATGAAAGAACTAGTCTTTTATCAGGAAAAATATATATATTTCAATGCCTCTGGATCAGGGGTGGGCAAGTTTGGTCCTGGAGGGACACAATCATGCCTGGATTTGAGGATGTCCCTGCTGGGCACAGGTGAGTCAATTATTTCTTCAGTCATCCTGATTGACTCACCTGTGCACAGAAAGGAAATCCTCAAATGCAGGCCTGTGTGCGACCCTGCAGGAGCGAACTGGCCCACCCCTGCTCTGGATGCATCCACGATACATTAGGGTTAGTTGTGTGTGTGTGAGAGGGGCATTTATATTTCTGGAGTGATGTAGTTGCATTTCCTGAAGCAAGCATTCTGCTTCTTTGCCAGTGAGAGGGAGGTGTGTGGTGTCAATATCAATCTTATCCAACTATCAATCAAAGACGCTGGAATTCTATCAGTTTCCTCCTCCCCACCCCTCCTTCCCCTGATCTCCACAAACACACGTCTTCATCATCCAGTACCCAACTAAACAAGAGCATTGTGGGAATGTCCTGTTTTGCTGCAGTGTAGTGAAGCAAAACTACCAATTTTGATTAAGGATATTATTTGAATTATTACATTTAATTAGGCAGAATCAAGGCTTTACTCATATCCTTGTATAACATGACATCTAAATATTATGGTGGCATAAATGAGAATACTTTTCTACTTTCAACTTTTAAGGCCCTTAAGATGCTTCTCTAAACATAGAGGATGTTGTTGATGAGGCTCCTTGTTATCTGTACATCTGATGAATGGTCACTTATGGCTGAATCTGTAAATTATTGAAGTAATTATATAAAAAAGATCAGACCAAACGAAGATGGTCATGTAACATACACAGTGTTACGAGTCATGATTACAGGTGATTGGATAATGAATCTTAAGTCCATCCTACATGAGATTTGCCTCACTCACCTTTATGGGCTTCACATTAGCAAATATAACGCCAATCTGATTTTAATAAATGGGTTAGTATAAGACTTTCCATTCTAGAGGGTTTAATAAGTAAATCTTTAAGGATTCAGAAAAGAAACGCTTCATTGTAAGACACCAGTAAAATGCAGCAACTATAGGAGGCTGGCCGTAATGTATCTTAAATGAAAATGGGTAATGAAAACACCAGTTGGCTGTTTTGCCTCTTACTGTCACCAGTTCTGGAAAGTGGGTGTCTTAAAAAACAAAGAAAAGAAGAAAAGATCAATTCATAAGTTAATGCTATATTCTTACTGGATACTAAGCAGGGCCTTTAGAGCGGTGGCGGGGCAAAAGAAAATGTTAGGCCCTCTTCAGTGCCTATATATATATATATATATATATATATATATATATATATATATATATATATATATTTTTTTTTTTTTTTCTTCTTTCTGTTGAATGCTTAAGAAAGCATAGAGGACCTATTTAAAAGTGACTTGACGGTGACCACTGGTGGTCATAGACTAGTAATGATCAAGGATTTTCTGTGGCATAGTATCAACTATAATAATGGGGGTATGTGTGTAACGCGTACACACTTACCTCTTCCTAAGTCTGTACATGTGCAAATTGGGGCAGTTGCCGAGAGCTTCCGAGGAGATGGGAGGAAGACACAGGGGAGAGGAGGGGAGGGGGAGGATGACACGGGCAAGAGGAGGGGAGGGGGAGGATGACACGGGCAAGAGGAGGGGAGGGGGAGGATGACACGGGCAAGAGGAGGGGAGGGGGAGGATGACACGGGCAAGAGGAGGGGAGGGGGAGGATTACACGGGCAAGAGGAGGGGAGGGGGAGGATGACACGGGCAAGAGGAGGGGAGGGGGAGGATGACACGGGCAAGAGGAGGGGAGGGGGAGGATGACACGGGCAAGAGGAGGGGAGGGGGAGGATGACACGGGCAAGAGGAGGAGAGGGGGGGGATGACACGGGCAAGGGGAGGAGAGGGGGAGGATGACACGGGCAAGGGGAGGAGAGGGGGAGGATGACACGGGCAAGGGGAGGAGTGGGGGAGGATGACACGGCCAAGGGGAGGAGGGGGAGGAAGACACAGGGGAGGAGGGGGAGGAAGACACAGGGGAGGAGGGGGAGGAAGACACAGGGGAGGAGGGGGAGGAAGACACAGGGGAGGAGGGGGAGGAAGACACGGGGTAGGAGGGTAAGACACACAGGGTAGGGGAGAGGAGGAGAAGACACAAGGGAGGGGAAAGACACAGGGGAGGGAAGAGGAGGGGAAAGACACAGGTGAAGGGAAAGACACAGGGGAGGGGAGAGGAGGGGAAAGACACAGGGGAGGGGAGAGGAGGGGAAAGACACAGGGGAGGGAAGAGGAGGGGAAAGACACAGGGGAGGGGAAAGACACAGGGGAGGGGAAAGACACAGGGGAGGGGAAGGGAAAGACACAGGGGAGGAAAGGTGGGGGGAGCCACAGGGGAGAGAGCCAGGGGGGAGACACAAGGGAGGGAAAAATAAAAAATTATACCGTCATTTTACTAGTCACTAATATAGTTTCCGTGTGTAACGCTGCAGTGGGAGCGCATGCGCACTACATAAACTATTTACAGATTCCGTAAATGCTGCACTGCAGATGCGCAAAGCGCAGCAGCAGAAACAGAGGGGGTAAAAGGGACAGAGGGAGGGAAAAAGACACGGGGGGGGGGGGGGGGGGGGAGACCTATGTAATATCACACCGTCCTTAATGAATAGTTTTAAATAAATAGAAAAGTAAATATATATCCTAAACATGCTATTGGTGGCAGTAGGAGAGCTATGATTACATGGTCCTTTTGCATTCCCTTATTGAACTTTACTGAGAAATACATCTGGATAATGAGCCAGCACAATTATACACAAGTTACTATATATAATTATAACATTATCAATAGTGACTGAATACTTGAAGTGTACTTCTACCTGGATAATATCAGTATTATACACAAGGATTTTGTGGATAATGTCGACCAAAAAATATAAGTAGGTAATGCATTTAGAATGTGCAAGGTCAGGGCGTGGTTTGGACACAGATGGGACCAATCACACGTAACAACAGCCCGGTTCACTTTTTCACCAAATCTTATTTAAAGGGATATGGAAAGTTCCTGGATTTTATAGGGAATATAATGTACGTGTGTATATATTAACTTTTATGTACTTTATTGTATTAAGAAATGTGAATAAGCTCTGTTTTTACATGTAGACGCAGACTCTGTAGGGCTGAATGGTGTAGTATCCTAGCCTATCAGGGACTGCATCAGCAGCATATTGCAGAATGTTGCTAAGAGATGGTCACTGATTGATTAGTATGAAACAAAGCGCAGCAACTACAACAGTCTGTGTCTTCACAAGCTGCGGTGGGAAGAGCCAAGCAGGAAATGTTTGATTGATTTTAAGAAGACAGAGCTTAAGAGCACTTAATAAAATAAAGTACATAAAAGTAAATAGACAGGTATATTATATATCTAGTAAAGTCCAGGAACCTTCCAAGTCCCTATAAGTGCATTATAATTTGACTTTGTAACTTTATTTAACGTATTAAGAACCGACACAACAACTCAATCAATTTTTTGTTGGTTTGATCATTTTTAAATTGACAAGTGAAGGACACACTGGGCCTACTACAGGCTCCCCCCAGCCAGATGGATCGGACCTCACCCCCTTCTTCAGCTTAATACTAAGAATCGGACCAACAAGTGAATTCATATGAGAACCCCAGAATAATCCAGACAGCATTACAGTCATAGTGACTTAGAGAGTAGTGCCTTGCGAAGGAGGCGGGAGCATTGGGTGAAGGTGAAGACACGTTTATACCCGGCGCTTTTGGAAGGGTACACCGCGCTGCTTCAACCTAATCTCAGGCGGAGTCCTCTAGGTGTGGCTCTGACTCGGAGGTGTGTAGGATGTTGTTCATGTCCTGGTCGAGTTCAGCAGGCACGCACCCATGATAGCTTTTTCTACTCTGTCCCAACATAAAGCAGAAGACATGTTATAATCATTATCCTTTATTTGTAAGGTGGGAACACATTCCATCGCACTATTTCTCACTAAACAATGAGCCATTTATATACAGAAATCTAATTGTATTGTGTATGACAAACACCAATGTCTCCTGTGAGAACAGATTGTGGATTTTAAGATACAACGCTTTTTTCATCAACATTTATTACTTGGGGGGGGGGGGGGGCGTTGGAGTACTATAGCTAAATATCTATTCATGTCAACATGTTTTAATTTCCTAGAACCCTTTTTATCTCAGTGCAATATATCTGTAGTAGGGTTCCCTAGTGGTCCAGTAGTTAGGATTCAATGCTGTCACCTCTGCGACCTGGGTTTAATTCCAAGTCAAGGAACCAAGAGGTCACACCACCCTGAAGCCAAGCAGGCTTGGGCCTGGTCAGCTAGGAATTCCAGGAGCTGTATGCTTTGGCCCATTGGATAAGGAACTGGCAACCCACTCCAGTATCTCTAACATGAATGCCATGAATATCAAGTGGATCAACGTGACCATGGACATAAAGATGTCCAGGTGCATTACAGTCCATGAGGTCACAGAGTGGGGAAATGATAGGAAATGATAGAAAAACAATAAAAAATAATTACATCTCTGCTGCCTCCTTGTGGACTCTTGACAAACTGCTAAAAGTTAAAAAAAAAATGGATTTTCATTCCTGGGATCAGATTGAAAATCTGCAACATCTACACCAACATTGATGTTTACTGATGATACACTTTGCATCCACAGAAATCCTTGGAGCTTCAAGATTCAATAACCAGATTGGTTCTACCAATGTACATTTGTCCACTAACAACCTGTGATCAACACTTCCGAACTATCCACACAACTAGTCTACATAGGCTTTTTTTTTGTTTCTTAAAATATCACACAAAGCTTGAGCTAGGACCAAGAGATTTGAAGTATAAAATAAATCATGTTCAGTGAGTCTAATTTTTCTTGTAGTATCAATATTTTGATTTGATACTCAGCTGTCACCATAAATCTACCTCCACACTATCAGAGTCTAAATAATATTTGGAATTACATCAGTTATATTAATTCTTTTTTTATTTTAAGAACAACCCCAACACTTCCCTTCAGTAATCTCCTGGGTGGCGAACTCACAAAGAAACCCCATTTCTCCTTTTGTTTCTTCAACCGAAGACTATTAAGTTCACTAATTTCAGCTATGAGTGATGTAGAGGATCTCAGGCACAGGAATTACTTGAGTTACCAATGCTCACATTTCTAAGACAGATTTAAACATATTATATATCCATATAACAAAAACAGAATCTTACAATCTTCCATAGTTTTCTTGTGTGTCCATAAATGCCACTCAAAGATAAGTCCTCACTCCTGCCCAAGCTTTGGACAAGTTTGCTTACCCATTTCCTTCAAATGGCCTTAAATTTGCCCTCTAGTGTCGATTGCTCCGGGTTCGAGATATTCTTTCACATTATCCACCAAAAAGGATAAGCTCAAATCACCGCCTGCTCCTGACCTACTCAAGGGGAAAATCTCTCAACCTCACACGACACCTCATACTTACCGATACAAAAGGATAAACCAAGTGTCAGAGTACATAAAAAAAAAAAAACTCAACCCGCACACAACAAAATAGCAAAATAAATAGATATAATCTCTCCATTACTGGACGCAGAGCAAGCAAAGCTTAGCGATATACTAGATATTCAAAAACAAAGGTGCCCAATCTGCGAATGAACAATACTGGAGTAGACTTGGTCTATAGGCACAGTAACCTACCCGGACCTGTTTTAGCTCGAGAGAATCATGCTGTAGTATGTCAGTCTGGTCTCACCCAATAGTGATCCTGACCCTTAATATCAGGCAATTCTGCCCTGAAGAGGAGAAACAGCAAAGCCCAGACGTAAGTTTCAGCCTTCGTTGGGCCTCGTCACAGGATGTAGCTAAACTTGATATTTGAGTCGCTCAGTTGCGTCTGTGACCTCATGGGCCGCAAAACACCTTGCTGATCCACTTGGAATTCATGGCAGAAATACTGGAGTGGGTTGCCAGATTCTTCTCAATTGGGCCACAGCATACAGCTCCTGGTATTCCTAGGTGGTCTCCCATCCAAGTACTGATCAGGCCTGCTTGGCTTCAGGGTGATATGACCTCTTGGTTCCCTGACTGGAATCAAACCCAGGTTGCCGCGGTTAGAGCAGTGAATCCTAAACACTGGAAACCCCAGGGAACCCAAACTTGATATTACTATCACCTAATAACCAGGCATAGGTCACAACTTGAGTTGTGAAGAAAGACAACTTCAGAAGATTAACTAAACAAGGCCAATCAAAAGTATCAATGATCTAGAAAATGAAGTTCATTACCTTACAGACAAATTTGAAGACTTGGAAAACAGAAGTCGCAGAAACAATGTCCGAACCTTAAAGGAAAATAACTCTGGGATGGGGTCATACAATAGCTCCTTAGAGTACGGGGATGCCATGTACAAAAAAACTAATAGTGGAAAGAGTACACTAGATTGGTCTGAATTATCCTCAAATTCATCTAGACTCAGACTAATGAATCAGAATTGAAAACTTTGAAGAGTTCTCAATGTTTGCATACAATTCTTCTGTGCCAAGACTTCCCATGTGTAGACAACTGGTGACCAAACAAGTGCACGTCTCAATGGCACACTTAATGAAACGGAGTATTTCATGCAGGAAAGACCTTTGCATTTGATGGTTCAGATATAAATCCTCTTCTTTTCTAAAAAAAGCCGATCTCAAATGTGAATTCTCCTTCAAGGATCAACATAACGATTAATTTAACTTTTTGAACTGAAATTTGTGTACCATGATGTTTGAACTTTTCATACAAAAGTGTTTTTGTGTTTAGAAGTTTGTGACTAAAGAGAAATTGGGAATGTTCTTGGATGTTACTGCACTAATGGAACGTAGGCCTTAGAAACGAACAGCCTTATTAAATTGTGATTGGGCCAATTGAATAGGGCTCTATATAAGCACAGAGCATTTTTTTTTTACAGACGTTTTTAGTTAGTGAACTTCTATCCAGAAGCAAAGTCTTCACTAACTAAAAACTTCTGTAAAAAAAAAAATATGCTCTGTGCTTATATAGAGCCCTATTCAATTGGCCGAATCACAATTTAATAAGGCTGCAAAGCTGATCTGGAAGTGGAGGGAGAAGTGTTATTTCTAGTTAACAATTATGCACCTAACCTTCCAAGTTTTTGTTCTTACAGACATGTTTTAGATCTTACAAAGTTGGAACCACAATCCAATGCTCATATGGGGAAACTGACTAACATCATGATGAGGTAACGGACAGATCTGGTCTCAGACGTGTAGGATTAATTTCACTCACTACAAAACACACAATTTCTTAACGAAGAACTTAATTTAGTAGACTAAGTTTTTTATGCCTACCCACACAGCTCATTCATGAATATCTTAATACCAGAATATTATATCTACAGAATTCAAATCAGGCATAGAATATATTTTTGCCACTTTGGATTACTCATTTACGCTGCCTAAACTAGTATAAAAAAAAAACAACAAAAAAAACATAATTTTCTTCCCAGCTCAAGCACTCAGAATCATTACCTAATTGAACAACGATCTTGAGGATAACATTATACATATTGATACTGAAAATAGGTTCCTTATTCCATAACTTTCTTAGCATTTGCACCGCTGTTTTATTCCTGGTGAGGCTTGGAATTATCATACATGTCAGTATTGATGTTTGATATATTCATTGGTAGCTCTCCATTTGTGATTAAATAATGAAGTTGTAGTGTATTGATATTGAAATGTAGGCTTCATATCTGTTGACAGAATGTTTAACTTCACAATTTAGGAGAAATATTTATGGGTTTGTAGTATACCTTTTTTTTTTTTTGCTTGTATAAAAAAAAAAGAGCTTTTTAAAAACGGTTGATCAGTTAGTTGTAAAGATATACAGTGGATATAAAAAAGTCTACACACCCCTGTTAAAATGTCAGGTTTCTGTACTGTAAAAAAAAATGAGACAAAGATCAAAAATTTCAGAACTTTTTCCACCTTTAATGTGACCTATAAACTGTACAACTCAATTGAAAAACAAACTGAAATCTTTTAGGTAGAGGGAAGAAAAAAAAAAATATATAAAAATAAAATATGTTTGCATAAGTATGCACACCCTTAAAACTAATACTTTGTTGAAGCACCTTGTGATTTTATTACAGCACTCAGTCTTTTTGGGTATGAGTCTATCAGCATGGCACATTTTGACTTGGCAAGATTTGCCCACTCTTCTTTGCAAAAACACTCCAAATCTGTCAGATTGCGAGGGCATCTCCTGTGCACAGCCCTCTTCAGATCACCCCACAGATTTCCATTCGGATTCAGGTCTGGGCTCTGGCTGGCCATTCCAAAACCTTAATCTCCTTCTGGTGAAGCCATTCCTTTGTTGATTTGGATGTATGCTTTGGGTCGTTGTCATGCTGAAAGATGAAGTTCCTCTTCATGTTCAGCTTTCTAGCAGAAGCCTGAAGGTTTTGTGCCAATATTGACTGGTATTTGGAACTGTTCATAATTCCCTCTATCTTAACTAAGGCCCCAGTTCCAGCTGAAGAAAAACAGCCCCAAAGCATGATGCTGCCACCACCATGCTTCACTGTGGGTATGGTGTTCTTTTGGTGATGTGAAGTGTTTTTGCGCCAAACATATCTTTTGGAATTATGGCCAAAAAGTTCAACCTTGGTGCCATCAGACCATAACACCTTTTCCTACATGCTTTTGGGAGACTTCAGATGTGTTTTGCAAAATGTAGCCCGGCTTGGATGTTTTTCTTCATAAGAAAAGGCTTTCATCTTGCCACTCTACCCCATAGCCCAGACATATGAAGAAGATTGTTGTCACATGTACCACACAGCCAGTACTTGCCAGATATTCCTGCAGCTCCTTTAATGTTGCTGTAGGCCTCTTGGTAGCCTCCCAGACCAGTTTTCTTCTCGTCTTTTTATCAATTTTGGAGGGAGCTCCAGTTCTTGGTAATGTCACTGTTGTGCCATATTTTCTCCACTTGATGATGACTGTCTTCACTGTGTTCCATGGTATATCTAATGCCTTGGAAATTATTTTGTACCCTTCTGACTGATACCTTTTAACAATGAGCTCCCTCTGATGCTTTGGAAGCTCTCTGTTGACCATGGCTTTTGCTGTGGGATCCGACAAAGAAAATTTCAGAAAAGACCAACTAGTGCAGCTGAACTTTATTTGGGGTTCATCAGAGGCACTTTAAATGATGGCAGGTGTATGCTGACTCCTATTTAACACGATTTGGAATGCTTAATTCTGAACACAGCTACATCCCCAGTTATAAGGGGGTGTGCAGACTTATGCAACCACATTATTTTTTCTTTTTTTTCCTTCTCTCCACCTAAAAGATTTCAGTTTGTTTTTCAATTGAGTTGTACAGTTTATAGATCACATTAAAGGTGGAAAAAGTTCTGAAATTTTTGATCTTTGTCTCATTTTTTTACAGCACAGAAACCTGACATGTTAACAGGGATGTGTAGACTTTTTATATCCACTGTAGCTTAAGATCTGCACTTCTAACTAGTTATCAAACAAAGGCTGCTCAGGCAATACACATTACCCATCAAAGCTTTGCAAAAAAAAAAAAAAAAAAAAAAAAAAAAGCAACTCATTTTACAAATAAACTAAAGTGATTTCAGGCAATAATATTGAATATTGTTTTTACAATGGTAGAAATCCAGGGCTGCATTTTTCAGTAAGAGACAGGACAGGTTACCATTAAAAACTGTAGTTTAATATTGAAAAATATTGCCAGATTATTATATACAGAAAATTTAATACGAAAAAAATATACAAGAAACATTGAACACAAACTTAAATTGGCCGATGCAGAACTCCTTTTGTAGACATTATATTTTATAACAGACATTGACAATCCCCTGTGGTTCTCAGGCACAAGTGGTTAGGGATTTAGCCAATTCACGCTCAACCTAGAAAGCAAATTGCATACTCGGAGAGGCTACTGGTGTGACTAGATAGATTTGTCATTTATGAACTATGGTCTAATAACCAAAATAGATCAACAAAATGTACCATAGAAGTAGATGTTTTATTTCTTTTTGCCTTTTGCTGGTTTAGCAAATAATGTGGGGTCTATCTGATCTCTGGAAAGGCCTCTCACAGAATAAAGCCTGGATGCCCGTTCTTGCAGCGTCCCCCCGCACTTCAAGCCCAAGGCCATTAACTCTAGCTTTAACTTCTCCAGCCCCAGGGCCTCCATCTCCGCAGCAGAGTTAAATACCAGGAGGTCTACAGGGGAAGATTCCTGCAAAGAGATCATACGTGTTATTGAAATATGTGGATAAAACACACACACCGACCATGCAGACTTCACAAATAACCAGCTACAGAATTTTATACATTTTTTTTTCCATTTTATTCTCAACAGCTACTTTGCTGTACAACAAGCTTAAGAGGGAGAACTTTGGTCTGTTACAAAGACCTAAAATAAGGTCCTATATTAAAATAAATAAAAAAATAGACCGTTAATTTTAATATTAAGTGTCGCTTTAAAGGACTACTGTGAGTTTTTTTTTTAGCAATTTTAGCACCTGAGTCTGGTACTTTCCAGAACAATCTGTCCTTCTAAACTAATATAACTAATATACTAGCAGTTGCCACATTCTAACTGTGCAGACAGATGCTTACTGTCTATTAAGTATGCTCCTACCACAGAAAGTTGATTAGCAGAAACCAAAATGGTTAATTCCACAGCAGCAGGAGTTTTTATAAAAAAAAAAAAAAAATGTAATAAAAGGTTTTTTTCCTAGAAATATATCGCCTATTTTTAAATATAATTTTTCCAGAGAGCATACAGAAAGAAAGAAGACAATGATCAGAGTGGTCCTTTTCATCTACATTATATGCTTCAGACTTCTCGTAATAGCAGCCGCTTTAGGGCAAACATTTAAAAAACAATAAATAGAAATGTCTTTTTTATGCACTGTTCTTTTTTAGGATTTATAGCTTAGAAAGCCACTCTTCAAACCTGTGGTGGAGATTTACATTTTACTCAGCATATAGGTTTAAAATATGGAAATAAATAAATAAAAAATACAAACAACCGATTACCTTATTTTGAGTATCCTGTTGACAGTCCGGTTTGAAACTTTGTTTTGCAGCTTCTGTGTTTTCAGATGCATTGTCTGCGATACCATCATTTTTTGTTACAGCAGAGTCCAGTGTTGAGTTATGGGTCTCAGAATCTTTATTTTCAGACACTTCTGAAACATTTTCATTTTTTGTCTCAGTGTCTGAGATCTGCTGCTCAATATCCGCAGTTTTGAGAGGTAACCGCACATCACCTTGCAATTCTGGGTTTTCTTCTGACGTTACCCCAGATGGCTCATGTTGTTGTGGCTCATCAGTATCGCTCGGGCTCTCATGGCTGTGTGACCTTGGACCAGTCATCTCATTAGATGCTCTGCTCATTGAGGATGATGATGAACAAGGAGAATCAGAGTCACTATCACTACCCTCATCGGAGCCTGAAGAAACTTCTAATCCTTCCACTCCAGTCCTGATTAAAAACAAAATGTCAATAGACAGCAAATTAGGGTTTGAACATTGAAATAAGGAGCTCTATAGAACATTAATACAGCATCTTTAAAAAATGGAACAAAAGGTCTGGCACAAAATATTAAAAAGTGATCTGTATCTATCCATAAATATATATATATATATATATATCTTTTCAAGACTACAAAATACTTTGCATTAATGCAAATGACAAAAAAAAGGAAGGTTTAAAAATACCCTGAACAATATTTGTATGTTAAACACAGTAGTCCCACATATAAAGTATGTATTCAGGCTTGGCTAAAAAAAAAATGGTAAAGATTTAGGGCAGAAATAAAGAGCAGTATTTACGATATGCAGATTTCTTTAATGAGGTCATACATGTTCATTTGAGCAGATATGTAACTTGGCAAAGAACTTTATGTTGGTAAGTTATCTAAGCATCTCACAAGAAACAACTGAAAGTTGCCTAGGAGCCTTCCCTAGGGCCATTGCAGATATCATATACTCCAACTCGGCTTCCTGAACAGTAAAATTAAATTTAGTATTATTTTCTATGTTCTGAAAACATTTTACCTATAATCAAGATTAAAAAAAGGGTGGTTCTTCTACACCTATGACAATAGAACTACCTCTAAAGGACAACTATAATGCCCCAGTAAGAGAAGCTAGATATTTTAATTAAGCAATTATTATTAATAAAATTCATATTCAATTATTAAAAAACAAATACAATATTAGGCTTATTTTAAGGTCACACTAAACTGCCCTTGGTCTTCACCCACTATAAGGTCAATGGGAAGAGGCCGATTGGTCAAGAAAGCAGTATGAAGTTGAAGCACAAGGTTATATCAACATAAAGCTGTTTATAGGCAAGCAACTTGGGGTGTTAACGTTTCCCTTAGCAATGAACTTTTGCTGTGGGGGCAGCCTGTGAGTGATTGTTTAACCTCTTATCTACAGAGATAGTTATTAAAATCCTTTAGATCTGTCTCAGTCAAACCACCGGCCCCCTTGATGCCCTTATCAGGCTGGGGACAATCAGGGCAAATGAAAGTGCATATGAATATTTTAAAAGTAATTGAATATTGCGATTATAAAACTAATTTAATAGGAATTTATCATTGATCAATGCATAATTAAAGAACTAGGTCCTCGTTAGGATATTATAGTACACACACACAATTTACTTGAATATAACTTAGGTGTTCAATATAAAGGCAATGCAGCACTGTCAAATAGTGGGGCACTTCTGAATATTTTTCCTAGAGATTAGTTGAGTTGTCGGTTAACACTACAACAAGGTGAGACCATTCTACTATGATCTGCTGTATAAATGTGAACAGTTCAGACATTTTTTAATTGTATGAACACAGTTTCTTGTTGTATTTGTGGCACCAAAAGGGTCAAAATAAAAAGAATATACATCAGGGGTAATAGTTTGCTTCAGGGATATGTTAACTGTGCTTCTGACATTCAATGGTTTAGTATTAACACCAATTTTTCAAAAGTGCATACTGTAATTCTGACACTACTGTAGTCAGTTTATGGGCATGGAGGAGGGTAGACACCACCATACATTGCATCACTACTATTGGTCAATGCTAAAAAAAACAATGATATTTACCAAAAGCATTTCTTTTTCACAGATTTTTCTTTGCTGCTTTCGGATTCCTTGGTTCGTTTCCGGCTGTCACTTGCCTCTGGTGAAACCACTGTGCTTGAAGATGCTTGCAAGCCTGAGCAAAACAAGAAGCAAGTTACTTGTTAGAATGTGTAACATGCATTGTGGCCAAAATTAACTTGTTTATTTCCAACAAATTGTAGCACAATAGTTTGTTGGGGGGGGTTTCGCTTTAAAAAAAAAAAAAAAAAAAAAAGGGAAACTTCCATCATAGAAGAAGTTATTTTTATATGAAAAACTGCACTTAACGTTCACATAAATATTTATGTGTATCCATTTTGATGCTCTACATTTGAGGAGGTAATTTTTAATTCAAAAGTGGTGTAATGTGATTGACTGTCCTGTATGGGAAATTTAGATCCATCACAGTTAGATTACCTCCTTTAACAACAACGTTAACGTTCCAAGCAATGAAAGTTCTGTTATGTTTATATAAGCATTTCAGTTTCTAAAAAGGAGAGTTAAATATTCCTGCCAGATGAACACCTCCTTATTTCCATCATCAAGCAAAAAAAAAAAAAACATACCAGCTGCTCTTGCCCCCCCAATATTTGTAATGCTTTATTTAAAAATGAACTTGTTTTTTTAAACACAAATTTGTATAACTTTGGGTATAAAGTTATACACTTAATACTTAAGCACATTATAAAATGTGCTTAAGTATTAAGTGTATAACTTTATACAATCAACAGCTAACACTTTATTATTTGTTTTTCTTAAACCACATGAAAAGACAATACACTTTTCTCCCTGAGAGAGGAATATCAAATACAAAGCGTTGTAAGGTTATCAGCGCTTACCTTTGATCACCGAGTCCTCCAGTCGCTCAGACATATCTGAGCACTGCTGATGATACTCTGGATCTGTAAAGTAATGCTTTGGCTCTGCTAGCTTACGCTGAAGCCTTTCCAGTCGCCTCTGCTCCTTCTCAGCTTCACGCTCTGCTTGCTTCTTTATCCATTCTGCCATGCTGTTAAATAAGACACAGAAGAATCCATAGGATAAAAAAAGCTGCATAAGGTCAATCATACATTACTTAACTAATAGACACATTGGATCAGTTGAAGGCATATTTCAGTTTTCCTGATTTTACCTTTTTTCTAATCCAACACATTATGCTTGTGTCAGAAATATACATGATATGGAGTCATTCCATACAAACGTATTGGATTTAAAAATAAAACATGTTTTCCACACCCCCAGAGCTGCTTACATAGGCACAGTGTACCTCCCAATAGAAACACTGCATATGGGTATGGATTTTAACCCTTTACTAACCTTCAAGCCAACAGCAGCTCAATGCAGAGATCTTACACAGCTGTGTCTGCCGCCTCCTACTGAAGACTACACATCCCCTGCACAAGCTGCTATCACATTTTGCTACAATCTATTAAAAAATGCATTAGCTGCCGGTGATTGGCCAAAACAAATGATGAATTTTATGCTAATTTTAGCTCAGGTATGCAGAGGTGGTAACTCTGAAAATCAACTGCATGAAAAAATACCAAAACAAACATTAAACTGTTTTCATACACTACTGATTCTCCTCTATCAGGTGCATTAATAATCTAGGAAACTTAAAAATGCCTTCCAGTATCTGCTCTGAAAACAAATAAAAACATAGTTAATATATATATTTAAAATGATCCAGGAGGGGGTGCATTATTTTACTTGAGGCTAAAAGTAGATAGGGATCAAAATGGCAGTATTGACACAGGGGTGTAAAGAATGCAGTACGGATGACATTTGGAAATGGAGAAAGCTGTGCACAGTTCACAGCAAGCTCCAACACCAAAGGAACTTGAGACATTTTCCTTAAAAAAAAAAGAAAAGTGTACATTTTCATAATATTGATGCTAGATTAGTTTCTTTTATTTAGAAGATCAAATTTGAACAGGTTTAAAAATAACTGTAAAGGACATTGTGATAGACTAGTGTGGCTATTATAACACCTTATACGCTTTCAGAAAGCCACAGGGGTGGTAAAACGATTGTTAGGCTCCGTTTTGATAACAGAGTGTGCTTGTTTAGACTGTTGCCCTATGTCCAGTTCAGGACGCTCCCCAACAGGGTACGAGTAATTTAGGAATCATACTTCTGATGTTATGGCCTGCAAACTGGCTAATGTGAGGCCACACACTTTGGAGGATTATACGCCCTTATAGATGTACACATTTGAATATTGTTTTTATCTGCTTTTCAGTTTAGTTCATGTATGGACTGGACCTTTCAGTGTTATTATCAGTTGTGTATATTGGTCTTTGTAGTTCACACTATTTTTGTATGGCATTTTGCCAATGATATATTGCCTATATTTTGTAGGTGATCTTTCCTGCAGATGATTAGGTCCTGCTTTTACTTAGGATTTCTGTTTCCTACTATTTGTTGGTTAGCATGCTTAACCCAGATTTGGGGCATCAGCTAGTGAGTCTTCCAGGTAGGAGGACCCACCCAGATAGGCCTGCTCTTTACTCTATCCATGCATGCGTGTGTGTCATTTGGCTAAGGGGCCAATGATTTTCCTAGTATTATATTTTATTCTTCCATTTCAGATCATCTTGCTGTGCTTTCTTTCACACACTCATTTCATACCACAGATCCATACTTACGCTTTCTCATGGTTGACATCCCGAAGTCTCCTTCCGCTGAGGTCACGGCAAGCCTCTCTGTTTGTGGTCTTTTCAATCTGAGCACCAAGGGCCCTGAGCATGGAGCCAAAGCCTACAAAATCAGAGGAGAATCATCATGATTTTCATGTGACTTATTTTCTTTAGACACCAGCCCCACAGGAAGCAAAATAAAAATTTGTTTAATTATCAATAATATTTATGTGTGTTAAAAAACAAAACAAATCCCCAATTTGGGTTATTATCCTTTATTTGTAACGAGCAAACATTATATAGCGCTAATTAGAGGAAAAATTTAATTTACACATTGTAAAAGAAAAGGCCTTTGTCTTTGAGCGTAAAATCAAACACACATAGTGCTTCTCCCCAGAGCACTTAACAAGATTAAAAACTCACAAATGTACAACCTAAAGGTTTTGGGTGAGGTGCAGGAGGGCGATAGATGCAAGATGGCAGTGTGTAAGCAGTAAGCTGATGTAGGTAGAGATGCCATTTGTGTTACATTGTAGACTGTGAGATTGAGCAAGATTATGTCACAGAATAAGGAGTTCTGCATATTGGGGCT
Organism: Discoglossus pictus; assembly: GCA_027410445.1. Lineage (NCBI taxonomy): Eukaryota > Metazoa > Chordata > Amphibia > Anura > Alytidae > Discoglossus > Discoglossus pictus. The sequence goes on along the minus strand of CM050165.1, from coordinate 24,710,126 downwards.
GAAGTGGATAGACTTCTTCAAACAGATACGTTTTTAGTGATGCTTTGAAGGATTTGGAACACCAGAAAATTCCTGTAGGCTGGAGTGAGGAGGTGATAACATTGACTATTGAGATGACGAAGATATAAGAGGGTGCACTGCTGTTATATAGGTTAGTGTCACAATTTGAAATTGTGTTCTGGAGGTTATGGGAAGCCAGTGGAGTGACTGACCGAGAGGAGCTGCAGAAAGACATCCAGTGATGAGTATGGTAGAGGAGACCAGAAAAGGCGTTCTTTATAGATATACCGTAGATGATTATATATATATATATATATATATATATATATATATATATATATATATATATATATATATATATATATATATATATATATATATATATATATATATATATATATATATATATATATATATAAAAAAGGTAATGTTTAGAAAATTGCCGATATCAAATCTTTCCCTGATTTTTTTTTTTTTTTTTTAAAGGGACATGTAGTGTTTCTGGATTTTACTAAATATGAAGTATACTTATGTATTCACTTTTATGTAAATTATTTTATTAATAAGAGCTTAAAGTGGAGTTTTTACCTATACTACATAATCTTTAGAGTCTGTATCTACATAAGCTGCGGCAGTCCCATACAAAGACCATTTGTATAGCTTTAGGTAGTAAAAACAGAGCTTTTAAGGGCTTCTTGATAAAGTAGAGAATACATACACAAGTATATTATATACCTAGCAAAATCCAGAAACCTCCCATGTCCTTTCAAATGGACAGTGTAAGCATTTCATGTGAACTCTATTTTTTAGTTCGCCATTAACAATAATGTATACTAATAGGAAATACAATTTTCCAACAATAGGGTTTAACACTTTTATTCAATTCTATCTAGGATGTACACGACAGATAGAATCGCCATTAACAATCATTTAAATTAAAATGTGCAAAGCTTTAGCCAGAAAATGTAGTTTAAAACTTGCTCATTTTAGAGATGCCTGGATTATGGGATTGTAACTATAGCACCATTATCCTACAGAGCATGCTCCAAGTTACCAAATGTGCCTAACTGGTGTTCTTACTTTAAATGTTTGTGCGTCGTTTCAGCACGGCTTAGGACAATGAGAGAAGTGGGGATGGATACAACAGTGTCCGTTAATAAGGTAAACCGTTTTTTTTTTAAACTGCTAAATATTTGTTTTGCCGCTGTTCGCACATGTATTTTTACTGTTAGTTAGTGGTGCACTAAAATATAGATTTAACATGAGAGGTGCTTACACTTTAATTAAAAATAAATAAACTTAATGTTTCAATCCATTTAAAAAAAGAAACAAACAAAAAACTAACGAATTTTTTTTTTTCAACTTTTATGATTTACTTTACCACTGCTTTATCAGAATGGGCATTTTTGTATACTAAGGAGCTTTCCAGCAGTGTAGTTGCCAAAATCCCACCGTGCAGACAGAAACTTGCTCTGCACTTAGTCTCCTCACATGGCAGGGAGTTAATCAGCAGAAAGCACAAAATGGTAGCTTTCACAGAAGCACAATTGCATATAAAAAGATAAGCTAAAGTCTGTATTGTTATTTATTTTAAACAAAACTAACCTCCTTTTCCACCACATAGCCGAGGCTCCAGACTGTACGTGAGTCCATCTTGCAGCTCCGCTTCCAAGCTAATAATTCGGCCGTTGCACTTTACATAAATATCCACGCAAGGTATTTGCTTAAAAAAAAAATGAATAAAAAGAAAAGAATTAAAATAGTAATAGCTAGAAGCACCAGTCAAGACAACAATACAATAAGAAAGGCAACAAATATTTTTTTCAAATTTCAAATAATTATGTAGAATTTTTATTATTTGCGTTTTCCCTTGTTGAAAACAGTCAGTCAGTCATCTCTCAGCATCCAGCACCCTCTGAACAGCTCAGGGTCTGCTTATCCATTAAGTTATCTTGGCAAATATACTGGAGTAGGTTGTCAGTTTCTTCTACAGTGGAGAGCAATTTGTCTGACCCCTCTGCTATGACCTGCCCACCTTGGTTGACCCTACATGGTATAGCTCACAGCTTCACTGTACACAAGCCCCTTCACCATGACAAGGTAGCTTACATAGCTGTGAATTTGTTACATACATATAACTTTTTTATCACTACAGTTACTTTTTAGAAATATAAAAGCAAAGCTCAAACACCACAGTAAACAAGGACAAGTATGTAGCAAAGTAACAGCGACAGCTGTGTGAGCCATGGAAGTCATACCACGCCATGGGGAACATGTTACAGGGGATACAAACGATCATGCTCATAATTAATTGGCTATTAACCTTTATTTGTAATATGCAAACATTTTCCGTATCGCTGCACAGGGTAGATACAAATAAAAAAACTATTTTAAAAAACAACAAAATAGAGGGCCCTGTTATTTGAGCATAAAAATCTAGACATGTTACAGAAGAAGGTGGGGGGGGGGGGGGGGGGAGACATGGTGAAGTGGGGGGGGGGGGGGGAGACATGGTGAAGTGGGGGGGGGGGGGGAGACATGGTGAAGTGGGGGGGGGGGGGGGGAGACATGGTGAAGTGGGGGGGGGGGGGAGACATGGTGAAGTGGGGGGGGGGAGACATGGTGAAGTGGGGGGGGGGGGAGACATGGTGAAGTGGGGGGGGGGGAGACATGGTGAAGTGGGGGGGGGGGAGACATGGTGAAGTGGGGGGGGGGGGAGACATGGTGAAGTGGGGGGGGGGAGACATGGTGAAGTGGGGGGGGGGAGACATGGTGAAGTGGGGGGGGGGGAGACATGGTGAAGTGGGGGGGGGAGACATGGTGAAGTGGGGGGGGGAGACATGGTGAAGTGGGGGGGGGAGACATGGTGAAGTGGGGGGGGAGACATGGTGAAGTGGGGGGGGAGACATGGTGAAGTGGGGGGGGAGACATGGTGAAGTGGGGGGGGAGACATGGTGAAGTGGGGGGGGGAGACATGGTGAAGTGGGGGGGGAGACATGGTGAAGTGGGGGGGGAGACATGGTGAAGTGGGGGGGGGAGACATGGTGAAGTGGGGGGGGAGACATGGTGAAGTGGGGGGGGAGACATGGTGAAGTGGGGGGGGAGACATGGTGAAGTGGGGGGGGAGACATGGTGAAGTGGGGGGGGAGACATGGTGAAGTGGGGGGGGAGACATGGTGAAGTGGGGGGGGAGACATGGTGAAGTGGGGGGGGAGACATGGTGAAGTGGGGGGGGAGACATGGTGAAGTGGGGGGGGGAGACATGGTGAAGTGGGGGGGGGAGACATGGTGAAGTGGGGGGGGGAGACATGGTGAAGTGGGGGGGGGAGACATGGTGAAGTGGGGGGGGGGACATGGTGAAGTGGGGGGGGAGACATGGTGAAGTGGGGGGGGAGACATGGTGAAGTGGGGGGGGAGACATGGTGAAGTGGGGGGGGAGACATGGTGAAGTGGGGGGGGAGACATGGTGAAGTGGGGGGGAGACATGGTGAAGTGGGGGGGGAGACATGGTGAAGTGGGGGGGGAGACATGGTGAAGTGGGGGGGAGACATGGTGAAGTGGGGGGGAGACATGGTGCCGTGGGGGGGAGACATGGTGCCGTGGGGGGGAGACATGGTGCCGTGGGGGGGAGACATGGTGCCGTGGGGGGGAGACATGGTGCCGTGGGGGGGAGACATGGTGCCGTGGGGGGGAGACATGGTGCCGTGGGGGGGAGACATGGTGCCGTGGGGGGGAGACATGGTGCCGTGGGGGGGAGACATGGTGCCGTGGGGGGGAGACATGGTGCCGTGGGGGGGAGACATGGTGCCGTGGGGGGGAGACATGGTGCCGTGGGGGGGAGACATGGTGCCGTGGGGGGGAGACATGGTGCCGTGGGGGGGAGACATGGTGCCGTGGGGGGGAGACATGGTGCCGTGGGGGGGAGACATGGTGCCGTGGGGGGGAGACATGTTACAGAAGATGGTGGGGGAGACATGGTGCCGTGGGGGGGAGACATGTTACAGAAGATGGTGGGGGAGACATATGGTGAAGTGAGGGGAGACATGTTACAGAAGATGGTGGGGGAGACACATGGTGAAGTGAGGGGAGACATGTTACAGAAGATGGTGGGGGAGACATATGGTGAAGTGAGGGGAGACATGTTACAGAAGATGGTGGGGGAGACATATGGTGAAGTGAGGGGAGACATGTTACAGAAGATGGTGGGGGAGACATATGGTGAAGTGAGGGGAGACATGTTACAGAAGATGGTGGGGGAGACATATGGTGAAGTGAGGGGAGACATGTTACAGAAGATGGTGGGGGAGACATATGGTGAAGTGAGGGGAGACATGTTACAGAAGATGGGGGGGGGAGACATGGTGGAGTGAGGGGAGACATGTTACAGAAGATGGGGGGGAGACATATGGTGAAGTGAGGGGAGACATGTTACAGAAGATGGGGGGGGGGGAGACATGGTGGAGTGAGGGGAGACATGTTACAGAAGATGGGGGGGGTGGAGACATGGTGGAGTGAGGGGAGACATGTAACAGAAGATGGGGGGGAGACATGGTGAAGTGAGGGGAGACATGTTACAGAAGATGGGGGGGTGGAGACATGGTGGAGTGAGGGGAGACATGTTACAGAAGATGGGGGGGGAGACATGGTGGAGTGAGGGGGGACATGTTACAGAAGATGGGGGGTGTGGAGACATGGTGGAGTGAGGGGGGACATGTTACAGAAGATGGGGGGGGGGTGGAGACATGGTGGAGTGAGGGGAGACATGTAACAGAAGATGGGGGGGTGGAGTGAGGGGGACGTGGTGGAGTGAGGGGGACGTGGGGTCATGTTACAGAAGATCGGGGGGAGATATGAGAAAGGAACATTTTGGGCAGGATGATGTAAAGACAGAGATGGGGGACACATAACCCACTGGCCCACACCGAGCACCCACTCCTGTATTAAAACCGTACCGAGCTCTTACCTCCTCTTGAGCAACGAGCAGGTCCCGTACCAGAGCTCCCTGGGGAAGCTCGACCATTAACACCCTGCCAGTGACAGCATCTCTCACCCACACAGCCGCCATTTTCTCACGCTGCAAAACAACAACGTCACTGAGAGATTTGACCAACACTTCGTATGACGCCGCGAGACGTAAAATACGTCATCCCGCGTGCGCCATCTTTGTTATGGGAGAACCCGCAAGGATTCCCAAACAAGAAATGTAATGGATTCTTCTAGAAAGTGACCGATCCATAAAAAAAAGCGAGATACTGCTCACTGTGCCAGCATATAACCAGTCACATGTCACCTATAATCAGTATTTGTGTTTAGTTACTGAGTGTGTCACTATTTTGTTTCAGAAACTAAAAACAAATGGAGTTTTATGATATATTGGCTATATTTTGCAGTTTTTCTCATTATACAACTTATTGGCACCATGTCCGGATAAAAGATGGCTGCCGTTACTACTTCTTCATAAAAACACTGGGATGGGTATGTGGGCGTGGTTTTGTGACGTACATGTCCAGTAGGCGGGTCTTTGTGGCGTATTATCAGATGTCAAGTCACAATGAAATGGAATGTGCGGCTGCTTCTAGTGAGCTCTGCGGCTTCTGTGATATGTCTGGGCCTGTGCATTGACCCAGTTGCTATAGTGATTAGTGGACATGATGACTATACATTAAATTACGCACCATGATTTATTTAGTGAGCCACAGTGGCCCCATATTGTGTGCAGTGCATGAAAAAAACACGTTTTACACATTACAATAGTTTATTGTTTATGTCAATACAAATAAATGACCAGAGCAACACAGAAATAGATATAAAATAAAGTGCAGTGGAACCTCTATATTCATTCCTCAGCCCAAATATTCATCACAAAAAGTCACGAGCTGCAAAAATAAAATTAGGTCCCCTCCCCAGGAAGGGGCATGCACAATTTTCTTTTGCACTTCCCAAACCCACCCTAACATAAGGGGCAGCAGGGGACCCAGGAGAGGTCTGTGAGGGGCCACAGGGCCTGTGGGGGGCCACAGTGGTCCATAAGGGATGGAAGGGGCCCACAGAAGGTCCATGGGGGCCATAGAGTACCACAGGGGCCACAGGTGATCCATGGTAGCCTGGGGGCCACAGAAGGTCCAGGGGCACCCCAGGGGGGCTTCAGAGGGCTGCAGGGGCCACAGGGGACCTGCGGGAGGTATGGCGGGGCCGCAGGAGGTCCGTGGGGGCCCCTTAGAGGCCAGGGGCCTCAGTGCCTTGCACCGTTTGCACTGGCGGGAGCTCCGCCTCTGCATTACAGTGTTATCTAGAACTTGCACAAAGTATTTTTTCTGTTATTTTACATGGTCATAAAACACAAGCTTGTGTATATCCATATAAGCCAAAAGTATCATGACATTGTATAATGTAACAGCTCTGGGCTGTGGAGAAGTACATTATCCCACCCAGGTCTCATTTCAATATATTTTTTTTACATACTGACCACTTATTTTCCATACAAATAAGCTTTGTGATGTTTACGACATGCTCTTTTAAATACAAGATTTGGTACTAATTTAATCAAATTAAATCACCAAGTAGTTCTGGGTCGAGTGCTTTATGAGGCCAGATAACTCTACTGTGACATAATGAATAAGTAGGAAATCTTCATATTTAGTTGCAATCAGTGTGAAATAAATGAGACTTTTTAAAGATATTGGTCAACTGGTTTAATTCACATAAATGCCCCTGAGGAGTTTCTTATATGCAATATATATGTTCAAAGTACACAGTCATGGACACTACTCATGTACCATGTACCATATTTACCACCTGACAAACAAGCACACACAAGCAGACACGAATGTGTACAATATACACCACCTGACAAACAAATCACACACAAGCAGACACTAATGTGTATAATATACACCACCTGACAAACAAATCACACACAAGCAGACACGAATGTGTATAATATACACCACCTGACAAACAAATCACACACAAGCAGACACTAATGTGTACAATATACACCTGCTGACCAAAAAATCACACACAAGCAGACACTAATGTGTATAATATACACCACCTGACAAACAAATCACACACAAGCAGACACGAATGTGTATAATATACACCTGCTGACCAACAAATCACACACAGGCAGACACTAATGTGTACAATATACACCGCAACAAATCACACACAGGCAGACACTAATGTGTACAATATACACCCGCTGACAAACAAATCACACACAAGCAGACACGAATGTGTACAATTTACACCCGCTGACCAACAAATCACACACAAGCAGACACTAATGTGTATAATATACACCCGCTGACCAACAAATCACACACAGGCAGACACGAATGTGTATAATATACACCGCAACAAATCACACACAGGCAGACACTAATGTGTACAATATACTCCTGCTGACCAACAAATCACACACAGATAGACATGAATGTGTATAATATACACCGCAACAAATCACACACAGGCAGACACTAATGTGTATAATATACACCCGCTGACCAACAAATCACACACAAGCAGACACGAATGTGTACAATATACACCCGCTGACCAACAAATCACACACAAGCAGACACTAATGTGTATAATATACACCCGCTGACCAACAAATCACACACAGATAGACATGAATGTGTATAATATACACCGCAACAAATCACACACAGGCAGACACTAATGTGTATAATATACACCCGCTGACCAACAAATCACACACAGACAGACACTAATGTGTACAATATACACCTGCTGACCAACAAATCACACACAAGCAGACACTAATATGTACAATATACACCTGCTGACCAACAAATCACACACAGGCAGACACTAATGTGTACAATACACACCACCTGACAAACAAATCACACACAGACAGACACTAATGTGTACAATATACACCCACTGACCAACAAATCACACACAGACAGACACTAATGTGTACAATATACACCTGCTGACCAACAAATCACACACAGGCAAACACTAATGTGTATAATATATACCTGCTGACCAACAAATCACACACAAGCTGACACTAATGTGTACAATATACACCTGCTGACCAACAAATCACACACAAGCTGACACTAATGTGTACAATATACACCCGCTGACCAACAAATCACACACAGACAGACATGAATGTGTATAATATACACCTGCTGACCAACAAATCACACACATGCAGACACTAATGTGTATAATATACACCTGCTGACCAACAAATCACACACAAGCAGACACTAATATGTACAATATACACCTGCTGACCAACAAATCACACACAGGCAGACACTAATGTGTATAATATACACCTGCTGACCAACAAATCACACACAAGCAGACACTAATATGTACAATATACACCTGCTGACCAACAAATCACACACAGGCAGACACTAATGTGTACAATATACACCACCTGACAAACAAATAACACACAGACAGACACTAATGTGTACAATATACACCTGCTGACCAACAAATCACACACAGGCAGACACTAATGTGTACAATGTACACCACCTGACAAACAAATCACACACAAGCAGACACTAATATGTACAATATACACCCGCTGACCAACAAATCACAAACAGGCAGACACTAATGTGTATAATATACACCTGCTGACCAACAATTTACACACAAGCAGACACTAATGTGTACAATATACACCCGCTGACCAACAAATCACACACAGGCAAACACTAATGTGTACAATATACACCTGCTGACCAACAAATCACACACAAGCAGACACTAATGTGTATAATATACACCTGCTGACCAACAAATCACACACAAGCAGACACTAATGTGTATAATATACACCCACTGACCAACAAATCACACACAGGCAAACACTAATGTGTATAATATACACCTGCTGACCAACAAATCACACACAAGCAGACACGAATGTGTATAATATACACCCACTGACCAACAAATCACACACAAGCAGACACTAATGTGTACAATATACACCCGCTGACCAACAAATCACACACATGCAGACACTAATGTGTATAATATACACCTGCTGACCAACAAATCACACACAGATAGACATGAATGTGTATAATATACACCGCAACAAATCACACACAGGCAGACACTAATGTGTATAATATACACCCGCTGACCAACAAATCACACACAGACAGACACTAATGTGTACAATATACACCTGCTGACCAACAAATCACACACAGGCAGACACTAATGTGTATAATATACACCCGCTGACCAACAAATCACACACAGGCAGACACTAATGTGTACAATATACACCACCTGACAAACAAAGCACACACAAGCAGACACTAATGTGTACAATATACACCCGCTGACCAACAAATCACACACAGGCAGACATGAATGTGTACAATATACACCCGCTGACCAACAAATCACACACAAGCAGACACTAATGTGTATAATATACACCCGCTGACCAACAAATCACACACAGGCAGACACGAATGTGTATAATATACACCGCAACAAATCACACACAGGCAGACACTAATGTGTACAATATACACCTGCTGACCAACAAATCACACACAGGCAGACACTAATGTGTATAATATACACCCGCTGACAAACAAATCACACACAAGCAGACACGAATGTGTACAATATACACCCGCTGACCAACAAATCACACACAAGCAGACACTAATGTGTATAATATACACCCGCTGACCAACAAATCACACACAGGCAGACACGAATGTGTATAATATACACCGCAACAAATCACACACAGGCAGACACTAATGTGTACAATATACACCTGCTGACCAACAAATCACACACAGATAGACATGAATGTGTATAATATACACCGCAACAAATCACACACAGGCAGACACTAATGTGTATAATATACACCCGCTGACCAACAAATCACACACAAGCAGACACGAATGTGTACAATATACACCCGCTGACCAACAAATCACACACAAGCAGACACTAATGTGTATAATATACACCCGCTGACCAACAAATCACACACAGGCAGACACGAATGTGTATAATATACACCGCAACAGATCACACACAAGCAGACACTAATGTGTACAATATACACCTGCTGACCAACAAATCACACACAGATAGACATGAATGTGTATAATATACACCTTAACAAATAAGACACAGGCAGACACTAATGTGTATAATATACACCCGCTGACCAACAAATCACACACAGACAGACACTAATGTGTACAATATACACCCACTGACCATCAAATCACACACAAGCAGACACTAATGTGTATAATATACACCCGCTGACCAACAAATCACACACAGATAGACATGAATGTGTATAATATACACCGCAACAAATCACACACAGGCAGACACTAATGTGTATAATATACACCCGCTGACCAACAAATCACACACAGACAGACACTAATGTGTACAATATACACCTGCTGACCAACAAATCACACACAAGCAGACACTAATATGTACAATATACACCTGCTGACCAACAAATCACACACAGACAGACACTAATGTGTATAATATACACCTGCTGACCAACAAATCACACACAGACAGACACTAATGTGTATAATATATACCTGCTGACCAACAAATCACACACAAGCTGACACTAATGTGTATAATATACACCTGCTAAACAACAAATCACACACAAGCTGACACTAATGTGTATAATATACACCTGCTGACCAACAAATCACACACAGGCAGACACTAATGTGTATAATATACACACGCTGACCAACAAATCACACACAGACAGACACTAATGTGTACAATATACACCTGCTGACCAACAAATCACACACAAGCAGACACTAATATGTACAATATACACCTGCTGACCAACAAATCACACACAGGCAGACACTAATGTGTACAATATACACCACCTGACAAACAAATAACACACAGACAGACACTAATGTGTACAATATACACCTGCTGACCAACAAATCACACACAGGCAGACACTAATGTGTACAATATACACCACCTGACAAACAAATCACACACAAGCAGACACAAATATGTACAATATACACCCGCTGACCAACAAATCACAAACAGGCAGACACTAATGTGTATAATATACACCTGCTGACCAACAATTTACACACAAGCAGACACTAATGTGTACAATATACACCCGCTGACCAACAAATCACACACAGGCAAACACTAATGTTTACAATATACACCTGCTGACCAACAAATCACACACAAGCAGACACTAATGTGTACATTATACACCCGCTGACCAACAAATCACACACAGGCAAACACTAATGTGTATAATATACACCTGCTGACCAACAAATCACACACAAGCAGACACGAATGTGTATAATATACACCCACTGACCAACAAATCACACACAAGCAGACACTAATGTGTACAATATACACCCGCTGACCAACAAATCACACACAAGCAGACACTAATGTGTATAATATACACCTGCTGACCAACAAATCACACACAGATAGACATGAATGTGTATAATATACACCGCAACAAATCACACACAGGCAGACACTAATGTGTATAATATACACCCGCTGACCAACAAATCACACACAGACAGACACTAATGTGTACAATATACACCTGCTGACCAACAAATCACACACAGGCAGACACTAATGTGTATAATATACACCAGCTGACCAACAAATCACACACAGGCAGACACTAATGTGTACAATATACACCTGCTGACCAACAAATCACACACAAGCAGACACTAATATGTACAATATACACCTGCTGACCAACAAATCACACACAGGCAGACACTAATGTGTACAATTTACACCTGCTGACCAACAAATCACACACAAGCAGACACTAATATGTACAATATACACCTGCTGACCAACAAATCACACACAGGCAGACACTAATGTGTACAATATACACCTGCTGACCAACAAATCACACTTAGGCAGACACTAATGTGTACAATATACACCACCTGACAAACAAATCACACACAGACAGACACTAATGTGTACAATATACACCCACTGACCAACAAATCACACACTGACAGACACTAATGTGTACAATATACACCTGCTGACCAACAAATCACACACAAGCTGACACTAATGTGTATAATATACACCCGCTGACCAACAAATCACACACAAGCAGACACAAATGTGTACAATATACACCTGCTGACCAACAAATCACACACAGGCAGACACTAATGTGTATAATATACACCCGCTGACCAACAAATCACACACAGGCAGACACTAATGTGTACAATATACACCACCTGACAAACAAATCACACACAGACAGACACTAATGTGTACAATATACACCTGCTGACCAACAAATCACACACAGACAGGCACTAATATGTACAATATACACCACCTGACAAACAAATCACACACAGGCAGACACTAATGTGTACAATATACACCACCTGACAAACAAATCACACACAGACAGACACTAATGTGTACAATATACACCTGCTGACCAACAAATCACACACAGACAGACATGAATGTGTATAATATACACACGCTGACCAACAAATCACACACAGACAGACACTAATGTGTACAATATACACCTGCTGACCAACAAATCACACACAAGCAGACACTAATATGTACAATATACACCTGCTGACCAACAAATCACACACAGGCAGACACTAATGTGTACAATATACATCACCTGACAAACAAATCACACACAGACAGACACTAATGTGTACAATATACACCTGCTGACCAACAAATCACACACAGGCAGACACTAATGTGTACAATATACACCACCTGACAAACAAATCACACACAAGCAGACACTAATATGTACAATATACACCCGCTGACCAACAAATCACAAACAGGCAGACACTAATGTGTATAATATACACCTGCTGACCAACAATTTACACACAAGCAGACACTAATGTGTACAATATACACCCGCTGACCAACAAATCACACACAGGCAAACACTAATGTTTACAATATACACCTGCTGACCAACAAATCACACACAAGCAGACACTAATGTGTACATTATACACCCGCTGACCAACAAATCACACACAGGCAAACACTAATGTGTATAATATACACCTGCTGACCAACAAATCACACACAAGCAGACACGAATGTGTATAATATACACCCACTGACCAACAAATCACACACAAGCAGACACTAATGTGTACAATATACACCCGCTGACCAACAAATCACACACAAGCAGACACTAATGTGTATAATATACACATGCTGACCAACAAATCACACACAGATAGACATGAATGTGTATAATATACACCGCAACAAATCACACACAGGCAGACACTAATGTGTATAATATACACCCGCTGACCAACAAATCACACACAGACAGACACTAATGTGTACAATATACACCTGCTGACCAACAAATCACACACAGGCAGACACTAATGTGTATAATATACACCCGCTGACCAACAAATCACACACAGGCAGACACTAATGTGTACAATATACACCTGCTGACCAACAAATCACACACAAGCAGACACTAATATGTACAATATACACCTGCTGACCAACAAATCACACACAGGCAGACACTAATGTGTACAATTTACACCTGCTGACCAACAAATCACACACAAGCAGACACTAATATGTACAATATACACCTGCTGACCAACAAATCACACTTAGGCAGACACTAATGTGTACAATATACACCACCTGACAAACAAATCACACACAGACAGACACTAATGTGTACAATATACACCCACTGACCAACAAATCACACACTGACAGACACTAATGTGTACAATATACACCTGCTGACCAACAAATCACACACAGCCAGACACTAATGTGTACAATATACACCACCTGACAAACAAATCACACACAGACAGACACTAATGTGTACAATATACACCTGCTGACCAACAAATCACACACAGACAGACACTAATATGTACAATATACACCACCTGACAAACAAATCACACACAGACAGACACTAATGTGTACAATATACACCACCTGACCAACAAATCACACACAGACAGACACTAATGTGTACAATATACACCTGCTGACCAACAAATCACACACAGACAGACATGAATGTGTATAATATACACACGCTGACCAACACATCACACACAGACAGACACTAATGTGTACAATATACACCTGCTGACCAACAAATCACACACAAGCAGACACTAATATGTACAATATACACCTGCTGACCAACAAATCACACACAGGCAGACACTAATGTGTACAATATACATCACCTGACAAACAAATCACACACAAGCAGACACTAATATGTACAATATACACCTGCTGACCAACAAATCACACACAGGCAGACACTAATGTGTACAATATACATCACCTGACAAACAAATCACACACAAGCAGACACTAATATGTACAATATACACCTGCTGACAAACAAATCACACACAGACAGACACTAATGTGTACAATATACACCTGCTGACCAACAAATCACACACAGGCAGACACTAATGTGTACAATATACACCACCTGACAAACAAATCACACACAAGCAGACACTAATATGTACAATATACACCCGCTGACCAACAAATCACAAACAGGCAGACACTAATGTGTATAATATACACCTGCTGACCAACAATTTACACACAAGCAGACACTAATGTGTACAATATACACCCGCTGACCAACAAATCACACACAGGCAAACACTAATGTGTACAATATACACCTGCTGACCAACAAATCACACACAAGCAGACACTAATGTGTACAATATACACCCGCTGACCAACAAATCACACACAGGCAAACACTAATGTGTAAAATATACACCTGCTGACCAACAAATCACACACAAGCAGACAGGAATGTGTATAATATACACCCACTGACCAACAAATCACACACAAGCAGACACTAATGTGTACAATATACACCCGCTGACCAACAAATCACACACAAGCAGACACTAATGTGTATAATATACACCTGCTGACCAACAAATCACACACAAGCAGACACTAATGTGTACGATATACACCCGCTGACCAACAAATCACACACAAGCTGACACTAATGTGTATAATATACACCCGCTGACCAACACAACATACACAAGCAGACACTAATGTGTATAATATACACCTGCTGACCAACAAATCACACACAAGCAGACACTAATGTGTACGATATACACCCGCTGACCAACACAACATACACAAGCAGACACTAATGTGTATAATATACACCTGCTGACCAACAAATCACACACAAGCTGACACTAATGTGTACAATATACACCTTCTGACCAACAAATTACACACAAGCTGACACTAATGTGTACAATATACACCTTCTGACCAACAAATCACACACAGACAGACACTAATGTGTACAATATACACCTGCTGACCAACAAATCACACACAAGCAGACACTAATGTGTATAATATACACCTGCTGACCAACAAATCACACACAAGCTGACACTAATGTGTACAATATACACCTTCTGACCAACAAATCACACACAGACAGACACTAATGTGTACAATACACACCTGCTGACCAACAAATCACACACAGGCAAACACTAATGTGTACAATATACACCTGCTGACCAACAAATCACACACAGACAGACACTAATGTGTACAATATACACCTGCTGACCAACAAATCACACACAAGCAGAAACTAATGTGTACAATATACACCTGCTGACCAACAAATCACACACAAGCAGACAGTAATGTGTATAATATACACCTACTGACCAACAAATCACACACAAGCAGACACTAATGTGTATAATATACACCTGCTGACCAACAAATCACACACAGACAGACACTAATGTGTACAATATACACCTGCTGACCAACAAATCACACACAAGCAGACACTAATGTGTACAATATACACCTGCTGACCAACAAATCACACACAGACAGACACTAATGTGTATAATATACACCTACTGACCAACAAATCACACACAAGCAGACACTAATGTGTATAATATACACCTGCTGACCAACAAATCACACACAGACAGACACTAATGTGTACAATATACACCTGCTGACCAACAAATCACACACAAGCAGACACTAATGTGTACAATATACACCACCTGACAAACAAATCACACACAGACAGACACTAATGTGTACAATATACACCTGCTGACCAAAAAATCACACACAGGCAGACACTAATGTGTACAATATACACCACCTGACAAACAAATCACACACAAGCAGACACTAATATGTACAATATACACCCGCTGACCAACAAATCACAAACAGGCAGACACTAATGTGTATAATATACACCTGCTGACCAACAATTTACACACAAGCAGACACTAATGTGTACAATATACACCCGCTGACCAACAAATCACACACAGGCAAACACTAATGTGTACAATATACACCTGCTGACCAACAAATCACACACAGGCAGACACTAATGTGTATAATATACACCTGCTGACCAACAAATCACACACAAGCAGACACGAATGTGTATAATATACACCCACTGACCAACAAATCACACACAAGCAGACACTAATGTGTACAATATACACCCGCTGACCAACAAATCACACACAAGCAGACACTAATGTGTATAATATACACCCGCTGACCAACAAATCACACAAAAGCAGACACTAATGTGTACAATATACACCCGCTGACCAACAAATCACACACAAGCAGACACTAATGTGTATAATATACACCTGCTGACCAACAAATCACACACAAGCAGACACTAATGTGTACAATATACACCCGCTGACCAACAAATCACACACAAGCAGACACTAATGTGTATAATATACACCCGCTGACCAACAAATCACACACAGGCAGACACTAATTTGTATAATATACACCTGCTGACCAACAAATCACACACAAGCAGACACGAATGTGTACAATATACACCTGCTGACCAACAAATCACACACAGGCAGACACTAATGTGTATAATATACACCCGCTGACCAACAAATCACACACAAGCAGACACTAATGTGTACGATATACACCTGCTGACCAACAAATCACACACAAGCAGACACTAATGTGTACGATATACACCTGCTGACCAACAAATCACACACAAGCAGACACTAATGTGTATAATATACACCTGCTGACCAACAAATCACACACAAGCAGACACTAATGTGTATAATATACACCTGCTGACCAACAAATCACACACAAGCAGACACTAATGTGTATAATATACACCCGCTGACCAACACAACATACACAAGCAGACACTAATGTGTATAATATACACCTGCTGACCAACAAATCACACACAAGCTGACACTAATGTGTACGATATACACCCGCTGACCAACACAACATACACAAGCAGACACTAATGTGTATAATATACACCTGCTGACCAACAAATCACACACAAGCAGACACTAATGTGTATAATATACACCAGCTGACCAACACAACATACACAAGCAGACACTAATGTGTATAATATACACCTGCTGACCAACAAATCACACACAAGCTGACACTAATGTGTATAATATACACCCGCTGACCAACACAACATACACAAGCAGACACTAATGTGTATAATATACACCTGCTGACCAACAAATCACACACAAGCAGACACTAATGTGTACGATATACACCCGCTGACCAACACAACATACACAAGCAGACACTAATGTGTATAATATACACCTGCTGACCAACAAATCACACACAAGCTGACACTAATGTGTACAATATACACCTTCTGACCAACAAATTACACACAAGCTGACACTAATGTGTACAATATACACCTTCTGACCAACAAATCACACACAGACAGACACTAATGTGTACAATATACACCTGCTGACCAACAAATCACACACAAGCAGACACTAATGTGTATAATATACACCTGCTGACCAACAAATCACACACAAGCTGACACTAATGTGTACAATATACACCTTCTGACCAACAAATCACACACAGACAGACACTAATGTGTACAATACACACCTGCTGACCAACAAATCACACACAGGCAAACACTAATGTGTACAATATACACCTGCTGACCAACAAATCACACACAGACAGACACTAATGTGTACAATATACACCTGCTGACCAACAAATCACACACAAGCAGAAACTAATGTGTACAATATACACCCGCTGACCAACAAATCACACACAGACAGACACTAATGTGTATAATATACACCTACTGACCAACAAATCACACACAGCCAGACACGAATGTGTACAATATACACCTGCTGACCAACAAATCACACACAAGCAGACAGTAATGTGTATAATATACACCTACTGACCAACAAATCACACACAAGCAGACACTAATGTGTATAATATACACCTGCTGACCAACAAATCACACACAGACAGACACTAATGTGTACAATATACACCTGCTGACCAACAAATCACACACAAGCAGACACTAATGTGTACAATATACACCTGCTGACCAACAAATCACACACAGACAGACACTAATGTGTATAATATACACCTACTGACCAACAAATCACACACAAGCAGACACTAATGTGTATAATATACACCTGCTGACCAACAAATCACACACAGACAGACACTAATGTGTACAATATACACCTGCTGACCAACAAATCACACACAAGCAGACACTAATGTGTACAATATACACCACCTGACAAACAAATCACACACAGACAGACACTAATGTGTACAATATACACCTGCTGACCAAAAAATCACACACAGGCAGACACTAATGTGTACAATATACACCACCTGACAAACAAATCACACACAAGCAGACACTAATATGTACAATATACACCCGCTGACCAACAAATCACAAACAGGCAGACACTAATGTGTATAATATACACCTGCTGACCAACAATTTACACACAAGCAGACACTAATGTGTACAATATACACCCGCTGACCAACAAATCACACACAGGCAAACACTAATGTGTACAATATACACCTGCTGACCAACAAATCACACACAGGCAGACACTAATGTGTATAATATACACCTGCTGACCAACAAATCACACACAAGCAGACACGAATGTGTATAATATACACCCACTGACCAACAAATCACACACAAGCAGACACTAATGTGTACAATATACACCCGCTGACCAACAAATCACACACAAGCAGACACTAATGTGTATAATATACACCCGCTGACCAACAAATCACACAAAAGCAGACACTAATGTGTACAATATACACCCGCTGACCAACAAATCACACACAAGCAGACACTAATGTGTATAATATACACCTGCTGACCAACAAATCACACACAAGCAGACACTAATGTGTACAATATACACCCGCTGACCAACAAATCACACACAAGCAGACACTAATGTGTATAATATACACCCGCTGACCAACAAATCACACACAGGCAGACACTAATTTGTATAATATACACCTGCTGACCAACAAATCACACACAAGCAGACACGAATGTGTACAATATACACCTGCTGACCAACAAATCACACACAGGCAGACACTAATGTGTATAATATACACCCGCTGACCAACAAATCACACACAAGCAGACACTAATGTGTACGATATACACCTGCTGACCAACAAATCACACACAAGCAGACACTAATGTGTACGATATACACCTGCTGACCAACAAATCACACACAAGCAGACACTAATGTGTATAATATACACCTGCTGACCAACAAATCACACACAAGCAGACACTAATGTGTATAATATACACCTGCTGACCAACAAATCACACACAAGCAGACACTAATGTGTATAATATACACCCGCTGACCAACACAACATACACAAGCAGACACTAATGTGTATAATATACACCTGCTGACCAACAAATCACACACAAGCTGACACTAATGTGTACGATATACACCCGCTGACCAACACAACATACACAAGCAGACACTAATGTGTATAATATACACCTGCTGACCAACAAATCACACACAAGCAGACACTAATGTGTATAATATACACCAGCTGACCAACACAACATACACAAGCAGACACTAATGTGTATAATATACACCTGCTGACCAACAAATCACACACAAGCTGACACTAATGTGTATAATATACACCCGCTGACCAACACAACATACACAAGCAGACACTAATGTGTATAATATACACCTGCTGACCAAAAAATCACACACAAGCAGACACTAATGTGTACGATATACACCCGCTGACCAACACAACATACACAAGCAGACACTAATGTGTATAATATACACCTGCTGACCAACAAATCACACACAAGCTGACACTAATGTGTACAATATACACCTTCTGACCAACAAATTACACACAAGCTGACACTAATGTGTACAATATACACCTTCTGACCAACAAATCACACACAGACAGACACTAATGTGTACAATATACACCTGCTGACCAACAAATCACACACAGGCAAACACTAATGTGTACAATATACACCTGCTGACCAACAAATCACATACAAGCAGACACTAATATGTACAATATACACCTGCTGACAAACAAATCACACACAAGCAGACACTAATATGTACAATATACACCCGCTGACCAACAAATCACACACAAGCAGACACTAATGTGTATTATATACACCCGCTGACCAACACAGCAGACACAAGTAGACACTAATGTGTACAATATACACCTGCTGACCAACAAATCACACACAGAACGACACTAATGTGTATAATATACACCTGCTGACCAACAAATCACACACAAGCAGACACTAATGTGTATAATATACACCCACTGACCAACAAATCACACACAGGCAGACACTAATATGTACAATATACACACGCTGACCAACAAATCACACACAGGCAGACACTAATGTGTACAATATACACCCGCTGACCAACAAATCACACACAAGCAGACACTAATATGTACAATATACACCCGCTGACCAACAAAGCAGACACAAGTAGACACTAATGTGTACAATATACACCCGCTGACCAACAAATCACACACAGACAGACATGAATGTGTATAATATACACCTGCTGACCAACAAATCACAAACAGGCAGACACTAATGTGTATAATATACACCTGCTGACCAACAAATCACACACAAGCAGACACTAATGTGTATAATATACACCTGCTGACCAACAAATCACACACAAGCAGACACTAATGTGTATAATATACACCTGCTGACCAACAAATCACACACAAGCTGACACTAATGTGTACAATATACACCTGCTGACCAACAAATCACACACAGACAGACACTCATGTGTATAATATACACCCGCTGACCAACAAATCACACACAAGCAGACACTAATGTGTACAATATACACCTGCTGACCAACAAATCACACACAGACAGACACTAATGTGTACAATATACACCTGCTGACCAACAAATCCCACACAGACAGACACTAATGTGTACAATATACACCTGCTGACCAACAAATCACATACAAGCAAACACTAATGTGTACAATATACACCTGCTGACCAACAAATCACACACAAGCAGACACTAATGTGTATAATATACACCCGCTGACCAACAAATCACACACAGGCAGACACTAATGTGTATAATATACACCACCTGACAAACAAATCACACACAAGCAGACACTAATATGTACAATATACACCCGCTGACCAACAAATCACAAACAGGCAGACACTAATGTGTATAATATACACCTGCTGACCAACAATTTACACACAAGCAGACACTAATATGTACAATATACACCCGCTGACCAACAAATCACACACAGCCAGACACTAATGTGTACAATATACACCTGCTGACCAACAAATCACACACAAGCAGACACTAATGTGTACAATATACACCCGCTGACCAACAAATCACACACAGGCAAACACTAATGTGTACAATATACACCTGCTGACAAACAAATCACACACAGACAGACACTAATGTGTACAATATACACCCACTGACCAACAAATCACACACAGACAGACACTAATGTGTACAATATACACCTGCTGACCAACAAATCACACACAGGCAGACACTAATGTGTATAATATACACACGCTGACCAACAAATCATACACAGACAGACACTAATGTGTACAATATACACCTGCTGACCGACAAATCACACACAAGCAGACACTAATGTGTACAATATACACCTGCTGACCAACAAATCACACACAGGCAGACACTAATGTGTACAATATACACCACCTGACAAACAAATCACACACAGACAGACACTAATGTGTACAATATACACCCACTGACCAACAAATCACACACAAGCAGACACTAATATGTACAATATACACCTGCTGACCAACAAATAACACACAAGCAGACACTAATATGTACAATATACACCACCTGACAAACAAATCACACACAGACAGACACTAATGTGTACAATATACACCTGCTGACCAACAAATCACACACAAGCAGACACTAATGTGTGTAATATACACCTGCTGACCAACAAATCCCACACAGGCAGACACTAATGTGTACAATATACACCACCTGACAAACAAATCACACACAAGCAGACACTAATATGTTCAATATACACCCGCTGACCAACAAATCACAAACAGGCAGACACTAATGTGTATAATATACACCTGCTGACCAACAATTTACACACAAGCAGACACTAATGTGTACAATATACACCCGCTGACCAACAAATCACACACAGGCAAACACCAATGTGTACAATATACACCTGCTGACCAACAAATCACACACAAGCAGACACTAATGTGTACAATATACACCTTCTGACCAACAAATCACACACAGGCAAACACTAATGTGTATAATATACACCTGCTGACCAACAAATCACACACAAGCAGACACGAATGTGTATAATATACACCCACTGACCAACAAATCACACACAAGCAGACACTAATGTGTACAATATACACCCGCTGACCAACAAATCACACACAAGCAGACACTAATGTGTATAATATACACCTGCTGACCAACAAATCACACACAAGCAGACACTAATGTGTACGATATACACCTGCTGACCAACAAATTACACACAAGCAGACACTAATGTGTACAATATACACCCGCTGACCAACAAATCACACACAGGCAGACACGAATGTGTACAATATACACCCGCTGACCAACAAATCACACACAGGCAGACACTAATGTGTATAATATACACCTGCTGACCAACAAATCACACACAAGCAGACACTAATGTGTATAATATACACCTGCTGACCAACAAATCACACACAAGCTGACACTAATGTGTACAATATACACCTTCTGACCAACAAATCACACATAGACAGACACTAATGTGTACAATACACACCTGCTGACCAACAAATCACACACAGGCAAACACTAATGTGTACAATATACACCTGCTGACCAACAAATCACACACAGACAGACACTAATGTGTACAATATACACCTGCTGACCAACAAATCACACACAAGCAGAAACTAATGTGTACAATATACACCTGCTGACCAACAAATCACACACAAGCAGACAGTAATGTGTATAATATACACCTACTGACCAACAAATCACACACAAGCAGACACTAATGTGTATAATATACACCCGCTGACCAACAAATCACACACAGGCAAACACTAATGTGTACAATATACACCTGCTGACCAACAAATCACACACAAGCAGACACTAATGTGTACAATATACACCTGCTGACCAACAAATCACACACAGGCAGACACTAATATGTACAATATACACCACCTGACAAACAAATCACACACAGACAGACACTAATGTGTACAATATACACCTGCTGACCAAAAAATCACACACAGGCAGACACTAATGTGTACAATATACACCACCTGACAAACAAATCACACACAAGCAGACACTAATATGTACAATATACACCCGCTGACCAACAAATCACAAACAGGCAGACACTAATGTGTATAATATACACCTGCTGACCAACAATTTACACACAAGCAGACACTAATGTGTACAATATACACCCGCTGACCAACAAATCACACACAGGCAAACACTTATGTGTACAATATACACCTGCTGACCAACAAATCACACACAGGCAGACACTAATGTGTATAATATACACCTGCTGACCAACAAATCACACACAGGCAGACACTAATGTGTATAATATACACCTGCTGACCAACAAATCACACACAAGCAGACACGAATGTGTATAATATACACCCACTGACCAACAAATCACACACAAGCAGACACTAATGTGTACAATATACACCCGCTGACCAACAAATCACACACAAGCAGACACTAATGTGTATAATATACACCCGCTGACCAACAAATCACACACAAGCAGACACTAATGTGTATAATATACACCCGCTGACCAACAAATCACACACAAGCAGACACTAATGTGTATAATATACACCCGCTGACCAACAAATCACACACAGACAGACACTAATGTGTACAATATACACCCGCTGACCAACAAATCACACACAGGCAGACACTAATGTGTATAATATACACCTGCTGACCAACAAATCACACACAGGCAGACACTAATGTGTACAATATACACCCGCTGACCAACAAATCACACACAAGCAGACACTAATGTGTATAATATACACCCGCTGACCAACAAATCACACACAGGCAGACACTAATGTGCATAATATACACCCGCTGACCAACAAATCACACACAAGCAGACACTAATGTGTATAATATACACCCGCTGACCAACAAATCACACACAGACAGACACTAATGTGTACAATATACACCTGCTGACCAACAAATCACACACAGGCAGACACTAATGTGCATAATATACACCCGCTGACCAACAAATCACACACAAGCAGACACTAATGTGTATAATATACACCCGCTGACCAACAAATCACACACAGGCAGACACTAATGTGTACAATATACACCTGCTGACCAACAAATCACACACAGACAGACACTCATGTGTATAATATACACCCGCTGACCAACAAATCACACACAAGCAGACACTAATGTGTACAATATACACCCGCTGACCAACAAATCACACACAAGCAGATACTAATGTGTATAATATACACCTGCTGACCAACAAATCACACACAAGCAGACACTAATGTGTATAATATACACCTGCTGACCAACAAATCACACACAAGCAGACACTAATGTGTATAATATACACCTGCTGACCAACAAATCACACACAAGCAGACACTAATGTGTACGATATACACCCGCTGACCAACACAACATACACAAGCAGACACTAATGTGTATAATATACACCTGCTGACCAACAAATCACACACAAGCTGACACTAATGTGTACAATATACACCTTCTGACCAACAAATTACACACAAGCTGACACTAATGTGTACAATATACACCTTCTGACCAACAAATCACACACAAGCAGACACTAATGTGTATAATATACACCTGCTGACCAACAAATCACACACAGGCAGACACTAATGTGTACAATATACACCCGCTGACCAACAAATCACACACAGGCAGACACTAATGTGCATAATATACACCCGCTGACCAACAAATCACACACAAGCAGACACTAATGTGTATAATATACACCCGCTGACCAACAAATCACACACAGACAGACACTAATGTGTACAATATACACCTGCTGACCAACAAATCACACACAGACAGACACTCATGTGTATAATATACACCCGCTGACCAACAAATCACACACAAGCAGACACTAATGTGTACAATATACACCCGCTGACCAACAAATCACACACAAGCAGATACTAATGTGTATAATATACACCCGCTGATCAACAAATCACGCACAAGCAGATACTAATGTGTATAATATACACCCGCTGACCAACAAATCACACACAAGCAGACACTAATGTGTATAATATACACCTGCTGACCAACAAATCACACACAGACAGACATGAATGTGTATAATATACACCCGCTGACCAACAAATCACACACAGACAGACACTAATGTGTACAATATACACCTGCTGACCAACAAATCACACACAGGCAGACACTAATGTGTACAATATACACCCGCTGACCAACAAATCAAAAACAAGCAGACACTAATATGTACAATATACACACGCTGACAAACAAATCACACACACACAGACACTAATGTGTACAATATACACCTGCTGACCAACAAATCACACACAAGCAGACACTAATGTGTACAATATACACCTGCTGACCAACAAATCACACACAAGCAGATACTAATGTGTATAATATACACCCGCTGATCAACAAATCACGCACAAGCAGATACTAATGTGTATAATATACACCCGCTGACCAACAAATCACACACAAGCAGACACTAATGTGTACAATATACACCCGCTGACCAACAAATCACACACAAGCAGATACTAATGTGTATAATATACACCCGCTGATCAACAAATCACGCACAAGCAGATACTAATGTGTATAATATACACCCGCTGACCAACAAATCACACACAAGCAGACACTAATGTGTATAATATACACCTGCTGACCAACAAATCACACACAGACAGACACTCATGTGTATAATATACACCCGCTGACCAACAAATCACACACAAGCAGACACTAATGTGTATAATATACACCCGCTGACCAACAAATCTCACACACAAGCAGACACTAATATGTACAATATACACCTGCTGACCAACAAATCACACACAGACAGACACTAATGTGTATAATATACACCTGCTGACCAACAAATCACACACAGGCAGACACTAATGTGTACAATATACACCACCTGACAAACAAATCACACACAAGCAGACACTAATATGTACAATATACACCCGCTGACCAACAAATCACACACAAGCAGACACTAATGTGTATTATATACACCCGCTGACAAACACAGCAGACACAAGTAGACACTAATGTGTACAATATACACCCGCTGACCAACAAATCACACACAGGCAGACACTAATGTGTATAATATACACCCGCTGACCAACAAATCACACACAGGCAGACACTAATGTGTACAATATACACCCGCTGACCAACAAATCGCACACAGACAGACACTAATGTGTATAATATACACCCGCTGACCAACAAATCTCACACAGACAGACACTAATGTGTACAATATACACCCGCTGACCAACAAATCACACACAAGCAGACACTAATGTGCATAATATACACCCGCTGACCAACAAATCACACACAGGCAGACACGAATGTGTACAATATACACCCGCTGACCAACACAACATACACAAGCAGACACTAATGTGTATAATATACACCCGCTGACCAATAAATCACACACAGACAGACACTAATGTGTACAATATACACCCGCTGACCAACAAATCACACACAGACAGACACTCATGTGTATAATATACACCCGCTGACCAACAAATCACACACAAGCAGACACTAATGTGTTCAATATACACCTGCTGACCAACAAATCACACACAAGCAGACACTAATGTGTATAATATACACCTGCTGACCAACAAATCACACACAAGCTGACACTAATGTGTATAATATACACCTGCTGACCAACAAATCACACACAAGCAGACACTAATGTGTATAATATACACCTGCTGACCAACAAATCACACACAAGCTGACACTAATGTGTATAATATACACCTGCTGACCAACAAATCACACACAAGCAGACACTAATGTGTACAATATACACCTGCTGACCAACAAATCACACACAAGCAGACACTAATGTGTACAATATACACCCGCTGACCAACAAATCACACACAGGCAGACACTAATGTGTACAATATACAGCTGCTGACCAACAAATCACACACAAGCAGACACTAATGTGTATAATATACACCTGCTGACCAACAAATCACACACAAGCTGACACTAATGTGTATAATATACACCCGCTGACCAACAAATCACACACAGACAGACACTAATGTGTACAATATACACCTGCTGACCAACAAATCACACACAGGCAGACACTAATGTGTACAATATACACCCGCTGACCAACAAATCACACACAAGCAGACACTAATGTGTACAATATACACCTGCTGACCAACAAATCACACACAAGCAGACACTAATGTGTACAATATACACCTGCTGACCAACAAATCCCACACAAGCAGACACTAATGTGTACAATATACACCTGCTGACCAACAAATCACACACAGGCAGACACTAATGTGTATAATATACACCTGCTGACCAACAAATCACACACAAGCAGACACTAATGTGTACAATATACACCTGCTGACCAACAAATCACACACAAGCAGACACTAATGTGTATAATATACACCTGCTGACCAACAAATCACACACAAGCTGACACTAATGTGTATAATATACACCCGCTGACCAACAAATCACACACAGACAGACACTAATGTGTACAATATACACCTGCTGACCAACAAATCACACACAGGCAGACACTAATGTGTACAATATACACCCGCTGACCAACAAATCACACACAAGCAGACACTAATATGTATAATATACACACGCTGAAAAACAAATCACACACAGACAGACACTAATGTGTACAATATACCCCCGCTGACCAACAAATCACACACAGGCAAACACTAATGTGTATAATATACACCTACTGACCAACAAATCACACACAAGCAGACACTAATATGTACAATATACACCTGCTGACCAACAAATCACACACAAGCAGACACTAATGTGTATAATATACACCCGCTGACCAACAAATCACACACAAGCAGACACTAATATGTACAATATACACCTGCTGACCAACAAATCACACACAAGCAGACACTAATGTGTACAATATACACCTGCTGACCAACAAATCACACACAGACAGACACTCATGTGTATAATATACACCCGCTGACCAACAAATCACACACAAGCAGACACTAACGTGTATAATATACACCCGCTGACCAACAAATCACACACAAGCAGACACTAATATGTACAATATACACCCGCTGACCAACAAATCACACTCAGACAGACACTAATGTGTACAATATACACCTGCTGACCAACAAATCACACACAAGCAGACACTAATGTGTACAATATACACCCGCTGACCAACAAATCACACACAGGCAGACACTAATGTGTATAATATACACCTGCTGACCAACAAATCACACACAGACAGACACTAATGTGTATAATATACACCTGCTGACCAACAAATCACACACAGGCAGACACTAATGTGTATAATATACACCCGCTGACCAACAAATCACACACAAGCAGACACTAATATGTACAATATACACCCGCTGACCAACAAATCACACACAAGCAGACACTAATGTGTATTATATACACCCGCTGACCAACACAGCAGACACAAGTAGACACTAATGTGTACAATATACACCCGCTGACCAACAAATCACACACAGACAGACATGAATGTGGATAATATACACCTGCTGACCAACAAATCACAAACAGGCAGACACTAATGTGTACAATATACACCCGCTGACCAACAAATCACACACAAGCAGACACTAATGTGTATAATATACACCCGCTGACCAATCAAATCACACACAAGCAGACACTAATGTGTATAATATACACCCGCTGACCAACAAATCACACACAGACAGACACTAATGTGTACAATATACACCCGCTGACCAACAAATCACACACAGGCAGACACTAATGTGTATAATATACACCCGCTGACCAACAAATCACACACAGGCAGACACTAATGTGTACAATATACACCCGCTGACCAACAAATCACACACAAGCAGACACTAATGTGTATAATATACACCCGCTGACCAACAAATCACACACAGACAGACACGAATGTGTATAATATACACCTGCTGACCAACAAATCACACACAGACAGACACTAATGTGTATAATATACACCTGCTGACCAACAAATCACACACAAGCAGATACTAATATGTATAATATACACCCGCTGACCAACAAATCACACACAGACAGACACTAATGTGTACAATATACACCTGCTGACCAACAAATCACACACAGGCAGACACTAATGTGTACAATATACACCCGCTGACCAACAAATCACACACAAGCAGACACTAATATGTATAATATACACACGCTGAAAAACAAATCACACACAGACAGACACTAATGTGTACAATATACCCCCGCTGACCAACAAATCACACACAGGCAAACACTAATGTGTATAATATACACCTACTGACCAACAAATCACACACAAGCAGACACTAATATGTACAATATACACCTGCTGACCAACAAATCACACACAAGCAGACACTAATGTGTATAATATACACCCGCTGACCAACAAATCACACACAAGCAGACACTAATATGTACAATATACACCTGCTGACCAACAAATCACACACAAGCAGACACTAATGTGTACAATATACACCTGCTGACCAACAAATCACACACAGACAGACACTCATGTGTATAATATACACCCGCTGACCAACAAATCACACACAAGCAGACACTAACGTGTATAATATACACCCGCTGACCAACAAATCACACACAAGCAGACACTAATATGTACAATATACACCCGCTGACCAACAAATCACACTCAGACAGACACTAATGTGTACAATATACACCTGCTGACCAACAAATCACACACAAGCAGACACTAATGTGTACAATATACACCCGCTGACCAACAAATCACACACAGGCAGACACTAATGTGTATAATATACACCTGCTGACCAACAAATCACACACAGACAGACACTAATGTGTATAATATACACCTGCTGACCAACAAATCACACACAGGCAGACACTAATGTGTATAATATACACCCGCTGACCAACAAATCACACACAAGCAGACACTAATATGTACAATATACACCCGCTGACCAACAAATCACACACAAGCAGACACTAATGTGTATTATATACACCCGCTGACCAACACAGCAGACACAAGTAGACACTAATGTGTACAATATACACCCGCTGACCAACAAATCACACACAGACAGACATGAATGTGGATAATATACACCTGCTGACCAACAAATCACAAACAGGCAGACACTAATGTGTACAATATACACCCGCTGACCAACAAATCACACACAAGCAGACACTAATGTGTATAATATACACCCGCTGACCAATCAAATCACACACAAGCAGACACTAATGTGTATAATATACACCCGCTGACCAACAAATCACACACAGACAGACACTAATGTGTACAATATACACCCGCTGACCAACAAATCACACACAGGCAGACACTAATGTGTATAATATACACCCGCTGACCAACAAATCACACACAGGCAGACACTAATGTGTACAATATACACCCGCTGACCAACAAATCACACACAAGCAGACACTAATGTGTATAATATACACCCGCTGACCAACAAATCACACACAGACAGACACGAATGTGTATAATATACACCTGCTGACCAACAAATCACACACAGACAGACACTAATGTGTATAATATACACCTGCTGACCAACAAATCACACACAAGCAGATACTAATATGTATAATATACACCCGCTGACCAACAAATCACACACAAGCAGACACTAATGTGTATAATATACACCCGCTGACCAACAAATCACACACAAGCAGACACTAATGTGTATAATATACACCCGCTGACCAACAAATCACACACAAGCAGACACTAATGTGTATAATATACACCCGCTGACCAACAAATCACACACAGACAGACACTAATGTGTACAATATACACCCGCTGACCAACAAATCACACACAGGCAGACACTAATGTGTATAATATACACCCGCTGACCAACAAATCACACACAAGCAGACACTAATGTGTATAATATACACCCGCTGACCAACAAATAACACACAAGCTGACACTAATGTGTATAATATACACCTGCTGACCAACAAATCACACACAAGCAGACACTAATGTGTATAATATACACCTGCTGACCAACAAATCACACACAAGCTGACACTAATGTGTATAATATACACCTGCTGACCAACAAATCACACACAAGCAGACACTAATGTGTACAATATACACCTGCTGACCAACAAATCACACACAAGCAGACATTAATGTGTATAATATACACCTGCTGACCAACAAATCACACACAAGCTGACACTAATGTGTATAATATACACCTGCTGACCAACAAATCACACACAAGCAGACACTAATGTGTACAATATACACCTGCTGACGAACAAATCCCACACAAGCAGACACTAATGTGTATAATATACACCTGCTGACCAACAAATCACACACAAGCAGACACTAATGTGTACAATATACACCTGCTGACCAACAAATCACACACAAGCAGACACTAATGTGTATAATATACACCCGCTGACCAACAAATCACACACACACAGACACTAATGTGTACAATATACACCTGCTGACCAACAAATCACACACAGGCAGACACTAATGTGTACAATGTACACCCGCTGACCAACAAATCACACACAGACAGACACTAATGTGTATTATATACACCTGCTGACCAACAAATCACACACAGGCAGACACTAATGTGTACAATATACACCCGCTGACCAACAAATCACACACAAGCAGACACTAATATGTACAATATACACACGCTGACAAACAAATCACACACAGACAGACACTAATGTGTACAATATACACCCGCTGACCAACAAATCACACACAGGCAAACACTAATGTGTATAATATACACCTACTGACCAACAAATCACACACAAGCAGACACTAATATGTACAATATACACCTGCTGACCAACAAATCACACACAAGCAGACACTAATGTGTATAATATACACCCGCTGACCAACAAATTACACACAAGCAGACACTAATATGTACAATATACACCTGCTGACCAACAAATCACACACAAGCAGACACTAATGTTTACAATATACACCTGCTGACCAACAAATCACACACAGACAGACACTCATGTGTATAATATACACCCGCTGACCAACAAATCACACACAAGCAGACACTAACGTGTATAATATACACCCGCTGACCAACAAATCACACACAAGCAGACACTAATATGTACAATATACACCCGCTGACCAACAAATCACACACAGACAGACACTAATGTGTACAATATACACCTGCTGACCAACAAATCACACACAGACAGACACTAATGTGTATAATATACACCTGCTGACCAACAAATCACACACAGGCAGACACTAATGTGTATAATATACACCCGCTGACCAACAAATCACACACAAGCAGACACTAATATGTACAATATACACCCGCTGACCAACAAATCACACACAAGCAGACACTAATGTGTATTATATACACCTGCTGACCAACACAGCAGACACAAGTAGACACTAATGTGTACAATATACACCCGCTGACCAACAAATCACACACAGACAGACATGAATGTGTATAATATACACCTGCTGACCAACAAATCACAAACAGGCAGACACTAATGTGTACAATATACACCTGCTGACCAACAAATCACACACAGGCAGACACTAATGTGTATAATATACACCACTTGACCAACAAATCACACACAGGCAGACACTAATGTGTATAATATACACCCGCTGACCAACAAATCACACACAAGCAGACACTAATGTGTATAATATACACCCGCTGACCAACAAATCACACACAAGCAGACACTAATGTGTATAATATACACCTGCTGACCAACAAATCACACACAGACAGACACTAATGTGTATAATATACACCCGCTGACCAACAAATCACACACAAGCAGACACTAATGTGTATAATATACACCCGCTGACCAACAAATCACACACAGACAGACACTAATGTGTACAATATACACCTGCTGACCAACAAATCACACACAGGCAGACACTAATGTGTACAATATACACCTGCTGACCAACAAATCACACACAAGCAGACACTAATGTGTACAATATACACCCGCTGACCAACAAATCACACACAGGCAGACACTAATGTGTATAATATACACCCGCTGACCAACAAATCACACACAAGCAGACACTAATATGTACAATATACACCCGCTGACCAACAAATCACACACAGGCAGACACTAATGTGTACAATATACACCCGCTGACCAACAAATCACACACAAGCAGACACTAATGTGTATAATATACACCTGCTGACCAACAAATCACACACAGACAGACACGAATGTGTATAATATACACCTGCTGACCAACAAATCGCACACAGACAGACACTAATGTGTATAATATACACCTGCTGACCAACAAATCACACACAAGCAGACACTAATGTGTATAATATACACCCGCTGACCAACAAATCACACACAAGCAGACACTAATGTGTATAATATACACCCGCTGACCAACAAATCACACACAAGCAGACACTAATGTGTATAATATACACCCGCTGACCAACAAATCACACACAGACAGACACTAATGTGTACAATATACACCCGCTGACCAACAAATCACACACAAGCAGACACTAATGTGTATTATATACACCTGCTGACCAACACAGCAGACACAAGTAGACACTAATGTGTACAATATACACCCGCTGACCAACAAATCACACACAGACAGACATGAATGTGTATAATATACACCTGCTGACCAACAAATCACACACAGGCAGACACTAATGTGTACAATATACACCCGCTGACCAACAAATCACACACAAGCAGACACTAATGTGTATAATATACACCCGCTGACCAACAAATCACACACAGGCAGACACTAATGTGCATAATATACACCCGCTGACCAACAAATCACACACAGGCAGACACTAATGTGTACAATATACACCTGCTGACCAACAAATCACACACAGACAGACACTAATATGTACAATATACACACGCTGACAAACAAATCACACACAGACAGACACTAATGTGTACAATATACACCCGCTGACCAACAAATCACACACAAGCAGACACTAATGTGTACAATATACACCTGCTGACCAACAAATCACACACAGGCAGACACTAATATGTACAATATACACACGCTGACAAACAAATCACACACAGACAGACACTAATGTGTACAATATACACCTGCTGACCAACAAATCACACACAGGCAGACACTAATGTGTATAATATACACCCGCTGACCAACAAATCACACACAGGCAGACACTAATGTGTATAATATACACCTACTGACCAACAAATCACACACAAGCAGACACTAATATGTACAATATACACCTGCTGACCAACAAATCACACACAAGCAGACACTAATGTGTATAATATACACCCGCTGACCAACAAATCACACACAAGCAGACACTAATATGTACAATAGACACCTGCTGACCAACAAATCACACACAAGCAGACACTAATGTGTACAATATACACCTGCTGACCAACAAATCACACACAGACATACACTCATGTGTATAATATACACCAGCTGACCAACAAATCACACACAAGCAGACACTAATGTGTATAATATACATCCGCTGACCAACAAATCACACACAAGCAGACACTAATATGTACAATATACACCCGCTGACCAACAAATCACACACAGGCAGACACTAATGTGTACAATATACACCCGCTGACCAACAAATCACTCACAAGCAGACACTAATGTGTATTATATACACCCGCTGACCAACACAGCAGACACAAGTAGACACTAATGTGTACAATATACACCCGCTGACCAACAAATCACACACAGACAGACACTAATGTGTATAATATACACCCGCTGACCAACAAATCACAAACAGGCAGACACTAATGTGTACAATATACACCTGCTGACCAACAAATCACACACAGACAGACACTAATGTGTACAATATACACCTGCTGACCAACAAATCACACACAAGCAGACACTAATGTGTATAATATACACCCGCTGACCAACAAATCACACACAAGCAGACACTAATGTGTATAATATACACCCGCTGACCAACAAATCACACACAAGCAGATACTAATGTGTACAATATACACCTGCTGACCAACAAATCACACACAAGCAGACACTTATGTGTATAATATACACCCGCTGACCAACAAATCACACACAAGCAGACACTAATATGTACAATATACACCCGCTAACCAACAAATCACACACAAGCAGACACTAATGTGTATAATATACACCCGCTGACCAACAAATCACACACAGGCAGACACTAATGTGCATAATATACACCCGCTGACCAACAAATCACACACAGGCAGACACTAATGTGTACAATATACACCTGCTGACCAACAAATCACACACAGACAGACACTCATGTGTATAATATACACCCGCTGACCAACAAATCACACACAAGC
The DNA here is from genome assembly GCA_027410445.1 of Discoglossus pictus. Lineage (NCBI taxonomy): Eukaryota > Metazoa > Chordata > Amphibia > Anura > Alytidae > Discoglossus > Discoglossus pictus. The sequence continues at coordinate 24,673,378 of CM050165.1, read as the reverse complement.
AGACACTAATGTGTACAATATACACCTGCTGACCAACAAATCCCACACAGGCAGACACTAATGTGTACAATATACACCTGCTGACCAACAAATCACACACAGGCAGACACTAATATGTACAATATACACACGCTGACAAACAAATCACACACAGACAGACACTAATGTGTACAATATACACCTGCTGACCAACAAATCACACACAGGCAGACACTAATGTGTATAATATACACCCGCTGACCAACAAATCACACACAGGCAGACACTAATGTGTATAATATACACCTACTGACCAACAAATCACACACAAGCAGACACTAATATGTACAATATACACCTGCTGACCAACAAATCACACACAAGCAGACACTAATGTGTATAATATACACCCGCTGACCAACAAATCACACACAAGCAGACACTAATATGTACAATAGACACCTGCTGACCAACAAATCACACACAAGCAGACACTAATGTGTACAATATACACCTGCTGACCAACAAATCACACACAAGCAGACACTAATGTGTATAATATACACCCGCTGACCAACAAATCACACACAAGCAGACACTAATGTGTATAATATACACCCGCTGACCAACAAATCACACACAAGCAGACACTAATGTGTATAATATACACCCGCTGACCAACAAATCACACACAAGCAGACACTAATATGTACAATATACACCTGCTGACCAACAAATCACACACAGGCAGACACTAATGTGTATAATATACACCCGCTGACCAACAAATCACACACAGGCAGACACTAATGTGTACAATATACACCCGCTGACCAACAAATCACACACAGACAGACACTAATGTGTATAATATACACCCGCTGACCAACAAATCACACACAAGCAGACACTAATGTGTATAATATACACCCGCTGACCAACAAATCACACACAAGCAGACACTAATATGTACAATATAGACCTGCTGACCAACAAATCACACACAGGCAGACACTTATGTGTACAATATACACCCGCTGACCAACAAATCACACACAAGCAGACACTTATGTGTACAATATACACCCGCTGACCAACAAATCACACACAAGCAGACACTAATGTGTATAATATACACCCACTGACCAACAAATCACACACAGGCAGACACTAATATGTACAATATACACCCGCTGACCAACAAATCACACACAGGCAGACACTTATGTGTACAATATACACCTGCTGACCAACAAATCACACACAAGCAGACACTAATGTGTATAATATACACCCACTGACCAACAAATCACACACAGCCAGACACTAATGTGTATAATATACACCCCCTGACCAACAAATCACACACAGGCAGACACTAATGTGTATAATATACACCCGCTGACCAACAAATCACACACAAGCAGACACTAATGTGTACAATATACACCCGCTGACCAACAAATCACACACAGGCAAACACTAATGTGTATAATATACACCTGCTGACCAACAAATCACACACAAGCTGACACTAATGTGTATAATATACACCCGCTGACCAACAAATCACACACAGGCAGACACTAATGTGTACGATATACACCTGCTGACCAACAAATCACACACAAGCAGACACTAATGTGTACAATATACACCCGCTGACCAACAAATCACACACAGGCAGACACTAATGTGTACGATATACACCTGCTGACCAACAAATCACACACAGGCAGACACTAATGTGTACAATATACACCCGCTGACCAACAAATCACACACAGGCAGACACTAATGTGTACGATATACACCTGCTGACCAACAAATCACACACAGGCAGACACTAATGTGTACAATATACACCCGCTGACCAACAAATCACACACAGACAGACACTCATGTGTATAATATACACCCGCTGACCAACAAATCACACACAAGCAGACACTAATGTGTACAATATACACCTGCTGACCAACAAATCCCACACAGGCAGACACTAATGTGTACAATATACACCTGCTGACCAACAAATCAAACACAGGCAGACACTAATGTGTACAATATACACCTGCTGACCAACAAATCACACACAGACAGACACTAATGTGTATAATATACACCCGCTGACCAACAAATCACACACAGACAGACACTAATGTGTATAATATACACCCGCTGACCAACAAAATACAGACATGTTAATATAAATGAACCCCATGAGTACTGGGTTGTGTGTTACTATTGATGTTGTATAATGGAACACACATAATACAATATCATATTTTTTATTACACATATGTTTATATTGGACTGTTAAGTGTGAAATCATGTTGAAATACTAAAAAAAAACACATCTAAAGATTGAATAGACTAATAATTGTGTCTTAATGTGTGATTATTACAACATGTTGTTGTTGATTTGAGCTCAACCGAAAAACCAGCTCAACTGGCTTATTTCACAATTTATTATGGGAAAGATAAAATCAGCTAAATGAAAGTCAAAGTGTCTAGCAGCAACATTATAGTGTTGTGAAACATACGAGCTGTATAATAACATCAGCAATGTTAATGGAAAACTACACATCTAAAATAAGATTTAGAATATAATTTAGTATATGTAAGATCAAGTACACTAAAAGCAAGTAATGTTTGAAAACAAGGCAGTGAATATCTGTCCTAATTCATAACGCTCTCCTGAAGGGGTTCTCCATTTTATCCTCCTGCCCCAATTTATGTGTGAAGGAAGTAAGAAGTAAGCAGCGGCACATGTGGGTGCATCTTTAGATACATTAAGTACATTAATTAATGTTGCAGGCAGATTTTAATGTAATCTTACAAACAATTTGCAAACTATGGCCCCATGCTGATTGAGCTGTGTAATTTGTGGTATACCGGTAAGTCGTCGGCAGGAGCTTGTAACCCTACGTTACATGTTTATGTTAATCTTTTCACTAGCAATATTACGACACTCAGCCCACATCCATAAATCATTATTATTATTGTTATCGTTTATTTATAACGCGCCAACATATTCCGTAGCGCTGTACATAAGATAAGTTCAAGACAAAGATACATACAAATTAAACATAGCAAAGCAAGGAGGGCCCTGTCTTCGAGACTCAAATCCAGTGTCCATAGCGCTTTCCCCAAAGCACCCTGCAGGATAGAAACTCACAGACTTACAACCTAAAGGTATTGTGTGAGGAAAAGGAGGGAGAGAGAGGTGAGTGTGTTAGGGTGGAAGGTGATACGCTTCTTTAAAGAGATGTGTTTTTAGAGAGGTTTTGAATTTTATGAGGCAGGAGGATAATCTGGTGGAGCGAGGCAAGGAGTTCCAGAGAATAGGTGCAGCATGAGAAAAGTCCTGAAGGCGAGAGTGAGAGGAGGTGACAAGAGTTGTGGAAAGAAGAAGGTCATTAGCAGAACGAAGAGGGCGGGTAGGGGAGTATTTGGAGATGAGAGCAGAGATGTACGATGGAGCGCTATTGTTGAGTAAGTTAGGGTCATGATTTAAAATATTATTCTGGAGGCTAAGGGAAGCCAGTGGAGTGATTGACAGAGAGGTGATGCTGATACTGAGTGTTTAGTACAGAAGATGAGTCTAGCAGAGGCATTCATAATGGATTGAAGTGGGGATAGTCGGGGGGAGGGTAGGCCAACAAGAAGCGAGTTGCAGTAGACAAGTCGAGAAATGATGATAGAGTGTATAAGTATTATAGTTGTGTCTTGTGTAAGATAGTGACGAATTCTGTAGATGTTTTTTAGATGGAGAAGACAATATTTAGTTAGTGATTGTATGTGAGGGATGAGCCTTATCCACAAGAGATGTACCCAAACCAAGCTTTACGGATGAGACACAGCTCTAGGAACCAATAGAAAATATGAACGTCAGGATTATTATAATGAGTGGGTACAATCGCCGTAGCTGTGGCAAGGAACCATTATATTTATATATGTATATATATATATATATTTTTTATATATTTATATTTACTTAAATTAAATACATGTGACATTGTATTTGTAGATTTAATATATATATAATAGTGTTTATTTGAGATATATATATATATATATATATATATATATATACAGTATATATATATATATATATATATATATATATATATATATATATATACAATGCATTAGAGCATTTGTTCCTAGTCCACATGGTTTCCTGATATAAATTAACCCCATGAGTACTGGGTTGTGTGTTACCATTGATGTTGTATAATGAAACACACATAATACAATATCATATTTTTTATTACACATATGTTCATATTGGACTGTTAAGTGTCTAAAGTGTTTTTTGGTGTTATACTGTCACTTTAACTGCTGCTGTGGCACCCAGCCATGGTTTTAAACCAGAGTGGTTTTTGGCACCCGTAATATTTTCTTTGGCTTTCTTCAGTTACAGCAGTGCACGGATTTGCGAATAATCTGTAAATTCTTATTAGCATAGGGTTTTGGTGTAAAACTCTAACAGAGTAACCCGTAATCTTTTGTAATTTTTGCCTCTGGCTTGCCGCAGTCATTCGTAGCAGTTCTTTCACAATATTTCTGGAATGGGTGATTAGCATAGCTAGGGAGAATTATTTTGCTTTTACACATGGTGTAATCTGTGACATAGGGATAAGCATAGAGCCCATAGTTTCTGGATGTTACTAGGTATATAATATCCCTTTGTATCTATTATTTCTATGTACTTTATTTGATTAAGAAATGCTTATAAGCTGTGTTTTTATTGCCTAAAATCAAACAAATACCACCTGTTTGGGTCTACCCTCTGCAGCTCACCTAGACACAGACTCTGGTATACTTGCTGTGCTGTGTCTTATACTTAGCAATCACTGACCATCTCTCAGCAACATGCTACTGAGATGTGGTTCCTGATAGGCTAGGATACTACACTGCACATCTAGAGTCTGTGTCTGTATTTGCTGTAGTGGGCGGACCTATACAAGGACTATTTGATTTTAGGCAGTAAAACAGAGCTTATAAACACTTCTTAATAAAATAAAGTACATAAAAGTGTATAGATAAACAGATATATTATATGCCTGGTTAAATCCCAGAACCTTCCATATCAATTTAAAGCACTCCAGTGGTCCTTTAATAAGATAATGCATATATTGTTTCCTCTATTAGCGATTAATTGGCCCAGATCACTAAAGAGTGAGGGGCTGTCATCGTGGTGGAAAGCTTTGCTATTTTCCTAATGGTCTTGCTATATCCCATCAGCCTCTTACATTAGTACTAATTCTGTAAGTATTGGATGGTCTGTAGACGTGTAGATGAGATCAGTCCTAGCCAGAGCACGGTCCAAATTCACTAAGCAGAGTTGACAGTGAATGTTCAGATTAGTAGAAAGTGCTAGGAAAGATGGAGTATGGGTGTATGAAATAATATCTACTACAGCAAGCCCACCACTCAGAATAATAATTACATATATAGGGTCAATATTATGAATCTAGGGTTTAATATAATGAAAAACGTGTACATGGCATTGCTCAGTCATGTCCAACGCTCTGTGACCTCATGGACAGCACACCATGCTGATCCACTTGGTTTTCACAGCAGAGATACTGGAGTGGGTTGCCAGTTCCTTCTCCAGTGGGCCTCCTGGTATTCCCAGGTGGTCTCCCATCCAAGTAAACAGTGTGACCTCGTGGTTTCCTGCCTGGATTCGAACCCAGGATGCTGTGGTAAAAGCACCTCCATCCTATCCACTGGGCCACCAGGGAACCCTAATGAAGAACGTTCCTAAACGTACCTAACTCTAACTTTCACAATTATTATATTTTAACTTTGAATTTTTTATTATTGGGACAATGTAGTTGTAAAACAAATCATTAAATGTCTATATTATAGCTCGAAAAGTTAAGGCCTACTTACCCCAATAATACAAAGCTAGCTCTCTGGGAAGCCGCCATGTTTTCCTTATACCTTCCGCATATCCTTCACAGTATGTTATAGTGTCAAGTTGGCCTCCACTGAAGTGTACAGAAACTGTGATTCTCCATGCTGCACATCCAAATGCAAAGACGTGACAGCTATAAGCTTCCTGTTGGTTCACCGGGTCATGTGGTGTTGATTATAGTGCTAGAACCAGCACCAAATGACTGTAGAGCAATACAAAACTGTCAGCTGTGCTGTGTGCATTACAAGATGGAATCTGGAGATTCACAGCCTGCTCACCTCACACAATAACACATTCTTTGGGTTGGAGTAGATAAATAGGCCAGCATTGCAGCATATTTTCCCACTGCAGAGTCCCTTCAATGTTCACTGAGGTGGAGAGAAGATGACAATTGACTTCTACCCTATTGTGTCCATTGATATTACCATTGATTAATTTATCAAGATCTGTGTGATGTGTATTATAGACTTATTAGTTTATTTGATCAAATAAGATGACTTTAATATAATGAAAATGTACACAGATAATTACAGTTTTTGCAGCTATCTTCTTATTTTCCTTTCTTGTTAGTTCTTGAAATAATTCACTCTTGATTTGGTAGCCTCTATTTTTTCTTCATGTTATCTTTCATTATGAATATGACAGATATGTTAGTCCTTGCAGAGCCTGACACAAGGGCTGGGCTTAGGACTAGGTTGTCTATGTAGCTTAGGATGCCATATAGTGCCAGGTAGAGGACTGTGAACATCTAGTACACAACTTGTTAGTGCAATATGTATTTATAAGCCAAAATAACCTATCCATATGGATCTCACATCAGTCCGAACAAGCTTGGAAATTACAGGTGCGGCTTATATTCGCGACCTTGCCGATTTGCGCGCTTGAAACTGTTGAGCAATTAATTCTAGTCAACCATCGCTTTACCCGTATTTCAAAGTGCGATATTGACTTTTAATTCACGTTTACGGTGCTGCGTACAGGTGTTTAACCCACTTTTGGGTAGGATTTGCTTCTACATTTGCGGTTTACGGGTGTCAGTGCCTGCGAAATTGAAGCAATTGAATAGAGATTTACGTTTTAGCGTATGATTTTGCGATTTTCGACCTGTAACCCGCAAATCCATTTATATTCAGGTTTTGTCTTTTTTTTTTTCCTTTATTTTACGGTGCGGCGTATATGCGGGTGCGGCTTATATTCAGGCCAATACGGTAAGTTGTATGCAGGGAGGGAGGTAGATAGCACCACATACATAGACCATACACCAGCACCACATACATAGACCATACACCAGCACCACATACTTAGACCATACACCAGCACCACATACATAGAAGATTAACTTTAAAACTATTTTATTGAAGACGGCTTTGTTGTTGGCTTTGAAGTAAGAAGTGGTTGACTCTATGATCACAGCCTGGTATCTACCACCCCAGCACATATATACCCAAGAACATGTGGGGGGACAAAAGATTGCGTTCTCTAGGCCAGTGGGGGTCATCTTTTTGACATGTAGACCAGTTGGTTACTTTCCAATACTCTTAGGGACCACCTTTAAGGTTGAGAACACTTTAAGCAGGGAGATATTACACGTGACACACCAAATTCTCATTTAATTTTGTATTGATTTGTATGGACTACACTTTAACGGCAAATAAACTCATTAATAATCTTTCTGTAACTCTGGCTGATGGTAGTAGTATATTTAATGTGTTGGACTCTCCTCATCACTGTGAGGAATTGACTCTGCTGGGTTTTGAACCCTGGTCCCCAGGCTGCTGAACCTCTTCCCTACCACTGCGCCAGCCTGCCTTTATGCATTTCCTTGAGACCTGATAACCTTGACTCTGCTAGCAATATATCAGTGACTAGTCTCTTCAGCTGTGTCTGGTCAGGTGTCTGGTCCTTGGCCTATATAAGGCACTTCCTGTCTATGTACCTTGCCAGATTATTGTGGTTCCTGTTCCCTTCAATAAAGCTTGTTCCTGTTTCACCTACAAGTTGCTGAATTGGATCATTGCTGACCTAGGCTGCTGGTCTCCAAAACCTTGTGATTCCTATATCATTACATAAGGTCTCACGGACCAGAACCAGTCATAGGACCCAAAGCGGAGAAACACTGGTCTAGGCTTAAAAAGAATTGTAAGACATATGTCATTCTGTATAATGCGATAATTATCAAACTTACAGAGATACAAACCCTGTTCTCTTCCACCTATTTATTTCCAAATAACTGGACTTTTAGAAAAATCATCATGAGGAACTAAAGACAGAAAATGGATATAATTGAAGCTGGGAGAAAGTGATTTGTTATTAAATGTATATTTTTCCCTCATGGAAGAGGCATTTGGGGGGTTTGTTTTCATTTAAGGACTGTTCCTCCAATGGATGGATTAAGTTCCTCTGGTTACTATAAGGAGGCTGGTAAAAAAAGATGTGGAACTATTAATTACACTATATTTATTCTTCTATTTTATATGTTTGTTACTTTTTCATTCATTTTTAAAAATGTAATTGCTCGCCAGGAAGCTAAAGGGTCGGGAAGAATTTATGATTTATCTTAATTAAAACAATCTGGAGCCTTTGCAGCAGCAGTTTATACAAATAATACTCACTGATGTTTTAAAAATAGATTTTATGACGGATTTTATAAACTGCATTGAACTTAAATGATCTCAGTAACTAATGAGCTATTTTGGGAGTTTTGAAGAACAAAAAAGAAAGAAGAAGTGTTGCTAACGCTGCGGGCTCGCGTAGCGAGCCTGTGGCCCTCGCCGAAGGCGCTCCTTGCCAGCAACTGCGGACCTTGCAAAATTAAAGGACTTACGACACAAAAATACAAGACGCGTTACGACCCATTACGACCTTAGCAAAAAACGCCCGAAACCCGCGCACATGAAAACTTGAAAAACACAATAAATACACACAACAAATACATAAAAAGATTACCTACAGCAAGGGGGGCACCCAGGACCTCGAAAACTGAAGTTACACCTCAATTTAAGTACAAATTTCTGAGTTTAGACACCTGAAAATCACCTAAGCAAGAGAAAAAATGGCCACCGAACCAAACAAAAACGAGGCTAAAGGACCCTAAACACACAAAAAAACACCAAACATTAGCCGCCATTTTACAACACTAACTTATACAATCCGGAAGTACACAGCTACCCTAACGGATTTGCCTCGGGCACGCACACTATTACACTGCACACATTCATGACGCTTACACAGCAGCTCCACAGCACTGATGATGCAGCAACATGAAAACAGATTGCAAGCTCTTCAACACAATGCTTCCTGCATATATTACTTCACAATAGGTAAAGTATATTAATTTCCTATTTTATTCATTATTCATTGCCATACCCCAAAAAAATACCAATGCTGCTCATAGCACACAAACAACCAAGAGGCTCGCAATGAGCGCACTCATCCCTACAATGGGACTTACACCGCAAAATTTACAGACAAAAACCATTACGAGCTCACAAAAATACGACCTTAGCGCACGAACCGACGAACATGAAAACATTAAAAACACAATAAATACACACAACAAACACATAAAATGCTTACCCACAGCAAGGGGGGCACCTCTGTAAGTGAAGTTACACCCCTTAATTTAACTACAAATTCAAGAGTTTAGACACCCGAAAATCCTCTAAGCGCCGAAAAAAATGAAAACAAGGCTACAGGACCCTAAACCAGCAAAACACCACGAAACACATATGGATTTTCTGAAAAATCAGAACGAGGTCCAAGAACAAGGACGCAAAATCATCCACAGCTGCATACCACACACATTAGCCGCCATTTTACAACACTAACTTACACAATGCGGAAGTACACAGCTACCCTAACGGCTTTCCCTCATGCACGCAGCCTATTTACACTACACACTGCACACATTGCTGACACTTACACAGCAGCTCCACAACAGTGCAAACCAACATTGTATGGTGCAGCAACCTCAAAACAGATTGTCAGCTCTTCAACACAATGCTTTCTGCATATATTACTTCAAAATAGGTAAAGTATATTCATTTATTTATTTATTCATTTATTAATTATTTCATTAGCATACAAAAAAACGTCCGCCAACGCTGCTCATAGCACACAAACAACCAACAGCCATGCGATGAGCGCCGAAGGATCTCGGAACACCAACAAAATGAATGTCTCAACCAAACAGCATTACCTGCCTTACAATCTAATTGCCGTCATTTTTTGACGGGCAAGTCACTAGTATATATATTATTTAGATATATATTTATACATACAAGATATATAATGAAGGGCCTGGAGGGCCCAACACAAAAACAATTGACCACACCCCTTGGGGGGGGGGGGGTCCACAAATTATTCTTGCACCAGGACCCTCCATCCACTAGTTCCGCTACTGCATGTTAACTTATCATAGGTTATAAAGACTATGAAAACTACTTAGAATCTGTAATCAATGAGTTGTGTTTTCATATTATACCTTGGGGGGAAATTAAGGATTTAAGATTGTAATAAATCAGATTTTCTCCAAATAGTAGTTAGTGGGAAATAATCTGGATATAACATTACCGAAAATACTTTAATGCGCTATATATATATATATATATATATATATATATATCACATATTATAATTGTCTAACTGCGATTCGTCGTCACGCTTCAGACGAATCGCAGTTAGACAATTATAAAGTGCTGCGCATTGCGCAGAGCGCGGCGCGAGCCGCGCTTGCGTGCAGCGCAACCCGAGAGCAGGTAAAAGAGTGGGGAAGAGGGGGGGGTAGAGGCACAGAGGGAGAGTGGGGAAGAGGGGAGGGAGAGTGGGGAAGAGGGGGGAGAGTCACAGAGGGAGAGTGGGGAAGAGGGGGGGGAGAGTCACAGAGGGAGAGTGGGGAAGAGGGAGAGTGGGGAAGAGGGGGGGAGAGGCACGGCACAGAGGGAGAGTGGGGAAGAGGCACAGAGGGAGAGTGGGGAATAGACACAGAGGGAGGGGGGAGAGACACAGAGGGATAGGTGGGAAAGAGACACAGGGGAGGTAGAGGAGGGGGAAAAGACACAAGGGAGGGAGAACATGGGGAAGATACACATGGGAGGGAAATGGGGGGGGGTGGAGAGGGGAACAGACACAGGGGGAAGGGGGAAAGAGACACAGGCCAGGGGGGAACAGGCACAGAGGGAGAGGGGGGAAGAGGCACAGAGGGAGAGGGGGGAAAAGACACAGGGGGGAGAGATACAGAGGGTGAGGGAGGAAGAGACACAGAGGGAAGGGGGGGAAGAGGTACAGAGAGAGGGGGAAAGAGGCACAGAGGGGGGGAACAGAGGAAGGGGTGAAGAGACACAGTGGCGAGACACACAGAGAGAGGCGGGGGAAGAGGCACAGAGGGAGAGGGTGGAAGACACAGAGTGGGGAGAGACACAGAGGGTGAGGGGGAAGAGACAGGGAGGAAGAGGCACACAAAGAGGAGGGGGAAGAGACACAGGGGAGTGAGAGGAGGGGGAAGAGACACAGGGGAGAGAGTGCAGGGGGGAAGATACACAAGGGAGGGAAATGGAGACACGAGGAAGGCCGTAACAGACACAGGGGGAAAGAGGGGGAAAGAGACACAGGCCAGGGGGGAACAGACACAGGGGAGGGTTGGGGGAGACACAGGGGAGGGTTGGGGGAGACACGGGGGGGGGGAGATGCATAGGAGGGAGAAGGGGGAAAGAGACACAGGGGAGGGGTTTAGAGACACGGGAGGGAGAGGGAGGTAAAAACACAGGGGGGCAGGAGATACAAAGGAGGTAGACGAGTTGGAAGGAGACACAAGGGAGGGAGAGGAGGGGGGAAATAAGACACGAGGGAGGAAGTAGACAGAGGGAGAGACTCGCAATGAGCTCCAAAGGGGCTCATTACAAGGCCTGTGATGAGCGCCAAAGGCGCTCATCACAAGGCCAGTAAAGTAGAGGGGGAGAGGCTTACATTGTGTGGCAAACAGCATTGCCAGGCTTCAGTTTTTATTGCCGTCATTTTTGACGGGCAAGTCGCTAGTATCACATATAATAGTTGTCAAACTGCGATTTGTCGTCACGCTTGTGAATTTAACGGCTGAACCGCGGTAATCAAAAAATATTAAAAACAAAATAAAAACACTCACACACAGCACAGGGGGAAAGCCCGGAAGCCTGGGAGTGAGGTTGCAAGCGATTTTGAGCTTTATTGGATGTGTTTCGTCACTCCAAAATCGGCTAAGCGAGAAAAATATGGACGACGCCAGAGTTAGAAAATACACAAAGGCAAGGACTGTGACACTTAAACGAACGCCAGGCACGCAGGACTTTGAAAATAAAACAAACGTCAGTCACCGCGTGCCATACAAACAGTCAACTGACACACAGAGGAGAAAGACACAGGGAAGGGACAGAGGGAGATGGTGGAAAGAGACACATGGCATTCCCAAGTACAAAAGTTGCAGGTTAACAAACCCTGCAATGAGTGGCCCGTACAGTAGGCGGGAGTAAAGGCTCACAAAGGCGCTAAGTGCAGTGCTTGTGATGAGCGCCGAAGGTCGATCGAAAGCCTCACATGGTGTGGCAAACAGCATTCCCTGGCTTACAATCTTATTGCCATCATTTTTTGATGGGCATTTCTCTAGTATATATATATATATATATATATATAGCAACATATCTCAGTACTTTTCATTATCTACAGAATTTCAGCTTTTAATTTATTCAGGAAACGCGGTACTTGTGGGAAAACATCACAATTTGTAAAGGTATTTAACACACTAACTAACCAACTAACTAAATAAATAACTAGCAATACTAGCAGTCATGAGAATAAGAGCATTTTCAGAGAAAATCTTAAATTTACCTGTCTCATAGGTGCTTGCATCTTGGACTGCTAACCGGCCTAAAGCCTTGAAGGATATTCTACTGGGAATTACTCTGCTATTTAGTTCTATGGTCAAATGCAATTCATACGTGCAGTCTTTGAACAGACTGAATATGAAATGTTATCTAGATTAAATATTCCTCCCATTCTACTCAGTTGTCTAATCCTGTTAGGACCAAAAGCCAATTATCTGCTGCCAATAAACCAAAGCTGAATACAATAGTTAAAAAAAATTTTTTTTTTAATTTTATGCTTTATAAAAATATTTTGCACATTATCTAATTCGGTTCATCATAAGCATGTAACTACCAACATTAGCAGCTATACAAATCATGACTCTAAAATATTTTTTACAGAAAACATTAAATGGGTTGCTTGTGTCTAGGGGCTTCCATGCTCTCTCTACTGGTTTGGATCCAGAGTGAGCGTGTCAACCTTCTTTCCCCATTCACAAGTGGTGGTCACCGTCAGGGACTAAGTGTGGTCTCATCAGTGACTAATGGTTTGCTTACACGGCTTTCGTAGGAAATCTTGTGAGTGAACATTCCTCTCCCAGCAAACCTGAATTACCTCAATTTTGCAATTACATTACTCCTATAAGAGTTAATGAACATCCTATGGGTTGTCCTAAGGCTCTGTGAGTGCTCCTTCTGAGTAAAGTCAACATGGCTCCTATAAGAGTTAATGAACTTCCTATGGGTTGTTGTAAGGCTCCATGAGTGCTCTTGTGAGTAAACACAACATGGCTCCTATAAGAGTTAATGAACATCTTATGGGTTGTCGTAAGGCTCCATGAGTGCTCCTTGTGAGTAAACTCAACATGGCTCCTATAATAGTTAATGAACATCCAATGGGTTGTCGTAAGGTTCTGTGAGTGTTCCTTGTGAGTAAACTCAACATGGCTCCTATATGAGTAAATTAACCTCCTATGGGTTGTTGTAAGGCTCCATGAGTGCTTCTTGTGAGTAAACACAACATGGCTCCTATAAGAGTTAATGAACATCTTATGGGTTGTCGTAAGGCTATGTGAGTGCTCCTTGTGAGTAAACTCAACATGGCTCCTATAAGAGTTAATGAACATCCTATGGGCTGTCCTAAGGTTTGGAAGGTGGGGGGGGGGATAATTCAAGTCTACTCCCAGGAAGTAGGGGCAGATATGCAATGCACCAGGGCCCTGCTCTGGGGGAGCCACAAGGCGGCAGTGCCCTTCAAAAACATTTTTATTTTACATTTCTTTATTTAAATTCTCAATGCAGCCTTATGTGTCAAAGCTTTCATGGGGAAGACATACTGCTCCATGGTGCTGGTGGCCAAATCTGATAATGCATGATTAAGTTTAATTTTGCTATTTTTTGATGTCTCCTATTTATTTAATCTGGGGGGGGGTCCTCCATCCCCCCAGTTCCTGCGCCACTGGATGTCTATTTTTTACTATATATATAATATACCTGGGTATCTATTTACTTTTATGCACTTTATTTTATTAAAAGCAGGCACTGACTCTGTACTTGCAGTGCTGTGTCTCATACTAACCAAACAGTGACCATCTCTCAGCAACATACTGCAACATGGACCCTGATAGGCTAGGACACTACACAGCACATCCAGTCCTACAGATTATGTGTCTTCATGTGCTGCAGAGATCAGACTATTTGTTTGATTTCAGGCAGTAAAAACAGAGCGTATAAGCACTAAAATAAAGTATATAAAAGCAAATAGATACACAGGTCTAGTATACAGTATACCTTCCATATCCCTTTAAGAGCAAGAGAGGGGATGAGAAAGACTGATAGACAAAACGTACAAACTTTAATGAAATTTTAAAAAATAACATAAAACTAATAATGTAATTGTGACTACCTGTGTCATGTTTGTAGCCACGGTTGTGTCTCTTTATAGGTCAAGAAGGGCCTTACATGGCTGTAGTTTCTCACAAAAGTCCTTTGATAGACTCCATCTGAATCTTTCTACTTCTGCCTTATAGAAATAAATAAGAGTACATTGTGATTATGATTATGTCACATACATTATTGAGATGGAGATATAATGTTGAAAAATAAAGTTTGAAAAATGTCTGACTAGAAGTTAGTCAGGAAAATATGATAAAGCAGGGGCAGAGCTACCAGTGGTGCAGGTGGTGCAATGCACCAGGAGTCCATTGCTGTGTTAATGTTTTTTTAATGTAATATTTTTCTGTACTGTAGGGGCGCACCAAAGGCTCTCCACCCCAGTCCACCCTTCCATGCCTCCCAGGCCCTCCTGGGTCTCCCAGACTGCATACCCCCCAACCAGAAATTGTATGTGCCTGTTTTAAAAAAGAGCATTACTACTGATGTTCTAAGAGGTGGCAGTGTGGAGCAGTTCAACATGCTGAAGATGTGAATCAGGGAAGAGGTGAGAGGGCAAGGGCTGAATGACAGCAAAGTACACAGGGGTGGACACTGTGAGGGGGAGCAAAGTACATAGGGATAGGTGCTATGCGAAATGGGTGATGCGAGGGGTGGGTGCTCTGTGGGGGTGGATGTAGACTGGCTGCTATGTAGAGATAGTATATGTATGCATTTGTAGAGAGAGAGAGAGAGAGAGAGGGAAGGGGAGCAGTTATGGGAAGGGGTCTTAGGGGGGGAGCAGCTATGATAAACAGCATGATGTTATGGGTAGAGGTGCTGTTATGAGAGGGGGTCTTTGGGAGGGGCACTGAGTGAGTTCATAACAAGGGGGGGTCAGCTCAAAAACAAAAAGAAAATACAACTTTGTTGGGGAGGCCAAGAAAAAATGTTTTTGCATCAGGACCTTCCATACTCTATCTCCGCCACTGTGATAAAGCTAGTTTGTAATCAGGAACAAAATAAATTGTGATGCCCCTTCTGGTCAATGGAGGATTCCGTGATACTTCCATGAAGGTTGCAGGACTTGCAGTTATTCATGCACGCTGCCTTTTGACTGAACATTAGTGAGGGTAGGGATTAGGAGTGAAATAATACAAGATACTAAGACCACCAGAGGCATCACAATTTATTTCTTCTGTCTATAGATTACACAGCTGCTAATGTAATGCTCTTGTTACAAACTTCACAAATGTGATTTTTTTCCTAAACTACGGTGCTGCTTTAAACACTATTCCACTACACAACAAGGATAATGCAAAATATGATTACGACACAGAGTGACAGGTCACCTGACACGGTACTGCTAATAATAAAGGTATGCTAATCACGCAGAAGTTGTCCAGCCAGTAACTGGGAGTCGTCCCGGATCTTCTTGCCACACCTATATCTAGTAAGAACATAAAAGGACCACTGTAGTTAAAAAAAAAAAAAAAGACACTTGTTTGTTAAGTGTGTACCAAACTATCGACCATTTCAAGGTAAATCTGATTTTTTTTAAAGACTCTGTTTACAAGTACAGGAATCCATTTTGTGTTTATTAAATTAATAGAAATTAAACAAGCTTCTTTTTATACCATACTATCTTACACAAGACACAACTAAAATACTAATCCTTTCTCTCATCATTTCTCGACTTGACTACCGAAACTGTCTCCTTGCCGGCCTCCCCATCCCCCCCTTGTCCCCACTCCAATCTATAATGACCCATCTACCATACTCAACGCTCAGTGTCTGCTGCACCTCTGGCTTCCCATAGCCTCCAGAATAAAAATAATAAATCATGACCCTGTATAAAGCCCTAAACAACAGCGCACACCTCTATATCTATGTTCTTATCTCTAAATACCCCCCACCCGCCTCCTTCATTCTGCTAATTACCTTCTTATTCCTCCTCTCTTATCACCTCCTCTCATTCTCGCGTTCAGGACTTTTCTTGTGCTGCCCCTATTCTTTGGAACTCCTTGGCTTGCTCTACAAGACTATCTTCCTGCCTCAAAACCTCACTAAAAACGTATTTTTGAAGAAGCTCATCACCTTCAGCTTTAATATGCACAATACATCTATCTAGTGTCAATCTTGTAAGATGTTTATGGAAAGCTCTACGTACGTCGGATTCTAAGCTCATAGACAGATCCCTCCATTCTTTTACAATGTGTTAAAATTGTTTTTCCTTGTACTTAACCCCTTTATGGCACTATGGAATATGTTGGTGCGATACAAATAATGGATAATAATCAAGAATGGATCTTGTAAGTATATTTGTATCAGTGTCATAGTACATATAGTTGTATATATACACCATGTTCAGCTCTATGTGCTCTCTTTTTTTACTATTGTTGTACATGTTTACTGACTTTTGTCTTTGTTGCTCAGTCGTGTCTGACTCTCCATGACCTCATAGACCGCAACACACCATGCTGATCCATTTGGTATCCATGGCAGAGATACAGGAGTGGGTTGCTAGTTCCTTCTCCACAGCATACAGCTCCTGGTCTTCCTAGGTGGTCTCCCATCCAAGTACTGACCAGGTCCTGCTTGGCTTCAGTGTGGTGTGACCTCTTGGTTCCCTGACTGGAATCAAACCCAGGTTGCGGCAGTGAAAGCACCAAATCCTAACCACTGGACCACCAGGGAATGCTAGTTCTTTCTAAATCAGGCCTTCCCCCTTGAACAATGTGCATTGAGGTCCATAACACAGGCAGATCACAGGGCCTCAGGATATACCAGCACCATATACATAGAGAGGGCCCTTACATACTGCAGGAGCCATCTGTCACATGGTAATACTGATCATTTCCTCACCTTCTGGAGATGCCGTGACATCCCATTAAATCTAATCACCCCCCGCCAGAAAGGATCTCAGATCCGCTTACCTGAACAAACAGAACATCCTACAGCGTGGGCTGCTGTCAGGAAAGATCAGTTTTCAGACTTGCTTATTTTAAATCTTTCTATACACAACTTATTTATTTTTGTTCTCAAATGCATTTACATTTATTTATTTGTGCACATTTCATTTCTGCAACAACCTGTCCCATGCTGTGTAACTTTTTTTCTGAACAAAATACAAGAAAATGTGTTGTTCTTACATAAAAATACTAGCAAAGAAATAGAAAAAAGATATAACGGAAAAAATAAAAATAAGCAGTGGTAATAAAAGGTGGGACTATTATAATTTAGATAGATGACCACTGTAGAATATCTGCATGTTGTTGTGTGAGTCCCATGTATCCCATGCACTGTGAGTGTGAGTCCCATGTATCCCATGCACTATAAGTGTGAGTCCCATGTATCCCATGCACTATAAGAGTGCGTCCCATGTATCCCATGCACTGTGAGTGTGAGTCCCATGTATCCCATGCACTGTGAGTGTGAGTCCCATGTATCCCATGCACTTTGAGTGTAAGTGTGAGTCCCATGTATCCCATGCACTATAAGTGTGAGTGTGCGTCCCATGTATCCCATGCACTGTGAGTGTGAGTCCCATGTATCCCATGCACTATAAGTGTGAGTCTCATGTATCCCATGCACTTTGAGTGTAAGTGTGAGTCCCATGTATCCCATGCACTATAAGTGTGAGTCCCATGTATCCCATGCACTATAAGTGTGAGTGTCAGTCCCATGTATCCCAGTCCCATGTAGTCAGTATAAGTATCTGCATGTCTCTGTGTGTGTGTCAGTCCCATGTATCCCAGTCCCATGTAGTCAGTATAAGTATCTGCATGTCTCTGTGTGAGTGTCAGTCCCATGTATCCCAGTCCCATGTACTCAGTATAAGTATCTGCATGTGTCTGTGTGTGTGTCAGTCCCATGTATCTCAGTCCCATGTAGTCAGTATAAGTATCTACATGTCTCTGTGTGAGTGTCAGTCCCATGTATCTCAGTCCCATGTAGTCAGTATAAGTATCTACATGTGTCTGTGTGTGTCAGTCCCATGTATCCCATGTATCTCAGTCCCATGTAGTCAGTATAAGTATCTGCATGTGTCTGTGTGTGTCAGTCCCATGTATCCCAGTCCCATGTAGTCAGTATAAGTATCTGCATGTCTCTGTGTGAGTGTCAGTCCCATGTATCTCAGTCCCATGTAGTCAGTATAAGTATCTGCATGTCTCTGTGTGAGTGTCAGTCCCATGTATCTCAGTCCCATGTAGTCAGTATAAGTATCTGCATGTCTCTGTGTGTGTGTCAGTCCCATGTATCCCATGTATCTCAGTCCCATGTAGTCAGTATAAGTATCTGCATGTGTCTGTGTGTGTCAGTCCCATGTATCCCATGTATCCCAGTCCCATGTAGTCAGTATAAGTATCTGCATGTCTCTGTGTGTGTGTCAGTCCCATGTATCTCAGTCCCATGTAGTCAGTATAAGTATCTGCATGTCTCTGTGTGAGTGTCAGTCCCATGTATCCCATGTATCGCAGTCCCATGTACTCAGTATAAGTATCTGCATGTCTCTGTGTGTGTGTCAGTCCCATGTATCCCATGTATCTCAGTCCCATGCAGTCAGTATAAGTATCTGCATGTCTCTGTGTGAGTGTCAGTCCCATGTATCCCAGTCCCATGTAGTCAGTTTAAGTATCTGCATGTCTCTGTGTGAGTGTCAGTCCCATGTATCTCAGTCCCATGTAGTCAGTATAAGTATCTGCATGTCTCTGTGTGTGTGTCAGTCCCATGTAGTCAGTATAAGTATCTGCATGTCTCTGTGTCAGTCCCATGTATCTCAGTCCCATGTAGTCAGTATAAGTATCTGCATGTCTCTGTGTGTGTGTCAGTCCCATGTAGTCAGTATAAGTATCTGCATGTCTCTGTGTGTGTGTCAGTCCCATGTACTCAGTATAAGTATCTGCATGTCTCTGTGTGAGTGTCAGTCCCATGTATCCCAGTCCCATGTACTCAGTATAAGTATCTGCATGTCTTTGTGTGAGTGTCAGTCCCATGTATCCCATGTATCTCAGTCCCATGTAGTCAGTATAAGAACCTGCATGTCTCTGTGTGTGTGTCAGTCCCATGTATCTCAGTCCCATGTAGTCAGTATAAGTATCTGCATGTCTCTGTGTGTGTGTCAGTCCCATGTACTCAGTATAAGTATCTGCATGTCTCTGTGTGAGTGTCAGTCCCATGTATCTCAGTCCCATGTAGTCAGTATAAGTATCTGCATGTCTCTGTGTGTGTGTCAGTCCCATGTAGTCAGTATAAGTATCTGCATGTCTCTGTGTCAGTCCCATGTATCCCAGTCCCATGTAGTCAGTATAAGTATCTGCATGTCTCTGTGTGTGTGTCAGTCCCATGTATCTCAGTCCCATGTACTCAGTATAAGTATCTGCATGTCTCTGTGTGAGTGTCAGTCCCATGTATCCCAATCCCATGTAGTCAGTATAAGTATCTGCATGTCTCTGTGTGAGTGTCAGTCCCATGTATCCCATGTATCCCTGTCCCATGTAGTCAGTATAAGTATCTGCATGTCTCTGTGTGAGTGTCAGTCCCATGTATCCCATGTATCTCAGTCCCATGTAGTCAGTATAAGAACCTGCATGTCTCTGTGTGTGTGTCAGTCCCATGTATCTCAGTCCCATGTAGTCAGTATAAGTATCTGCATGTCTCTGTGTGAGTGTCAGTCCCATGTATCCCATGTATCCCAGTCCCATGTAGTCAGTATAAGTATCTGCATGTGTGTGTGTCAGTCCCATGTATCCCATGTATCCCAGTCCCATGTACTCAGTATAAGTATCTGCATGTCTCTGTGTGAGTGTCAGTCCCATGTATCCCAGTCCCATGTAGTCAGTAAAAGCATCTGCATGTCTCTGTGTGAGTGTCAGTCCCATGTATCCCATGTATCTCAGTCCCATGTAGTCAGTATAAGTATCTGCATGTCTCTGTGTGAGTGTCAGTCCCATGTATCCCATGTATCTCAGTCCCATGTAGTCAGTATAAGTATCTGCATGTGTGTGTGTCAGTCCCATGTATCCCATGTATCCCAGTCCCATGTACTCAGTATAAGTATCTGCATGTCTCTGTGTGTCAGTCCCATGTATCCCAGTCCCATGTACTCAGTATAAGTATCTGCATGTGTCTGTGTGTGTCAGTCCCATGTATCTCAGTCCCATGTAGTCAGTATAAGTATCTGCATGTCTCTGTGTGAGTGTCAGTCCCATATATCCCTGTCCCATATAGTCAGTATAAGTATCTGCATGTCTCTGTGTGAGTGTCAGTCCCATGTATCCCATGTATCTCAGTCCCATGTAGTCAGTATAAGTATCTGCATGTGTGTGTGTCAGTCCCATGTATCCCATGTATCCCAGTCCCATGTACTCAGTATAAGTATCTGCATGTGTCTGTGAGTGTCAGTCCCATGTATCCCATGTATCCCAGTCCCATGTACTCAGTATAAGTATCTGCATGTGTCTGTGAGTGTCAGTCCCATGTATCCCATGTATCCCAGTCCCATGTACTCAGTATAAGTATCTACATGTCTCTGTGTGAGTGTGAGTCCCATGTATCCCATGTAACTCAGTCCCATGTATCCCAGTCCCATGTAGTCAGTATAAGTATCTGCATGCCTCTGTGTGTGTGTCAGTCCCATGTATCCCATGTATCCCAGTCCCATGTACTCAGTATAAGTATCTGCATGTGTTTGTGTGTGTCAGTCCCATGTATCCCAGTCCCATGTACTCAGTATAAGTATCTGCATGTGTCTGTGTGTGTCAGTCCCATGTATCCCATGTATCCCAGTCCCATGTACTCAGTATAAGTATCTGCATGTGTCTGTGAGTGTCAGTCCCATGTATCCCAGTCCCATGTACTCAGTATAAGTATCTGCATGTCTCTGTGTGTTTGTCAGTCCCATGTATCCCATGTATCCCAGTCCCATGTACTCAGTATAAGTATCTGCATGTCTCTGTGTGTTTGTCAGTCCCATGTATCCCATGTATCCCAGTCCCATGTACTCAGTATAAGTATCTGCATGTGTCTGTGTGTGTCAGTCCCATGTATCCCAGTCCCATGTACTCAGTATAAGTATCTGCATGTCTCTGTGTGTGTGTCAGTCCCATGTATCCCAGTCCCATGTAGTCAGTATAAGTATCTGCATGTCTCTGTGTGTGTGTCAGTCCCATGTATCCCACTCCCATGTAGTCAGTATAAGTATCTGCATGTCTCTGTGTGTGTGTCAGTCCCATGTATCCCATGTATCCCAGTCCCATGTACTCAGTATAAGTATCTGCATGTCTCTGTGTGTGTCAGTCCCATGTATCCCAGTCCCATGTACTCAGTATAAGTATCTGCATGTGTCTGTGTGTGTCAGTCCCATGTATCCCAGTCCCATGTAGTCAGTATAAGTATCTGCATGTCTCTGTGTGTGTGTCAGTCCCATGTATCCCACTCCCATGTAGTCAGTATAAGTATCTGCATGTCTCTGTGTGTGTGTCAGTCCCATGTATCCCATGTATCCCAGTCCCATGTACTCAGTATAAGTATCTGCATGTCTCTGTGTGTGTCAGTCCCATGTATCCCAGTCCCATGTACTCAGTATAAGTATCTGCATGTGTCTGTGTGTGTCAGTCCCATGTATCCCAGTCCCATGTAGTCAGTATAAGTATCTGCATGTCTCTGTGTGTGTGTCAGTCCCATGTATCCCATGTATCCCAGTCCCATGTACTCAGTATAAGTATCTGCATGTGTCTGTGTGTGTCAGTCCCATGTATCCCATGTATCCCAGTCCCATGTACTCAGTATAAGTATCTGCATGTCTTTGTGTTTGTACACAGACCCAGCTCTGTAGCCCCTCCCTCCATTGTCCCTGATTGGTTCCCTGGCTGTGAGTGACAGGCGCAGCAGGGCTTGTGGGACACACCAATGTCAGCCATTTTTCAATTGTGTTTGCAGCCGCCTGTGTGTCTCCAGCTAGCGGGGAAGGTAAGTTTTTATTTGCACAACCTCTGCACCAAACCGGGGGCAAAGCTCCCCAAACCGGGCCGTGACCCCCGCCAGGACCCCCTGCACCCCATGCCCCCCTCCCCGGG
This sequence comes from Discoglossus pictus, assembly GCA_027410445.1. NCBI lineage: Eukaryota > Metazoa > Chordata > Amphibia > Anura > Alytidae > Discoglossus > Discoglossus pictus. The sequence goes on along the minus strand of CM050165.1, from coordinate 24,650,684 downwards.
CCCTCCCCACTAACTTTCTGTGCTGCAGCCTCAGCCCCTTCCTCCTCAGCCTCTCTCCCACACAAGGAGCTGCTTTCTCTCTATATGTTTCCTTCACTACCCACACCGTCTTTATTCGACAAAATCCCTCCAAATTCTGCATATTTCCCCCTCAAAAGCATCCCCATGCCCCCCTGCACCCCCCATGTAACAAGTAGTGGGGGGTGATGGGGGGTACTTACTTATCTACCTCCTGTACATGTCTCTTCCTTTCTCCTTTGCTCCCCAGTTGTTATAAGATTCACCATTTTGTTCTTCTCTTTCTCTGGTCACCATGTTTCCTTCCCCTATAGCAGATCCTCATAAAAGAAAAGGGCAGAAGCTGATCTGATGCTGCTGCCCATGTTTATCAGTGAGGATTTGCCCCCCTGGTAGTTACTATTGCCCCCCTGGAGGTGATTATTTATTACACGTGGGACACAATTATGTTATTTTCACAAGAATCTATTTTTGCAACATTGTAATCATTTGTATCCAGCAGGATGGAGATGTAGCCAGTGCCTGGGAGCCAGGGAGCCAGGATCAGGGACCTGAGCACCCCCCCCATACACCCCAAAACTCCCCCCACCCCAGATCACACTCTATATGGGGGCATTTAATAATAATAATATACATTATATACCATATATAATATATTTATAACAACTATACAATACAGCTCTGCCATGCTGATTATCTGTAGATTTGCTTTGAAATATTTTACTATTTTTAACAACATCCCCCATAAAAAATATATATATTTTTTAAATAAAAACAACCTTATCTTATTAATATAATATATAGTATAACTATAATTTATCATATATAATATATTTATAATAACTACACACAGCTGTTCCATTCTGATTATGTGCAGTTTTTTTTCTTCTTTGAAATATCTTACTATTTTTTAACAACATTCACCCTAAAAATAATCTTTATTTAAATAAAAACAAACAAATACACCCTAATCTTATAAATATATCGATTGTCATCATGTATAATATATTTATAATAATTATACACAGCTGTTTCATTCTGATTATCTACAGGTTTGCTTTGAAATATATATCTATTTTATTAACATTCACCCTAAAAATATCTATTTATTAACAAAATCCACTTATTAATATTAATTATTAATATATTGTTTACCATGCTGTCTATTTATAGTGATTATTCACACAACACAGCTGTTCCACTCTGATTATTTGCAGCTTTGCTTTTTAAAAATAGTAAAATATTTCACATTTACCCTAAAATGTTTATTTTAAAAAATAAATAAATACAGCATAATATCTTATTAATATTAATTATAAATATATTGATTATTATACAGCATATTGTGTACATGGTGACTATACATATAGCAGTTTTCTGATTATGTGCAGTTTTGCTTTTAAATATTTTACTATTTTTTAACAACATAAACCCTAAAAAATATATAAAAAAAAAAAAAAAAAGACAAACACCTTAATCTCATTAATATTAATTAGTGTATGGTAAACAATATATTTATATTTGCAGTGACTATACCTATAGCTGTTCCAATGTAACTTTTAGCTTTTTTTTGCACTATAAAATATTAATATTATAAGAGATCATTCTAGAAATCAATTAAATAAGAGAATATGGTGTTTTTTTTACATAATTAGATTTTTTTTAAAGTTACAAATATATTGTTTACCATATAGTAAATTGATTAGTGACTGTACATACATCTGTTACAATGTGACTTTTGCTTCTTTTGCACTAAAACTAGTTTCTTGAATTATCTCCTTTAGTATTAATATGATATTATAGTGTATTTATTTAAATAATTATTATTTTTTGGTAATTATAAATATATTGTTTACCATATAGTATATTGATTAGTGACTGCACAACATCTGTTACAATGTGACTTTTTTGCACTGGGAAATATTTTTCTGGAATTATCTTCTGAAAACATCTCTATTTTAGAAGAAAAAAAAATAGTATTTATTTATATATATATATATTTATCTGAATCTGCAGGTTCCTTACAAGATCAGATAGTGGCCATTGCTTATGAGTGTTGGGGGGGGGGTGTATTTTTGGCAGTTTGTGGGAGTTTGTTGTTTTGTTTGGGGGGGTTCTGGGGTTGTTTTTATATAAAATAATAGTAATTGAGGGATCTTTCCCAGTATGCTCTATTATGCTAATGAGAGAGTCAGGAGGATCTGCAGCGCCACAGTTTGAATGTCGGTCATCTTAGGTGAATGGGAAGACATGCAGAAGATGTTCATCTTGTGACCCCCTAAATCTAAGACTTCTGGAGCTTTTATATCTAATAAATGTTATTGTTTGTGATCCTCTCTCCCTCCCCCTCATGCCTCTTCCCTTCTGATGGTGGGGAGGTAGGATTAGGACAGACTAGTTTGCAGGAAGATGGCTCGTACCAAGCAGACTGCCCGTAAGTCCACTGGAGGCAAAGCGCCAAGGAAGCAGCTTGCGACCAAGGCAGCTAGGAAGAGTGCGCCCTCTACTGGAGGGGTGAAGAAACCTCACCGTTACAGGTAAGGCAGGCAGCCTCCTGCGCATGCGCACACTGTTTAACCCTCAATACCTGTCATATTGATATATATTATTGCAAATATATAGCTATATATATATCTGTAAACTGCATTTAATTTATTTCATGGGCTTGGTGCAAAACATGCAAACAATGCATTCATATTTTTTTTTTCTATTTTGTTTAATTGAAGCAAATAGTATTTTGTGCCCTGTGTGATGTTTTTTTTGTGTGTTTTTATTTATTTTTTATTTATGCACAAGCATTTTTGGTGCACAAAATGATGCATTTTTAAACATGTTGAAACATGCATCCTGAAAAAGTGATATGTTGATGTGCATTTGTATTGATTGTAAAAAAAAAAAAAAAAATGTTTATATTTTATTGGAATTTTTTTTTTTTTTTATTATTTATTATTATTATTATTATTATTTTATTTTTTTTGTCACGTGTATGTGTTTGTGCATGCTGCTGCTAAAAGATGAGCACCCCCTGCCCCATGTTGCTGTAGCTCTAGGTGCTGGGCAGATGAGGGGGCTTATTCTCTGCAGAGGTCTTCTCAGTCCGCAGGATTTGGCTCTGTTCCCTCCTGCTCCAGGAGACTGTTTAGAGACAGCAGTTTGCCGAGATGACACTAGAGGGCAGCAGAGAGCAGACTTGCTGCTGGGCTTAACCCGTTTGGTGCTGGAACGAACCTTCCTGGCTACTGAGCTGTAACCAAGAACACTTGTAATGCTTTTATCCTGTAAAGTGGTTTATTTTAAACATAATTTAGCCAAAAACAATGAGTAAGTGTATAGAAATGCTAATGCACTATGGGCAGAAGTCATAGCAAACTAATATACATAGATTAGACTCTAACATACCACTGCAAAATGATTTCCTATTATGGCTATTATTATTATTTCAGCACATTAGTCCACACGTCATAGAATTTAATTTGATATAGTTCTGTAGTACGTCAATAACTAGTTGGGAGGGAAAAAAAGATTAATAATATTATTATTAATATTATTATTATTATTATTATTATTATTATTAATATATAAATTCAGTGTTGCAATATGTTTTTATTTTTATAAATAGTGCATCTGTGTTCACATCTAATTGTCTAAAACAAGTTTAAAAACCTGCTTCCAGCTCAGAGTTCCTGAGAAAAACAGTTATTACACTGCATTCTGGGAAGCTAACCTGGGACATGCAAATGTGCCCACAAATGCCTTGCTCTTTAATCCATAGCCATTATCAAACATGGCTTCCTTTGCGCTTATGCATGCTGTATTACACCGCATTAATTAATAAATATATATATATATCTCACTATTATAATTGCACATTTTCTGTGCTGATATTGCTTGTGTTTTGTGTCTGGATACAATATTTGCAACATATGTTTCCTACTTTTTATATTCAGTAAAAAAATTCTATTTTTCTAAAGGCCGGGTACTGTCGCCCTTCGTGAGATCAGACGTTATCAGAAGTCCACTGAGTTGCTGATCCGCAAACTGCCCTTCCAGCGTCTGGTTCGTGAAATTGCTCAAGACTTCAAGACAGATCTGCGCTTTCAGAGTGCTGCAATCGGTGCTTTGCAGGTAAGAATCTAACATATAATACTTACATTAAATTTAAAATTGCGAAGAAAAAACTTGCTGTCCAACAACTAAATATATATATAAAAAAAAAACACTCTCAAATTATATGCATCCGCTACAATTGTTAACACAGAATTAAATATCTTATAAATTCATTTTAAATATGCTTTCGTTAGACATAACAATTTATTGTATATGTCACAAAATGGATATTTATATGCCCAAAGTAAATGTCTGAGACTAAAATCTGAAGCCGGCGAGAGTGGGGGGAGCAGGGGAGGGAGAGAGGGAGCAGGGGAGGGAGGGAGCAGGGGAGGGAGAGAGGGAGCAGGGGAGGGAGGGAGAGAGGGAGCAGGGGAGGGAGGGAGAGAGGGAGCAGGGGAGGGAGGGAGAGAGGGAGCAGGGGAGGGAGAGAGGGAGCAGGGGAGGGAGGGAGAGCCCCAGGGGAGGGAGAGAGAGAGGGAGCAGGGGAGGGAGAGCCCCAGGGGAGGGAGGGAGAGAGGGAGCAGGGGAGGGAGGGAGAGAGGGAGCAGGGGAGGGAGGGAGAGAGGGAGCAGGGGAGGGAGGGAGAGAGGGAGCAGGGGAGGGAGGGAGAGCCCCAGGGGAGGGAGAGAGAGAGGGAGCAGGGGAGGGAGAGCCCCAGGGGAGGGAGGGAGAGAGGGAGCAGGGGAGGGAGAGCCCCAGGGGAGGGAGGGAGAGAGGGAGCAGGGGAGAGAGAGCCCCAGGGGAGGGAGGGAGAGAGGGAGCAGGGGAGAGAGAGCCCCAGGGGAGGGAGGGAGAGAGGGAGCAGGGGAGAGTGAGCCCCAGGGGAGGGAGGGAGAGAGGGAGCAGGGGAGAGTGAGCCCCAGGGGAGGGAGGGAGAGAGGGAGCAGGGGAGAGTGAGCTCCAGGGGAGGGAGGGAGAGAGGGAGCAGGGGAGAGAGAGCCCCAGGGGGGGGAGGGAGAGAGGGAGCAGGGGAGAGAGAGCCCCAGGGGAGGGAGGGAGAGAGGGAGCAGGGGAGAGAGAGCCCCAGGGGAGGGAGGGAGAGAGGGAGCAGGGGAGAGAGAGCCCCAGGGGAGGGAGGGAGAGAGGGAACAGGGGAGAGAGAGCCCCAGGGGAGGGAGGGAGAGAGGGAGCAGGGGAGAGAGAGCCCCAGGGGAGGGAGGGAGAGAGGGAGCAGGGGAGAGAGAGCCCCAGGGGAGGGAGGGAGAGAGGGAGCAGGGGAGAGAGAGCCCCAGGGGAGGGAGGGAGAGAGGGAGCAGGGGAGAGAGAGCCCCAGGGGAGGGAGGGAGAGAGGGAGCAGGGGAGAGAGAGCCCCAGGGGAGGGAGGGAGAGAGGGGGCAGGGGAGAGAGAGCCCCAGGGGAGGGAGAGAGAGCCCCAGGGGAGGGAGGGAGAGAGGGAGGGGGCAGGGGAGAGAGAGCCCCAGGGGAGGGAGGGAGAGAGGGAGGGGGCAGGGGAGAGAGAGCCCCAGGGGAGGGAGGGGGCAGGGGAGGGAGAGCCCCAGGGGAGAGAGAGCCCCAGGGGAGGGAGAGAGGGAGGGGGCAGGGGAGAGAGAGCCCCAGGGGAGGGAGGGGGCAGGGGAGGGAGAGCCCCAGGGGAGAGAGAGCCCCAGGGGAGGGAGGGAGAGAGGGGGCAGGGGAGAGAGAGCCCCAGGGGAGGGAGGGAGAGAGGGGGCAGGGGAGAGAGATCCACAGGGGAGGGAGGGAGAGAGGGGGCAGGGGAGAGAGAGCCCCAGGGGAGGGAGGGAGAGGGGGGGCAGGGCAGAGAGAGCCCCAGGGGAGGGAGGGAGAGAGGGGGCAGGGGAGGGAGGGAGAGAGGGAGCAGGGCAGAGAGAGAAAAATAAAATACATACCACATATTGCCTTAATTTTTTGACGGGCAATTGTCTACTGTTTATTATTTTATTTTTTTGTTTGTTTGTTTCTTATTTATGGTGCTGTTGGACATGGTAAAATGTACTTTTTTTTTCTTTTTTACATGAAGCAATATAAACATTGGTGACATAATGATCTGATTCTAATACGAGCATAGTGTCCTCTTTGTTATATATAGGTGATTTTATATGTATATATTACACACACACCCTGATTATTACCTTGCTGCACATAATCACCAGTGACTTCTGCAATAACAGGCTGACGTCATTTGTAGACAAGAGTTTGTCCACTAGATGGCGCTTAATGACTGTAAACGCCTTAGGGAACACCTGCAGGTCCTTGTATACATAAAATAAAAAGTCACAGGCTCCTTAATATGTTGAATAAAAGTTGCTTCTTTATTCAAATTGTCATTAATAAAAATGAAAAAAAATAATATGATAAATATAAATATATACCAATGAAAAATTATAATATTTTCTTATATATTTTTTCACTGTATTCATTATTTCATATTTATAATAATCAAAAAAAATAAGTATATTATAATTTTTAATTTTTTGTCATTGTTTTTATTTATTTTTTTCATTTTATTAATAAAAATATATAATAATGAAAATATGACCAATTAAAATGTAATTGAAAAAATATAGTATATATTTCCCATTATAATTTGTGTTTAATAATAATAATAATAATAATAATAAATAATAATAAAATGGAGAAAAATAAAAAAAAATATTTAAAAAAAAATCAAAATTCAATCTATAAAATAATTGGAACCTCTGCTGTTTGACTTTTTAATCGCCATTTTTAACATTTACTGTTCGTTCTATTTTCATGATTACACACTGACCTAATTGTTATTATATTTCTCTTCCTATAGGAGGCCAGCGAGGCTTACCTGGTCGGACTGTTTGAAGACACCAATCTGTGCGCCATCCACGCCAAACGTGTCACAATTATGCCAAAAGACATCCAGCTAGCACGTCGCATACGCGGAGAGCGCGCTTAATCTCTTCTTCAGCAAGAAAACCCTTTTCATCTTCAAACCCGAAAAAAAAAAAAAAATCTCTTCTTCCTGTTATTGGTAGTTATGAACGTTAGATATTTTTTTCTCCATGGGGTTAAAAGGTACCTAAGTATATGGTTGTGAATGGAAAATTTAGGGGACAGAATCAGGTTTGGGCAATGTTACTTCCATTTTCATTTGTGTGTGACTTTTTAATATAAATGCGGGGGCATAATGCATTAAATGCAGTCAAAACGAGAAAAAAAAACGCTCATCTGGTGAAAAGATTCAACAATTCAACTTTATAGCAAAAATTATAAATAAATCTGTTAAATTTTTCTGGACAATGCCAGCATTTGGATTTTTTTAAAACAAGTAAATTTCTTATCAATGGCAACTAAATGGTATTTGTATCATTTTTATCATGTAGTAAATTCCATCCATTCACGATCCTTTTTTCTAACTGAGTTGTCCTACATGCAAGTACATGTATTTAATGTTGTCTGTCTTCTGTGCTGTTCCTGTAAGTTTGCTATTAAAATACATTAAACGACTTTTGTTTTGAGTATTATTTAGGATTTGGTGAAGTATATCTGGAAATGGCGGGTAATGCACTATGGGCAGAAGTCATAGCAAACTAATATACATAGATTAGACTCTAACATACCACTGCAAAATGATTTCCTATTATGGCTATTATTATTATTTCAGCACATTAGTCCACACGTCATAGAATTTAATTTTATATAGTTCTGTAGTACGTCAATAACTAGTTGGGAGGGAAAAAAAGATTAATAATATTATTATTAATATTATTATTATTATTATTATTATTATTATTATATAAATTCAGTGTTGCAATATGTTTTTATTTTTATAAATAGTACATCTGTGTTCACATCTGTATGTCTAAAACAAGTTTAAAAACCTGCTTCCAGCTCAGAGTTCCCGAGAAAAACAGTTATTACACTGCATTCTGGGAAGCTGAACTGGGACATGCAAATGTGCCCACAAATGCCTTGCTCTTGAATCCATAGCCATTATCAAACATCTTTTTTTTTTGTGTGTAGATTATATATTACACTCATCAATCAGATTGTTCACAGATATATTATTATTCATTGCTTATATTTTTTTATATGTTGATAATTATAACTGTCGACTTATTACTAATACTTAAGAGGATTTTCTCCTTTGAGTTACTTACCCAGTTTTTGTAATCGCCTACAGATTCTCTCCGCAGTGTGGCTAGTATATCTAGTACCAATAGAGACACATGCTCTATGGGGACAGCTCTTTGCAGAAACTGTTTGGAAGGTTTGAGTGAGTAAAAACAGAGCTTTTCATTAAAATAAAACTACCTAATGTTGTTAACACTTCTGCAACATGCTAGAAGACTCTATGACTATCTTGTATACCAGGGGTGGGCTAGTTCGGTCCTGGAGAGCCCCACACAGGCCAGGATTTGAGGATATCCCTGCTATGTACAGATGGGAAGTGGGGGGGGGGGGGGGCAAAAACTGCTTTTACTGAAGTAACCCTCATAAGCAAATGTCTGTGTGTGGGTGGGGGGTCCGCAATCCGGTCGTTGGTTACGGATCCTGGGGCGATGGATGGAGAGACTTGAGAGGCAAACTTATCTTTTGGAGGTCAGTCTGGAGGAGTTTCTACCCTTTATATGCACTTTATTTCTCAATTTGGGCACTGTCATTAATATCACTTTAATAGAAGTACAAACAAAAAATGCTATAAAGGGATGCCTGGTGGTCCAGTGGTTAGGATTCCGTGATTTCACTGCTGTAACCTGGGTTCGATGCCAAGTCAAGAATCAAGTCAGTACATGAATGGGAGACCACCTAGGAATAGCAAGGGCTGTGGCCCACTGGGGAAGGAACTGGTAACTCACTTGAAAATCAAGTGGATCAGCATGAACATGGACATAAAAATGTGCCTGGTGTGTTACGGTCCATGATGTCATAGTGAATCAAAAATGCCTGCACGGCGCAAATGAAAAAAATATATATGTTGTAATTTAATTCGTTTGAATATGTTCATACAGTAAAATGATTTAAGATATTAATGCTCAACCTTATATTTTTATATTTACAAAAATGATTGCAATGCGTGATACATATTTTCTTCTAATAAAACCTGAAGGTGAAAAAAAAAATTCTTGTGCAAACAGCGGCAAAAAAGGGGCTTAAGCCAGAAAATATAATTTGATAACACAGTTCCCCTCAATAATGGCGGCTGCTGGGCTCCTCACTCCCTACTCTACTTGAGTTGGACTCTATTGTCTACAAGATGAACCATTGCATTAATTATGCAGACCAGATAACCTGGAGCATGCTCACTTTGTAGAGCCTGGGGTTGTGGGATTGCAGTGGTGTTTTTGCATTGCTCAGTCGTGCCCAACTCTTGACCTCAAAGACCACAACACACCATGCTGATCCACTTGGTATTCATGGCAGAGATACTGGAGTGGGTTGCCAGTTCCTTCTCTAGTGGGCCACAGCATACAGCAACTCGTAACCTGTTCGGAGTCTCACCCTCGTCTACAATACGGGCCTCACAATGAGCGCTCATTGCAGCCCCGTCAAGCCCGTAACTAACAACTATTATATGTGATGTGTGTGCTTCACAAAGGTGTGTGCTTCACAATAGTTTGTAATGCTCCTTTACTGGGATTTTTCCTTCTTTTTTGTTATCACAAGGTGATTAGCGTCGCCAGGTTTCTATTGTAAGATTGTATCACTTACCGTAAATGGGTTTCATAGCTTTCAATTAGTAAAGATAAGATGTAAGTAAATGTTAAGTGTGGTCCAGTGGTTAGGATTCGGTGCTTTCACCGCTGCGATCTTGGTTGGATTCCAGTCAGGGAACCAAGAGGTCACACCACCCTGAACCCGAGCAGGGTTGGGACTGATCAGTACTTGGATGGGTGACCACCTAATGCAAGGCTCTCCCCTCTATAACTTGCGCGCCTCGCGATGAGCCCCTTTGGTGCTCATTGCGAGCCTCTCCCCTCTCTACTTTACGAGCCTCTCGATGAGCACCTTCGGCGCTCATTGAGAGCCCCACAATGTTCGGCTTTGCCGCTCATTGCAGGCCTCGGCCAACCCGCAACTTCTGCGCTCCAGAAATGAGCGTCTTCAGCACTCATTGCGAGCCTCTCCTCCCCTTTACTTTGCGGGCCTCTCGATGAGCGCCTTTGGTGATCATTGTGTGCCTTTCCCCACTCTCTCACCCGTGTCTCTTTCCTCGCTCCCCTGTGTCCTTTTCCCCCTCTCTCCCTTTTAGTGTGTTCCGATTTAGGGGCTTGAAAAAAAATTATGGCTTTATGGCTTAGCCGTTCTGAGACCTCCCAAAAACGCCAGTTAAATTGAAAATTAGCTTGCAACCTCACTTACAGGCTCCCTGCCTCTCCCGCCGGTGCTGTGTGTGAGGTTTGTAAGTTAATTTTCTAATTAATTGGCGTCTTTTGGTGGTCTCCCAATGGCTTCCGAGTTATGGGCTTGAAAAACATGGCGGCCGTTAAACCCGTAATTTTTTTGAAGCCGAAGCTGGTAAACTAGACTAAAGTGCAATAGCATTTATATTCAAAATATTCTCCAAGTGAGCTTTATTAGATAAATAAATCTTAATTTGGTGCAAAACATCCCATTTGATGAGTGTAGCGTTCATTTGTTTGATGATCATTTCTCCTGGGAGATTTTGTTACACAAGCTATAAATTATGGTACATCTATAACAAATATCACACACCGCCCATCTGGAGGGTACGCTGGTTTACACATCTGGTCCTTCCTTCCTCTTTCCCGTCTAACGCTGAAAAACCCATTTCTGCTACCAGATGCTTCTTGTGGTTGGAAAATACACTCCTCAAACAAACGTTGTGCACTGTCAACGAGAACCAGTTGGACCTTGCTTATACAAGAGCAGTAAGCTAGGGTGACCAGATGTCCATGTTTTCTTCTTGGTTCCTTGTTCCGACATTAACTCACTGAGAAACCAAACTTTTGTGAATATGGCAGCAGAGATACCGGATATTGTTATAGACTCTGTGTAAAAGATGCAGGTATCTACCACTGTGAAAATATTGTTTCTTCTTTATCCTAGGTGATATATGACATGTGTAAACAAAAGCTGGCCATTGGTTGTGATGCTCCAGGCCAATAAGTCAAAGCCTGAGTGAGTCACTACTGGATGGGAGTTGGCCCTAGATGTTCAGCTAGGGGAATATCATGGGTGATAGCTTGTAGGATGGGACAGTATATCAGTGTGGACTATTAACTGCTAGATTACTTTCCACTAATGATCAGCTGGATTGGGTATGGCAATCTTGTACAATAATCCCTTGTCCCACACTATCTGGTTCCTGTGTCTGCTCAAGCCTTAAGGGTGACTATTGTGTCTCCATTCAAATGGGAAAATCATAAATAGGCACATTGGAGGTCTCTAGACAACTCAAAGATAGCTTTTCCGGGTATCTCCTGTGGAAGGCTTTGTAAGCCATGGGCATAACATTTTGCAGCATAAAGACCCAGGAACATTTCTCAGGCTCATAATCCTTCCAATGGACCAAATATGTCAATCCTCTTCCAAAGCACTTGGAATCTAGAATTCTATGAACCTCAAATTTTTCTGGTCCATGAACAACAACAGGAGGAGGAGGAGGAGGAGTAGTAGTAGTAGTAGTAGTAGTAGTAGTAGGGGCTACTGTATACAGAGTCCTGGTGAGAGGCTTGAGAAGACTGGCATGGAAGGATGCATTCATCTTCATGAAAGATGGTAAGTTCAGTCGGAATGTAGTAGGGTCAATGCAGGCAGAAAATATAAGGACCAATATAGCTACGACCCAGTTTATGAGAAGGCTGCTGTAACTTTGGACAACCAGACCATATATCCCACTTTGTATTTGGGTACAGGGGACTATTTCTTATCAGCATGTTTATTTTGGGGTTCAAATTTTCTTTTACCTGTGACCCTCCTCCAGATCCTGAACTTTTTTTTTTTATATATAATTTTTATTGATTTCACATAAAAAAGAAACACAAAATACATAACAAAAAAATACATATAAATTATATAAATATAACATTTATATCACAAATTTCTCTAAAGGAGTCAGTAAAAAGTAACAAAATCTGACTCACTGTTGACTAATTCTTACATGATATACATATTCAGGTTTTGCACAAAGCCATAAACAAGAAAAAAAACAGTGACTGCAGACTATAGGAATATTATACCAGACAAAATTAAACAAACTTGGGACGAGTGGACTTGACGGCACACATCGAAGGGGGAATATTGTTTTGCCTGTAGTGACTTTTTTTCACCACAGCGTTCAACCTCAATGTTCAGACTGTGTGCGGCTACATAACAGAAAAGGGCCGCGGATTCTCGTTGGGACCTTACTCTGAATTATTCGTTTTACTGATGACTTGAATCAATTTCTGTCATAAGTTTATACCTTATCCAGATAGACTTTTCCACATAGATTCCATGTAGTTATAGACCATTTAGTTATTCCAGTTTCGGAAAAAACTCTTTTTCCATTTCATAGTTCTTTTGTACTTCTGATTTTATCTCATTCCAAGATGGAGTATTTGTACGCTTCTATTTTTGTGCTAAAAGCAATTTAACCGTGCTTACTATCTGAACTATACATGTTTTGGCAGCTATGGGAAGACTATTTGGGAAGATATGAAGCAATGCCATTTCTGGTGTAAGGGATACAGTAGATTCGCTGGAGCATTGTTGCCACAATATTTGTATTATGGGCCACTTCCACCAGATATGGAAATCTGTACCCCTAAAGCCACAATTTATTCAGCATAGTTCACTATTTTTTTCCTCTTGAAAATTTGACTAATTTACAAGGAGTCAAGTACCAATTATTTAACATTTTAAAATACACTTATCTCATAGTTGAATTCTTAATATATTTTTCTGTAAATTCCATTGGTTTAAACCATATGACGTTAGGCCAATTATTTCCTCTATCCTTCTCCCATAGGTACAGATTGGAAGTTTTATCCTCTTGAAGTTGCATTTTAAGTATATTATAGCATTTAGAAATTAAATGATGATTAGTTTTCGCCAGAGTTTTTCAAAAGCTGTGTGTGTTCTATGTTGTTTTAAATTATACTTAGATTTTAGAATTAGGGATTTCAATCTGTGGTAATCTAACCACAGGTACTCCGGGAGATGAAATTCCCTTTGCCTAATTTGAAGAACTTCAAAGGAACAATTAGTGTATAAGTCTCCCACACAATTGATGTTACATTGAAACCACAGACTCAGATGAATTATTCTGGGATTTTCAATTACTAGAGAGAGTGGAGTAAGAGGACTAGGGAATGGTGCTAGGTTCCATTCATTATTTAATATAGTCCAGTAAGAATACAATTTTCTTAACATTATAGAGCCTTGTTTTATGATATCTTTATAACTCATATAAGACTAGGCCATTTAATTTGTTTACCCTTCAGCAAGTTTAGAATTTCTATCTGATTGCACCCAGAGTTGCTACGCTCGTTAACCCAATTAATGACATAAGATATCATTGTGGCATCATGATATGTTTTTATGTTAGGAAATGCTAGTCCTCCTCTATTAAATATTCTAGAAATAATTGATAGTTTAATTCTAGGCCTTTTTTCATTGTATATGAAACGATTAATCCAATATCGAGGTAGCGAACAGAGATGCATCAGATTAAATAGTTAATTTTAGGCAGAAAAGTAGGTCTCTAATGTTATTGTATATTTTTTTTATAATTTATAGAAATAATTTGATCTATATTTGAGTTGAAGATAATACCTAAATAGGTGACTGTATTTTTAGATCAGTTAAAGGGAACTTTGCTTTTTAAATCTACAATCTGCTCATATGGCATATTTATTAGCATAACATCAGTTTTTGTTATATTCAATTTATAGTACTTGTTGTAAGGTATTTAAAGATCTCATTTGATCAGTTGAGGTTAATAAAATGTTGTTAGCATAAAGCATGATCTTATGCTCTTCATGACCGACTTTTATTCCCTTTATAGCTCTCGTGGATCTAATCTTCTCTGCCAAAGGTTCAATTAGTAAGGCAAAGATGATGGGTGATAAGGGACACCCCTGTCTAGTGCCATTACTAATTGAGAATTTATCTGATTTAAAGCCAACAACAGAGGTGGATGGGGAATCATATAAGGCCTTAACTGTCTTAGTTGCAAATTCACCAAAGCCATATTTTAGTAAGGTTAATTCCATGAAATACCATCCGACTCTGTCAAAGGCCTTCTCTGCATCTAATGACAGTCATAAAGGGAATATTGTTATTTCTAGCAAAGAACATCAGACTTATCAACTTCTTTGTATTATTAGTACCTTGTCCTTCTGAAATGAAGTCTACTTGATGTTTTTTAATCTATTGATCCATAACTGAATTTAATCTAATTCCTCAGGTTTAGGAATATTGATGATTGTCACGTTTAGTATCTCTTGGGCGGGAACTACCATCTTGATTTATTTCGTCAAATACATTTTTAAGATGTCTAATCAAATAAGGTTGAAATATCCTGTAATACTGATATACAATCCCATCAGGGATTGTATGCAGTTTCAGTTTAGTATTTTTTGTATTCGTAATTGTATATTTCTAATAATTTTCCATATTTTGTCTAGATGGAGTTGATTTGTTATATTTCTCTTCCAAATTTAGTTCAAGATATAATTCCCTCAAAGATTTACCTGTATTCTGTTGTGCTTGTAATTTTATAAATAATCCCCTAATGTCCGCTTGATGTTTACCACATACAACAAATAAAATACAAAAATGTATCATAGCTACACAATTTCTATATACAAAGTATTTAGGGATTTTACTTTGTTCTTTACGAAACCACGGCCACCTCCGGAAAAACTGCGTTGGTCAGAGTTCGAACCAGAACGAAGCATCACATAAATTTATAATACTAAGAGACAGTAAAGGATAGCATTACTTTAGTTCCTACTAGATTTTAATTTGATGTATTCTTATATGTGTTTCTTTACGTATTCCTTTTATCCAGCTAGAGGGAATTTCATATTACCAATTTTCTGTAAATCATTATAAACAAGTTAAAGCATTGTAATATTTCTTTTACCAATTACCTGTATCTATCCAATTTCTCTTATAAGGTCTAGAGGACTCAACCGCTATTCCGCTTTGTTTGATATTGGTTTAACAAAATCACATTAATCTACCAATGAAATAACTTACCGTAAGTGTATTCTTCATTCCTCAATTCTATATTCAAAAGTGATTCCCCAAATAAAATTATTTTATGCTTCCTTATTACCTTAGTTTATCTTTTAATTAATATCATGCAAGAATAGTGTTTTATTACTATTCCTATATAATTAAAGTGCTTGAGAGAAAATCAACTAATTTCATTTTTTTTCTTTATTTCAATAAAGTGAATATATAATTTGTATTTAAGCTCAGAATGCCTTTTCATTTTAGTTCTATAAATCCCTTAAAGTTTGTGATGTATCTTTAGTATCTTTTATCATCTCTAGATTGTCGATACCCACTAAGGAATATTTCTATTTCCCAAGTCTCAGAGTGAGATGTTTACTTACAAGCACTCTTATACTAAAACTCTGTTACCATGTCTATAACAATTTTTACTCCTAACCAAACTAAGTGAACCATATCGTGAAGTAGTGGGAGTCAGTGAAATATGGCCATTTATACATACTGAATAAATTAGATTAAGTGCCACTTCTTTTGAAGGTTTTCATCCTCTTTGGGTGAATATTTATTTATTTTTTCTTTATTTTAACAAAATAATTATATAATTTTGTGTAAAGAAACAGAATGTAATTTCATTTTAAGTATTTAAATTCTTTAATATATGTGATATATTGTTAGTGTCTTTTATCTAGTCTAACATTTGTGACCCTTTAAAGTAATCTTATTTCCCAAACCTCAGGTTCAAATATTTACTTACAAACACTATTATACTCAAGTTTATTACAATAACTTCATAATCACCATGAACAAAACTAAGTGAACCAAATTGTGACGTAGCGGGAGTCAATAGAGAAATCTAATTATGAAGTATGGATAGATGGCCATAAGTGCCAATTTTTTTCACCTTCTTTGGGTGCGTTAGCTATAAACTTTCATTGCCATATGAGATAAGTAGTTTCATAGGAAATTGCCATCTGTATTTCATTTCATTGTGTCTCAGGATCTTTGTAATCTCTAAGTATTGTCTACGTTGGCATAGGGTTTCTGTGGTCAAATCTGGAAAGATTTTTATATTCTCATAGTGTGTCAAACTTTCCTTTTTCATAGGCTAATCTCAAAGCATAACATCTCTAGGAGGATCACCTGATGCATATTTAGAAAGAGGAACATGATATAACCTTTCAAACGTAATTATATTTAGATTTTCTGATTTTGTCAAGCTTGCAAAAAAAAAATCAGGATATATTGTGACAACTCTGTGTGGATAACGCTTTTGGGTAAACCCCTAATTTTTTAATTATTGCGTCTAGCTTGATTCTCTAAATTAGTGTATTTTATTTTTAAGAAATGTAGATCCTTTTTCACCTTTTCTAATTCAAATTTTCATTTTTTGAAAATAAATAATAGCTGCTGTATTATTTACGATTTCTTTTGACAATTCTGTTTTTAGAGCCAACTGAAATTCAGTGAGTAGGGAACTCATAGTAGCTACTATGAGCTTTTCTTCTTCCTCTACATTACTCGAATACTTTCTTCTAATTGAGTGGGTTCTAAATTAAGATTTAAATAAGAGTTGGCTGACATTTTATCTTTTCCTTTATTTTTATTCATTTGATTGTCTCTTTTTCCCTGAGGCCATAGTATCCAAATATACTTAGTATTTCTTTCTATAACAAAGTTTTATAAATAGAGCTGATATAAAAAGCAATTAGTCATAGGGTAAGGCAGTGTTAAACCAATTGAAGTCTCTTAAATTTCACAAAATTATAGGATAGAATAATATAAGTAACAAGAGATTTTATAGAAAATAACGTCCCACTCTACTTCATCTAGTTACACTATCAGCTCCATTTAGCTAGGGGTTTTAAAAGCAATCCTCTTGTCACTCTTCAGAATTACTGTAGATAAAAAGTGTCTCAAAAAGGAGTTTTTGGGGAATTCCAATGTTGTTTTTATATTTAGCATATAGCTTCTTATAGCTTGATATAAACTAAATAAAAGTTGTTGATGTTTCCAGGTGGTATAGTCCTGTGGTTCCTTACCTACTTAAATTACCAAATAGTGTCAGACTATTGCCCAGTCTGTTTATTCTTCATTACAATAAGAGTCAATTTTTCTTGATTTAGTAACACAAATGTGATACTGCCAGATGTTCATGTTGCTTGGAATAATCTCTCATAAAAAGACAACTGAACTCTCTTTCAGAAAATAAGAGGTGTGTGGGCCTATAAAGCAGTATGGTATTAATGTCCGCTTTTCAGATTTTCTCAGACTGTCCATTTAGAAAGTTATGCCAATATAAACATGTATTCTTCAGATTCTGACAAAGCATTTTGATAACCTAGTGCATGGTTTATTTGATATTCGCTATTCTTCCAGTAAGATTATACTTCTGGAAATGTCCAATTCCTGCTTGATTACATCTCAGTATACTTTATACAAACATAGTTTGAAGTAGAGTATTGGAAGAATAGTAAATGAGGTCCTTATGACTCTGTTTCAGAGTAAATAACAAGCTTAAATGTTGGAGGGCTTAAGAAGATGTATGCACTCAAGTGTGGACCTATAAACATCTATCACAGTACCTTGCAAAAGTATTCACCCCCCTTGGCATTTTTCGTGTTTTGTTGCCTCACAAACTGGAATTAACATGAATTGTTTGAGGATTTGCATCATTTAATTTACAGAACATGCCCACAACTATGAAGATGTTTTTTTTATTATTATTGTGAAGCAAACAATAAATAGGACAGAATAACAGAAAAAGTCAATGTGCATAACTATTCACCCCCCTAAAGTCAATACTTTGTAGAGCCACCTTTTGCGGTAATCACAGCTCCAAGTCACTTGGATAAGTCTCTATAAGCTTGCCACATCTTACCATTGGGATTTTTGCCCATTCCTCCTCTCAAAACTGCTCCAGCTCCCTCAAGTTGGATGGTTTGCACTTGTGAACAGCAATCTTTAAGTCTGACCATAGATTTTCTATTGGATTGAGGTCTGTCCTTTGACTAGGCCATTCCAACACATTTACATGTTTTACCTTAAACCACTCAAGTGTTGCTTTAGCAGGGTGTTTGGGGTCATTGTCCTGCTGGAAGGTGAACCTCCGTCCTAACCTCAAATCACTCACAGAGTGGTACAGGTTTTGCTCAAGAATATCCCTGTATTTAGCAGCATCCATCTTTCCCTCAACTCTGACCAGTTTCCCAGTCCCGGCTGCTGAAAAATATGTGTTGGGTTTGCGCCAGACATAGCGTTTTCTTTGTTGGCCGAAAAGTAAAATTTTAGTCTCATCAGACCAGAGCACCTTCCGCCATACATTGTGGGAGTCTCACAGATGCATTTTTGCAAACTCAAAACGTGCCATTTTGTTTTTTGCTGAAAGTAAAGGATTTCTTCTGGCCACTGTGCCAGAAGGCCCAACTCTATGGAGCGTACGGCTTATTGTCGTCCTATGTACAGATACTCCAGTCTCTGCTGTAGAACTCTGCAGCTCCTCCAGGGTTACCTTAGGTCTCTGTGCTGCCTCTCTGATTAATGACCTCCTTACCCGGGCCGTGAGTTTCGGTGGGCGGCCGTCTCTTGGCAGGTTTGCTGTTGTGCCATGTTCTTTCCATTTGGTTATGATAGATATGATGGTGCTCCTGGGGATCATCAAAGATTTAGATTTTTTTTTATAACCTAACCCTGACTTGTACTTCTCAACAACATTGTCCAGTACTTGTTTGCAGAGTTCATTGGTCTTCATGGCAGTGTTTGGTTAGTGGTGCCTCTTGCTTAGGTGTTGAAGCCTCTGGGGCCTTTAAAAAAAACAAAATGGTGTGTATATGTAATGACAGATCATGTGACACTTAGATTGCACACAGTTGGACATCATTTCACTAATTATGTGACTTCGGAAGGTAATTGGTTGCACCAGAGCTTTTTATGGGCTTCATAACAAAGGGAGTGAATACATACGCACATGCCAATTTCTAAAAAATAGTTTTATGTATACATTTTTCGCATTTCACTTCAACTTAGACTATTGTGTTCTGATCATCACATAAAATTCAGATTAACAAAATATTGAACTTAAGGCTGTAATGTAACAAAATAGGTAAAAAGTAAAGGGGGGTTGAATACTTTTGCAAGGCACTGTATATAAAAAGTGCAATCCTTGAGAAGGATCCTTGGCACCTTTTACTTTGGATAAAAAAACTTTGTGATATTGATATCAATATACCACTGAAAAATGAAAAGTACAACTAATCTTATAGCTCTTGTTGGCTTTCAGGCTTTTTCTGCCAGAAATATCGTCCATCGTCTCACACTGCGCCGAAGTCCGCCCTCCTCACTCAGTTCTCCGTCCGGACCTCCATTGCAGCAGTACTACCGAGAATAGCACAAACAAACGAACCGTCTCGGATCAAGCATATCCCTTTCAGCCTCCTACCTGGTAGGATTCCGCCTCACCAATCTTAGGCTGATCGCTGTAACACAACTCTGTTTAATTCAGTCGGCGGATCAACTCTCTCATCGTCTCTAGGGGGTGTAGCGCCCTTTCGCCCGACTAGCCCCAAACGCTAATCATTTCCTGGCCGTGGCTCATCCCTGTCGAAACTTTGGCATGGAAAGATTCATTAATCTTCATGAAAGATGGTAAGTCCAGTTGGAAGGTAGTAGGGTTAATGCAGGCAGGAAATATAAGGACCAATGTAGCTATGACCCAGTTTATGAGAAGGCTGCAGTAACTTTGGGGGAAATTGGGTAAACTTGAGCAAACTTACTATACTTTGAGAAAGCCAAGTGTGGCAAAACAGAGGTTATACCCATCAGGTTGCTATATATGACTACCGGTTACATGAAAGAGGTGACTCAGCGATTCATTTTACCCAATTGGGAGTTATTACATGAGGGCTGATATGGCACTCTGAGTATATTTGTTTCAGAAATGTGATCATTTATAAGCGAGATGTAAAGTTCCAATAGAATATGGATTTACTTACTTTTGAGATGTCCAAAAAACAATGGAGAGTCTAGCCCTAAGTTGCTTCTTTGGCTTGTGAGTGGCGATTGTGGCTGGGTAACCCGCAATCAGGATGTGAGAAGCGAATAGAATATGTGGCAACTTTACTTACGACTTTAGGTATGTGCGCGATAGTTAAGAGCTGCTTCAAATGAGGCATTTCCATGGAATCTTGATATAAAGAATTATGGGAAAACTCTTTCAAGGGAATGGCTTCTGTGGTATGGGCGGGGAAACGAATGGACCTCATGGCAACTTCATAGTTGTTGTTTTTTAGCACATACAATACAAACAGACAGAAATCCTAGAACATAACCCTCAAGTGAAGGGAAGTTCCTTTCCAAGAATTCACAGGTCCTAGTCTTATTAGGATGACCAAACATGGGTGTGGTAACTTGTCTTCCTTGAATGGTAATTCAGGACTTCCTTAAACAGGCCGTTGTAGGAGGGCTGAGAATCTTTACTTCCCTCCCACAATTGCTCATGGACAGGATGTGATGTAAATTACATCATCTCAACTAAGGATATATCCAGGCAGGAAACTGGTGCTGCTTCCTGTTTTCTTCCTGGATGGTGAGGGTGATGGTGGTGATGAATGGCGATGGTCTAACCGTGGGTAAGATAAAGCGTTTGGGAAAGGGGATTATTATATAGGTAGATAGATTTAAAAAAAGGTTGTTGCTCCATGGGTCTGGCTGTGTGTTTGTAATACATTTATAGTATTGTGTTGTTGCCTTTTAATAAATACCTTTTAATGTAGACGAACCTTGTGTAATATTTATATATATTAATTTGGTGATGCACCACATTTGGCGACCACGAATTTTAGACTTCTACAAAGGTTATTTATGAGGTAATATCACATTAATAGATAGTCAGATTTTTTTTTTTTTTGGGGGGGGAAGAAAAAAAAAGTACTTTGTCTAATTATCCTCTGCATGGGAAATCAAGTGCTGATTGTGTGTGGAGTCTAGGTTAAGCCTCCATTTTTTAATATATATCGTACTAGCTTCTGAGTTGAGTTTTGTTCGTACTAGCTTATTTTGATACATAAAACAAATATATATCATACAGGTTGTTTTTGTGGGTTTATCTGAGTTGAGTTTTGTTGTGCTTTTGAGTACAGGCCTAGCCCTAGTACAGGCCTAGCCCTGCATTTGAATACAATATAATAGGCTCCATGCGGCTTCTTTGTGTATTTGAATGCTAATTCAAGCCTCCATTTTTAATATACAAGCTTGGGCATCAGGCCACAATTAGTTTGTTGTGTGTTTCAAATACCTAAGTTTGTTAATACTATTATTATTATTATTATTATTATTATTATTATTTTTTTTTTCTCTTTCTTTCTCTAGTCCTTTATCATAGTACAGGCCTGGAGAAAAATAATAAATAAACCATTTTAAATATATATATATATATATATATATATTATTTCAGGCGTGCATTTTAATACACTATAGGCTTCCATACCTTATACATTTTGGGTGTCTTGCATATCCTAGTTCAGGTATATCTCCTACCCTGCAGGCCTTGCTATTATATTTTAAGTTAATTAGCAAGTATTACCTTCACCATACTAAGGTAAGTATAATTTGCATTGTGGGTACTAGTCTATTTTTCTACATATTACACCTGGCCTACTGAATAGTCATCAACTATTGTTGGCTACTCAGAAGCATGCTACTTTAGTCGCAAATTGATTTGGATTCTTACTTGGGTGAGTAAAAGAGTAGGAATGTCTTTTCAAGGGGCCAAATACTTTCCCACAGAAGTGCGTGAGTACTTTAGGAAACATATTAAAAAACATGATGGTCCATATGAGCTTCCAGAGCCAGCAAACCCAGACAGTGAAAAAGAACATCCATTAATCTCTTCTCTAACACAAATTGTAAATAACAAAAAGTATAGAACAAAGAAGAGAAAACGTTTGGTCACACAAGCTGTTGTAGCCACAATAGGAGGCCTAGTAGACTTAGTTGTAGAATTACGGCAGCATAATTTGGAAACAACAAATAAAATGGAGGAAGCAATGGACAAAAGGGATTGTTTAAAAATTGCAGCTTTGAGAACAACTACAATTGTGGGGGAACTAGAAAGGGAGTTAAGGGAAATAGAAGAACAGTGGGATGCTTATGGAGTAAAAATAACAGAACTTCAAAACATAATAATGGACTATAAAAATAAAACAAAGTTAGAAGGGATAAAAGGAGTCAGAGACATTGCCAAAATATATCCAGATCTGGATATGTTCGTGGCACAAAATAAAGAACCAGTGCCGAAAATGAACCAAGATAGAAAAGATTTCTTATGTTATTCTGTTCCACAAGTAGATACCATACCACAAGCACCAGTTATTGTTTCAGAATTATTTAATGCAAGGCAAACACCTACAGGATTTTCTATGCAGACTCGACCGATGTCTATGGCAGATAAAGACAATTTCCAGAAATGGTGGGGAAGTATGCCAACTAACAACTTTAATACGTTTACACATTGGTTTATGAGGGGAGCAGATAGAGCTAAAAAAGGAGGTCTTAACTTAGAGAAATGGACAGAACTGTTAGAATACGCTATGGGTCCTTTGGCTAGTAGACTATTGGGATTTAATAACAGTGTGTCTGATCAGGCAGGAAGAATTGCTGCAACTAATTTCTATCTACTTAGCATAGAGAAAGAAATAGCAAATATTACCATGAGGCCAACAGATGGTCCTAGAGAGGTAGCTCAAAGGATATTTTTTTGGTATACTCTACGACAACCTCAACAGCCTCTAGTGCTGGGCTCACCAGAACATATAGCAAAAGTAATGGAAGCCCTTCCCCGGGAGTGTCAAGAATTTATCAGGCTTTTTGATCCAACACCAACAGACTTGGAAATGGTACTAACTAGAGCTGATAAGTGGTGGATCAAGCATCCTTTCACAGAACAGGCCTGCTCTGTTTCAGCTGTAAGAACATTTAAGGTCGAGTCTGGTAGAGATATAGATGGTAATTGGAGAAACCAGACGTGGGATGTACCACAGAACAAGAAGGATGATCAAAACTGGAGACCAAAACAGAACTTTGACAAAAGATGGAGAGATCCACCTAGGGACTATAGGAATAGGGATGGCAGCAACTGGAGGGCTAATCAGGAGGGAGAGAGAAACGGTAACATGGGCTATTGGGAACTCAGGAGACAGAAGGATATGATAGAAGAGGAAAATCACATACTTAAAAACAAGGTAGCTGAGTCAGAGAGGAAATTGAAGGAAAATGAGGCAAAGATGATAAAAGAGGGACAGAGTAGAAGTGAGTCACAATGACAAATCCCAACCCCTGCGCCTCAGCATCTCATTCACTCAGCTAATTTAACCATGGATGAGGCAGGTCGGCCTACCAGTTATACAGTCATCTCAGGGGTAGGGAAAAATATGTTGGTAGATACAGGAGCAGCAGTTACAATGACCAACAGGGTCAAAAATGGGGATTCTTCAGTAAGTAGTATGGGAGTTACTGGGAATCCACAGGAGGTTAGAGCAGGTCCAATTGATGTAGCAGTTGGAGAAAAAACAATACAAGTAGAAGCAATAGTGGGTTGGCCAGAGGAAATATTGGGAATAGAAGCTTTAAAAAAAGGAAATTTCATTGTAGATCTTGCCAATTTTTGTTTGTGGAAGACAGAAAAGGTGAATCAGGTAAGTACAGAGTTGACGAAAGGGGTTGTGCTCCCAATGGCATATATTGTCTCTCCGATAAAAAGTCTGGAAAAAAACAAACTGAAACTAGACGGACAACCAGAATGGCTGCAGAAGCTAATACAAGACATACCTGTTTGGGCTTCAGATAAATTAGACTGTGGAAGAATGAAAGGAATGGTCTTTTTGGAAGGAGGAGACCCACAATGGCAAAAGCAATATCCAGTCCCAAGAGAATCAGTGGCATCAATCACCAAGATGATAGAAATACTGGAGAGACGTGGAATAATTAAATCTGGAAATGGGTATGCATGTAACTCACCATGTTGGCCTGTGAGAAAAGCTGTGTTAAAAGGGAATAGAGATGAAAAAGCAGCCTCATCATGGAAACTTACCATTGATTACAGGGCCGAGAACAAACTTGCAAAAAGAATGGCCCCTGTTGTTTTTGTTATGTATATGTTTCTAATGATGGAATCTAGTGTTCCCACAGAGCAAGGCTGTATAAGAATGAAGATGCGTGTCAACAGAAGATTGTGGTGGATCCTTGTTCCGGGATGGATAAGTATAAGCTGTATCACAGTAGGAATGGGGAGACAGGCAATAAGGCCAGAAGATACCGCAAATAAGGGAGAGAGTTTGAAAAGATTGGAGTTACATTATGTTCAAGCAGATAGATTTATTTGGCCCAGGGAATTGGAAGTAAAAGAGGGTGGAGGGTTACAAGTAAACATTATTTTGCCACATAATAGTACCAGGGGATTAGCTCTTAGAGCTCCAATACAAGGGAGGTTTACAAATATTACAGTAGTAGTGAGTAACTTAACATTAGACGAAGGTGGAGAATGGGACGCTGCAGTTATAGCTGCCCAGCCTGACCTAGAGGAATTCTGCAATTTTGATACTGGAAAGGGGTGTGTTCTAACAATAGATGAAGTATTTGTCTCTGTAAAGGAGCTGCAACGTTGTAAAAATCAGAAGAAGGTACCATGGTCAATAGGCAGATTGGTGGTGGTACGAACACATGAAACAGTTGTGCAAGGGGTTGGGTGGACTTACTACCCAATAATTCTAAATTTTAATGATTTTTCTATTCCTCCAAAGTGCCCGGAATCACAGCGGCAGTGGTTTAAGCAAAGTATACAAGAGACCATCATTGAGTGGACCGGAGCAGGGAGTCGAGAAAAACGGGACACACTTGCAGCCCTTTTAGGAGGAGTCGGAACTGGATTGGGAGTATGGAATTCAGCAGACATCATTGGACTGAACAGCCGGATAAACTCCCTTACTGATGGCATGGGACATGCTATGAAAACAGGTGGAGTAGCTGACTCCCTTATAGTGAGTAGACTGACAGACAATGTTGATGACATACACACCATTGCCAACAACCTGCATCTAGTTGAGGAAAATATTGCTTCCATTGCTAACAGCATTAAGAATGAAATAGTGGGAACTGCCATTTTCTGTTCTATGATTGGAGGAAAGCTGTTGGCAGATTTAAAGGAAACTATTAAAGACATCCAGGAAAACAAGTGGGCAAGACAAATCAATGCAACAAGGATTATCACGTCATTGAAAAGAAAAGGAGTGGACATCACTGAGGACAATCTTAAATACAGCTATATTGAAGGCCCAGATCAATGGATACCACATGGACTACAATCTGGGACAATAGGACTAATCCTGGCAATTCCCCGCTGGGAGGGGCAGGCAGAGCAACTGAACTTCATACATAGCATTGGCACGTTAAGTGATGGAATCTACAAGCAACACTTCCCATCAAAAAGACTGGCCACTATTACAGGATTGGAGATGGATGAAAGCTGTTGCAGGAAATCTCAACACCGATGGCTGTGCAGTTGTGTTTGGGAGAAAGGAGCTGAGGAGGATGGCTGGGTGCAGTTGATAAAAGAAAACCTGGTGCAAGAGGTGATCCGCATAGGGGACATTGCATGCTTTATCGGCCACTCTGAATATAGGACAGTTGATGAAATATGTTTGGTGGAAGAAGGGTCTTGTATCATGGTATTTCCATCAAGAAACCTTACCACTGAAATGATCAATTTTACTGCAAATGCAGATTGGACAAATTTGACAATGAAGCTTTTTACCTTGGAACTTCATGAGTCAGAGACACATCCAGTCCTACGAACACTGTCGCTGGTACTCATGTTCATTCAAGTATTAACGACAATTATAATAATATACTTTTGTGTGGCAATGAAACTTGCAAGGAGGATATATAATAATGTGTCTTTTTCCTCTTCTTTCTCTCTCTCATACATTCTTCAATAAAGTTTTACATTGCACATACATAAACATTTCACACACTCTCACCTAAATTCTATAAGTTCTGTTTTTGTGTAATATGTGGATTGACAGCCATAGGAAAGTACAGGAGAACTTATGTCGCTGAGGGAACTATTCCGGAGGGACGGTGGGTTGAATTTCTCCTGTATATCAGGTTTTTGCTCCCACTAGGTTCTCCTGTACTAGAGGGATAACTAGAAAACTGAGCAACATAGAAGAAGAAAAAGTGAGGGAATGTGGTAACTTGTCTTCCTTGAATGGTAATTCAGGACTTCCTTAAACAGGCCTTTGTAGGAGGGCTGAGAATCTTTACTTCCCTCCCACAATTGCTCATGGACAGGATGTGATGTAAATTACATCATCTCAACTAAGGATATATCCAGGCAGAAAACTGGTGCTGCTTCCTGTTTTCTTCCTGGATGGTGAGGGTGATGGTGGTGATGAATGGCGATGGTCTAACCGTGGGTAAGATAAAGCGTTTGGGAAAGGGGATTATTATATAGGTAGATAGATTTAAAAAAAAGGTTGTTGCTCCATGGGTCTGGCTGTGTGTTTGTAATACATTTATAATATTGTGTTGTTGCCTTTTAATAAATACCTTTTAATGTAGACGAACCTTGTGTAATATTTATATATATTAATTTGGTGATACACCACAATGGGTCTCATGAGCACTCTGTGGATAAATAGAAACTGCAGCGTGCTTACACTGTACAAGATTACTGTGAATGTGTTTGGTAATGGAAAATTTCCACGCACCTACATTTATTTGGGTATTCTTTTCTTACTTGGTGTAAGAATGAGCTCTTGAGGGGACATCATCTCCCAAACAAGAAGTTGATTTAATCTCAGTGAATTAAGTGAATTAAAAACGGTCTTTCTCTTGTCCTAGCTGCTTTATCTGCAACCATTCATGTAATAACCGTTTATGCAACATCTAATACCGAATTTGCAGCTCAAAGTGCTTGAGAAGGCTGGTAAAGGGGATCTAACTGCATGATAACCTTAAGTGTAATTGTTCTGCCACGCCAGAGATTGACAAGACTATAATACTGCGTTTTGGAAAAAGAAAAAAAAGCTGTTTGTCTCTGGAAAGATTCCCTTTAGAATCAAATGGCTAGTACAATGTATATTGAGTTGTTCAAGCTCTTTAAGAACAACTTTAAAAAAAGAACTTGAAACATTTAACAAATGAATATTCACTGAACACAAACCTCTCTGTTCTATTTGTTCTGTGGATGGCCATTCAGTGATGAGAGGATCATGAGTTGTTCTTCTAGGGCTGCTTGACAGCTGTGTTTACATTTGAAATAGAAAAAAAGTATCCTTATTAAGTCTATAGACAAAAGTACCTTAACCTGTTGCTGATAGAAACATGGATTGATTAATTACAAGTTCCTTCAAGACTACATCTACTACTGACATTGCTCAAATGCAAAGAAATGGAACCATGATCTTTTCCAGTATATAGAAATGTTACAAATACATTTTAAGATGGTTACCAAAAGATACCAGCAAGTGATCAGCCCAGTAAAATAATAAAAAAAAGTCTTCTTTCTTCTAGAATGACACATACATCATATTTATGTAGAGTCAAACAGAGCATCACTTTAAAGGTCAGTCCACCTCTTTTTATATTATGTCCACTTGTAAAACATCAAATAGCAATTGCTTTAACCAATCATAATCACCTATACTACACAGAAATTGGTACCTCCAGGCTAGCAACTTAGAACAGTCCTTTCCCAGGGCAACCCTACCCAACCGGGCAAATGAAACCATCTGGCCTGCTGAACCTGCGGTAGTACTAGGTACCCCCCCCCCCCCCCCCCCCAAAAGTCATGGCTCAGCTTTGTGGGTATCTAATGGGCCTTCAACATTAAACAGTTTTATGGGTTCCATTTTCAACTCACCTCCTGCAGACAAGAGCCAGTGCCCCCTCCTTCCCAGTATTGTAGGAAAGTATGCTCCTTGAGAGCCCAGTAACACAGTAACTTTGATAATGAGCCTACTGGCTGGGTAAGCCTGTATCCACCCTGCTGACCTTGACTGGAGCCTTCAATCTTTGGGGTTGTACTGAGACCTGCTTACTGTGCCCCCCCTTGCCCAGAACCACCAGCTGGGTGTAATACTCTCCTTCTCCAGGGCCCACAGCCAGGGAGGCTAACGGTCAGGGTCTCATTGCTCAGCTCTGCTCCTATCCTTTGCTCTGTGGTTAGCTCCATCACTGGGGCACAGTCCATCATCCTCTCCTCCAAGGCCTGGTGAGCATAGCTGCTCCAATCCAGATTCTCCCTTAGGCCTGAAGTCTGACAGGAGTCTCCTTCCTCTCCCACTACCCTGCTGTTAGCGATGGTGCCCCAGGTCTCTGGATATGCTGGTCCTCCTGGTTTTGGTCTGGCAGGATCCCAGGGCTCATGCCTGGACCTGCCCTTGGTCTGTAGCTGGCTCTGGGACAGTTGTTATCCGCTGCAGCCCCATTACTGGTTCACAGTCCATCTCTGGTTCCTCCCAGAACCCAGGAGCTCCACCCAGGCCCTCAAGTCCAATACACCATTGCTTCTGGTATATATTTATAAACGTATAATACCATCCTTGTCTGTCCCAACCATATAAAAAATAGTTTGGCCTCACCAGTACCACAGTCAGATTCCACCCTGGCCCCTGAGGTGTCATCTTTATCACTTCCTGATTTACAGGGCACCTCCCAACTTCATGGCCAGACCCCCTCCAGGGATCCCATTTGGGGGTACCAAAAGGCCTTAGACAATTCCCTGGAGGATCAATATGAAGATTGGGTGTCAGTACTAATTCCTCCAGCCAGTCTATTTGTTTATGGCCCTGCAATAATCCCAGGAATGTCATCCATTGACAAAGATGAGCCATTCCGCAACAGCCTCTTGCCTCTATCCTGCTTAAATGCCTCTGCACTCTTCAGCTGGCCAGCTGCCTTTTCACCGGGCTCTCCCCCCTCCTTGTCTCCTCCAAACCTACAGAAGATTTCTGCCTCCTCTGGGAATTGAAGTTCCATGTCGATGCTGCTGGTTTTTGTGTCAAGATCCCACCACTGCCACCAGAAGTTACGACTCAGGGTTGAAGATCACGTACACCCCAAAACCTCCTGCATTCAGCTTACAGGAACACCAGTCATCAGAATACAGGAACACTGAAGCAGGAAATGGTCCCTTTAAGATAGGACCCATCAGGAGAATCATGATACCAGCAGGTGATTAGCTCAGTAAAATAATAAAATACTTTTTCCCTCTATGGACGCCACAAGAGTTAATTAGCCAGTGTCCTGCTTACCCTGCTTCCTCTGGGCACAGCGGGGTTGATAAGATAATGTAAACAATAGATCTGTCAGGGTGAGGGTCTTTTGCAGTAAATCTGCCATGGGAAGTAACCAAAATAGAAAAACTGACAACATGGCATACTAAATACAAAGATGGCAAAACATGGAAGTGTAGCTCTTCGTTCCTCTGCAGGAGGCTATTCGCTACTAACCTACCCATGACATAGGAGCCCTGACATTATACAATTTGGCCTGTAACCCACATTATATTGAATTCAACATGTCAACCATCTTGTACAATGCAATAATTACAGAAGTTACATTTCTTCAATAAACCAAAATAAACAGCAAGAACCCACAAAGTCCCATTGTACACATGGTTGCAACAGCCCTGAAAAGGTCATTTTTGGTGGGACTCCCCAAAAGTGCATCATGACAAGCATGTTGTAAACATTATCCTTTATTACACAGCTCAAACAGAGCACCAAAAAGACTGATTAAAATGTTCTAAGATTTTAACAAATACTCGCTTTCATATAAAAACAAATCAAAATAATTATTGTCCATTTAAAGAAGAATCTTTTTTTAATCCTAATATTTTATTCTCTCACATTTTAAGTGTGTATAACAAACAAACCTAGTTTACTCATACAGGATGGCAGTAGCTATTTGTGCATAATTTTTTTTTACAATTATGAGTCCCTGTTTGGGGATTTTAAATCTTTATAGGTATGATACTGCAGCTTCCTAATAATTATCTGAAGTGATTGGGAATTGATTTAATTAGGATAAGCTTCTCTAGAGCATGAGAGAGAGAGAGCGAGCATGAGAGAGAGAGAGCGAGCATGAGAGAGAGAGCGCGAGCATGAGAGAGAGCGAGAGCGAGAATTGAAGTATATTTTGATACAAACGTTTTTAGTAAGTGAAGTCCTTGCTTTTGGATAGAAGTTCAACACCTAAAAACATCTGTAAAAAAATATGCTATAATATAGCCCTATTCAATTGGCCAAATCACATTTAAATGAGGCCCTGAGAGTGCTGAGCCTGTTATGGTAAAATAAGAAAAAATCACATGAAATTCTGATAATGTGTTACAAAACCCAAGTCCATATTAAGCCCTGTATTTTTAGAGTTGAAAAATGTTATCATGTTTATTTCAAATGCTTTTCTCTCTTGGATGTTTTAAAATGTTCCTTTGAGTATCTTGACTTAAGTTTTGGATGGAGTGATCATTCTGGCTAAAATGTGTGTCCCACTGGGCTACAATATATGTCTTCATTATGCTTTCTTATTGAACGCCTGTGTAAATTCATATTTAAGTGCATTTATTGGCTGGTTTCTCCAGTGTAACCTGCTGTGTCACATAAAGTACATTGTATTATATAAACCACATTGGACGATGTGCATGTATATGATCATTTGATGTTATAGGTCTTGTTGTTATGTGTGGCTGTGTCATCATTACAAATGTGTTGTAATACAACTATACTCTGACATAGAAGAATTCTTCAGGAGATTGAGACTGGCAGAATTTTTCCAAAGGGACATACCACAACATCATTAGACTGTAACAAGAAAAAAGAAACATTTCTACCCACCACCTGGTTGTAATACCAACCTGGACAGTTATATAGAAAGCTTTTGCCTTAGAACTGCATCCGTTATAACAACACAATATAAAAGAGACTTACACAATCATACTCTATCAGAAAGAACTGCCATAAAAAAAATTAAAAAACAACCTGAATATCAACCTCAAACCGGCAAACAAGAGGTGCAGTGGTTATCATGAATACTCAGGACTACATAAATGAAGCCAACAGACAACTGTCAGACAACACCTACTTTGGGGTACTATTGGGGGGGGGGGGGCGGGATTGATATGGACTGGTGTTGCCTTGTTGGCATGTGGTGGGTCATGTTACAGGTGGCATGATTGGGGCATATATGTGACTTATGATTGTAATGTTAAGTATGAGAATCCACATAGCATGTTTAGTACCTAAATGCTGCATTTTCCCCATGGAGTTTAATAGGGAGTTAAATAGTAGTGTATGACCCCTCTGTAAAACTTTCTACCAGAACAAGCATGGGGTTCTTATAAAATATGTTGTATGGCACTCCCAGCTAAGTCAGTGCAGTAAGATGGGGAGTTAGCAAACCGACCCTGTTTGATACTCTGCTCCTAACCACTAGGGGTAGTGTTACGACCGCCTGATTTGGGGACTACGCTCACCCCAATTCTCTCTCTACGAGTCACAACTTTTTGTTCACCGCACGCAGGCAGAACAATTCAGATGACAGCATAATTTCTGAAGAGGCAGGCACCATCAAACTCGTTTTGTTAGGATATAAGAATCAGACACCCTGTACCCTTGACTAGTACAAGCAGACTCTGAACCACCTTTATTTAGTGTGTCCAAAATCAGACTGTTACAATTTCAGATAACACCAAAATATCAAAAACTTCCCCCCAGGTCTGTAGCCAAGCTCCATCTCTTAGTTGCTAGATCTCAACTTACAGAGTTATAAACTAATGTCCTAGGTATCTATGCATGGATGACTCTCAAAGCCATAGGAATTTGTTATAATCTTTAACATTTGTATATCCCAGATATGACTGCATTAACTTTAAATTATCTAAGCATATCCTGTGGACTACTTCGAACACAGATACATTAATTTAATGTTAATCAATGACAGTATTATAAGCACTTATTACATCCATGATATAACTACATGTATGCATCACAACCATGATATATCTGTTAAGCAAGTCGCTAGCACCTTCTACATATAATAACCGAATAACCCCAAACCGTCCACTGGGCCGTTCTGGTCATAACAGCTTCTGCCATCCTTAGACACAATCTCGATACCTGGGAAAGGCAGCTGGGCTGAGAAGATAAAGCCCTGACAATCTAGGGGATTCCTGTAAGCCATAGACAGGAAGGTTTCGGAGTCCACCTGGCACCTGTCGTCACACACAAATATATTTATATGTATGTGTATATATATATATATATATATATATATATATATATATATATATATATTTACACAAATGTTGTTATATATACTTGGTTTGCCTACAGCTCCCATTTAATATTATCATATTGGTGTTTTGGGTGGTTTATTTGTTTTTTGGTACCCAAATTTAAACTTTAGTCTTATAGTGCAAAGCACATATATTGACTTTTGTATTTAAATACTCTCTTCGTGCACTGATGCATTTCCAGTTAGTTTCTAGAAAGCTCAAGCAAGTTTTACTATTTTTTTTTTGTACTACAAGCAACTTTTTACCCTCTACGTGTCTCTAGATAATAAAAACCATGCATATATTGTAGCCTTGGTTTTTATTATTTAAAGACTATTGAATAACAAAAAAAATAGTTTGATACTTTAAGTCTGAACATAACTAAGCAAGAAAGTACTTAAAAGAAAAATAAAGTACATGTTGATGCCTCTGCAGGACTTGAGGAATCGGGAATTTATATTTCTGAAGAGCTGTTGCAGTGAATGATGCAAGGGGGCTGCTTCTAGGCCAGCGAGAGGCATATGGGCATAGGGTATTTCAATCTTATCCAATTATCTTTACAATGGCTTTCTGCTCCCTTTATAGCCCCCCCTCACTAATAGATAAAACACACACACCCTCATGATTCAGCTTGGAGGTAGTGATGTAACAAACACAAAATGGATTCCTGCACTTATATTCTGGTAAAATCAAAATGTTTGAAGACTCTGTTTTATGTCTTCGGCTTACACAGCTGCTAATATTGTTGGTTTGGTACATACTTGAAATACAAGAGTCCCCTTTTCTTGAACTTCAGTGGTCCTTTAAAATGCAAAGGGCCCCACTCTGATATACAGGAACACCATCTGTTCTCCTTGGAACGTGTATCCACAGGGAGCAGCGGGGACTATAACATTCATACAAATAAAGTACAACAGAATGTATATAAATCTCTGCCAAAATATAAAGTTGGCTCTCGACATAGAAATTATATTAAGTGATGCAGAAAGAGCATGTACTCTCTGAGCCTCTTGAATCACTTAAATACAATCGCATTTCAAATAATGTGTGTATAAAGAACCATTTTTAGTTTCTGTATTAAAATAATAACCGAAAAGTTGCAGAAAGCGTAGGCAATGTTTATGCACGTTGGAAATATATAAATGAAGAATACAGAAATAATCGCACTTCAGGATTGTGTGTCCATGTAAACTAATGCAACTTCCATTGGTCCTAAGTAAACTGCTGTCACATACCTGCCATATTTCAATTGTCTATATCAGAGGTCTCCAAACTCGGTCCTGGAGGGCCGCACCCAGGCTTGGATTTGTGGATATCCAGGTGAGACTATTGCTTCTTCAGTCATCCCGATTGACTCACATGTTCACAGAAAGGAAATCCTCAAATCCAGGCCTGGGTGCGGCCCTCCAGGACAGAGTTTGGAGACCCCTGGTCTATATAGAAGCCTTCTGTTCAACCTCCTCCTGTCACCTCCTCTACCTTAGGTAGTGGTAGTAGTAGTAGTAGTAGAAACTAAAATAGCAATTTTTTTACAACATAATCACATATATAGTTATCAGCAATATGGGTTATTGCTAACATTGCGGGCTCACACAGCGAGCCCGCAGCAACTGCGGCCCTCGCCGCAGTTGCAGGCAAGGAGCGCCAAAGGCGCTCATCCCTACGTCCCGCAGGGCAGGCAGTATGGGCCGCAACGGCAATGTCAGCTGTTTGCGGCCCATTACCACGAGGTCCACGGTACTACCTGGTTCCTGCCAGGCGAGAACTCGCAATGAGCGCCAGGGGCGCTCATCGAGAGGCCCCCCATCCTCACAGCACCCCCAGTGCCTCCCCCCTCCTTGCCCTCAACCCCCCACTCACCTGTATTGCGCTGCTCCTGCTGCTGTCCAGTGCGTCTTCTGTGTTGGGACCAGGTATATGCTAATGACGTGACGTCACATGCGCGTCACGTCATTAGCATATGCCGGGTCCCAAAGACCTGATGGACAGCAGCAGGAGTCCCAGGACTCCCATCACCCCCTCCACCCTCCCCTCATCCTCCCTTTCCCCCCTCTTCCTCCCTTTCCCCCCTCTTCCTCCCTTTCCCCCCTCTTCCTCCCTTTCCCCCCTCTTCAATTAAAGATATTTAAAGTTAAATTGATGAAAAGACTTGAGAACTGATAACACCATCTAAACATTACTCAAACACAAGCATGTGTTCTTCCTCTCTCCCCATGTCAATCAATTTTATGTCTGTATAATGGAAAAAATCTATAAGCAGTTAATTTATGTTTGTATTGGGAGATCCGGGCCAATGAATCAGAATCACATATATGTACTAAGTCCATACATCACTGTGGTCATAATATTACACCACACAATTACTGTGGTATCTCCAAGGCCTCAAATGCTTTCCATAGATCTTCAGGATTCATAGATACATTTGACTTATTCATATTCAGTATGGACTAGCAACATTTACATTTTCAATGTCTCCTAGCTGACTATAGCACCAAAAGCACTCTCAAAAGTTAAAATAATGCTAATTTCAGAGGTACACTGCCTTGCAAAAGTATTCCCCCCATTAGCATTTTTCGAGCTTTGGTACCTCACAACCTGGAATTAACATGGATTATTTGAGGATTTGCATCATTTAATTTACAGAACATGCCCATAACTTTGAAGATGTTTTTTTTATTATTTTGAAGCAAACAACAAATAGGACAAAATAACATAAAAAGTCAATGTGCATAACTATTCACCCCCTTAAAGTCAATACTTCATACAGCCACCTTTTGCGGCAATCACAGCTCCAAGTCGCTTTGGATAAGTCTCTATGAGCTTGCCACATCTTACCACTAGGATTTTCGCCCATTCCTCCTTGCAAAACTGCTCCAGCTCCTTCAAGTTGGATGGTTTGAGCTTGTGAACAGCAATCTTTAAGTCTGACCACAGATTTTCTATTGGATTGAGGTCTGGGCTTGGACTAGGCCATTCCAACACATTTACATGTTTCCCCTTAAACCACTCAAGTGTTGCTTTAGCAGTGTGTTTGGGGTCATTGTCCTGCTGGAAGGTGAACCTCCGTCCTAGCCTCAAATCACGCAGAGTGGTACAGTTTTTGCTCAAGAATATCCCTGTATTTAGTGCCATCCATCTTTCCCTCAACTCTGACCAGTTTCCCAGTCCCGGCTGCTGAAAAACATCCCACAGCATGATGCTGCCACCACCATGTTTTACTGTGGGGATGGTGTTCTTTGGGTGATGTGATGTGTTGGGTTTGCGCCAGACATAGCGTTTTCTTTGATGGTCGAAAAGTTTAATTTTAGTCTCATCAGACCAGTGCACCTTCCTCCATACATTTTGGGAGTCTCCCACATGCCTTTTCGCAAACTCAAAACGTGTCATTTAGTTTTTTTGCTGAAAGTAATGGCTTTCTTCTTGCCACTCTGCCATAAAGCCCAACTCCATTAGCGTGCGGCTTATTGTAACCCTATGTACAGATACTCCAGTCTCTGCTGTGGAACTCTGCAGCTCCTCCAGGGTTACCTTAGGTCTTTGTGCTGCCTCTCTGATTAATGCCCTCCTTGCCTGGTCCGTGAGTTTTGGTGGGCGGCAGTCTCTTGGCAGGTTTGCTGTTGTGCCATGTTCTTTCCATTTGGTTATGATAGATTTGATGGTGCTCCAGGGGACCATCAAATATTTGGATATTTTTTATAACCTAA
Organism: Discoglossus pictus; assembly: GCA_027410445.1. Classification (NCBI taxonomy): domain Eukaryota; kingdom Metazoa; phylum Chordata; class Amphibia; order Anura; family Alytidae; genus Discoglossus; species Discoglossus pictus. The sequence continues at coordinate 24,614,402 of CM050165.1, read as the reverse complement.
CCCTGACTTGTACTTCTCAACAACATTGTCCCTTACTTGTTTGGAGAGTTCCTTGGTCTTCATGGCAGTGTTTGGTTAGTGGTGCCTCTTGCTTAGGTATTGCAGCCTCTGGGATCTTTCAAAAAAGGTGTGTATATGTAATGACAGATCATGTGACACTTAGATTGCACACAGGTGGACATCATTTCACCAATTATGTGACTTCTGAAGGTAATTGTTTGCACCAGAGCTTTTTATGGGCTTCATAACAAAGGGGATGAATACATACGCACATGACAATTTTCTGTTTTCTATTTCTAAAAAATAGTTATATGTATATATTTTTCTCATTTCACTTCACCAACTTAGACTATTGTGTTCTGATCCATGACATACAATTCAGGTTACCAAAAACATTGAACTTAAGGCTGTAATGTAACAAAATATGTAAAAAGTCAAGGTGGGGGGATACTTTTGCAAGGCACTGTATTAAATAATGATCTTATGATTTACCAATGGCAATGTGAAACTGCCCCAGAGATGTGTGGCCTAAGACTACCTTCAGTATCAGATACATTTAACTGTAGATTTTCTCTAAGGAAAGTCATCTCCAGAGTAACACAACAGCGTGAATTCAGTCCCATGCCAGGTGGGGCATGGACAAAATTACGAGTTTTGAAATACACTATTATTAGAGTTATGTCTGACTCTCCGATATCCTATGGATCTCAGTATGCCAGGCACAGCTATTTGTCTGAACGCTTTGCTATAACCTGCCCATCTTGGGTGACCCTACATGGTACAGCTTTAATGAAATTACTAAACCCTTTTTACCACAACAAGATAGCAATCCAGAAGATGTTACATAAATCCTATTAAAAGCATTGTTTGAGAGGAGGGGCAAGAGGATATCACAATGTACTCCTCTTATCAGAAATAATGATCCAGGTTGGTGTTTTCACAAAGTAGATGATTTCTTTCAAGATTCTGGAGAAAATAATATTTATATCTATTAATCAGTGTACAAGAACCTTGGTAGCCACCATTGGCTGTCTCGGCATGTTTGCACTTATCAAAAAATAATCTCAAAAACTGTCAAACAAAGAAATTGTAGTGTATATTCAAAAAAAAAAAAAAAAAAAAATATGGAGGGATGCACAACCATCAGCTGTTAGAAGTCTCTTTGTGTGGACAGAATTTGAAGGGACTGACTACAATCAACATCCATTTGATTTACAATTCTCCTGGAGTATTTAGGTTGATTGTGATAATTATCCAACGAGACAAAGCAGGCTCTCATTCTTCTGCACTAAATCATTCTGGACATATTTAGCACTACAGGTGCTTCGTAAGTAGAGAAAGTGGTCTAAAAACGCCTATATTCAGGTCTGTACTGAAAAGCATCCCCATGGCCCGATAAATGACCTTGTCTGACAGCTGCCTGTATCTTCTTTTGCCTTTGCCATGAAATCTAAGCCCAAGGCTGGTGCATCTGGACAGTTCAATTTACTCCATGTTTATGCCAGCCAGTAAAATTGTTCATGTGCAGCATAAGATCTCCTTTTTCTCAAGCGATTTAAATATTTGGGGCTTAATGAGACAGGTATTTTGGAAGTATTTTTTCCCTATTCACAATAAAAATAAACTAATTTAACCCTGTGGAACCAGAGATCGGCGGGATCAACGGCAAAACAAGGGAGTGAAATAAACTGGAACAATGTTTGCCTTGTGTAGAGAATTATAGGCAAATAAAAGAGATATTTAAAATCTATAAAGTAATGAATGGTTACTTTTTTTTTTTTTTTATCTTCCCACTACTTGGAGTTAGTGGGTTATCATGTTGGCTTTTATCTTTTTTGCCATCCTATGGGCATGCCAGTGTGCGGACAGCAGTAAGAAGGTAATCTCTATATTGCATCTAATTCAGGAACCTGCATCACATAGCCTACATTATCACTACCATAACCTTGCAATCTATTACAGTAAAAGCTATGCGGAAAATAAACTTTGTTGATGTTATCAAGCCTGAACTCTTAAAAGGTCCACTTCAGTGCTCTTGTGAATGACTCTCTAAAGAATAGTTTGGTAAAACTTTCTTAAAATCTTACTGTTCATTTAAACAATTAAATTACTCTTTTTAATCATGCCCCAGGCAGTATGAGCTCCTTACCTCATTGAGAGGGTGGAGAGATCTAGAACTCATACAGCCTGGGAGCATGGTTAAGAAAATGCACCGTGAAAGTTTAATAAAGATGTTTTTCTCATCAACCTAACGATTAGACAGCCCTTTTAAATAAACCATAAAATTAATTGAAAGACCACTATGGTCCTATATTTAAAAAGTCAATATGGATAAATCGGACCATGGTGGTCCTTTACGTTAGGTCTTGAAAGAATAAATCTATTTTAAAAGACCATAGTAATTTATAAAATGTCCCATTTACAGAAGTATGTAATAAAACAGATCAGCACAGACAGAGCTGATGTGTGTGTGACCTGCAGCTGTCACCTGAGAGTGAGAGGTGAGTGTGTGAGGAGAGGAAAAAAAAAAAAAAAAAAAGCAGCAGTAGTTGATGCAGGAAAAAGACAATCTGCAGTGGCGGTAATAACACAAGTATGTCCAGTGGCTGCTTAGCTTTGCCAAATAGAGGAAGGAAAAAACATGCCAACAGCAATAGTTAATACATGGAATGGAAAACCTGCAGGGGTGGCAAGAGTGAATGTGCTGCACAGAGAGACTCATATATGAAAATACATTGCATCTTCTAACATGGTGCCACACATATCCCAGGCTGCTTTACAGCACAAACAGGAGTTTGATACAAATGTTTCAGCTAACCGGTTTTCTACTGCTTGACCAAAACTAAATTATGAATTTTATGCTAATTTAGCTTGGGTTTGGAGGGGGTGTTTACTCTAATTTTCAACTGTCAGGAATTACAAGACATTTTTAAATGTTTACTTTTGAATTTTTTCATGCAAAAAACTCTTCAAACACTACCGATTCTCCTCTATAATCCAGGGCACTAAGATATGCCACTAATGATGAGGGAGCTTGTATGCTGGGGGAGAGGTGGTAGAAAGGATGTGGGATTTCTTAAATCTAGTAAGTGGGTGAAGGGACTGGATGGAAGTAATGGGGCAAAAAGTATTCAAAGTATATGGGATGAGTTAACTTTTAATGGGGTAGAAACAAGGGGAGGGTTAGTATAGTCAACAGTGAGTTGTGGTAAGTAACTCATATACAGTTATGCTGCTAATGTAACAAGCTTGGCACAGAAATAGAGAATTAGAATTAAGAGTAACGGAGAGATATGATTTGAAAATGTATAACAAACATGGTGCGATGGCTCATGACTGGACAGTTTATTTGTAAGGTTCTAAGCTTTTTAGGAGAGTTAGGGGCAATGGTAGAAGAATAGGAGCCTTTAGTCAAAGAATATATGTATAGTGGAACCAGTAATAATATTGAAGCTTTGTGGGTAGAAATAAATAGTGGAGGAACAAATCCAAAATAAATATTGGCTGTAAACTCCCAATTCTAAGTGTGTATGAATCCAACCATGGTCAAGTCATAATAATTAGAGTTTTTAACTACGAAACAAATTGGATAATTGACATCTAAGGGGAGTAGGTTCTTGAGTGCAAGAAAATCCTAGAAATGAGGCTCCTAAATATCAAATTTTGTACAAGAAACCTTGGGCAAAAGTCTTATTTGAAGTTGAGTTTCACAAACAAAAGGTATAAGGGACCATCAAAAACTCTTAATTTTAAAAGGGCAAATTGTAATGGTCTAAGAGCAGCAATGCAGCACATAGCCTGGAACAAAGAATCGGCATGTAAAAATACAGAAAATAAATGGACAACTTTTAAACTTTTACTAAATAGAGTACATTTCAGCATGTATCATGTTAAGATTGCAATGGGGCATTATCGCAACATAGCGCTCAGACAGTGCTATGACGAATCAGAGATGGGATTTAAAGGGCTTAACGTTGTTTGGCAGTCTAAAACCGCAATATAGCGGGGTTTAGCGCTAAGTGGGAAATTACATGGAAAAAGAGCACTACAGGGAATCAGTAGCGGGGTATACCTATACAAGGAATTTAACAAGTCTTGCAAAAAAAATAAAAAGCTATTAGATTTGCTATAATATAAAAAGTTAATTACAAAGGAGAGTAAGAGTAACGATAAAAAGATTTGTAAATATATGAAACGGAAAGACGGCTATGCAAGAAAATATTGGAACCTTAAAATGTAGAATAAATAAATTTCTCCTGCAACTAAATGGGACTAAACTACTATCACTAAATAATTGTTTAAGTAGGAAGAAATCAAAAAGAGGTTGGAAATCAATGTTACTCCAGGTCCTGATGGAATACATCCAAGGGTACCGAGTGAACTGGGTTCTGTAATAGCCAAACCATTATAGCGAACGTCTAGATAAAGCAGATGTGATATATTTAAGAAGCAAGAGCAAATCCAGGCAACTACAGACTTATAAGACTCACCTCTGTAACGGGGAAGATCTTACAATGGAGGGATAGTATACAAGGTATATCTATGTGAACAAGATAAGTGTGAGTCAATATGGATTTATGAGAGATAGGTCATTTGAAACACATTTTTCTATAAGGTGGCAAGCTGAAATTTGGACCAAAGCTAATTTTCACCAATCTACACTGGTCCTTTGAATTGTGTCCCACTACTGATATTCCATTTCTTCTTTCTCCATTTCTTAATGCAATTATATAAAAAAACTTGTATCAAGAATGCTTTCTAGACCATGACTAAAGTGTCATAAATACCCTTTTTTGCCAGCTGTCGGACTTTAGGTAAAGCGCGCCTACCCTTTTTTGCCCGCCGTCTGTCTTTAGGCAAAGCGCGTCCAACTCTTTTTAGCCCGTTGTCGCACTTTAGGCAAAGCGCGCCTACCCTTTGCCCATTGTCGCACTTTAGGCAAAGCGAGCCTACCCTTTGCCCATTGTCGCACTTCAGGCAAAGCGAGCCTACCCTTTGCCCGTGGTATGGCTTTAGGTAAAGCGAGCCTACCCTTTGCCCGTGGTATAGCTTTAGGCAAAGCGCACCTACCCTTTGCCTGTTGTCAGACTTAAGGTAAAGCGCGCCTAACCTTTATTTCCCTCGCCTCCCCCAGGGAACGTTCCCTTCTTGTCACCTTCCTTGGGAAGGCCAATTGCCAGACATAAAAGGCTGTAGGTATTTACCAACCAAGTTTAATTGCAACGCACATTTTTTATATAGATTAAAACAAGAGTGCAAGAAAATGAAAATTTGAGACATACCTATAACATAGCAAATAAATATTTAAACAAATGCCCCAAAAAAACAAACATGCCTTCAATGAACCATTTATATCCACAGTTTGTAGTGACATAGATCTAACACTAGAGGGCAAGCAAACATCACAATATCAACCAAAGAAAAAGGGATTTTAAAAGGAAATATTTTTTTTTAATGAGGAAAACTTAATTTCTTTAAAGAACTAAACAATTTACAGTGTATGACATCCTTCCTGTGAGACATTACAACAAACCAATAAGATATCAAAAACACATGGAAATAATAGGAAACATACAGAGAATTTTAATTACGATTAAATATATTATTCAAAGAGATATTTTGAAATTGCACTTGTGCAACAGCTTGAAGGCAAATAAGTCACACTAACGAGAAGGATCCTCGTTATTAAGAGACACTCCATTCTGATTAACACTAAAATTGTCAATGAAAAAAGAGGCTTAAAGGGCCACTGTAGTGGACAAACAACAAAGCTGTGTTTACTTAGTAACTGATCAGCAATAAAATCAGTATTTAAAAAAACTAAATTCAATTTAGCTTTTAAAACTTACTTCGTGGATGTACGTCTCGGTTATGTATCAGGGGGGTGAACAAAAACCAGACTTAACTTTATTTTCAGGCTTAGCTTTTACTGGGGTAACAACTGGAGAAAAGTAGGCAGATAAAGACTGTTATAAGGACAGTCCCAATGGAGTTCTAATGGGGTGGAAAGAAACCGATCTGCTCAAGTCCAAAGCACTAAACTTAAAATTATATATATATATATATATATATATATATTTTTTTTTTTTTGTTTTTTTTAAATACTATTTTAGTGCTAACCAGTTATTAAACAAATAAAAACCTGATTGTACGAACACTACAGTATAGTCCTCTAATATAAAGGCTGCAAACAAGAATTCAAACGTGTAAAAGTGCTTTTCCTCTCTATGTATTTTATTTACAGTATTTTCTGATGCCCCAATCTGCTGTTTTCCACATATTTACACAAAATTATAGTAGTGTAACTCTGCAAGTTGATGTCTAAATTATCAGATGCCCTTCAGCAGTACTAAGCTGGTTAAATTATACATTTTCTCCCCGAAAAATAATATTACATGTATGTATTAAATCATGCGTTGAACGGATCTGAAAAATAAAAACTAAACATTGCTCATTTCTTTCCATCACCCATTTATGTATATTTCTTCAAATGTTGAACCAAACAATGGTTGATCCTATAACCATCTGGTAGTAAAGGGATTCAGAGATGCCATGTACATTATACCACACAGACCAGATAGCTATATTTATACATTTTATAATAGTTACATTTATTTTATCAGTGACCAGAAGGCATGGAAATGTTATTTTGTCATATCTAGTACAGAATCTTTAAAAATGCTTTCACCACATTTTAAATAATGTAATATGGAAATGAGACCTTCATAGCAGCTCATCCAATTTACTTAGTGCAACATGAATCAGGCAATGCTATATATATATATATATATATATATATATATATATATATATATATATATATATATATATATATATACACATATATATATATATATATATATATATAGTGTGTATTTATTATTCTAGACAGGTGCAAACTGGTCTATGATGGAAAAACAGACCCACTAGCCATCGGTGCCTCTTAACCAGAGAATATTATTAGTCAGTTATATGACCTCTGATATATTAAAGGATCACCATGGTAATTTTTTTCTATATGGTTTTTGATCAAAGGGCAAAATGTTTTTAGAAAGCAAAAATAATGAATAAGAATTTTTTTTCCCATTTTCGACTTCTATATGCAAATATTCTTTAGTTCAGCCTTCCATTGTTTTACTAGGCTGCTTCTTGCATTAGTCCTAATGAAAGCACGGGCTGTTTGAGCTGACATGCCCATTGTGCCATTTAATTACTTTGTGAAATTTAAAATCTCCTCCCAATTTAGGAAGAAGATCACTGGAAAGTGAAATGATGGATTCCACAGCAACAGAGTTACTTATAAAAAAAATAAATCAGATGCAGTAGTTTTTCTGTTATATTCTAAAAACATGATGCCAATTTGGACTGATGATGGAGGCTTTTAAGGCCTGTAGTTGGTTCCCTTTGCTATAGAGGTTTAGATATAAATTATGAAAAAAGACTTATGGAAAGTATTTCCAATTTGGGTGAAAACTCAATAATAAATCATTGTTGATATATATATATATATATATATTTGTTTAATTGCAAGCACCTCCAATTCTTAACACATGCACTTAAAACGGTCTACTTTCTGAGCAAAGCAGTGCTTACATTATATCAAACTAACCTATTTCCCATAACTGGGCTTTTCAGTATATTTTTAACTTTGTTCCTTTTGCCTCGACTGAAGTAATTTAAGTTACCAGAGCTGTCAGTGAGTTATTGTGATCATCCAACCTATAAAAAAGCAGATTAGCAGAAACCAGAAAGGTAATAGCAAGGAGGTCAAACATGTCCATTTGTGTCACCGATACCTAGAATTCTGAGCGGTGTAATCTGATTGGCTCAAAAGATTGAGCCAATAGGATTACAAATGCATTTCTAATCTTGTGTTCTATTGCAGCTCACTACAGATTTGTATTCACAAAAAAAAAACATATTATAAATTTAACACAGATTTGAACATTTTACGCGTATAATTTCACATAAGAGCAACACGCTAGGTGGATCTTCCCCTGTAACATATACAAAACGTTGGACATGTCACATGGTACCAGGTTATAACATGCCTGTTAGTGCAAACTAGATTATCAGACGAGAGTCCGATTACTAAAATGTTTCACTGTCTAAGATATTATTCTATGGACCTGCTGTTTTGTGGTGAACACTCCCTTAAAAAGGGATATGGTGAACACTCCCTTAAAAAAGGGATATGGACGGTTCCTGGATGTTACTAGGTATATAATCCCCCGTGTATATTTACTTTTATGTTCTTTATTTTATTAGGAAGTGCTTATAAGGTCTGTATTTACTCATACAGATTCTGCCCACTAGAGAATATGCAGACAGACTGTAGTACTTGCTGTGCAGTGTCCTATACTAACCAATCAGTGACCACCTCAGCAACATGCTGCTGAGATGTGGTACCTGATAGGCTAGGACACTACACTGCATATCCAGTCTGTGACTGCATACGATGCAGTGGGCAGACCCATACAGGGACTATTTGTTTGATTTTAGCAACTTAATAAAACAAAGTACACAAAAGTAAATCGATACACAGGGATATTATATACCTAGTAAAATTCAGGTAACGTCCAAACCCCTATAGATTTCATAAATTATGGAGTGACATACATCATGACTTTCAATCTGTGTATATGTAGTGAATGAAAAATGACTCAAATAATCAAAATGCATCAACATAAACAATGAAAAGATACATAAGGAATATATAATGACAATAAACAGAGACACAATTAAGAATATCAAATAAGTTCTTGTGGATATCGCACTTGTATATTTCTAATGAATTAATTTAGAATACAGAGGCAACGGTAAGTTATGTCCCCTGCCCATAAGAACAGTCCCCCCAAGATGTCTTCATTAAATAGCCTCACTGAAGGTGGAGTCTTCTTATGGTTATTTACAGACGACCTTCCTATACTCAGTCAGTTTATTCCATTCCATATTATTCTTCTAAACCGAGCACTTGCTTATAACATAACTAGGAGCCAACTTTCTTTGGGTTCATCCATTTGTGTGACATTTCAAAGATCCATTACCAATTAACACACCAGCTGAGTATTAACTCAAGCTCATTTAAAGCCACTTCAGTCCCACATTTACAACATGCTCAATTAAGCAACGACGGAATGAGCAAAAGGTTTTTAGAAGGATTGGAAACTAAAAAACAAAAAGGAATACGGAAAGATCCCTATGTTTAAAAATTCAAATAATGTGCATAAATGTTTGTTCGCATCTAAACATTTTATTAACAAGTGCTTAAAAGCTGGTTTTACTCACTGAAACAGTCCCTGCAAAGCTCTGCCCCACAGCAGCGCATGTACACTATTTCTATTGATACTAGATGTACTAGCCAATCACCGACTATTTCAATAGCATGTATTGAAATGCTGCAGAGAGACAATCTGTAATTGGTCAATACATCTGGTACTACAGAGACACTGTGTGCATGAGTTGCAGGGGGCAGACCTTTCCAGGGTCTGTTTGGAAGGTTACAGTTTATAAGAACAGAGCCTAACAGAACGTTAATAAAATCATGTTTAGATATGCACACACACACTTATGCAGTTTATTTTAATTTTAAAAACAAGGAGATTTCCATATTCCTTTAATCTATAAATAAAACATGCACATATTTACTGTAAGCAACCATTCAAGGCTGTATTTTTTCCCCCATTCTGAAAAACATTTTAGCTCATTTTAAATGTAGTTATTCAAGTTAGCATGGTGTACATGGTGGTCACTTTAATAAGTAAGCCCCATGACAAACATGCAAACAGATTGGTATAATGTTTGAGAGATAGTGAAGTGACATTTTGTACATGGATATTCATCTGGAGACATTCCATCCAATGACACTCAAGGAGCAGCACATTACATTTGAAACTTGCATACCATAAAAACTTATTTTATCTTATTAGATTATTAAATACCATGTGACCACTGGCAGAAAAGAACCCTTAATTATAAAATCTACCCCCCCCCCCCCCCCCCAACAGATAACACATTAAAGAACAGGCCAGGGTGGGTGGATGTATCTTCTTTGCTAGAGGTGCTTGCTACATAGGCCTCAAAGGAGTTATAGCATTACCAATAACTACACACTTCTGGTACCAAAAGGGGTTAAATAATAGCAGGCCCAATTAGTGTTGCACTAAAAAGCCACTGACTGCCAAATGAGGGGAAAACCAGATGGTTAGACAACACTGATTGAAAAGGTCCAGCAAACTTGAGATCCACCGCCGTGCCCGTCCCAGCTGACAACATCATTGCCCATTTTATCTAGTATAGTACACTCTGTAGTACACAGATTTCGACCTCCATAAGGAGTACGAGTTGTCAAATTTGAGTAAGTAAACTCCTCTGCCTGGGTACTGGTGGCTGCCAGCATAAACTTCTTCATGACAATCTCGTCTGTAGACGGGGACAATCTCATCCAGCTGAGGCTTGTTGGCGTTCTTTTTGGCTTTTTCTTCACTGTTTGGATTTTCTATTGGATACAAAAGCATGACAAGTTGTGTCAACACACAGTATGTGGTACATACGCAGACATTCACAGAGAAATGCTTAGGGATATGGAAGGTTTCTAGATTTTACTAGGTATATACTATATTATACCTGGGTATCAATCTAACTTTTGCGTACCTAGTTTTATAAATGTTTATAAGCTCTGTTTTGATTGCCTAAAATCATACAAATAATCCTTGTATGGACCTGCCCTCTGCAGCGTATGCGGAATCAGTCTCTATAGGGTTGAATGGGCAATGTAGTGTCCTAGCCTATCAGGGAATGTTACATAGTTACATAGCAATTAAGGTTGAAAAAAGACTTTCAGTCCATCAAGTTCAACCTGTTAAGATCTCCTCTGATCTGCAATATGCGGATTAGTTATTAATTAATTAGATGTTAAATAATTATTAATAGTATAGTATTGGAGGATGAATAAAGAGTTAGTCCATCAAGTTCAACCTTTTTAGATCTCTATTGATCTTTTTAATATGTGGACTATTTATTATTAATTGTTAATTGATCCAGAGGAAGGCAAACAGAAAAAAAAAGAAAAAAAAACATTGAAACTTTGCCAATTGTCTCATAAGGGGGAAAAATGCTTCCTGACCCCAGAAACTGGCGATCAAATTTCTCCCTGGATCAATACTCCTTCGCTAGTTATCTAGGATAGCCTTGAATGCCCTCTTTATTCAAAAATATATCTAACCCCTTTTTGAAGTTGTCTATCGAATTGTTGCAGAGAGATGGTTAGTAGGAGACCCCCAGTACTACAGAGTCTGTGTCTTTGTGAGCTGCAGACCTAAGCAGGAAATGTGTGTTTGATTTTAGGTAGTTAATAGATACACAGGGATATTATTTACCTAATAAAATCCAAGAACGTTCCATATCCCTTTAAGCTTTTTGAATGTGGCCTTTGTTACTTTCCAAGTCTATCATAATCTATGCTATAAAACCTCCATGAATGTTACCATAATTTACAGTTATGGCAAAATCAATTCAAGTAAAACATTTAAGAAAAACAAATAAAGTTATGAGATGTAGTTAATCTTTTCTGTCAACATAATGACGTGAAAGTATGGTATTGTTCTTAAAGTGCACTGTACCTTCATCCTCCTCTTCATCTTCACTTGACTCGCTGACATGCACGCTGACTGCTGTGTTTTGGCAGTCTGTCCATTCAAAATAAACCCCAAACCCAATGTCATAATTATCAGTGGCAAACTCCCAGAAAAGATAGGATCCTTCCTCGTGGGTGGGTACTCTGACTGTGACCACCTCTCCACGGCCCACTGTAATAACAGAGTCTGCGTCCTGACGAATTTTCTCTTTGAAGTCTTTTATCTGTGGCCGTGTCCACATGGAGGGAGCTGCTACCACCGGCGTCGGCTCTGAAAAAGAAAATGGATAAAACTTTAAAAGGACTAAAAATTTGTCTGATTAAGAGCCTAATTAGAAAAGAGTCATACAGCTAGTTTTACAAATAATAAATAAATAATGTCTTTATCATCTGGAGGGATCTATGATAGAGAAGTTGTGTGTGCGAGAGGAGTGTGTACATTTCTCCCTCCTACACCACCCTTCCCTCCACTGATATCTATAAACAACAGCCCCATCATCCAGCTCTCGGGATGTGATGCAACAAACACAAAATGGATTCCTGTCTTCACATATTTAGTGACTTTTTCCTTTAACTACAGTGGCCCTTTAATGCAGTGGTTCTCATAGCTAGATCTAGGACGGATGCCATTCCCTTATCGGAGGATACTCCGAAGCAAAGAAAGGATGGAGGAGAACAGATTAACCTACAGTACTGCCTGTAGAGTTAGTTATAGACGTGCAGGTTAAATGTAAGGCATGTGCAGTGGTAGAAACCCAAATCGTTCTCAGATCACAAAGGCTCTCAGTCACTGCCTTAATACTTTAAGTGGCAAAATCATGTTCAAAAAGTAGCTTTGCAGTGGCAATTGCATTTAAGCAGTGAATGATTCATAAATAAGTTTATTGGTAAACTTCAGCAAATTAAAAAGAGCTTGGCTCGCCATTAATGCTAAGCGGGTTAAAGATCCTTGTGATGTCATTTATGGTAACGGACACTGAGATATAAAATAATATTTAGCTCGATTTAGACAATCTCTAAAGCACACAAGATACTGCTTTCTCATCTGAAATATTTAATGGCAATTGCTACAGGATCTTTTTATTCTCATCTGAGAATTTTTATAAAGCTGTGGTTATTGTACAGTTTCACACAAATGTTATTGATTATTAGTATTCATCTATGTGACCTTAATACATCTAGGAGGATGGGCACATTTTCATTAGGGTGTGAGATGTTCACTTCATAATAGCATTAAAATATATAACAACTTGGATTTTTTTAATATTTCTTTTAATGGAAAAAAACTTAAGTTAGCCATTTAAAGCATTCTTAAAGGAAATATTATTGCAGTAGTGAAGAACACAAGATGGTAGAACCAGCGCTGTCTTGTATGAAATACTAGAGCAGGTTAGATTTAGACCAATGCCTTTGTTATGTATTCACACATACCTTTTGGGCCATTCTCCAGCGCTTCTTCTGCAGCATCCGTTTCCAGTTCTGTTTCCGTACTATCTATGTGAGGGTGACTCTGACCATTGACTGAAGGGGCATCACCAGACATAACACTTGCAGAATTCATCTTGGAGGGCGAGTTTACTGGGGAACTAGTTCCACCAAATGCAGCTTCTTGTTGCTTCTGTAATGCAGCCTGTGGTTAAAAAACAAAATACAATGCAGCGTATGATGTACGGAAAGTCTAATATCATGCAACACAAGCATGATTTATTGTATACTTCTTGCATATGTACTCTAATTGGCACGAACAGAACAAATTAATTGTGTCAAACAACTTTTCCAATTTAAAAATTCCAGATTTTTTTTATTTTTTAATTACACATAATATAATTGCAATTTGTAGCTATTAAAAAGTTTTAGTGGAAATGTTTAACAAAGTTTGACATTTGGATATTTTAAGTGTGAATTATGTATAAATGAACTGATTTTCTTTTTTTTTTAACTATGTGACTTCTAATTGTTAAGTCTCATTATTCTATTCTATACCAAATGGAAATGCCCTTGTTTATCACACCCATTGCAAGAGCTAATTAGCGGCCCTTGATAAATAGTAAGAGGGAGATCCTTTAGAAAATTTGCTTAAAATACCTACTACCTTTTAAGATCAATTATTAAAACAAAAATGTTTTAAATTACAACGACTGCAATTATATTAATTTCTATCTGTATTGTTAAATTCTGCAATACCCAGGGCCTTTGCTGGGTCATGGAGTGAAAGAAGTCAACTAGAGGTGACAACTCTGGTAAGCTTAGACTAAATACTGCTTACTTATAACATACTGAATCCATGTTCTCCGGAATTCATCCTAATACTTTTGATCTGGGAACCTAACTATCATACTACCAAGGGCTAGAGAAATACTATTAAAAGTATGGGGAGCTGTGTAATCATGGCAGGCAATTGTGGCGAGTACTGAACAGGCCCCTATCCCCTATACTTTACATACATCCCTGCTATTCATTTATAACACTGTTCCTTCCTCTGCTTTGTTTCTGCTTTTCTGGATCAATTAATAAATTAATAAACATATTGCAAGGATCAAAAGTAGATCTAAAAAGTCTGATCTTGATGGACTAGAAGTTTTTTTCAACCTTAATTACTATAACTGTGTAAATATGTACCAGGGAAGCACGGGAGGAGTTCTTTGGTTTAAAAAGCTGCATTTTAATTTTACAACACAATGCCAAATGAGAAAATTCCTGGTTAATTCCCTAAAATTGACTTTCCTTTCCTTTTAAAGTATGTGTAAGGACCTTTGACTTTTATCTATCAGTTTTCAATAACTACCACAAGACATTTAATAAATTGCTCTACAGTATTAGTGGAAGGTTTATTTTTTCCGCTGTCTATCACTTCCAATACAGGTTTAGTTAGTTATTAGACAACCCCTAGAAGATGAAGGTATATACAGGGGCTGCTCAGTAAGCCCTGGCAGTCTACTTACAAGATTAATAATCTCCAACACAGAGAGATTTTGTATACAATATGGGCCTCATTCTATTGCGATTTGGCCAATTGAATAGGGCTCTAAATAAGCAGATAACATATTTTTTAAATAAGTTTTTAGTTAGTGAAAACCTTGCTTTTGGATAGATGCTTTTTAACTAAAAACTTCTTTAAAAAATATATGTTATGTGCTTATTTAGAGCCCTATTCAATTGGCCAAATAGCAATAGAATGAGGGCCTAAGTCTGGTGAGGGAAACATGGTTGACATACACAATATTTTAGGTTCAACTTAAATTGCATTTGAAAGAGCAAGTGACCTGGGATCATATATAGGACCATTCTCCTTTATTAAGATAGAAAGTGGGGAAACGAACATTCGAATGCATCATGAGTTGACAGATTTGCTAAGTAGTGCTATTTCATAAGGCACTTTAGGTTTAAATATTATCTTCCAGCAGCCAAAGTGTATATCATTACTGAAACATGTAAACCTACCAATTTCAAAAAACATGACTGTATATTCTCTCTGGCAACCTTTGGATTGATTATTCTTTAAATGTTTCAACTCCTAGCTCTTCTGTTTGGCTATAGCATAAATCAAGATAATCCAATCTATAAACTAGAACTTTGTCATTAACCTTATACGCTCTGCCTTTAATAATAAAATATTATTATTCTATTAATATATTTGGTCAAATATTGTTTAATCACTTAGACATCTTTGAACGTCCTGGATACTTTTTCAAGCTCCTCCACGTTCCACATACTGTGCCTATTTGGGTTTTATGGTTAGATCCCATACAACTAATACCCTCTTGCTAATGTATGTGCTCTTGTTTTGGATTATTAATGTAAATAACTAACAGTAAAGTCATATTTGCCCCCTCAAAAAAGGTAAAGATTTTACTCACTTCTTTATTGCTCATTTACACACCTCTAGGGTAATGCAATTTCAAGGTTTCATTCTCTCCTAGTGTGTCATAACCTGCTGCATTGTTTACTTACGAGCACTAATATGTCCTTTTGTGCTAGCACAGTATAAATAGAAAAGCTCCTCATGCACCTTGTGCTAGAAAAAAAAAAAAAAAAGATAGCTGCTGCCGTCACTAGTAAGTAATGCATCAGATTACGGCACACTTGGAAGGAGGAGAATTAAGCAAAGAAAATGAATTAACCTTACAAGTAAGCAAATTAATAATAAAAGTAAGCTACAATATTCAAGCCTGTGTGTTAACATGCCTAAATATTTTACTATTACAACATTTTACATTTAGATTGAAAATAAATTATTAGTGTTCTTATTAGACTATGAGTTTGCAAGTTTTCAATCTTGTATCGGAGATTTGGGGAAAAAACTATGGACACTGGAATTTAAGTTAAAAAACAGGGCCCTCCATCTTTTGCAACATGTCAATACTGCTATTGTTTTTTGCCTTTGTTGTAACCCATGTATGGCGTTACGGAATATGTTGGTGCGTTACAAATAAACGATAATCATATTATTACATGACTAAAGTTTTAAGACAACTGTTCCCTTTTTGCTGTCGATACGTCCTCATATAGACCCCAACATCAAATTAAAATGTTCTCTACTTCTTATGCTTGCATTAAAGTATAGCACTACTTAGCAAATTAGTGATTCCACTTACCTGCTTCCTCTCAAAACAACTGTGTATTGTAAGTTGTTTGTATTATCAGTATGAAATTTCAAGAGAATTGAAAGCAACAAAAAAAGAAGAGCAAGTCAAATATCATACAATGCAAATGTTATATAGAGAGAGTAGCTTCCTTGTATCGTGAGTGCTCATGCCATGGGCCCGTACCTGTTGTTGTGCCAGCTGCACCTGATACAGCTGTTGCATGTACTGTTGGTAGTGCTGCTCCTGCAGCTGTCTGATCAGGATTTGCTGCTGCTCGTAGTTTCCTGGGTATTGCTGGGCTGCATACTGCTGGAACTGCATTGCCGTCTGCGAGTTCAAAGCTGCCATTATCTGCTGCCTGCAGGGAGCACATAGAGGGCAATTTACTCCTGGTAATCTCACTGGCGCTGAGATCATAATAGTATACTATCATTATATACATACGCCCCATGATGCATGACTGTCAATCAGGGCATAACAACACTTAAATGCGTAATATTCTGAGCCTACTGGGAAAATCTAAAAAAAGTCAGTATTTAAAAATTATAAAAAAAAATCTAAAGTGGTTGCATAAAAGGCTTATTGTGCCCACTGGCTTCTGCATGAGTAATTAGCAGATTGCCGAGTATAGTATTGTGAGGCTCTAGGGCAGTGCTCCTCAACTCCAGGGCGCACCAACAGTTCCCATTTTAGGTACATCCCTGCTTGAGCACAGGTGAGCTAATCAGAGACTTAGCAGGTGGTTAAACAGGATTACTGAGCCTCTGTTAGCTCACCTGTGCTCAAGCAGGGATATACCTAAAATGGGAACTGTTGGTGTGCCCTGGAGTTGAGGAGCACTGCTCTAGGGGGAAGGCTGTGATAAATAGCACAGCTTTCTCCTGGACTCCGATTACACTGCACTGACTCATTAACCCATAGCTTTACTGTTTAGGTGAGTTCAGTATTTCATGCCTGCACAGATAGTTGTGTAGTTGGTTACATTTTTGTTTGCTGGGATCACTGCAAGGAGTTTCTTAAAGCACCCACCAGAGCACAAACTCCCTGCACTGGTCTGCATTGTTTAAATTCCAGAGAGACAAGAGAGCAGAAACCTTAATTTTCTGCCTGCAAGAAAAAAAATAGAACCTGTTCCCTGAAAACGGTAAATATAAGCAGTATAATAAAAACCTTACCATTGACTTAAATGTGGGGACATGCCCCTGCAACCTGATTGGTTGCAGAAAAGAGACAGATGTGGAGCAGTCTGGGCAGTTATAAAATAAAAGCTGCTTTTGTATGTTTGGATTTCTCATGTGAAAAATAAATGGGTTTAAAAAAAAAGTTAAAAAAGTACTTCAACGTGAGATATTTACTGTGGTGTGGTCCAAGTTGTCCTGAATTAAGTGCCCCTTAATTACTTGAAAATATATTGTCAAGAAAAATGGAGATTGTGTGCGTTGTGTACATTCAGTAAACTGGTTTTACAAAAGGGAAAATGCAGAGAGGGAGATATCCTACAGTAAAGTTGTTTTTGCATAGGATTGTGGTTGGTAGAGAGCCGTTAAGTCAACTGGCATTTAAGGGTTATGCCCTTATGTGTTGGGAAGCTCCATCAACGAGGTGGATACTCAGAGAAAAGAATAATTGCACATAAAGGTTAATGTGTTAAAGGCTGTATTTATTGTTTTATTTTCTACACATCTACACAGCTCTTTATCAATAAAGCTTATTGAAGAGCTACACTTTATCGAATGTAAATAACCACAGTACTCGGGTGTGTACAATAAAGCTTATTGTACCCACAGGGACACAACGGTCCTTTACATTTGATAAATATACCATGTACTTTATTTACACATGAACTGCATCACAGGCCCTGCTCACTCCAGGATTAGAGATGTGAAAAAAAAATAAACTACCAATCTCACAAAAAGTCGAATACATTTAATGAATTAATTTTCAATCTCATATCCTTGAAACAAAGAAGCTTGCCCCTTCTTATCTTGTAGTTGCATACTTACTTTTGCTGCTCCATGCGAAACCTCTCATCCTCTGCTCTTCTCTTTTCCTCTTCCTCACGCCTTAGTCTCTCCTCCTCCTCCCTCCTTCGCTTCTCTTCTTCTCTCTGTAATCGTTCCCGTTCCTCTTCCTCTCTCCTTTTGCGCTCTTCCTCTTCAAGCCTGTTGTACACAGAAATATGGGGATTTAAAATATTGTTCTGTTGCTTTTAAATCGGCTTTTAGTGTACCCTTTAATAGAAACATGGTCATGGTTATGATGTCACCATTAACAGAGAAGTTGCTCAAAAAGAAGTTTAAATTTGTTTGTCATTGGTCTACATTTTATTAAATAAAAAGTAACACCAGACAACACTAATGAAATAATAAAAAAACAAAGAAAAATAAACAAACAAAATACTGCAACAACCTCCATAAAAAAATAAAGGAACAGGTGTTTTCCCTCACCGAGGGATGGAGAGAGCCCTCATTTTACTTCTGGCTCCTGAAGATTTTAGATGGATAATTTGTCACTAAACAGTTATATAAATTGTTCTCCACTGCTCCCTACAAAATGTCACGACCCTAAACTGCAAAGTTTAGGATTAATTCTCTTGTTAATGTATAATTGTTTCGATTTATTTATTTCTGCCTATTTCCCAGTTGAAGTTAAAAACAAACAACGGCACAATATTCAAAATTTGCAGGAATACCAAAAGCTCATGTGGGGGGGGGTTGCATTATTCTAAATCTCAGATAATTGTTGTTTGTATATTATGTATAGTATATTATTATTATATTAAGTTAAATAGGAGAGTCAAAATTTCCTTCAAATATCGACTCTCCACGATTATCCATGACGGGTGTATAAAATCTTATTGAGTTATTATGCACAATGTTGTACTGGTAACACGCTGAACATGACATCAGTATCATGATGCCCTGTATATTAATCTTGTAACGTCCAATATTTGTAACCGGAAACCTCAGAGCTAAAACCATTCATACAGTTTATTTATATCTTGGTGTGTGTCAGTAATTCAGGAAATAAAATGTAATAAAAGCTGCATCTGAGCTGCTCATGAGATTAGGTTCTGCAGCTGTTATTTTACAAGGTTTGCTTCTTTAGGTCACAATCATAAAGATCAATTTCTGTAATACATTGAAATTACCATAATGAGTTCATGGAAGGTGAACTTAATTAACATTTGACCCCCACACTGCAATGTAAACATATTGCTTGCACTGTGATCAATTCTAGAAAATTGGACGCTCATGGGTGATGCAGCTGCTAAAGTAGTTAATTGGTCAGTGTTAAAAAAAAAACAACTTTAAATATGAGTTTTTATGTATTATTTAAAAGGAACACAGGTCCCATATTTACAATGTGCTTTCGAAGAACTCTGTCAAAAAGCAGCCCACCCCTCATTATAAACCACCTTTAATTGACACTGTACTATGCACAGGGCTGTGTGGTTTCTTTCCAGTGTGGAACACTCCCCTAGTAATCTATTTTGTGACATGAGAGGGAGCCTTAGAAACTAAAAAGAAGTCTGTGAACTGCTTTGCAGAATGATTTAGATGTCCATAAAATAATAGTATAGTTTGTGTGTCGGCTACTTTTGAATTGTGTTGAATTTCTCCATAAAAACATAAATTGAAAGATAAAATGTGAACTTCTTAATGAGAATATTTATAGTACTGTTGACACAAATTTCTTTGACTCCCTTATTTCTGATTGTAAATAAGTATTTAGTATTAAGAATGAGAACTGTGTTTGAGGATTATTTGTTTTTATAAGAACCACCAACACAAAATAAAAAAATGAGTGTGGAAGTTTTGAAGTGAGACTCATTATCATGGAGGAATACAATTGTAACCGTTACCTCTTGCGTTCTTGCTCCTCCTTCTCTATTTTATGGGAAGTGACGTATGTAGAGAAAAGGTGGCAGCATCTGTTCAGTAGCGCAACAAACTCTGTCATGGCCTCCTGTTTCTCCATGTTTCCCAGAGCAGCCCATTCTTTCCTGTTAGAAATAACAAACATTGAGTTGGCAACAAGACAGAAAGTTGGTCATCCTGGCTATAAAAATACTATTCGGGAAATCAAACAGTGTTGTCTGATGTAAGTGTACATCTGTGTTATTACTATGATGTCATATACTGCTATTACTGCTATTACTACTATTAATAAGATACTACTCTCACTAACATGGAGCTTACTAGGTGAGAGAAAATAGAAAGGTTCAACTTACTAGTGAAAATAATTTACACAACAGCAGACATAGCCCATAGAAACCTAGCACTGGAAGCCAAAGAAATGCTTGGCCTACATAAAAAAATAGAAAATAGACTGCCAGCTTCAGGATAGCCATATGCCATCACTTCAAGGTCTTCTAAGCATATAACAAGAAAATCTTATTGTTGAAATGTGAAACTAGACAAGCATCATGGCCCCCAAACAGTAAAAAAACAAAAACAAACAAAGCACCCATTTATGTAGCAAAAGGTAAAAAAAAAATAAAAAAAATATATATATATTTGTAGTTATATTTGTATTTTTTAGCAAAAGTTGAACTTTTATTATGTTTATTAAATATCTACTGACATTACTCATTGGGTAAATAATTGGACTCTGAGAGCTTGGCTTAATTTCCATTATGATACAGTAGGTAACCAAATACCTATTTCTGCTTATCATGTGGTTACTAGACTTTAACAGTAAATCCTAATCAATTTGTATGTTAGTAGGTCTTTTTTTATTAATGTTTAAGTAAACAATCCAATTGAACTACCTAGAAAGACAAATTCACATTAAAAGGTTGTTGTTTTTTAAATACAACATGATTACCTTGTACTACTCTGATAGCACAACAAATCTACATTTCCACTCACACAACATATACAGTACAATAATCACGCAAATTTATAGTGATTAAACATTTGCAAAATCCTCTCCCCAAGGCCTACCATGGCACTACATCTGCAAAATCCAATTAAAATTTTAGATGAAAGGCAGATTAATTGGACTGTATAATGTGGTACTAAATATATTAACTGTGACATGGGCACACAGTTTGATGCAACCATCACAAAATGGATTCAAGAGAAAAATAAAATCATCATCAGTTTCACATAATTATGTTAAATTGTCTAAAAATTTAAAAAATCCTATTAAACGGTTGATGGGATCTGCAGCAAAGCTGGATGTTTAGCTTCTAAAGTCACAACTGCATCCCAAAATGCTTAAGTATTTTACACACTGTAGTTCATTTGCTCGCCTCTAGGGGTAATTCATTTTCAGTGTTTCTGCCTGTTTCAATCTGCTGCACTGAT
Organism: Discoglossus pictus; assembly: GCA_027410445.1. Taxonomy (NCBI): domain Eukaryota; kingdom Metazoa; phylum Chordata; class Amphibia; order Anura; family Alytidae; genus Discoglossus; species Discoglossus pictus. The sequence goes on along the minus strand of CM050165.1, from coordinate 24,592,866 downwards.
TACTTGTGGGGGTGTGCAGCACTGCTTTGCTCTAGCATAAAGCTCCCAGAACTTCACATGAATGGTTTGCACTATATTACAGCAAGTGTTGCCCCCTGCACAAGTAAACAATGCAGCAGATTAGGAACCAGACAAAGACACTGAAAATGGATTATCTGCAGATGCATTAAAAATTGAGTAAATGATTTAAAAGTTTTTGGGTGCAAATAATGGCTTTAACATTTTACGGTAATTACTCTACATTGACATAAAACGCAGCAGTGTCTCTTTAATATAAGCTTTTCATGCAGAAGTACATATGACATGCTGTAGTGAAGTATTCAGTTATGTAATGTCACTAAGTCTAATGGAAAAGGATACTCTGTCATGTATAACCTGGGGGACATTGTCATGGAGACATCTGTACGGTTTCTTTATAGCATTAATGTAAGTGCTTTACCTCCTGTCATTGCCCAGCACGTCAAAGAAGCCAACCTCGGGGCATGTGTCGGGATTGTAAGGTCCTAGCAGGACTTGCTTGTGCAGTGCCACCAGTTTGAGTTTCTCTTCATACGTCGGGTGAAAGGCCTTCCCGTCCTTGTCTGTGAACACAAATAATTCTACGTCAAACAGGAGCTTTTATTACATTATTTATTAAAAAAAGGGTACAATATATTAAATATAAATTATGCTGCTAAATCCACTCTTACCATTACTCGCCTAAACTACTGCAACTCACTCCTCGCAGGCCTCCCCATCACATGCCTGTCTACTCCAATCCATAATAAAAGGACTCCGCTAGACTCATCTACCATACTCAACGCTCTGCAGCTCCTCTGTCAGCCACTCCACTGGCGTCCCGTAAAACCACGACGTGACTTATAAATCCCTCAACAACATTGCACCCTCTTATATCTCTGTTCTTGCCTCAAAATACTCCCCAACTGCCCTCTTCGCTCTACTAATGACCATCTTATCGCCTCCTATCTTATCGCCTCCTATCTTATCGCCTCCTATCTTATCGCCTCCTATCTTATCGCCTCCTATCTTATCGCCTCCTATCTTATCGCCTCCTATCTTATCGCCTCCTATCTTATCGCCTCCTATCTTATCGCCTCCTATCTTATCGCCTCCTATCTTATCGCCTCCTATCTTATCGCCTCCTATCTTATCGCCTCCTATCTTATCGCCTCCTATCTTATCGCCTCCTATCTTATCGCCTCCTATCTTATCGCCTCCTATCTTATCGCCTCCTATCTTATCGCCTCCTATCTTATCGCCTCCTCCCACTCCTGCCTTCAGGACTATTCTCTACTACTAATGAACTCCTTGCCCCCTAAACTATCCTCCTACCTCAAACGTTCAAAACCTCATTAAAAACTAATTTGTATAAAAAGGAGCTCACCACCTTCAGCCTTAATATGCGCAACTGCACACTCTACAGCATAATATCACTCACACCGACTATCTAAAGTGCAACACACATACACCTCCACTGCCTTACACACCGCCATATTGCATCTACCACTCTTCTGTATCACACCCAAACCCTTTAGATTGTAAGTTTTCAATCTTGTAAGGGGCTTTAGGGTAAGCACTGTGTACTTTGGTTTCAATCTCAAATACGGGGCCCTCGATCCTTTTGCAATGTGTTAAAATTGTGTTTACCTTGTTTCTTTTCTCTATTTGTGCAAATTTTAAAACTGTTAAAGAAACAATCCAATAAAAAATCCTTGTTAAAATCAATATGCACATATATTAAATGACTTATGGTAAATAAGACAATAGCTAGGATCCACAAAGGATTCCTCCTGACTGGAAGGTGAAGAAAACTTCTCAATCCCTATGTTAAAGGAATTTCTAAATTTGCTGGATTATGAATGCATCTGATAGAGGAGAATCAGTAGTGTATGAAAACATTTTTTTGTATGAAAACATCCCAAAATAAACATTAACAAATTCCCCCTGATGTTTTCTAAATCTCGAGTTGGCATGCAGTAGCTAAAATTAGCATACAATTCATAATTAGTTTTGGCCAATCACAGGCAGCTATACATTTTAATACAATGTAACAATCAATGATGGCAATTTGTGAAGGAAGAAATCATGGGATATGTAGACCCCTCCAGAAAGAGGTAGGACGAGCCAGACACTGATCTGTAGATCTCTGAATTGAGATGTTGCTCGCTTGAAGGTAAGTAAAGGGTTAAAATCCGTATTTGAAAGCATTGTTTCTATTGGTAGGTATCGGGTGCCTATGTAAGCAGCTCCAGGGGTTTGGAAAACGAGTTTTATTTTTAAATAAAACAAATTTGGATGTGTATAGAATGACTAATGTAATGTGTGGCTGATATAAGCAGCTGGTATTCATGTGTGAAAAGGGAAACTTAGCTATATAGACCTTTAACCTAAATAGTATAATTGTAACATAATACAAACGTGTAGTAAAGATAATATAATAGGCCGTATTTGCCCCTGGAAAATAAGTGCACATAAATCGTTGCCATGTGTCTATATATAACCCAAATAATGTTACCATTGTTCATTGGGTAATTATTCTTACCATCCATCTTTATATCCATTGGAGCCATTCTTTTTTGTGTGCATCTATGAGATTTAGTAATAAGATACCATGGAAAGGACCTTTTCAGCCCTATATTTACCGTATGCCATTTTGAAGAAAGACACTTGATAATGGGCAAAATATTTTTCGGAATTAAAAATACAGATGTTAATTTATAATTTAGCAGAAACATAAAATTGTATTTAATAATCTGCTTTTACAGACAAGGTGAGAATTTAGCAATCCTACATGCTTTCAATAGTACTAACGGATTTTATCCTCTTACAAGGACACTGGCTGTTAGATATACTGTAATGTGCACAATCATAGAATCTGTGTGCACACTCACACCAATGTAGAACAGTTATTATGAAAAACCTCAATCCTTCTCAATGTGAAATAAATCAGGTATCCAGTGTGCTATACAATTTTGCTGCATATTTAAGCTTGTGGGACATCCGATGTGCAAGTCGGTCTGATTGGTTGAGTCTCATATCAAACCATTTTATTACGGAATTCTGTATATTTGTAATTCTAAGTATGTTTGAAATTTGTTGTGTGAGCTCCACCCCCAAGCACCTATATAGGCAGAGCATCCTAGCCAATGAGCTGTGCGCAGTTGTGTCCTCGCAAATCAGCTATCAGTATCATAGCAGCCAGTGAGAACAGATACACTGTTGTACATGCTTCTGATTGGCCACAAATAATTATTAATGTTATACTAATTTAGTATGGAATTTCAGGGGTATTCCTTCTCAAAATCAACTGCCTGAAAACTAAAGACATTTTGCAAGTTTATTAATGTTTATTTTGGGATCTTTTTATGCAAAAAATGTTTTCATACACTACTGATTATCCTCTATCTGATGCATTCATAATCCAAGAGACTTACATATACCTTTAAGCAAAGACAATATTTTATTACTAATCACACGTTCTTCTCAAGTATATTGGGCTATTTTGTTAAAGAAGTGACAAATATTAGACAATTAAATGAAGGGTCACTGAATAAGTTCCAGAAAGTATTGTAGGATTATACCAAAGACACAGCTGGATGAATCTGGATAATACCAATTCTTCTGTGTTCTTTGAAGGCTTTCTGTACCTTAAGCTTACAAAGAAAAATAACGCTGTTGCAGGAAATCAATGAGATATTGATTTCTGTAAGTAACACTTAAACCCAACCTTTGGATGGTCCAGATCCGTGACTACACTTTACAAAGCAAATGTCATTCTTAATAGCCTGGTAAAGGAAGACACCGAGCTCTCTGGAGATCCTTAGATAACATTGAAGTCACTGTATAAATTACCATAGTACAGTATAATTGTGTGTTTGAGGACAGAAAAGCTGTGGCCAAAAACAGGTATTTTAATATAGCACACCCAACTTTATAGAAGACCTATAATATGAATAAAAAGCTCCATATCTTTTAGATTTTTTAGCAATGCCTTTAAAGAAACCCATTAGTTTTTTTTTTTAAAAGGTCACAGTCACACCAAAAGGAAGTTGATTTCATTGAAAAAAAAAAAAGGCTATTCATTGTACTAGTAGTTTCTTGCTACAGTGAATCATTCCTGAAATATTGTGAAATTATTTTGTGGCTCCGGTAAACTGGTGTGCAGCTCAGAGTGCTTGATAAGGATGGGAGATGGGTCTAACTGCCAGATAACATTGAGGGTCTTTACATCTGCAGTGAGATCAGACAGGGGGTAAGACACACACTCAACAACTTAATTTTAGTAACGGTTTTCCCTGTATCTTGAAAGGAATATGGAAGCTTTATGGATTTTACTAGCGATAATATACCTGTGCATTTATTTACTTTTATGTACTTTAATTTTAGAAAATGTGCTTGTTTTTAATGACTAAAATCATACAAATAGTCTCTGCATGGGTCTGCCCACTTCATCGTATGCAGACACAGACTATGTAGCACTTCCTGTGCTGTGCCTCATACTAACCAACCAGTGACTCAACAACATGCAGCTGAGACATTGTCTCTGATAGGCTAGGGTATTACACTGCACATCCAGCCCTACAGAGACTGTGACTGCATATGCTGCAGAGTGCAGACCCATAAAGTTAATATTTGTTTTATTGGAGACAGTAAAAATTGAACTTATAAGCACTTCTCAATAAAATTAAGTACATAAAAAGTACATAAATGCGTAAAATCCATAAACCTTCCATATCCATTTAAAGAGATAATTACAGCTGTTTATCAGGACCCCTTCTGGATCACTACCTTGTTGGGGTGAAGGGACTTGTTTACTTCAATGAAGCCGTGAGCTATACGATGTAGGGTCAACCAAGATGAGCAGAGCATAGCAGAGATGTCTGACAAATTGCTGTCCAATAGAGAAGGAACTGGCAACCCACTCCAGTATCTTTGCTATGATAACCTTATGGATAAGCACAATTATAGACATAACCATAGATGTGACTGACATGCTGTGGTCCATACAGTCACGGAGAGTCGTAAACAACAGAACGACTAAACAATTTGACAATCATTTTTTCATCATCTAAGGGACAGCAGACTTCAAGAAATAAAAGGCCTTGAAAGCTAGATTCCGACTCAGGTTTGCTTATTGCCACAACCACAAACTTCAGTCACAATATACGGTGTACAACACAAGCACAATATGGCGACAGGCAACACATTTCTAAAAGTGGTCACCAATTTATAGTAATAAATCTAGAAATACTGGGAATAAACTGCAGATAGTTGAACCTGTCTGTGACAATGCCACGGCTATATTTACACACAGCATCAGCAGCTCTTGTTACTTTGAGGCATCTCAAGTGGTTTCCTGGCTGCTGAGCCCTTAGCACTCACGTCTGGCTAGGACTACATATTATATTCTACTATTATCATGCGAAATACTGGGGATTGGCTTTTCTAATCCACTGTAAATCTGCTATTTGTGGTTTGAAACTTTGGCAATTGTGGTGTTTTTTTCTTTTTGTTTAAATATTGTTATTGAAATTCAAGAGACACAGATAATTAAATTAATATATATATTTATCTTATTTTTATTGGCATATTTACTTCAACATTTTTTTCACATTACTAAACATATGGAGTGTAATGTTTGTTCTTTTAGTTCCAACCTTTTTTTAAAGGCCCATATACCCCAACAAGATGCCCACTTTCTAAAACTTTCATCTACGTCAGCAGAGATCATACTCATCGTGTGCATGTATTGGATTTTTTTTCTTTTTACTTCATCATTTTCCAGTTTTTAGCTAGAACACTGCTGGAAACTAAGATCTGATTGCAACTTTCTTGGAAGTTGTGGTATATGTAGTTCCAATATCGCTTCTTCTGTTTTTTGGGGTGAATAGTAAAAGTTTTTGGAATAACGAGTATGTTTCTTCCCAGATGTTTGATTTTAGGAGCGTGTTTTAGGGTACCCACTCAATCACATCCTCTAGAACATGGCGTGGGCGAGTTCGGTCCTGGAGAGCCCCACACAAGTCAGGATTTGACAATATCCTGTTTGTGAACAGGTGAGTTAATCAGGATGTCTGAAGATATCCTCAAATCCTGGCCTGTGTGGGGCTCTCCAGGACAGAACTTGCCCACCCCTTCTCGAAAACATTTAACACCAGGGATGGGTTTCAAATTCGCAATCTCATTGGTGTGAGATGCCACCTTAGTAGAGTGTAAGCATTTTCTTTTAGGCTTATATTGAGAGGAATTTGAGAGGAATTTGCTGCATGTTGCTGAGAGATGGTCACTGATTAGTAGGAGACACAGCACAACCTGTACTACAGAGTCAGTGCCAGTATGAATCTGCCCTCTGCAGCTCTTGAAGACACAATTTGTATGATTTTTGGCAGTAAAAAAACACAGCTTATCATTTCCTAATAAAATAAAGTACATAAAAGCAAATAGATACATATGTATATAATATAACTAGAAAAATACAGGAAACTTCCATATTCCTTTAAGATTTTGAAATTGCTTTTTATGAAACAAAATCATTTAATGTCCTAATATTCATATGTAATGCTTTGTACGTTGTAATTTTGTTCTCAGGTTCTCTGTTGCCCGCTGTCTTACCTCTCCTTGGTTGGCCGCACGTGCTTTGTTCTTGCCGATTACCAGCTCCAAGCCAACTAAAATGCTGTTGAGGATCTTGCATGTGACTAAGAGCAGTTAGCAGTGAGAGATAAAGATAGGCAGGCAAGTAACTGCATTGAAATAAGCACATGAACTAACTACCTGTGGATTTTATGCCACCAATTGACCTGTTTTATAAGCAAATACACTGTGAACTATAAATCTTATAGAATGCAGCTCCTGGGAATATACAGCTCTTTAAAATGTTTGAATGGCTCCTCTATTTGTTATAATTATACAACCCAGGTATTGGTCAGGTAAGTAAGCAAGTGTAAACAAAGAGTTAAAGATGTGTTGTGACCATGAACTTCTTTTTCTATTTTATGTCCTATATGAACTTCTTCATTTATTATAACAAGTGGATGTGGGTGCTAAAAAAGCATCATCATGTCATAACCAACCATGAGAGCCACTTCCTTCTCTTGTTGATTCCAGTCAGCAGTTCCCTGCAGTACAAGAATGTCTTATAGATAAAGTTTGCTTTAATCGTTATTCTCCTGGCCAAGTGAGAGTGAGACACAAGCAAAGCAAACACACAAAAAACAAGCTGGAGAAGAAATAAAAGAAGTTGAGGGTTTAAATTAAGTGTTGGCCGTCACTCGTGCAGTCAAATCAGTTTTCAGTGTTTTCAAAACGTTTAATTTATGATCTTGTAAACCGGACGGTCCTTTCCCTTTTCAACTGCGCCGACATGAGCGCGCTGCCACAAGCATGTGCACTGCAGCATCACCTACCTCTGGCAATGTAGTACTATGCTTAGTTTTAAATAGATTGCACTAGGGGGCAAGCTATTTTAAAATGGATTGATGTAGGGGTAAGGGTTAGCCTACAGTAAGGGTCCTCTTATTTATTTTTACATACCGTATGTATGTTGCAATACACTACGTTGCTGGATATGCGGCGCAGCCAAAAAGGGGAAAGATTCAACCTGACCTACATTAAGAGAAAACACACACACGTATATATATATATATATATATATATATATATATATATATATATATATATATATATATATATATATATATATATATATATATATATAAATAATTAAAATAAGATAAATAAATAAAATAGACAAACCTACGTGTTGCCAGCTAAACAATAGAAGGAAGGTAGGTGTGCCAACAATATACCACCACATTTTATATATATTTTGGTATGTAGAATTAAAAACAAATGTCAAAATATACTTTTCTCTGTGTAAATTGAATTCAATTTATGTATATAATATCCTACACATCAGGCTTAACAAACAAGGACCCCCCGGCATGTAAACTTAACCACCTGAATTGTTTGGTTATTCTATCACGATCTCTATTCAATCTTATACATTGTATTCCATGAATATACAAAGAAATAAAATATGTTTTTATCATTCGTGAGATATGTTTGAAAGATTGTGTGGTTATTGCCGTTGTATATTTTGGCATGTTATTCATTGTTTGTTTATTGCTTTTATGCGACATACTTCAGTAAACACATCCAGAAGATGTGCAAGAAGTTCACTGCAAATATGTGTACGTACACACGTACACACACACACACGTACACACACACACACGTACACACACACACACGTACACACACACACACGTACACACACACACACGTACACACACACACGTACACACACACGTACACACACACGTACACACACACACACGTACACACACACACACACGTACACACACACACACACACGTACACACACACACACGTACACACACACACGTACACACACACACGTACACACACACACCTAGCCCAAAATATGGTATGTACCGCATCAAAGTAGCGGCACAGGACTGAGGTAAATGCCAACCTCACTTGGCAGATGGAGGATAGGGGGTCAAGGAGCTGCATCACATATTATTATTATCATCCTTTATTTGTACAGCGCCAAAATATGGTGTACTGCTATACAGGGGTAGAGTACAACGAAAATCACTATATTAACACATGGCAAAAAAGTGAAGGGCCCCGTCTTTGAGCTTAAAATCTTACGTACATGGTGCTTTATTACAGAGGTTCTTACAAGACTGAAAACTTGCAGACTTTCAATCTAAAGGGAGAAATATATGTTCACATATATGTTCTTCCTTTGAAATCCCAATAATGTGCCAAATAAAGAAATAAACCATTTATCACCAAACTGGTTGCAGTTACGAATAATGTTTAATAGGAATTGTGTGAGGGAGAAAGGGTCTTTTCCTGTAATTTATGCTAGAAAAAATACCCAACTTTCAATCTAAATTATCTTAACACTTCCACTTTTAACAACTAAATTGTATTTATATTTATTTCTATGTGTGTTTCTAATTTTTGTTTAGTAAGTTGGAGAACCCATCTGAGCTAGATAGTACCGTAATATCTTTACATAGAGACAAAGACAAACCTGCGCCCCAATATTCCTTTCCAGAAAGAACATATACCATGTTGTCCTGAATATATAAGCCGCACCTGTGAAATTCAAGGGGAAAAAAGATAATATCCGAATATAAGCAGTGCCGTGAAAATTGGAGAGAAACAGGCTTCCTAATCAATATCTATGGTAACTTATTTTGCGGGTTACAGGCCGAAAATCATTGCTCGCAAAACGTTACAAACGCTAAAATCGCAAATCAATTGCTACAGTTCCGCAGGCACTCACACCCGAAAACGGCAAATCTATAAGAAAATCCTACAGGTTCCAAATAGGACCCACAACTGGGTTAAATGTAGCACCTTAAATGCAAATACAAAAGCAGTACTGCACTGTAAAATACGGGGAAAGCAATGAAAGATATTATAATTAATTGAGCAACAGACTCAAGCCCGCAAATTGGCTATACATTTTTTTAAGGTAGCAAATATAAGCCCCACTCGTCATTTCCAAGCTCGGAAATCAGGAAAAAAGTGCAGCTTATATTCGTGCCAATACAGTACACATTGAGTGGCAAAAAAGAATGGCCGCCATAACTGGCAGCCAAATGCTTATATCCACCCTAGGATTGGCAGGTCCTCTTTGGCTCCAGTTCTCTCTCACACTGACTGCTAACGTGGAGCTAGATCTGATTCATAGAAAACTCCCCGCCTAATAACCAGTAAACATGGGCAGGTCCTGGTAGGGCAGGAGGAAAAGTGCTGCAGTGCTCATGTTCATCTGTTCTTGCTACTAGCATGCTACTGTATGTGCAGGGGAAATTGGGGAAAAAGATTTAAGAGGAGGAGATTGTTTTTTTTTTGTTTTCAGAAACATAATCAGCTTTCTTAAATTAACGACATATGACAACTTGCCTTAAAGAAGCAGAGTTACACCATGCAGCAAATTCCTTAAGGCAAGCTGTCATATGTCGTTAATTAATTTAAGAAAGCGGATTATGTTTCCGAAAACAAAAAAAATAAACAATCTCCTCCTCTTAAATCTTTTCCCCAATTTCCCCTGCACATACAGTAGCATGCTAGTAGCAAGAACAGATGAACATGAGCACTGCAGCACTTTTCCTCCTGCCCTACCAGGACCTGCCCATGTTTACTGGTTATTAGGCGGGGAGTTTTCTATGAATCAGATCTAGCTCCACGTTAGCAGTCAGTGTGAGAGAGAACTGGAGCCAAAGAGGACCTGCCAATCCTAGGGTGGATATAAGCATTTGGCTGCCAGTTATGGCGGCCATTCTTTTTTGCCACTCAATGTGTACTGTATTGGCCTGAATATAAGCTGCACTTTTTTCCTGATTTCCAAGCTTGGAAATGATGAGTGCGGCTTATATTTGCGACCTTAAAAAAAATATATGGACGATTTGCGGGCTTGAGACTATTGCGCAATTAATTATAATATCTGTCATTGCTTTCCCCGTATTTTACAGTGCAGTACTGCTTTTCTATTTGCATTTAAGGTGCTACATTTAACCCACTTGTGGGTCCTATTTGGAACCTGTAGGATTTTCTTATAGATTTGCCATTTTCGGGTGTGAGTGCCTGCGGAACTGTAGCAATTGATTTGCGATTTTAGCGTTTGTAACGTTTTGCGAGCAATGATTTTCGGCCTGTAACCCGTAAAATAAGTTACCATAGATATTGATTAGGAAGCTTGTTTCTCTCCAATTTTCACGGCACTGCTTATATTCGGATATTATCTTTTTTCCCCTTGAATTTCACAGGTGCGGCTTATATATTCAGGCCAATATGGTATATGTTCTTTCTGGAAATGAATATTGGGGCGCAGGTTTGTCGTTTGTCTCTATGTAAAGATATTACTATCTAGCTCGGATGGGTTCTCCAACTTACTAAACAAAAATTAGAAACACACATAGAAATAAATATAAATATAATAAGTTGTTAAAAGTGGAAGTGTTAAGATAATTTAGATTGAAAGTTGGGTATTTTTTTCTAGCATAAATTACAGGAAAAGGCCCTTTTCTCCCTCACACAATTCCTATTAAACATTATTCGTTATTTCACACAGTGGGAGTGATAAGGAGGAAGAGCATGTCTAGCTCACATAAATTAGAATAATGATAAGGGTTTTATTACAGTATTTATTCATCTGCACATGCTCTAGTGGCATCATTTCATGTGGGTTATTTGTAACTCACCAACATATTCAGCAGCGCTATACAGGTAAGTACAAGGCAAAAACAATTTAAAATCAAATGCAAAGCACCTTACAAAACTGAAACCTCATAAACTTACAATGTAAAGGGTTTGCTTAAAATATCAAGTTTTTATGCTCAATTATCTAAAACTTCCATTCCATTTTTTTTAAAGACAAAATTAACAGCAAAGTAACCCCTGAGCATAAACAATTAATTCTGTAAGAAAAAAAGAAAAAAAAATCATAATTTTAGAAGACTATGGGTGTGGCTTTTATATTGGACTACAGAACACCGCTTGTTGGCCTTGAGGCTGAGAGGGTTAGTTATCTTACATTGAGTTTCACTTCCATTTCATCCTACTAATTTCCACACCATTGTGGTAACCTTTCAGTAGAACTGAATAATTATTATCTGTATCCAAAGTCCGTGAAGCAAAATTCTAAATAAGTAAAAAAAAAAAAAAAAAAAGAAAGGCTGCTCATGTTCATCAGGGCAAACCGCAATTTCAGTTCCTGGCAAATAGATGGGGGAGAAGTGGAGGCAGTGACAGATTTTATTTTCCTGGATTCCAAGATCTCTGCAGATGGTGAATGCAGCTATGAAATTAAAAGGCATATGCTTCTGGGGAGGAAAGCTATAGCAAGTCTAGGCAAGCTATTAAAAAATAAAGATTAATCACCTTCAACAAAGGTCTGCATAGTTAAAATTTTGGTATTCCCAGTAGTAACACACGCATGTGAGAGCTGGACCATAAAGAAGACAGAGTTGATGCCTTTGAATTGTGGTGTTGCATAAAACATCTTAGAGTTCCTTGGACTGCAAGAAAGTCCCGTTAATACTACAGGAAATAAAGCCAAACTGTTCATTGGAAGATTTGATCATGAGGCTGAAGCACAAATATTTTGGCCATATCATGAGAAGGCAGGATTCCATAGAGAAGACTTTGATGCTGGGAAAGATTGAAGGCACAGGAAGAAGAGGATGGATAGATGAAGTAGTAGAAGCAATGAGCTTGATTGAGCTCAGAGAGACAGCGGCTGGCATATATGCCTGGCATGCTGACGTCAATAGGGTCAGAGAGTCAGACACAACTAAACATTTTTTTTTTTACTTCTATAGATATTTTGCCCATTGATAAGCCAGGTCTTCAAGAAAGCATACTGCTGATATGAAGCTTTGGTGAATCTTTAATCCAATATTCCTGCAAGATCAGGATATTCTACATATAAGATTTAGGCCTACAAGAAATACCAGACTTACAGGGCTACTTATAACTATACAAACTGGCCTCACCTGTCCCACTAAAGACACAATTATACAGAGATCTGAGTGGCCTATTTTCTTGTACAATATCGCTTACTCTGAGCAGCCAGGATTAATTCCCAGCATAAACAAATTACCCAGCAGTGTGGAAGAACAAGATACACTTGCTGTGTGTTTGGGAGCAATCCCTCCTGGGGTTAGAGTGAATTCATTTCAGTAGCAGGTTTATGAAGTAAAATGTAAATGACAAAACGCTTTACAAAAAGAATCCAAACATGTCTAGGCTATAAACGTCCCCATGGTAACTAAACGGCGCTGACGTTCGTTGCTCGTCTGTCTGCGCTTTCTTCTTTGTGATAGCAATCCGCTGATCTTAGAGTCTGCAGGAATTTTGTCTTTTGTTCTTTATTTTAATTATTGTGGCATCATTAGCAAACAAAAACAACAGCAAAACTGGATGCTTTAAGAAGTATTAATTAGGGCAACTAAATTGTTCTAAAGCAACAAATTAAAATGATATTCTGACTATGAGGCAATTGCTTTACAGACTAAATTCCAACGGCAATTATATTAGGACTAGGCACCAAACTTGAGTGTATAATTACATAAAGTGCAAGGTATTTCGCTTAAACTGAATCCTCAAACTATCCGAGGGGATCCACTAGTTCATAAAAGCACAGCTATCATACCAATTAAAGGTATATGGAAATGTTCCTTATTCTAACTTTTTTCTAATCAAACACATACTGCTTATTTCATAAACACACATTACATTGATTTATTCTATACACACAAACTTATTATACATATAATATATACATATAATATATAAAATATACATATATATATTTTTTTTATTATTTATTTTCCACACCAATAGAAAAACTGCATCCACGTTTTTAAGCCTATACTAACCAAGTCAACAGCAGAACAATGCAGAGATCCAGAATAGCACTGCCTGAGCTGCTCCTTGCGGTGGGAACAAAAAAAAGACTACACATCCCATGATGCTTTGCTGCAGAGACTGAAGCCCTAAACATTGCTACAATGTGGTAGCTGCCTCTGATTGGCCACAACCAATTATGATTTTTATATTAATTTAGCTTGGGTTTTCAGGGGCATTCCTTCTCAAAATCAACCGTCTGAAAACTGAAGAAATTTGCAAACTTTGAGGTAAGGTTTATTTATGTTTATTTTGCGATTTTTTCATGCAAAAAATTATTCTCCTCTATCAGATGCATTCATAATTCATGAACCTTCCATTTACATTTAATATAAAAGAGAACAATGGCATACCCTTACTAGAAACCCGATATAATATTGATCTATATATAGTGGTCTGTCCTAGATGACGTACTCCTCCCCTACTTCACCCCATGTCTCCCTTCTCATAGTTGGGAACGCATATAATGTTAATGTGGCTCAGTCTTTATAGGTGGCAGACAGTTATTGAGGATTGACGGAGCAATCTCCTGCAATCAATTACACTCCCTCCTTTTATATACAGGCCAAGTGAGGATAGTGTTACAAAATATCTACACTTTAACATTGCCATATTAGTCATATATTTTATCAATTAAGATACAACATTTGTATTCAAATACAAATTCAATTCATATACCCTTAATTAAAGCAGTTCTTTCACATGTTTCTAGGCTTCTCAGGAGGTAAATGGGGTGTAATGGATATCAAGCTCCAATAAAACCTTCCATCTGTTGATCCTCTTAATATTTGTCTTTGGGGGAACCAATAGGAAACATTACAGAATAGCTCTGTAATGCATTTACAAGTTCATGTGTCTATTTGTTGGGGCAGAGACTATTGAAAACAGTATGAATATACAAAAGTTAATATTTTTTAAATTGCCTATTTTCTCCTCAAGGAGATCTTCCTTTCTCCACGGCCCGGGACACATGGCCAGTTCTGACTTGGGGTTAAATCATAATGGAGCTTGGAAGTAGGGTGGGCAAAGACATCACTGTCTCTGCACCTTGACATAATTAGCTACGACCCATTGCCAAGAGGTAACAACTGTACTGTAACCTGCTTGCTGATCCCTCATAGGCTACTGCCCAGTGACAGTGCATGAACTGTCTGAACTAGAGGAGATAAGCAGCTCTGCTTGAGGGGCAAACGGACAGTCAAAAAGTAATACAAATATTAACTTACATAAATTAAACTGCAAACCACTACAGTGGTCCTTTAAATATGCATTAAATATTTATAAACTGGTTCTTATCCAACCACCCAAATGTTACATCTAGTAAAAATGTTCTTAATCAGTGAGTAGCTTTGAAAATAACACAGCTCTAATTAATGCAATTAAAAGCAATAAGGATTTCCTTGTTTTAAATCCAGTATTATACTGGAGTATTAATAATAAGCTCTTAAAACAAACAACTTTTGAGACAATGAGGTTGCTGCGTAAACAGGATGAGTCTAAAGAGATAAAATGTCTATTCCCATCCTTCACATCACAGCTTGTTTCCCAAGAAAACAAAGTTCAATAAAAACTAAAAGATATAGAGAAAAGTATTTTCACATACTGGTTTTACATGTACAGTAAACTCCCCATTATCCGGCAGCCACGAAAAAAAAAAAAAAGGGTCTAAACAACCCTTAACCCCCCCCCCCAAATCCTCAAAATGCATTTAAAAAGGCATTAGTACCTAAACTGGGACATTTAGGCCCAATAAAAATATTTAGCCGTCTCGACCTGCCGGTTTAGCAGGAGTTCTGTGGGGAATTGATGCCGTTGCCGGTTTCTTGAGAGTCCCGGTTAGTTGAGTGCTGGATAATGGGGAGTTTACTGTATTAACATTTCAGCCTAAATACCTTCCCATGTACATGTCTGGATTTCCCAAAACGCAGTATCGCCCAATTTTATTATACAGGTACAATGTGATTTTCCGGCACCTTTGGTTACAGAGCGTTGCCAGACTTGCCATTTTTGCTTGACACCCCTTCATTGGCCACGTAATAATAATTCAACAATATTCATCTGACCACTAATTATATCTCTCCTATGTCTCAGGGATTCATAGAGATTATAAGTAGCAAGTTTACAATCTTGTAGGATGCTTTGCAAAAAAAAGCACTTTTTACAAAGAATCTAAGCTCTAAACAGAGACCTCCATTTTTGTTCGGTTGATAATTTTTTAAATTTTCCTTATTCTTTTCCCCTGTACAGAACTACGGAATATGTTGGTGCATTCAAATAAAAGTTAATAAGAGAGACTTAAAGCAGATATTAAATGTAAATGAAATGGTTAATGAAATACAATATTACATCAGAACTAATCTGATGTTCTTGGAACTTCAAGTACTCTCAATGTTGTCCGGACTAAACGAGGAGCCGGACCTTCAGTTGTCGGTGTTGTTCCTTTCTCTATATCATTTTTACAGTTTCTCTTTCACTCGATACAATAGAGTTTTCATGTGTAGATATAAAATATATCTAATGGATACAATTTACATTTTATTATGTCGCATCCGCCTGTGTAATTAATTAGGATGGCTCATTGCCACTCCTGAGAGATATTCTGACGCTTTTTATACCATCTTGGCATTTTTAGCCAGCAAAATGTGCATTTTTCCTTCATTGCTGTGTTTTATGAAATCCGTTCTCTCCAAAGTATCTCCTTTGTTTTTTTCTCATATTGTGAGCAATGGATGAAGAAGTCTCTCTCACCTTTGCTCGCCTTCTCATCCCTCCATAGTACACTCTAAGCCAGCTCCACTCCCACTCTGTTGCCAGTGCCTTTCTTCTCTTATAAGCTTCTTTCTTATCACCCCCTCTATTTTTACCATCCTATGGAACAGTCTCTCTTAGGCGATTAGACAAACAGACAAAGCAAATCCAATTCTGACCCAAAAAAAAACAAAAACGAAACATACTTATGGCAAACTATACAATTCATTAAAAACCAAAAGCATATTGTTCATTTTTCTACCATGACAAGTTATGGAGAGCTAGGAGAATAACCCATTGGACTCAGAATAATGGACCTAAGAATTTCCTATTCTTAGCATCCAGCTAACTGTTAGAAGGACTCTGTCACCCCAATAAGAAGTTGATTTCATTGTAAGAGCAGTTTTTTCCCTATAGTAAATCATTTCTGAAAAAAATATTTGATTTTGTGGCTCCTGTGTGATAATGTGAGTCTCAGAGTACTTGATAACGGTGGGAGAGGGGTCTAACTGCCGGATAACATTGTAGCCCTTTGTTTTGTCCACTACAGAGACAGATAAGCAGACTAATTCTAATTAGCACATCAAAGCAGCTAATATGAGTGAGCTGCTCATTTGCATAGAAATACAAAAACATGGAATTTCCCAGCATTTATTCACTTTAGAAAAAATAAAAAAAGATAACACAACATATAGCCATTTATAAATGCTCTTTAAGTAGAATCTAAAAATATAACTTGATTTTTGCGTGAGACAGTCCTTTTAATTCAAAACAAAAAAAAACTCCACTATGAAACATTGAACTGGTATACTAGGTACACCCATCTGACCGGTGTCTTGCAGTAATATGGCAATATCATTCTCAGCTATTCTATATGGTCATGTTTACATTGGAAGCTCCTCTTTGTAGTGAAATATATACCTAGTAACACTGGATTTAAATGGCCGTTGTAAAGGCCCATAGTTATGGTAAAATAATAAAGTACCAATAAGAATCGAATAGCTGCAATCAATTATAAAGTGATTTAGTAATAGAAAAACAACACTGAATTTACTACATGTTGGCGGTCACTCTGTTCAAGAAATGCTCCAGTAAGACTGGTCTTCTTACCAGCGACTCATTGCATTATTACTGGATTAATGGCTGCTGAGGTAATATTACAGTCTGGCAATTAAAAGATGCCCCTTCTGAATCGCTAACTTGTCATGGTGAAGAGGCTTGTGTACTTCAATGAAGCTGTGAGCTACATCATGTAGGGTCACCCAACACGGCCAGGTTATACTACAGAGATCAGGCAAAGTGCATCCATCAGAGAAGGAACTGGTAACCTACTCCAGTAACTTGGCCAAGAATACCTTATGCATCAACACACAAACTCGTCACCTCCTCTCACTCCCGTGTCCAGGAACGCCTTGCCTCGCTCCAGCAGAATACCCTTTTGCCTCAAAACATTTAAAACCTCACTTAAAACGCAAATATTTAAAGAAGCGTATCGCCTTCCACCCTAACACACTTATCACCTCTCTCTCCCTCTTTTACCACTCACTATACCTTAGATTGTAAGTCTGTGAGTTTCTATCCTAAGTACTTTGGGAATGCACCATGGACATTGGACTCCTAGCTCAAAGACAGAGCCCTCCTTGCTTTGCTGTATGTTAATTTGTATTTATCATTGTCTGAACTTAATTTATGTACAGCGCTACGGAATATGTTGGCGCGTTATAAATTAACTATAATAATAATAATAATAATAATAATAATAATAATAAGGTCACGGAGAGACGGACACAATAACAACAACAGAGACCAGTCTGGTGCGAGGCTCTTATGAGCTGAGTGACAGCCAATTGAAATAAATTTAAAATGTGTTACTAGTACGGTACTAAATGATTTTTTAATTTTTTTTTATTAACTTCTAATTGCAAATATTAATTTTATTGGTATTTCACTTTTCTACCATAAATGGGACTTCTGAGGTGACTCTTTATTGCATGCCATATACACTGGTCAGTTCAAAATTATACGTTGTACTGAGACTGGCTGGACATAAACTAGGACATTTCTTCGGCACTCTTGAAGCTTATTTTGATAACTACTGAAAGGGACATGTAATTAGTATGGTATACAACATATACTACAAATATACACAGTTATCAAAATACATTTTAAGCAGTCCCTACAAAGATTATAATAGTGACAATGCAAATCTGTATGGCAAATACACACAGAAAGGAAAACTAAAAACATGTGCAACAAAAGCTTCTTATTTTAGACAGTAAAATGACTCTAAACTACTGAATTATAACAGAATGTATAAAAATACTGACTGTAATATTCCAGAACAATTGTCCATTCAATCTATCCATTGCACTTCCTTTCATTCTCCTCAGTGATGAGGTGGACATGGGTGTGAAGACAGGAATGAGGAAGGAATGACTGTCACATGGGGGGTGTGACACTTGAAAAGAAACAGTGATACTTAAGTACTAGATATAAATATGTAATGTAATTCAAAGAAGTATCTAATGACATGTTTCCAAAGCCCATATAAAGCATTACTTAACAAATAAATAAACAAGATCTTTGTTTTTAAGACTGAATGGGCAACTTACAAGTGTAATTTATTATTCATGTTATTAATTGGTTAATGTCACTTTCCAGACATTATGTACCCAGAACCATCACATCTGCAGGAAACTATTATGTGCAAAACCTTGCGACGAAACTACTAAATGTAAATACAGCTTCATTTCAGAGTAGAGCTTTAAAATTACAGATTTTAAGGAACATTTTTTAATGTTGTATCAGAAAGAGGGTAATTGTTACTGTGTCCCAAAGCGGAGCAATCTAATGCAAATGAATATTTATTCACTAGACTTGTCCATCAGTTAATGAGATTTTATATATATATATTCTTAAAATTTAAGAAAATGGGTTTATCATCTCTGATTAAATGCTATTATTCTTACAGAGATGGTATAGCAGCAAATAAATAATGATGCTCTATATAAACTGACAGAAAAGCTCTAATAACCCCATTAGATGGAATTAGATGGTGTGATAAATTGTCCATTCACACAGCACAGTCCTGAGCGTCTTCTAAGTTTGTAGGGCTAGGTTTTAAAGTGTACACTTGAGGAATATCTTAAAGAGCTCATTAACAAGGGAAATTTTGTATTATGCATTCTTATAAACTGTACAACACAAACACACACTTAATCCAGGCCAACATATGATGTAAACATTACAGTGCAGGTAGATAGGGATCTGTCAGCAGATCCCTTAGTAATGTAAGATTATTTAGAGAGACAATCAGTACAACGTGTTTAACCTGGATGGAGCTTTACATCTCATTGTTCTGAGAGAATCGGATGTCTGACTGCGCAGGACTTTTTGCAGGTGTGGGAAAGAAATGATGCATATATAGGTTGGACAAAATGTTTAAAATGTGACTGTTAGGAAGCGAACACCACACTGGTAGAGGGGTAGATTATGTCAGGATGACTACAGAAAAACTACATTTCATGTCACCAAAGTCTGCTTTCCCTGCATTATTAGGATGCACTATAAAACCATAAGATCTGTAGAAATGGCTTAAGACACTGGTCGTTGCGAAGATGAATATTAGGTTCTCAGACATGGGCAGGCAGCTTCTAATGCCCCAGCCGCGGCTGCCACCTCCTAATGCCCCAGCCGCCACCTCCTAATGACCCAGCCACGGCTGCCACCTCCTAATGACCCAGCCACGGCTGCCACCTCCTAATGACCCAGCCACGGCTGCCACCTCCTAATGACCCAGCCACGGCTGCCACCTCCGGGGCTGCCACCTCCTAATGCCCCAGCCGGGGCTGCCACCTCCTAATGCCCCAGCCATGGCTGCCACCTCCTAATGCCCCAGCCATGGCTGCCACCTCCTAATGCCCCAGCCATGGCTGCCACCTCCTAATGCCCCAGCCATGGCTGCCACCTCCTAATGCCCCAGCCATGGCTGCCACCTCCTAATGCCCCAGCCATGGCTGCCACCTCCTAATGCCCCAGCCATGGCTGCCACCTCCTAATGCCCCAGCCATGGCTGCCACCTCCTAATGCCCCAGCCATGGCTGCCACCTCCTAATGCCCCAGCCATGGCTGCCACCTCCTAATGCCCCAGCCATGGCTGCCACCTCCTAATGCCCCAGCCATGGCTGCCACCTCCTAATGCCCCAGCCATGGCTGCCACCTCCTAATGCCCCAGCCATGGCTGCCACCTCCTAATGCCCCAGCCATGGCTGCCACATCCTAATGCCCCAGCCATGGCTGCCACATCCTAATGCCCCAGCCATGGCTGCCACATCCTAATGCACCAGCCATGGCTGCCACATCCTAATGCCCCAGCCATGGCTGCCACATCCTAATGCCCCAGCCATGGCTGCCACATCCTAATGCCCCAGACATGGCTGCCACATCCTAATGCCCCAGTCATGGCTGCCACCTCCTAATGCCCCAGTCATGGATGCCACCTCCTAATGCCCCAGTCATGGCTGCCACCTCCTAATGCCCCAGTCATGGCTGCCACCTCCTAATGCCCCAGTCATGGCTGCCACCTCCTAATGCCCCAGTCATGGCTGCCACCTCCTAATGCCCCAGTCATGGCTGCCACCTCCTAATGCCCCAGACATGACAAGCACCTCCATTTTCAGACATATTTATACCCACAGCGGTTACCATCTCCTCTACCGTTTACCTTTGAAGAACTTGAGTGCCAGCCCGTACAGCTCCTCCAGGCTGAACCCCCAGCGCTGCTCCATATTCAGGGCCTCGCATTTGTCTTCTTCCTGCGCCTCTCCGCTCCCGTCCTGCTCCGCTTTAGGCCTGGCATCGCCAGTCGTGGGCCTGGCTTGCTCCTCCGGGTCAGGACTGAGTGTCAAACCGTCTATAGACACCTCAAGTCGCTCAGCGCTACTCACCACCGCCATCCTCACTCAGCGCCGGCCACGTCCCGACTTCCGGCTCCAGTCTCCGTATGACGCGAGAGCGAGCACGTCATCTCCGCCAGAGGATGCGCGGAAGCACGCAGCGCGTGCACGCCATGTCAGCCCTGTCAGCTCTAACGCTCCGCATTTTTTTTCTTTCAATAAACTTTATAAAATTAACAAACTATATTAAAAGAGTTCACAAAGTGTAAGAGAATGAATGAGTAATTTAGGCATCACAACTAGATCAGTTAATGAAACATTTGAATGATATAATAACAGTTATTAATTAATTTTATATTAAAAATGTGAAAAAGTAAATTTCTTGTCTTCTGTGTCTTTTTAGACAAGAAATAGTTCCATCTTAATCTCAGTGCTCAGTGAGATTTATTTACTGTTTGCTTTCTTACTAATATTAATATTGGAATATCTCGTAATCCTTGTGGAATATCTGTAGTCTTCGTGGAATATCTGGTAGACCTTGTGGAATATCTGGTAGTCCTCGTGGAATATGTGGTAGTCCTTATGGAATATCTGGAAGTCTTCATGGAATATCTGGTAGTCTTTATGGAATATCTGATAGTCTTTGTGGAATATCCGGTAGTCCACGTGGAATATCTGGTAGTCTTCATTGAATATCCGGTAGTCTTCGTGGAATATCCGGCAGTCCACGTGGAATATCCGGTAGTCCTCATTGAATATCTGGTAGTCTTCATGGAATATCTGGTAGTCTTTTTGAAAAATCTGATAGTCCACATGGCATATTTGGTAATCTTTGTGGAATATCTGGTAGACCTTGTGGAGTATCTGGTAGTCCTCGTGGAGTATCTGGTAGACCTCGTGGAATATCCGGTAGTCCTCATGGAATATCTGGTAGTCCTTGTGGAATATCTGGTAATCTTTGTGGAATATCTGGAAGACCTTGTGGAATATATGGTAGTCCTCCTGGAGTATCTGGAAGTCTTCATGGAATATCTGGTAGTCTTTATGGAATATCTGCTAGTCCACGTGGAATATGCAGTAGTCCTCATGGAATATCTGGTAGTCTTTATGGAATATCTGATAGTCCACGTGGAATATCTGGTAGTCCACATGGAATATCTGGTAGTCCTCAAGGAATATCTGGTAGTCTTTGTGGAATATCTGGTAGTCCTTGTGGAATATTTGGTAGTCTTCATGAATATCTGGTAGTCCTTGTGGAATATCTAGTAGTCCACACAGACTATCTGGTATTCCTTGTGGAATATCTGGTATCCATTGTGGAATATCTGGTAGTCTTTGGCCCCCATTCAATTGGCCAAATTATAATTACTGGAGCCCATAATGTAGGCCATAAAAGTTAGTGATATTCAATTGGCCTCTTCTAGCTACCTGTAATCCATTTGGGAGTTACAGGATCAAAATCCCGGCCTCAAAATCTCCTTCTTTGATGCTTCAAGCTTGTAAATGTTACCAGTTCCAAAAAACGCAAAATCCATATTCAGTTGCAACAATTCAACAAGCCCACAATTGCCTTCAAACCCGTAAATGGCAAATGTATCAAACATTTCTACGAGTACTAGAGAGGGTTAAACACCTGTTTGTAACACTGTAATAGCATATAAACACACAATACTGTACTTAAAAATACTGGGAAAGTAATGAAAGGCATTAGAATTAAATGCACATCAGTCTCAAGCTCGCAAATCTGCAAGTATCTGGTAGACCTCGTGGAGTATCTGGTAGTCCTCGTGGAATATCTGGTAGACCTCGTAGAGTATCTGGTAGACCTCGTGGAGTATCTGGTAATCCTTGTGGAGTATCTTGAAGTCTTTGCGGAATATCTGGTAGTCTTGATGGAATATCTGATAGTCTTTATGGAATATCTGATAGTCCACGTGGCATATCTGGTAATCTTTGTGGAAAATCTGCTAGACCTTGTGGAGTATCTGGTAGTCCTCGTGGAGTATCTGGTAGTCTTCATGGAATATCTGGTCGTCTTTATGGAATATCTGATAGTCCACGTGGCATATCTGGTAATCTTTGTGGAAAATCTGCTAGACCTTGTGGAGTATCTGGTAGTCCACGTGGAGTATCTGGTAGACCTCGTGGAATATCCGGTAGTCCTCATGGAATATCTGGTAGTCTTCATGGAATATCTGGTAGTCCTTGTGGAATATCTGGTAATCTTTGTGGAATATCTGGAAGACCTTGTGGAGTATATGGTAGTCCTCATGGAGTATCTGGAAGTCTTCATGGAATATCTGGTAGTCTTTATGGAATATCTGCTAGTCCACGTAGAATATGCAGTAGTCCTCATGGAATATCTGGTAGTCTTCATGGAATATCTGGTAGTCTTTATGGAATATCTGATAGTCCACGTGGAATATCCGGTAGTCCACGTGGAATATCTGGTAGTCCACATGGAATATCTGGTAGTCCTCATGGAATATCTGGTAGTCTTTGTGGAATATCTTGTAGTCCTTGTGGAATATTTGGTAGTCTTCATTAATATATGGTAGTCCTTGTGGAATATCTAGTAGTCCACACAGACTATCCGGTATTCCTTGTGGAATATCTGGTAGCCTTTGGCCCCCAGATTGTAATTACAGATTGTAATTACTGGAGCCCAAAATGTAGGCCATAAAAGTTAGTGATATTCAATTGGCCTCTTCTAGCTACCTGTAATCCATTTGGGAGTTACAGGATCAAAATCTCCTTCTTTGATGTTTCAAGCATGTAAATGTTACCAGTTCCAAAAAATGCAAAATCCATATTCAGTTGCAACAATTCAACAAGCCCACAATTGCCTTCAAACCCGTAAATGGCAAATGTATCAATAATTTCTCCGAGTACTAGAGAGGGTTAAACACCTGTTCGTAACACTGTAAGAGCATATAAACACACAATACTGTACTTAAAAATACTGGGAAAGCAATGAAAGGCATTAGAATTAATTGCTCAACAGTCTCAAGCTCGCAAATCTGCAATAACATTTTTTTTTTTTTACGTTTTATTTCCATGTTATATTGGTCCCAGGAATCAAGAGTTAATACATATCAGGCCACCCACATGGACTAGACCAGTTTATTTATTGATTTTTATTGACTTCTACATTTGTAGATTGCGAGTTCGATTACAGATAGTACGTCTAAACACTTAGGGCCTCATTCTATTAGCGGCCGCAGCCGTTGCGGGGCCGCAAGGACCGGCCGCAAGCTATTCGGCTATTCTATTCCTTTACGGCCGGGGGCTCCGGCAGGCTTGCGGCCGGCACCTTGCTATCTCTTGCGGCCGCTCGCGCCAGAGGAAAGCCTTTGATCTAAAACGGCCGCAAGAGTTTCGGCCGTAAGAAATTCCTGTTTGCAATTCAATTGCTCCGGGAAACCTCTCTGCAAGGCTAAAAGCGAGCCGCAGCTTACTTGCAGGAAAGAGGTCCCGCTAGCACCAACTAAGCACATAAAATAGCTCAAATAAAGCCATCCTGCACTTTGAGAAGACTATAAAGGGATTTTAGGTGTTAGAAAAAATAGCACATAATTATCCGATACTCAAATCCGTAAAATATTTTATTTGTAATATCCGTAAAATATCCATGTAAAAAGTCCAGAGTGCTTGGAGCACCTCAGACCAGCCCACGCCGCAGCCGGAAAAGAAACAGTTAATTTGAACTCGGGTTTGGGCTGATGTGCAAGCTTGAGAGTGAGTTACTTTTAATCCTCATGTCCCCCAATATGATCCCTAGCATTTACAGAGCTGTACAGTGCAGGCTTGAATTTATTTTTGCGTTTTTAGATTTCACAGCTTACGGCCGGTTCCAAGATATGCAGCCGGCCGTAAGATGAGATCCTTGCGGGGCCGTATAATAGAATCGCGAGTTAACAGAACCCCCGCAAGGAATCGCAGCCTTACGGCCGATTTACGGCCGCTAATAGAATGAGGCCCTAATTGATTAGTAGTTTAAACTCCATGTTTTACTGACATCACAATGGCAGTCTCATTTACTATTGGTTCTGTCTAAATTGTAACTTACGGGCTTGCTTAACTAATCATGATCATGCCCATGTACGGGTTCATGATTTACAGTTTTAGGCTTTAGCCCTGTAATTGCGGGCTTGAGTCAATTGAATACAGCCGGAATTGTAACAAATTTCTAACCCTGTGGAATATCTGGTATTCTTAATGGAATATCTGGTAGACTTTGTGGAATAGCTGGTAGTCCTTGTGGAATATCTGGTGGTCTTTGTGGAATATCTGGTAGTCTTTGTGGAATATCTGGTAGTCTTCGTGAAATATCTGGTAGTCATTGTGTAATATCTGGTAGTCCACGTGGAATATCTAGTAGTCTTAATGAAATATGTAGTAGTCCTTGTGGAATATGTGGTAGTCCTTTTGAATAAGTGGTAGTCTTCTTGGAATATCTGGTAGTCTTTGGGGAATATGTGATGGTCCTCGTAGATTATCTGCTAGTCTTTGTGGAATACCTGGTAGTCCTCGTGGAATATTTGGTAGTCTTTGCAGAATATCTGCTAGAATATCTGGTGGTTTTTGTGGAAAAACAATGTACTTATCTCTCTAATTCGATATCAAAAGTGGGTTCCACAACAAGTATGTCCATAAATACATTTCTCGAATGAAAATTACAATTCTGTATCAGTACTGTCCAATAATGTCTCCAATATCGATGTTATTTTACATATTCACTCCACAGACTTATAACCACAAAACTTGTTATCACCAGAGTATGTTGTGGGACTCTCAGCCCCCAAAGCCCACTTCAAATAAAAGAGAGTGTGGGTAATCCAAGTGACAATTAATACAAGAGATCTTGTTTTTTGAGGGTGTAGGAGACAAAATAATCCTCGGGAGATGCAGCTAATAGTATTTAAAGACGACTTAACTGCTTATCTACACACAAGGACACTGTATCATCCTGTTTATCCCAACAAACATATTTCTTCAGAGATGCATTTTCAAATCATTGATTATTCTACTAATAACTGACTTTTCTTATCAGGTTATACATTATATTAAATACACTTTAAAACAAAAATAGCTTATCCCCCCAGTTCCTACATCCATGCCTGGCATGGTGACATCAATCAGTTTTCTCAAGGATATCTCAAGGGTGGATATACAGAAAGAATTTATAGGGTTGTTGATTGACTTCACCATGCTAAGGACATCATGCTGAGATTTATTTGTGATCTTGCACACATGGATGCATAATATTGTATTTATTATCCCCTGGACTTCTCACAAATGGAAGAAGCTTTCTATTATTTGGAGTGGGCTTTTGGGCTGTAAGAGCTTGGAAGACCGCAACATACTCTGGTATCACCAAGTGTCCTGGATATCAATCCAGTGGAGTGAATATGCAGGGTTGCATGGATATAGGAGATTAAAAAAGAGGATATTAAATAAAAAAGAGGAGCATTTTCTGGCTGGAACAGATGGCTTTGTATTTCAATGAATGCCTCTCCCTTCAGAAGAGGGGCATTTGGAGGTCTGGGAGGGACAGAAGGATTTTGTCTTAAAAGAGGAACTGTCCCACCAAAAGAGAGACAGTTAGGAGGTATGATATAATAGCCTGGCTACTGCCATCCTTAATGAATAGCCAATACTAGCATATAGTGCATCTGTTTTCAAAAATATTTGTCCTTTCTGGTCACTTGTAATTGGAAGGTATGACTGTGTTATGTTTTAAAACTTTTATGCATAGTTTATGAACTGGTTTGTGAGAAAATATTGTGGGCACATTTTATAATTACATGAGTTTTTCCGCCAAAACTTAACATTTATATAAATTGATTTAATGAGGTATCCCAGATAGATTGATACATCAAAATAATTGCCTTCATTTTGAGATCGAACTGATTTGCTGGTCGAGCCTCCTAGAGCAGTGGTAGTCAACCTGGTCCCTATTGCCCACTATTGGGCTATTCAAGCTCTCATGGTGGGCGGTGGGGTAATCGCTAGGTGGCGTCATTGACCAGTTATGTCACACGCCAAAGACTCACAACTTTGTTAGTTGGAGAGCTGGTGAGGGAGGATAGGGACAGCAGTCAGGACCAGATCACTAGCTAGTAAGTACAGGGTGATACATAACTAGTGATTTATGTAACCAGAAATAGGGTAAAGTGTGTTACTGGGGCACCAGTGAGCGGTAAGGAAATTTTACCACAAAAAGTGGGCGTTATTAAAAGGTTGACGACCCCTGACCTAGAGGGTAGCTATGGTTCGCAGTAAAACCATACAGCCTCTCCATATACAAACACAATATCATTTATCAACCGTCTCATAAAGCTACAATTCAAGGGGACCTCTGAGCTTTTTCTGCTTAAATTGTTTCTCTTTTGGAGTGGGGCGCTAATGGTTTGTGCCACAAATAACCTTGCTACATAATGATGTAAAGCCATTTTGAGATTTCAGTTTCTCTTTGGAAAAAGTTCCTAGATGTGTGAAGCATTTAGCAAAGAAACAACATTAGTGGGTGGGTAGAGATATTGGAGACTTAGTCCATATTTGATTGAAATGTACAAGGATACAGAATATCTACATTATTCGTTTTAATTTGATTAAGGAAGTTTTTAATATAGATTTGACTCTTTCCATAGAGAGTCACATCTTATCTACTTAAATTCATATAGTAAAAAAAAAATCTTATAATATTATGGTGGATGAAGAGTAATATTTTAAGCATTATTAATCATTTTAAATTAATAATGAATACATTAATAATAAGGGAACATAAAAATATGAGATTTTACAGTTCTGGGATATAAATAAGAGGAAGATTTAAGAGTGTAGAAGAGATTATGAATAACAAGTATGCAATAAGGAGGGACCAGCTGAACCAGCCTACAAGTGATTCCCACTGGTTAGATCCTCCCCTCTGTAGATTTCTTTGTATTGGTGCTAGAGATCCCCCTTCAGGATCCGTGGAGAGCAGGAATGCAGTTCTGGAAAGTAGATGCAGGATTACATGGTAACTGGACTAGGGCAAAGTAAATAAAAAGCACTCTTTCACCCCTCAGCAATACAGCAGACATGCTTGTATAATTTCAAATTGGGTAATTCAATAAGTCAGTTTGCAGAGTAACAAAAGGTAATATAATTAAGATAAGAAAGCCAGCTAAGCTAATCACTCAGCAGTACGTCTTCGGTGCTGACTGCCCCCATTGTGGTACTTTCACAATGGGCCTCTTAGACATGTCCTAGAAAACAATAATTGGATCACAGTATATTAATTACTATGTATAACAATATATACCAATATCAGGAATGTAATCAGGATACAATGCTCAAAACACACAGATATAAGGGGTATTCACTGGGAATGAGGGTCTCCAGGTCCTAGACAATCTAGACAGGGGAGCCGTCGATATCACAGATGGGGAAAATTGGACTAGTTCACTTTGTGGAAGAAAGGCAGGTACCCCTGTACTTTATTACAGGTGTATCCCCCATCAGGGCTGTCATCACATAATGCAATAAGGTGAACTCTATGAAGATGAAGGGTGTTGTATGTTAACCTACTGCTCTAGTAATGGGATATTATCATTCCAATTGGTCTCTTGACAAATTAAATGGAAATTTGTTATAGCTAATGTTATTTGTGAGGTAATGCAAGTAACATTAGTGACTGTGTAAGCCATGAGCATGAATGCATTTTAGAGAAAATCTTATTTTAGTGTATGAAAGATGCACGCCAATAATCGTTCTTGTTCATGGCTTGAGAAGGTGGATACAAAGCAGGGCAAGCAGGACAAATCTCCATCCCTCCCCCTTTTAACTCATCAACAGACAAAACAAGATAAGTCCCCCAAAATGCCATAAGGAAGAGTTGTAGATATCCAACATAAAAGTCTTGAGGTAAAAACAGCACTGTAAATTTATTTTGTTTTCCCAAAATGCTTTTATGTTCATGGCCTACATATTTTCTAAAGTAAGTTAGTCAGGTGAAGACTTTCCCAAACTACTGTGGTCATTTAATAAACTCACTATTTTATCAAGAAACCACACAGCTCTGTACGGACATTATAGTGGGAGATTTGCCCCTCCTTCCTGTGTTGGGAGTGAAGAAGTTCCCCCCCGCCCCCCCCCACAGATTTTCTGGGCTCCTTTTCCCCCCCGCCCCCCCACAGATTTTTTTGTGCTCCTACGCCCATGCTCACAGGTATCATTTAGGACAATGGTCATACACTAGCTAATCGAATAATTTGTAATATACGGGGAAAAATCCCTTTAAAAGCCCTAATGTATGTATTGTACCTTAAATGTAGAGTTTACCTCCTAAAAGCTCACAATACTCTATGCTAAGGTCATTAGAAAGTAGAAGCTGATGATAAATAATATTTTACAGAGAATCCCTATTAGATGACAGTATTAAACATAGCATCAGCACTTAGTAACAGTAACAGATACACAGAAAGACAATAATTAGACAAAACCCCCAGGGAGCTCCCACAGGCTGGCAAACAAGATCTATGCAAAGAGAGTACATGATAATAAATTTACAGCTATATTTGGCAAGGACTTACAGCTTAAAACGTATAGCAAATGAGTGTTATGGCACCCTATCTACCAAAGCAAAACATCCCCGAAAGACCTTTATTTCTGATAAGTTTGTAGTCATGTTTTCTCCAGTTTTGTCTCTTTCTAGTACTAGAGACAGTTGTACAAATAAAGAGATCTATTTTATTAAAAGATCGCAAATGCCTCTAACCCATAAATTTGGCTGCGGGTGTTTTTTTCTCTAAATGTTTAGATGTATTCTATTGACTCTAGCTTGTAATTTACTTCCTTAAGCCTAAACCCTGCCTTTTTTAAGGAGGATTTCAGGAGGCGTGATCATGTGATCTGACAATATTTAAGCACGCTAGTAATTTACTTCTTAGACACAGCCAATAGTAAATAAGACCGTCATAATGACGTCAGTAGAACATGGAAGTTGCACGTAATCTGCAATCAGAGGCTAAAAATTAATTAGTGCCAATAAGTACTAATTACCAATCAGGCTCGCAATCTAGCACTCTACAAAATGCATTAGAGCATCTGTTCTAGTCCATGTAGTTTCATGATATGTATTAACCCTTTAAGTCCCTGAATTAATGTAACTTGGAAATAACAGTTAAAATAATATTTTTTAATTGCATATTTGTCAGATTGAGACTGTTGTGCAATTAGTTCTAATATCTTTGCATGCCTTCCTGTGCTTTTATAGTACAGTATTGTGTGTTTAATTGCTGATACAGCTCTAATAAGTGTTTGAAAGAGCCATTGTGAGTCCCATTAGTACTAATAATATTTTTAACAGAAAAGTAATACTTTTTTCAGTTTGTGGTCAGACTTTATTTGCGAGCTCGAGCTACGGGTCTATTAGAATATCGATTTGTGTAACTTTAATTAGCGCTGGTAATATTTGAGCTGTGCTAAAACCAATGGAGTTCTAAGACGAGTTTGGGGGTTTGGCTGGCCCGTAGTGATTGTAAGCTGGGAACTCGTAATCGGATTGTGAGTAGATAATAGAATATGTGGCAATATTAAGAGTGATTGTAAGTGTGTATATTGAATTGGGCAATAGAATATGGCCCAAAGTTAATTAAACTGAATTAGAGCAAACACCAGCCGCTAAACAATATGAAACAAAGTTGGCCACTAGCAATAATTCCAAACATTTTTTGTGAAGAAACATAAAAATGAAATAACACTTATGTAGGTCTGGATCAACGATCCAAACTCACATGTAGGAACCAAAATAATTCTGGGGGGATACTGCTCACTTCATACACAGAACACTTAACGGCTTCTATATGGATACATACACACAATGAGAAATCTGGGGGGGATTTGTCCCCCTCGTCCCCCCAGTTCCTACACCCATGCTCCCAATGTCATATATACATGAAGGAAAAATACAGAAATCACCCCCAAAAAAACAATAAGGGTGACTTGGAGTGATCTTCACCACAGAAGCCTCTGTCCACATCAGAATCTTGTGTTTCTCGTTCACTTTCTTCTTGTGTAAATAAGAAAACAATGGACCTCTGCAGCTTATTATGGTGTACTTAAACCTCTTAGCCATTAGCTTAAATATAAAAATAAACTACCTAATTAATTATTAATAAAATAAAGTTTAAATAAGCAGCTAAACACTTAGGTAGTTTATTTTAATATTAACAACAGGGAGCCTTCCATGTCCCTTTAAAGCATGCTTAGAATAACCACATGTTGACGTGATTCATCTGGCTCAATTTTTTGAAGACTTATAGTTTCAAAACTACACTTTTTTACCAAATATATATATATATATATATATATATATATATATATATATATATATATATATATATATAAATATATTTTATACTGACATCAGCAGCTACATAAGCCATAAAGCATTTTTATTGATAATTTTATCAGACCCAGCTTGTGGCCATACTGTTCATGTCAATACATAATCCATAACTCAGAACAGGTCCGGTTATGCACATAGAAATAAACATAATTGCAACAGATTGTAATTAAACTTTATAAATTGATATAGAAGAAGGATATACTGGCCATGCATATAACACGTCATAGTTTGCAAGGCATAAATAGGGCCTTTCTCAAGTCTGTGTATGTGCGTCTTAGAATCGGCCATGACCTCATGGACCGCAACAAACCATGCTGATCAACTTGGTATTCAAGGCAGATATGCTGGAGTGGGTTGCCAGTTCCTTCCCCAGTTGGCGACACCATACAGTTCCTGGTTTTCCTAGATGGTCTCCCATCCAAGTACTGACCAGGCCCAACCTTGCTTGGCTTAAGGTTGGTGTGACCTCTTGGTTCCCTGACTGGAATCGAACCATGTATTGAAAGCACTGAATCCTAACCACTGGACCACCAGGGAACCCTCCTCAAGACTTCCCTAGTCCTCAACACTAGGGAATACTGAAAATACACATTTTAGTGTTTATATAAATAACTAAACAACAAAAGAGGTGAATGATGGAAGGAAAATACAACAGAACCGCAAGACTGTTTCTGGACAAAGTTGATGCAAAAATAGTTTAAATAAATAAATCATAATTTAATTTACAGCCATGGACATTCCCTTCTGCTACTTTTTCTAGCTTGTGCATAATCCATCCTGGGCTCTGCTTAAAGCTGTGTAATACAGCAGGCATATGCCATGTTTAAAATATTTGGATTAAAGAATGAAGCCTTTGTAAGCTAATTTGCATATGCCTGCCCAGGTTCCCAGAATGCAATGCAATAATTGTATTTCTCGAAATTCTGAGCAGGTAATACATTTTTGTAACTTATTTTAGACGTTCAAATGTGAGCACAAATGTATTATTTATGTACTGCATTTGTTTTATAAATATTAATTCACTTTTTCATAAATTTGAACAACTTACTACTTGATCAGTAAATAATATTTTGCATTCTTCTTGGTTCTTGTCTGTACTGGACTAGTTTATGAGTACTAAACTAAATTATAGTTCTTTAAAGTAGCAAACTATAGAATAAATATTTGATTAAACTGGTTCTTTAAAGGCATATTAAGGTTTAATTGATTATGAATGCATCTAATAGAGGAGAATCAGAGTTGACAATTATCAAAATCCCTGCTAAAATTAGAATAAAATTCATAATTTGTTTTGGCCAATCATAGGCAGTTAATACATTGTATCTATCTATGATTGCAGTTTGTGCAGGAAGACATCATGGAATGTGTAGTCCCCTGCACAAGGAGGAGCCAAATACTGCAATGTGCTGTTGGCTTAAAGCTTAGTAAAGAGTTAAAATCTGTACCCAAATGCAGTGTTTTTATTGGGAGGTATCAGGTGCATATGTAGCTATAGGGGTGTGGAAAACAAGTTCTATTTTTAAACAAAATAAATGTGTATGTGTATAGAATGACTCCATGTAATGTGTGTGTCTGATATAAGCAGCAGGTGTTAGATTAGAAAAAGGTAAAAACAGGGAAATTTAGATATAACTTTAATTGACATCTATACATTTTATTTAGTTGTGGTAAACCCTTATACAGACAGCAGAGGGCGATAGTGTAACATCCAATTCCTGTATCATACGCCTGCCAAAAGTATTGAATTAGGCAGATATATTTTGGCCAATGTTTTGGGAATTCAAGATTTTAATTACATTTTATATGAACATTCAATATGCAAATAAAGATTTGAGAGTTTGGATATAATGTCCCAAGTGGTTCAATGTGCCATATTGGCCGGTGAATAGAATACATTGCATCTACAATCTGCCATTTAGTAGTTAATAATTAAAAAAATTATGTTGAATTTGGACCTTTTTGGATTGCCTTGGTTTCTCTCGCCATTGGAGCAATCTCTTCTCCTGTTTGGAGGAATCTATTCCATTTAGATGGACTTCGCCATTATTGGTATTATTTCGCAATTATGTTTTTCTTTTAAAAAAAACGATCTGATTGATATTATTAAAGTATTATTTTATATAATTAGTCAGCAATATATTTGGATAGTGTGAATAATAATAATAAAAAAAAAAAATAATATCATATATGTGAATACAAGTGGTCCATGATTACATAGATAATGTTTGTGTCATTCAGTCGTGTCTGACTCTCTGTGACATCATGGACCGCAACACACCATGCTGACCCACTTGGTATATAATTGGCAGAGATACTTGAGTGGGTTGCCAGTTCCTTCTCCAGTGGGCCACAGCATACAGCTCCTTGTATTCCTAGGTGGTCTCCCATCCAAGCACTGACCAGGCCCAACCCTGCTTGGCTTCAGGGTGGTGTGACCTCTTGGTTCCCTGACTGGAATTGCACCCAGGTCCTAACCACTGGACCATCAGGGAACCCACATAGATAATATCTATGGTATGTTGATGGAGAAAACAGAACAATAAACTGGGCATGCTCAGACCCATGGAGCACGCTCAGTCTATTGTGCTGTAGTTAACTTGCAGTGAGCGCAACGCTTCTCTAATTAAGAATTAATCTTTGTTTAATGGTAAATTAGACAAGTTGACTGACAGCTAAAAATTGTTAATGTTAATATAATCTGCAGTTAATGTTATTGCTCGTGTGCAATTGTTGTGGCAGAATAATAGGATTTCTTATAGACATAAACTAAGTAAATCTAAGTGAACTTCTTATTACACTTGTTGGTTTCATTTGTTTTTCAGACACTATGTAGCATGAAGTTACCTTGCAATAAATGTGATTGTCCTTCTTATCATTCCTGTTTGGTCTCCCCCATAGCTAGTTTTGTTTTTGGATACATTCTAACAATACACTGTTACTGTATCAAAGTAGGTCTTTCTTGTCAAAATATATGAGACATATGAGATGTTAGCTTTATATTATCTTTATCTGACACAAATTAGGTATGAACTGAAAAGTT
The DNA here is from genome assembly GCA_027410445.1 of Discoglossus pictus. Taxonomy (NCBI): domain Eukaryota; kingdom Metazoa; phylum Chordata; class Amphibia; order Anura; family Alytidae; genus Discoglossus; species Discoglossus pictus. The sequence continues at coordinate 24,558,332 of CM050165.1, read as the reverse complement.
TCCATTTGTAGCGCCAGTGCAGATACTAACAAACAAGGCTTAGAGCTACTCTAACAGGAAGTCATCACCGGAAGTGACCTAACCCGCCTGGCACCCCTTGCATCATTCACTGCAACAATAACTCTCTAGAGATGTAAGCGCCGTCTCACACACACAACTGTGTATGACGGATCTCGTCAGGGTCATGCAGAGACATCAATAAATTTTTTGTCTAATTAAAACTAGATGTATGTCCTTTTCCTGCTTAATTAATTATTAAAGTTGTCAAACAAATATTATTTTTCATTGGTCCTTTAAATATCCAGCTACAATAAGTAACATAGAAAAATATATATAATTCTCTGATCACTTTCTTACGTGAGACATTTATCTGTATGAAAACACTTCACTATGGAGTGGTATGTGTGGGGGAGAAAAGGGAGAGAAATACTAAAACAAAATAATATAAAAGTGAAACAACCTATACCAATGCACTTTACATGATAGGCACTATGGGCCTCATTCAATTGCAATTTGGCCAATTGAATAGGGGTCTAAATAGGCACATAACATTTTTTTTTAAATAAGTTTTTAGTTAGTAAACATCTATCCAAAAGTATGGTTTGCACTAACTAAAAACTTCTTTAAAAAAAATATGCTATGTGCTTATTTAGAGCCCTATTCAATTGGCCAAATCGCAATTGAATGAGGCCCTAAGAGCCTTATATTGAAATTTATATAGTTGTCAATGTTGGTCACGCTTTTGCGTCCCTCACGGAGCCTCGTTAAGCCTACGCACGCATGGCTTAGGCTGCAATGAGCGCCGGAGGCACTCATTGCACTGTAAGGCTCTCAAAGCGAGGCAAGCAGTTGAGGCACGCGGGACTTAGGCTGCAATGAGCGCCGGAGGTGCTCATTGAAATGCAAGCTTTGCGAAGTGAGGGACTTAGGCGGCAATGAGCACCAAAAGCACTCATTGCATTGCTCGCCTCGCGAATCGAGGCAAGCAGTTGAGGCACGCAGGACTTAGGCGGCAGTTGCACGTGACTGCGAGCCTCGTGAAGCAAGGTGAGCAGTTGAGGCACACGACTACGAGGGTCGCAACTGCGAGCCAAGCGGGTAACTCTAAAATCCCGGAAAAAAAACCCAAAATAATTTAACAAAAATAATAACACACTCACACACAGCACAGGGGGAGAGCCAGGAAGCCTGGGAGTGAGGTTGCAAGCGAGTTTGAGCCATATTTGGTGTTTTTCATCAATCCAAAATCAGCGAAAAACAAAAAAAATTCTGAAACTGGATGAAAACTATGCTGAGCAAAGCCAGGCACGCGGGACTTAGAAAATACACGACGGCAAAGACAGTAACACTTACACCGACAATGCCAGGTGCATGGGACTTTGAAAATAAAACTAATGGAAGTAAGCGCGCGTCACGCAAAGAATCAGCAGACACACGGAGGAAAAAGACCCAGGGAAGGCACAGGGGGAAGATGGTGGAAAGACACACATGGCATTCCCAAGCACCAAACTTGCAGGTTAATGAAACTTGCACTGAGCAACCCGTACAGTAGGCGGGAGGAAAGGGTCGCAATGAGCGCCGAAGGTGATCAGTGCAAAGCAGTAAAGTTGAAGTAAACAGCTCGCAATGAGCGCCGAAGGTCCACAGAGGAGCAAAAGCCTCACAGTGTGTGGCAAACAGCATTGCCAGCCTTACAATTTGAATCCCATCATTCTTGACGGGCAAGTAGCTGGTATATTATAATCTTCATATCAGGTTAATATCAGCATGGTACAGAACGGATTATCACCTGAATGTACCAGATCTGTTTCCTGCTAACTTTAGTAAAATAGAGCCATGGTACAAGATGAAAATACTAAGCTTTATGTTTTCATTCATAGAGTTTTTTGCGAGCCTTTATATAGAGAGACCTGTAATTACATGACCTATATAGTCTCTTATAATTGTAATATCCGGTCCAGTGGTTAGGATTCGGTGCTTTCATTGCTGTGTCCTGACTTAAATTCCTGTCAGGGAACCAAGAGGTCATACCACCATGCAGGGTTGAGCCTGGTTAGTACTTGGATGAGATACCACCTTGGAATACCAGGAGCTGTATACTGTGGCCCATTAAAGAATGAACTGGCAACCCACTCCAGTATCTCTGCCTTGAAAACCAAGTGGATCAGCATGACCATGGACATAAAAATGTGACTGGTATGTTACGGTCCATGAGGTCACAGAGAGTTGGAAACGACTGAACAATGTCAAAAAAGAAAGAAAAAAGTTAATGGACTCTTTACTCATATTGCTGGTAAGTTATAGTTGTAATTTTATATCAGATATAAACTCATGAAACTCCTCTTTATTACCATCCCACCATATCAGCAGGTCATCAATATATTTTAGCCACAAAACTATTTCTGATGTATATATTTCATTTTCATCTGAGAAGACCTTTCCACATTCCCACCAACCAAGACATATGTTAGCATATATAGAAGCACAAGCATGAAATAATTGTCCAAACTGATCTAAAAAGTTTCATAATAAAGGTGTTGTACTCTATATCCCTAATTGGGTCTATACCTAAAAAGAAAGCAACAGTTTTGGAGTCTAGAGTCATAGAGTAGTACAAGCGCTCAAGAAAGATGGCAAGAAAGGTGGTCACACTAAGTACAATACTATTCAGTTTGTTTAAGACACCCACAGTGTCTCTTACATAATATGGTGACAATGATTCTTAATTTAAGATCCAAATATTTGCTAACTTAATAAACCATTACCAGAGACAATAGGTCTCAGAAGTTCTTTTGGAGCTCAGTATCATCTCTATGCAGGTGACCCTCAAATCTACTTCTCAACACCAGATTTATCGCCCTCTCTTCTAGCAGGAGTTGCCAACTGCCTCTCTAGCATCTCTTCCAAGACTGAGCTCCTAATTTTCTCACCCTTCAGTTCCCACTAGTCACATATCTCTCACTGTTGACAATGCCATCATCCCTCCCACCTATCAGGTCCATTGTCTTGGGTTTCTACTGGTCCCTGCCCTCTCTATCGTTCCTCACATACAATCAATAACCAAATCATGTTGTTTTCACCTAAATACATCTCCAATATACTTCACTATCTTACACAAGACACAACTACAATTCTAATCCTTTCTCTCTTCATATCTCCCCTCAACTACTGCAATTCGCTCCTTGCTGGCCTCCCCATTACCTGTGTGTCTCCACTACGCTCAATAATGAACGTATCCCCCAAACCCCATCTTCACTCTTCTAATGACCTTCTGCTTTGCTCCTCCTTGTCACCTCTCTTACTCCCACCTTCAGGACTCTTCTCGAGCTGCCCCTACTCTGTTGAACGCTTTGCTTGATCTGCCAAACCACCTTCCTATCTAAAAATGCATCCATTTAAAGAACTGTACTGTATTACTGCCTTAATATGCACATCTGCACACTGTACAGCAGGGGTGGGCAAGTTCGGTCCTGGAGGGCCACACACATGCCTGGATTTGATGATATCCTTGCTGCACACAGGTAAGACAATAATTGACTCACCTGTGCACAGAAAGGATATCTTCAAATCCAGGCCTGTGTATGGCCCTCCAGAACCGAACTTGCCCACCCCTGGTCTACAGCATTACATCACTCACACGCACAATCTACAGTGCAACACAAAACCACCTCCACTTACATCACTCTACTGCCTTATTCACTGCCATCTTGCTTCTATCACCCTCCTGTTTCACACCCAACCTTACCTTCTAGATCGTACACTCTTTGGTGTGGGGACCTCACTTCAGTTGGACCAAGCTGTCTGCAGACACATTTCTATTGCACTGTACATGCATTTCTACTTTCCTTACTACTTTGTAAATAGCGCTACAGAAAATGACGGCACTTTATAAATAAGAGCAGTCCCATGGTCACATTTATCCATGTTATACCATATATGAGTACATCTCCTCTCCCACAACTGCCCCAAAAGCTGCACAGCCAATGATGATGCTAACACTTGAACATGTAGAGCTCATGGGTAATTATTGACATATATTAAAAACAATAAAAAAGTTCCTTATGTTCTTTTTTAAATAATTAACTACTCATTGGTAGTATCTAGCTGTAATCACATCCATGGCATATGCATAAATGAATCAAAATAAGGAAAAAAGAGGAAACTTTCCCAAGCTCACACTGTTAAGTAAGATCAGTATGGGACACCAACATCAAATACAGGGGAGAAACAATGGGCCTTATTCAGTTGAGCAATTGTTACTGGAGCCCGTAATGTAGTGCGTAAACTAATTTGCTATTCAATTGGCGTCTTTTAGCTAGCCGCAATCGATCTGCCGGGTTACAGGCTGAAAATACCTGCGGTTATCAAAATTGTAACTTCCAACCCATCTAAACCTTTGATCTTTCAAGCCTGTGAATGTTACCATTGCAAATCGCTATTCAATTGTTACAATTCCTCAAGCCCGCAAATGTTTTCACACCCGGAAATGGCAAATGTATAAGAAAATCCTACTAGTACAAGATAGGACGCACAAGGGGGTTAAACGCCTGTCCATAGCACTGTAAATGCAAATAAAACATCAATACTGCACTTTAAAAGATGGGAAAGTGATGATAAACATTATAATTAATTGCACAACAGTCTCAAGCTTGCAAATCTGTAAAAAAAAAATATATATTTTTTTACGTTTTATTTTTGTGCTATATCAATCTCGGGAATCAATGAGTTAATACATATCAGGCCACCCACATGCACTAGAACAGTATCACTATTCATTTTTATTATTTTGTACATTGCCGGATTGCGAGTCTGATTGCATATCGGACCTCTAAACGCTTATTGATTCACGTTTAACCTCCATGTTTTACTGATGTCATGATGACGGCCTCATTTACTAGAGCATTTTTAGCAATATTATCAGACTATGAAACAGATGTATTAAAGAAAGTAGACACTGAATTAAAGGATTGAATTTAAGACTCACAAATAAAAAAAATAGAAAACTTCCTCTTCAAGTCAACTGATTTAGAGAAGAATATGACATTATAAACAACAAAAAACAACAAACAAAAAGAGGCATCAACGGTTTTGAATCAGGTATGACCTTAAATTGCGGAATTAAAAGTAATCAAGGTCCCAAAAACAAAGACATGATGAAGTATTATCAGAGTATCCTTCCTCTTCAGATATGAGTGCTCAGTTGTGGAAGGTGACACACTTGAGAAAAGTATATGTGGGTATAATTAAAAGCAGGGGCAGATCTACCAGTGGTGCAAGTGGTGCAGTGCATCGGGGCCCTCCTCTGCACGGGCCCAGTGCTGTGTAATTCTTAAAAAAACATTTTTTCTGTAGTGTAGATGCCCCCTGGGGCTCCGAAAACCAACCCACCACAGTCCCGCCCTGGGCCCCCTCATGATTCCCCAATAAGCCCCCTGTTACTTCTTGGCTACACCCTCCCCCTTAGTCTGAAATTGGCATGTGCCTGTTTAAATAAGGGCACTGAAGCACTTAGAGGTTGTAGTGTGGAGCAGTTCAGCACTCTGGGGATGTGGAAGGTAAGGAAAGAAGGTAAAGGAGCAAGAGCTGCAAAGTGGCAGCAAAGTACAGGGGGGATGGGTTCTATGAGGTAGGAAGAAAGGAGATAGGGATAGGTGCTATGTGAGTTGGGTGCTCTGCGGGGATGGATGCTGAGTGGGGTGGGTGCTGTGTAAGCGTGATGTTTATGTATATATATATTTATATATATATATATATATATATATATATACATATATATATTGGAAAGGGGCCTTGAGACTTTTACTGTTATGGGAAGGGGCCTTTGGGAGGGGAGTAGTTGTGGGAAGGGGTCTGGGAGAGGAGCACTGAGCGTTTTTTTTTTTTTTACAACTCCCCAGAGCGGGGACCTTTTTTTTGCACCAGGGCCCTTCATTCTCTATCTCCGCCACTGATTAAGAGAAGGGTTTTGTAGAAGGTAACACTCAGAGCAGCCATCTAAGTCTATTGGAACAAGGCAGTTGAAGAGAAACAGAGAAGAGGAGAGGGGGACCCAACCAGAAATGTAAAAAACAGAGAGATTTGGGGTTACAGATCACCTGGATAATACTACAGATGGAGGAGATTGCAGAGAAGGGCACATCGGTAATTCAGATGAAATATCTGAAAGATTGGAAGTTTTAAATCTGTCGGATTAAGTGTTGAGAGGGACCTATTTAGGAATGCTACATAAGGGACTGTCCTTTTCGGCGTGGAAGCATAATGATATTTTTGAAGTGGCGAAAGGAACTTATTCTTAAAAAAGTTTTTTAAGAAAGGTAAGGATGATAATAGGGAAAGAGTTCCGCTATTATCATCCTCGCCTTAAAAATACTCTAATAGAGTATTAGAGGAAGAAATCTTTAAAGTCTTCACAAAACTCCTAATTAAAAGTGAACTTGATTTGAATCAAGGAATGACGTAAGGAAATGGACTGATGACTTGAAGACTAAATCCAATTTCACGCCTTCAGGTCATATCTGTCCACAGGCCGATATCTATTGAAACTTGGTTACCAAAGATGTTTTATAAGAAAGCCAAAAGATCTGTAATATAATGTCTCAAGAAATACAAGCTATTAAAGAAATGAAGGAGTGGCCAGATATTGAGATTAAGCCTTCAGACAAGGGATGTAAAGCAGTACTTTGCCCCCTACAGATGTATTTAAAAAAGGCTAATCAACATCTGGGGGATAAAGATTGTTACAAAAGGCTCTTAGGAAACTGCACAGAACAGTTTATAGAGCAGTATAATAAAATCATAGATATGAAGCTAAGATAGACCCTTTGATTGCCATCAGAGAAATCAAGTTTTTAACAGGGAATATTGCTGCTGAGTTGGCCCTGTTTTTTTTTTGGAGTGAATATATGGCATCTGAGGGTATTGGAGGTTCAATGGTGCTGATGAAGGTGGCCTGGGGGTGTTGGGAGTGAATATGGCTGCTTAGGGGCTTGGGGAGGGGTGAATGGTGCAAGGGGCCCTGTTTTTTGGGGGGGGGCTGGGTAAATTATGCTGCTGAGGGTGCACTGGCGGTTTTGGGGGGTGAATGGTGCTCCTGAGGGGCCCTGGGGGTCGGGTAGTGAATATTGCTGCTAAGGGGGCTGTGGTGGGGGGGTGAATATGGCTGCTGAGGGGGCCTGGGGGAGAATATTGCTGCTAAGGGGTCGTTGGGGGGAATGGTGCTGCTGAGGGGGGCCTCGGTGTGTTGGGGTGAATGGTGCTGCTGAGGGTGCCTGGGGGTGAATATTGCTGCTGAGGGGGGCCGGGGGTGAATGGTGCTGGTGAGGGGGGCCTGGGGGTGAATATTGCTGCTGAGGGGGGCCTGGGGGTGTTGGGGTGAATGGTGCTGCTGAGGGTGAATATTGCTGCTGAGGGGGGCTGGGGGTGAATGGTGCTGCTGAGGGGGGCCTGGGGTTGTTAGGGGTGAATGGTGCTGCTGAGGGGGCCTGGGGGTGAATATTGCTGCTGAGGGGGTTGAATGGGAGAATGGTGCCACTGAGGGAGCCTGGAGGTGAATTTTGCTGCTAAGGGGTCGTTGTGGGGGGAATGGTGCTGCTGAGGGGGCCTTGGGTGTGTTGGGGTGAATGGTGCTGCCGAGGGTGAATATTGCTGCTGAGGGGGGCTGGGGGTGAATGGTGCTGCTGAGGGGGGCCTGGGGTTGTTAGGGGTGAATGGTGCTGCTGTGGGGGCCTGGGGGTGAATATTGCTGCTGAGGGGGTTGAATGGGAGAATGGTGCCGCTGAGGGAGCATGGAGGTGAATATTGCTGCTAAGGGGTCGTTGTGGGGGGAATGGTGCTGCTGAGGGGGCCCTGGGTGTGTTGGGGTGAATGGTGCTGCTGAGGGTGAATATTGCTGCTGAGGGGGGCTGGGGGTGAATGGTGCTGCTGAGGGGGGCCTGGGGGTGAATATTGCTGCTGAGGGGGGCCTGGGGGTGTTAAGGGTGAATTGTGCTGCTGAGGGGGCCTGGGGTGAATGGTGCTCCTGAGGGGGGGGGGCTGGGGTTGTTAGGGGTGAATGGTGCTGCTTAGGGGGCCTGGGGGTGTTGGGGGTGAATTGTGCTGCTGAGGGGGCCTGGGGGTGAATGGTACTGCTAAGGGGGGCCTGGGGTTGTTAGGGGTGAATGGTGCTGCTGAGGGGGCCTGGGGGTGAATATTGCTGCTGAGGGGGTTGGAGGGGTGAATGGTGCTGCTGAGGGGGGCCTGGGGGTGTTGGGGGTGAATGGTGCTGCTGAGGGGGTTAGAGGGATGAATGTGTTTGCACATTTATGGCACTGGAGGGTGGCCCTCCAAGACAGGGGGTCGGGTAGTGAATATTGCTGCTAAGGGGGCTGTGGTGGGGGGGTGAATATGGCTGCTGAGGGGGCCTGGGGGAGAATATTGCTGCTAAGGGGTCGTTGGGGGGAATGGTGCTGCTGAGGGGGGCCTCGGTGTGTTGGGGTGAATGGTGCTGCTGAGGGTGCCTGGGGGTGAATATTGCTGCTGAGGGGGGCCGGGGGTGAATGGTGCTGGTGAGGGGGGCCTGGGGGTGAATATTGCTGCTGAGGGGGGCCGGGGGTGAATGGTGCTGGTGAGGGGGGCCTGGGGGTGAATATTGCTGCTGAGCACTCCAAACACACATTGTATGCTGCAGCAACATGAAAACAGATTGTCAGCTCTTCTGCACAATGCTTCCTGCGTATATTACTTCAAAATCGGTAAAGTATATTGATGTATTGATTTATTAATTATTTCATTAGCATTAGCAAAAAAAACAATGCTCATAGCACACAAACGACCAAGAACCTCGCAATGAGCGCTGAAGGCGCTCAGCGCGAGACTCGTAATGAGCGCCGAAGCATCTTGGAACACCAACAAAATTTACCGCCCTTACAATCTTATTGCCGTCATTTTTTGACGGGCAAGTCGCTAATGATATATAAAAGGCTAATACGCCTAAGAGCAGGTCTTATTTATGTACAGGTGCAAAAGGCATGGGGCCCATTAAATTTGGTGATTTTGCGTTCCATAGCCTGTAAAGTAGTATGCAAAAATTATGGCTATTAAAATGGCCTATTTAAGCAAATGAACTGTCAAAATCTGAACTCAGTCCCAGCTAAGCCTTTGATCTGTCAAGCCCGTAAATGTTACTATCGCAAATCGCTATTAAATTGCAACGATTCCCCAAACACTGGTGTTTAAACCCATAAACGGCAAATGGAGCCAAACATCCTACGGTTACGGGTACTAGATAGGATCCGCAAGGGGGTTAATGTCCTGTCCATATCACTGTAAAAGCACATATAAAAACAATACTGTATTTTAAATTAAAGGGAAAGTGATGTAAGGTATTAATATTAATAGCACAATATTATCAAGCCCGCAAATCAGCAATAAAAAATATTAAATTTTTGTTTAAATTCTGTGTTATATCGATCCCGGCAATCAATGTGTTAATACATACACTGGAACTTGCATGGATTAGAATATCATATTTCTGATTATTTCATATTGCGTTATTTCTGGAATGCGGGCACAATCTGAACTCGTACTTCGAACCCGTAAGTCGTTGAAATCTAACCTCAATGTATTTAACAACTTATTGATGACGATCACTTTTATTGTTATACAAATATGTTTAAGTGAGATATCACAAACATAGAGCCCTATTCAATTTGAGACAAGTAAACTACTTACAAATATAATTTTAACGGTGGTAGATCTTTTCAGTAATTTTACACACGTATTTAATGCAGTTCACTCACAATATTACGTATCTCATCCGTCATCAGTAAATTCGTACTTGTCAGTCGCATACAAGGGCCCCTATTCAATTGAGCAATTGTTGTTTACTGGAGCCCGTAATATAGCCCATAAACAAATTTGCTATTCAATTGGCGTCTTTTAGTGAGCCACAAACAATCTACGGGTTATAGGCTGAAAATCCCTGTGATTGCCAAAATCATAACTTGATCTTTCAAGCCTGCAAGAGTTACAATTGCTAAAATCGTAAATCGCTATTCAATTGCTACAATTCCTGAAGCCCGCAAATGTTTTCACACCTGTAAATGGCAAAAGTAGAAGAAAATCCTACGAGTACCAGATAGGACTCGCAAGGGGGTTTAACCCCTGTCCGTAGCACTGTAAAAGCAAATAACAAATCAATACTGCACTTTAAAAGACGGGGAAAGCGATGAAAGACATTAGAATTAATTGCACAACAGTCTCAAGTTCGCAAATCTGCAATAAAAAAAAATATTTTTCTTATGTTTTCTTTTCGTATTATATTGAACCCAGGAATCAAGGAGTTAATACATATCAGGCCACCCACATGGACTAGAACATTTCCTTCATTCATTTTTATTATTTTGTACATTGCGAGATTGCACATCGAACCTCTAAACGCTAATTGATTGACGTTTAACCTCCATGTTTTACTGACGTAATGATGGCGGTCTCATTTACTATTGGCTGTTTCCAAATTGGTAATTACAGCCTTGTTTAATTGATCATGATCAAGCACGGAAATGCTTCTTATGATTGCATGGTTTGTGGTCAGAGCCTTTCGTGTCTGGATCAGTAGCTGATGTGCTGGCTTATGCTAGCTGGTCCCTTGTTAGCCTGTTTAGAGGGCAAAAATAACAAAAGTTTAGGGCTTGAAATTAATTAGCTAGATTCTTACATGCTTGTTTGGTTTGTGAATGGGATATGGAATATACTTTGTAAAGCAATTGGATTTCCAGCAGCCCATTGATGGGGTTATGTGAGCTGGAGTGTTAGTACTAGAGGTGGAAGTGGCTGCGCTTATGCAAAATGAATGTCCTGAAAATGTCCCAGCTTGATCAGGAGGAGTCGGATGTAGTGAACAAAAGATGTTGTGGAAAGAGGCTGGCTGGAGATGCTGTGGAGTGATAGTTTGGACATTATGGATTCGATTAGATTTCTGAGAGTGGATAACGGGCACCAGACATTGTGTGTGGCGTGAAAAGTAATAGTGATTGGTTGTTTACTGGTCTGGTGAGAGTAAAATGGTCGGTGAATAGCGTTATGTCTTGTTTGGTGATGTAACTGGGGTTGTTTTGGAAGTTTGTAAACTCTCCAGGACTCAGGAAATCATAGAAGGCCAGCATTATGGCTGCAGAGATGGTTAGAGTAGTGGCATGAATGGGTTTGAGGACAAAAGATGGAGGAGTTGCTTAAAAATTGGGCCATCTATTGGCTGACGTTGGGACTTAGAAGGGGTAGTGCGGGAAGCCAGGCCTCTGAAGAAAGATTTCATGGCAGGGGAGGAAAGGAGGGATCTGTCAATGGAATGATGGGCGGTGAGATAAAATTTGGATTCCTAACAATATTGTGCTTAAAAGAGATAGACATACTGATAAACGCTGTTATAGCTTGCCAACATCAAATGATGTTACAATGGTGTTTCAAAATGATGGAGAACGACCATTTCAAAGAGACATTAGAATATATCCCAGATATGAGGAGCAACCATTCATTAATATCAGTATCTTAAGTCCAAATTTAGATCCAATGACATATCCAATTTTTTCCCCACACGGAGAAGCAGGTTGGCAACCAAAATTAACCCTTCCCAGTTACCCAAATGCTAAAGCCAGAATGCAAAATAATGTTTCTATGCTTGAATTTAAAGTAGATCTAATTGCCATTCGAAATACATTTAATCCAATTTTATGTGGTGGAAAACTAACACAACAATGGATTATTGATTCCTTTTTGCAAGTTGAGGCTAATAATTTAAACTTCATAAAACATCAACAAGATAAACTACGTGTAGAACAATATTGTGGATTAATGGACTATGTTGCTGAGGTGGCTACAAGCAGAGACATGACAGCTGGCAAAGCCATCATTTTACCATCTTATTTTCAGGGATCTCCTAGAAATATGAGAGAAAGATACAATGATGCCATGGCTATTGTCACCAAATTTGGAAAACCAGATTTATTTATTACATTTACATGTAATCCCCAATGGACACAAAATCACACAAAATTTACTTCTTGCCCAAAGTCCTTTCGGTAGACCAGATTTAGTAGCCAGAGTTTTCAAAATTAAATTAAATGAATTAATACGTAACATCACTATAAGTCACTTATTTGACAAATGTCTAGCTTATGTATATACAATTGAATTTAAAAAAAGAGGCCTTCCACATGCACATCTTCTCATAATCCTTCAAGAAAAAGATAAATTAGATACTGGTGACAAAGTGGATTCAGTCATTGTTGCTAAACTACCAGATCCAGAACTATATGGTAGATTATATGAGATTGTAACTCATCGCATGATTCATGGACCCTGTGGCGAGCTTAATCCACAATCATCATGTATGGAAAATAATAAATGTTCCAAAGATTTTCCAAAAAATTACAGAGGCAAAACTTATGCCAATTGTGATGGCTATCCACTTTATAGAAGAAGAGAAGGAGATAGTGCTATTATTCGTGGCAAAAAGGTTGACAATAGATATGTGGTACCCTACAATCCACATTTACTCATGAAGTATAATGCACACATTAATGTAGAAGCCTGCACTTCCATCAAATCCATTAAATATGTCTACAAATATATTTACAAAGGCTATGATGCAGTTACTGTAGTCATCAATAGTGCAGACAACACCGAAAGCACTGAGTTAGTACATGATGAACTTGCATCTCATGTAGATGCTCGCTATGTAAGTGCACCAGAAGCTATGTGGCGCCTTTTAAACTTTGAAATGCATGATAGATCACATGCAGTATATAGATTAGCAGTACATTTGCCACAAAGACATTTAGTATATTTCCATGCTGGAAATGAAAGTAATGACTTGGCCCAAAGTGAGCATCGTCACACTACACTAACTGCATGGTTTGAATTAAATTCTACAGATTCACAAGCAACACAATTCTTATATATTGAAATTCCATATCACTATGTTTTTGTGAATGGATTATGGAGACCTAGAAAAAGCAGAGGAAATAAAATAATCCCAAGAATTTACACAGTCAGTCCAAGAGACCTTGAACGTTTCTGCTTACGCCTATTACTTTTAAATGTTCCTGTAGCACAAAGTTTTGAACACTTAAGAACTGTTAATGACATAGTATATGAATCCTTCCATTTAGCTGCAAGACATAGAAACTTACTAGCTGATGATACAGAATGGGAAAGATGTCTAGAAGAAGCAGCACTATGTCAAATGCCACGGCATATGAGGGAACAATTTGCATTCATTTGTATCTTCTCAAATGCTCCAAATGCATTAGCTTTGTGGGACACATTTAAAAGTAATATGGCTGAAGACTTTATGCAACGATACAATGAACCTATTGCACACTTAAAAGCATTAATGGAAATCCAAGAAGTATTTTTAACTCGTGGATTAAGTTGTGCAAGTTTTAATCTGCCTGATCCAGGTCTTATAGATGACATAAACTTTGAAGACTATGACATTCAACTACAAGTACAAAGGACAGAAGAAAGACTTGCAACTTTAAATACATTACAATTGCAAGCATTTAATGCCATCAAAAATGCACTAGATGATGACATGGTCAAAGAACATTATTTCTATCTTGATGGACCTGGCGGATCAGGAAAAACATATCTATATAATTTATTAATGAGTTTTGTACGAGCACAAGGTCAAATAGCACTGCCATTTGCCACAACTGGAATTGCTGCACTTTTGTTAGAAGGTGGAAGAACTGTTCATAGTGGGTTTAAACTGCCAGTGCCTATTTTAGAAACCTCAGTGTCAGATATTCGCATCACATCATTACAAGCAAAAAAATTGAAAAAAAGTAAATTAATTATAATAGATGAGGCCACAATGATGTCATGCTATGCCCTACAATGTATTGACCGTTTGCTTTTCCATTTGGTGGAAAGGTAATGTTGTTAGGTGGCGATTTTAGACAAACATTATCTGTTGTTGTACATGGAAATCGAACTGACGTTATCGAAACATGTATAAAGTCAAGCACACTATGGAAACATTTTACCCATCTTCAACTGCAACAAAATATGAGATCAGAAGGCCAAATTGATTTCAATGATTGGCTTATTAAAATTGGAGAAGGCAGAACAGAAAAAATACCAAATTTACCTGACGACACTGTGCACATCCTACCTCATATGATTTGTTACCAAGATCTTATATCGGCTATATTTGAAGGTACCATAAATAACCAGGAATATCCAGAGCTTGCCAACCAAGTCATCCTAACCTGTAAAAATAAGGATGCATTAATCCTCAATAATGACATCTTAAAAAAAAATTAATGCACCCCAAAGAAATGATCACAGTGCTGATTCTGTACTTGCTGATGACAAAGAAAGTCAGGCAAACTTTTCCACTGCATTCATAAACTCATTAACTCCTTCTGGAATGCCACCACATATTTTGCAGCTAAAGAAAGGTGCAATTGTCATGTTACTGTGAAATATGGACCCCAAAAAAGGCCTATGCAATAGCACAAGATTAATTGTTCAACAATTAAAGGACCATTTCATAGATGCTGAAATTTTAACTGGTACCCATAAAGGTGAGAGAGTTTTCATACCAAGGATAGATTTAGCACCAAGTGAAAGTAGTCTCCCTTTTATACTTCAAAGAAGACAATTTCCCATCATTATGGCATTTGCCATGACCATTAATAAATCACAAGGACAAACTTTCAAATCTGTGGGTACTTTCTAAGAACAACCAGTATTTGCACATGGCCAATTATACGTTGCCTTATCACGGTGCACAAATCCACAGGCTATTAAAATTTACATTGAAAACAATGAAAGTCAATGTGATTTATTAGAGGATGGACACATTTTTACTAAATACATTGTCTACTATGAAGTACTCTAACTTTCCATCAAACAAACAAAAGCCATGCAAAACCGGTTTAAAAGCAAACGCAAAAACCTAAAAAAAAACAATATAACCACAAAATTTTTACAAAAAGTACACACAACTGTCCGTTTCCTTAAAAAGGTCATTATTACGGCACAGAAATTAGGTTAACAACAACAATATTTTCCTATTAAGCTACATTAAATTGTAAAACACATAGAGAACAGTGGTTACACATCGCGGAACAACTTTAAGTTCTCACGCTCTCTTTTTAGAGAACCACTTTTCCACAGACGAAACTCGGTGTGCCATTTAAAACAATTACTACACCAACAAACAAAGGTCAACCATTGAAAACTACAAATCAATAAAGAATTCAGTCATGATTCATGGAAGTACTGTTTATGCATGATTAGCCCCACAAAACACTTGCCTTGCATTATTTTGACAAATTCTGTTCAAATGTTAATTAACTATGTTACTGGTTCTAATGTTACAAGTTTCAAAAAAATATTTTCAAGTTCCTTACTTAGACGTATAAGAAAGTGCAAGTTTCAAAAAATATATTTTCAAGTTCCTTACTTAGACATATTACAAAGTTCATGTTAAGAGCACAAGCACGTTTTGAGGCACAATGTAAATGTTGTCTTTTATGTTAAATATTAATCCAGGGAGTAATCCGATCATCAGTTAATGGGATCAGGAAGGAATTAATTTTTTTCCTGCTTTGATACTATTGGCTACTTTTCAAATAGGGTTTTTACTGTTTGCCTTCCTCTGGATTCAATGTATATTTAAGTTAACAATTCTTCAGATAGAACTTGCATGTTAAAAAAACATTACCTCAAGTTTACAATACTGATTAATTTCAAGTTCAACTGTTCTTACATTCAAATGTTAATACTTTTACTACAAAACACTTTAACAGTTACTGTTGAACAAAAGAAAATGTTACAAAAATAAACATGTTTAATATCACAATAGTACTTATTTCATCATAACTAAAACCTTACAAGTGTCAAATACGTATATTAATAACTAAACAACTTTACAAACATACACATCTCATTGCCGTCATTTTTTGACGGGCAAGTCGCTAGTTCTGTTATAACCTACAGTTGAATATGAATTCCATAAGAAATAAAAGAAATGTATTTTGCTTGATCACTCATGTTTTCTTTAAATGGTACATATATTACCAATTCGCCATGGGTATGCAAAATTGTGCACACAACTGTAAGTACCATGAGTAAGAATAAGCATCTATAAATGCGAGTAAGCATTTTGCGAATAGATAATTCAATTTACAGATCAGGCTAGCCCTTCAAAAGATGATGCATTAGAGTATCTGTTTCTAGTCCATGTGGGTTTCCTGATGTATTAACCTCTTGAGGTCTGGGTTGTGTGTTACACTGGATGTTGTATAATGACATGAACATAATAAAAAAAAAATATTTTTTAAATTCCACATGTGAGCCTATGGGAATGTTAAGCATCAAATTCTGATGAACTTCCATGCTTTTATATTGTTTTTAGTGCTTTAACTGTTGCTCCACGTTTAAAAAATGGTTTCAAACCCATTTGCGAGAGCTGTTTAATACCCGTAGATTTTCCATCAGATTTTAATATACAAGTCATAATTAATTTGTGGCTGATCAGTAAACTGCTCTGGTTTCTTCCTTCTGGTGTGCAAGGCCCCCGGTTC
The DNA here is from genome assembly GCA_027410445.1 of Discoglossus pictus. Classification (NCBI taxonomy): domain Eukaryota; kingdom Metazoa; phylum Chordata; class Amphibia; order Anura; family Alytidae; genus Discoglossus; species Discoglossus pictus. The sequence goes on along the minus strand of CM050165.1, from coordinate 24,541,758 downwards.
ATTGCTGCTTGCACTAGCGAATCTATATGTGGACCAAGAAATCACTGTCGAAAAAATCTGGAACAACAGAATGGTTTAAGATTGGGAAAGGAGTGCAATAAGGTTGTATATTGTCATCGTATTAATTCAACTTCTATGCAGAGTGAATCATGCGCAAGGCTGTACTGGATGAATCCAAAGCCGGAATCAGTATTTCTGGGAGAAATATAAAAAACCTCAGCTAAGCGGATGATACTTGTAACGGAGTTGGAACACGAATCCAATATCTCCGCTGGTATACGGTAAAATACCCAAGAGGCACTACAGTTTCACCATCCACAACCTCCCATATTGGACGACACGCAATAGGGAGTCACATGAATACTGACTTTATTTTGTTGTACAGAAATATTTATACACATCTCTTCCCACAGGCAATACACATGCCCATATTTGGCCACACAATACACATAAAGAGACCAATAGGTGTGGTCACACCTCCCCTATGCTACCTGGCTACTTTGATGCAATCAGACATGGATCAGTTTATACTCTTTGTTCTCTGTCTCATAATAAAACACTTTATACAATAGACTTCCTTATCTTATAAAGGAGTCTCTGTAATAGGATTATCTATTAGCCTAGTAGCTGTAATATTCTGAGCCAATATATTCTGTAGAACATAAAACAACATATCTACAGTACAGCAATGTGATCATATTTTAACCAAGAATTAAATAACCATAAAACAGGGTAAAACAGTGATGGGTTCCGTTACAATACTATTCTGATGTCAAAATATCAATGGGAAAGCTTCCATTTGAAGGTGTGGTTTGTCTGTAGTCATTATAAGTACTCACAATCATGAACAACAGCGGGAATACAATAGCTAGGGACTGTTACTGAACATTTTTTTCCCCAGTGTAAATTTACAAAATAGGGAATTACATGAGGTCCAAGAATGGTGTTTTCAATGATATAAGCACATTTCAACTTTAATGAAATAATTAATTTTCATTTAAAATCAGGATGGACACTGTTTTGTCATTTTGAGGGACAGTTTTGCTTTATATATTGCATATAATTGTAATTTATGGATATACATTTTTTTTTATTACTTTAAATTTGCTGTGTTGGGTGAGCTGTGCAACTCTGCAAAGGATGTTTAAACACACTGATTTTGATTTATTCAATATGCTAATAATAAACTTAATTTTTATATTATGGATTAAATTAGATAATTATGTTTTAAAGGTTCTGCATTAAAAAAAATGAAGAGATATTTGAAATGAGATAAGATCTAGGAGCACACTTTGATAATTTAAATCACAAACATGAAATAGCTGTTGTTTGTTTAGCCATTCATTCATATCCAACTCTTTATCACCTTTTGGACAACAGCATGCCAGGTGCATCTGTCAGCCACTGCCCCTCATTGCTTCAATAACCTCATCTATCCATCTCCGCCTCTGCTTCCCGATTCTTTGTGTGCCTTAAATCTTTCCCAACATCAGAGTCTTCTCTAAAGTCTCATGATATGGCTAAAATATTTGAGCATCAGCCTCATGATCATACCTTCCAGTGAACAGTTTGTCTTAAGTTCTTGTGGTACTGATTTATTGGATCTTCCTGCAGTCCAAGGGACTCTAAGCAGTCTTCTCCAACACCACAATTTAAATGCAGCAGTTCTACTGCGCTCAGACTTCTTTATGTCTTTATGATCCAGCTCTCACATCCATATGTTACTACTGGGAATACTATAGTTCTAACAATGCAGAACTTTATTTACAGTGTAATGTCTTTACTCCTTAATAGCTTGTCCAGACTTGCCATAGCTTTCCATACCAGAAGCAAATATATTTTAATTTCATGGCTGCATTTTGCACTCTCTTCTTTTAGTTCCTCCTTACTTTAAGCCATGAGAGTAGTTTTATCGGCAGATCTGAGGTTGTTGATATTTCTTCCAGCAATATTGATTCTGCCTTTGGATTCTTGCAGCCCAGCCTTTCGCATGATTTACTCTGCGTACAAATTAAATAAAAAAGGTGACAATATGCAACCTTGTTGCCCACCTTTTCTGATCTTGAACGATTCTGTTGTCCCATGTTCGGTTCTCCTATGATGAGAGTAATATGTTTTCTTGTTGTTATATCTATGACGTGTTGAATATCTTCGTAGAACTGAACAACTTCAGGCTCCTCAACATCCATGGGTGGAGCATACACTTGGATCACTGTGATGTTAAATGGATTGCCTTGAATTCAAATTGAAATCATTCTGTCACTTATTGAGTCGTAACCGAGCACTGCTTTGGCCACCCTTTGATTAACTATGAGGGTTGTTTCATTTCTTCTGCAGGATTTTTGACCACAGTAGAAGATCAGGCCGGTGTCTGATGTGAAATGTTCCATTCCAGTCCAATTAAGTTCACTTATTCCCAGGATATTAAGGTTTAACCTTGTCATTTCATTCTTGACCACATCTAGTTTGCCGTGGTTCATAGTTCTAACATTCCAGGTTCCTATTCTGAATTGTTCTTTGCAGCAGCGGACTTTCCTTCCCCCTCCAGATCCCCTTTCCTTTCTTCTCTAGCTGGTTGTTTTTGGCTTTGGCCCAACTACTTCATTAGATCTTGTGCTACTTGTACTCGCCCTCTGCTCTTCCTCAGTAATGTGGCAGGCAACTTCTGACCTGAGGGGCTCATCTTCCGGTGCCATATCGTTATGTCTCTGGTTGTGCCTGTCCATAAAGTGATCTTAGCAAAGTTACTAGAGTGAGTTGCAGGTTCCTTTGCCAGTGGGTCGCAATTTGTCTGATCTCACTACCATGGCCTGCCCATCTTGGGTGACCCTACATAGTATAGCTCAGAGCTTCATTGAAGTCCACAAGCCCCTTCACCACAAGGTTGTGATCCAGGTGGAGTAAACAGCTGTAGAGGGGCAATTATCCTCCATTATGGCTGTTGTCACAGGGTAAAACTAAGAAGAGTTTTGTACTCACCAGCAAATAAGCTGGCAATTAACCTTGTGGAATATATTTTCTACTGTCCAAAAAATACTTTAATAATTAGGTGATATTTAAGATACTGTTTGGTCATAGAGCCGTTTTGATGGTTTTTAGTTCGTATTTTTGGGGCGCAATTTTATTATTACCTACTTGTGAAAAGAATGAATGGATATTTTAACAGTACATTAATTAAGGTTGTATTTTATCAGTATGATGGTTATGTAAATACATGCTTAAGGGTTATATCTATTTCTTTTCAATTGACTCAACTTTAAACATTTACAGCTTTATTAAATTGCAATTCGGTAAATTTAAAAGGGCTCTATATAAGCACACAGCATATTTTTTTTACAGAAGTTTTTAGTTAGTGAACTTCTATCTTAAAGCAAGGTCTTCACTAACTAAAAACTTATGTAAATAAAATATGCTCTGTGCTTAAATAGAGCCCTTTTGAATTTACTGAATCACAATTTAATAAGGCTGTTGATTGTCGGTACACTTATCAACAATAGTGAAATAATGGACTCTAGAAAATAATTTAAGAAATGAGTACTCAAACTAAAATATATAGTGATACTATAAACCTAAAATTCCTGGTGCCAGGAAAAAAATATCATCTTAACTATATTAGTGCACCTCCAATGTGCAGAACTGGCCCAAATATATCAATGTCAATAAAAATACTGCATCCCTGTGGGGAATTTACACTATAAAATTAAAAATATGAGATGCACCTTTATTGTTAAGATGGTGTTCTTTTCCTGGTGCCAGATTATATTTGGATGGACATCCTGAAGCTGTGTATACTATTGTCTATGGCAGGATTTATTGGTCATTACATGTTTACAGAAGTAATAGGAAATATATATTTTTCTAAATGTATTATGTTTTCTTTGATACTCTTAATATACAAATAATTATTTATAGTTTGCCATACAGAAATATTCAAAAACAAAATCCATAGAACCTAATTTTTCAGAATTATTGGAAATGTAAACTTATTTTTTAACTTAGACTTTATCATTATAAAATGGGAAATAAGTACAATGGCACCAAGTACGGTAGTTTTCTTACACCAATTGAAAATAATTTTAATATTGTGTTTGTCCAAAATTAACTAGTTAAGTTCAGGGAATAAATATTGTTAATAAATTGGAAATAAATATAAAGACATTTTGGGAATGTGTTGCATGCAAGAAAAAATATATATTAAACATTACTAATAGATTTTTTTTTATTAGTTTACTACTTGATATAAAAAGTAAAGTACAAGTTATGATGTTCAGATAATGCAAAAAAAAATAACCTACTCTTTTTTATATATTTAAACTAAACATAGTTGATCAATTATATATTTTTTTATGTATGCATTAAAATAAAATATGAATCTAAATATAAAATAAAATATAGCTTATAAGCTTAAAATATTTAATATAATCATCAAAATAAAACAAAATGGTAAAAATTATTTATAACTATATTTATATTAAATACAATTATTTTAATTATTAATTATTAATTATTTGGTATAATTAATGCTGTTTATTGAATTATAAATAATATGTATTTAAAAAAAATATGGGAATAGTATTTCCCATTGAATTGCTAAAACCTGTTCATGAAAAGGTTAATGATGTGGAGTCTGTGGCTATACCCTGAACTACTTCTGTTGTTATTTGTGTCATGTCGTCCCTTTGTTCCTTTGTCTTCAAAGTCCTGGGGAATTAAAATATTCTCACTTAACTGTCTACCTGAAACTTCCTTCCTGTCTAAAGATGTCAAAGACTTTGTAATTTCAGGAAATGTTCATATACATATGTGTTCCTTAGCTATGGGTGCAAAAATACAAATGCCACCTCTGTAGAAATAAATGTATGTTTTCATGTGATTTCCAAAAGTGCTGCTGAGATCACTGGCAGTTGTAGCTGCCACTTTTCCATTGTGCTGATTGGAACTTCCTCTGTAAGGAAGTTGATCAGTTTAAATTAAAACATTATGTTACATTGCAGCGTAATTGCATATAAATATAAACAATTAGAGGCTGAATTATTTTTTACATTTATATGCATTTTTTTTTCTATTTTTAAGTGTAGTTCTTTAAAAGTTTATACAATTTAGGGCCACAAATGGCCCTTCAATAGGTTAATTAACCGTAAAACATACATTGTGAATCTTCAAGGAACCCCAGCCCTCCCTCACTTCTCTCCTGTAACATAACTGGCCCTCTCAATTCAAAATTGCATTAATTGATATTTTATAATTATTCATTTTCTGTGTGTGTACATAAAGTTATATTTATTGGTAATATTATACTTTTGCTACAATATGTGATTGAATTTCCAAGAAACCCTTTTAATCTTTATATAAAGAAGTATTGAAAGAAATTGTGATAAAACTCCCTTATTATTCACTTTTTCAAACAATTCATTACAGTGACAGAGAAAGAGCGATTTCCTACCACCAACATCCAAAGGGAAGGTACAGAGTATTTTCCTTGTTTCCTTGTGTCTCATAATGTGTTTTTTAATTGATAATTGTCTAATAAAATCTACATTAATTGTATTTTTGTACTGTTTTCAGACAATGCCCGAGTGCAAGAAGACCGGGCCGAATTGAAGGGCCAGAGCATTCCTCTGGATGTCAAGATGCAGGTGCTGGAGAAAGGGGAGCGCCAAGAGGACATTAAAGGTGACAACCTCCCCAATCCCCTCCAGGAACAAGAAAAGATCAAGTCTTCAGTCAACCACCAGCACTGCATCTTCTGCAATGAAGATTACTTGCTCCAGATGCTTCATCCTGGAGGAGATGGAGAAGCGGCTGTCAATCTATATTGATGATGAGATTGAGTGCAACATGCATTTGAACCAGGCCATCATCATGGAAAAGGCCAAATACATATATAGCCTTTTCCAAAGCCAAACTCCAGTTGTGACGGAAAGCTTCTCAGTCAGCAATGGTTGGTTTGTCCTCTTCAAGAAGAGGAACAACCTCTACGACATCAAGTTCACAGGAGAAATGGCGGGCACTGTTACTGAAAATGCTGCAGCCTTTCCAGCCACTTTGAAGGGACATTGTGGAAAGAGGCAATTATCCACCAGAACGAGTCTTCAACGTCGATGAGACAGGACTGTTCTGGAAGAGAACGCAAAGCCACACATTCATATCTCATGAGCAGAAGCGAGCACCAAGGTTCAAAGCAGCCTAAGAGCCTCATTCCATTTGGAGGCCGTAAGTCGCGGTATGTAGGCCGTAAGTCTGCGGGCCAGCAGTGGGCCCGCAGCGTGCTAGACTTACGGCGCTATTCCATTGGACAAGACCGCAAGTCCCGGCCCGATAGCGCAAATCATAAACCATGCCACTGTATGTAGCATTTCCGGGCGTGATCATGATCAATTAAGCAAGCCCGTAACTCCTGATGTAGAAGCAGCCAATAGAAATGGAGATCGTCATCATTACGTCAGTAAAACATGGAGATGACATGTCAATCAGCTAGCGATTCGGGGTCCGATATGCGATCGGACCCGCAATGTACAAATAAATAAAAATGAATGTAGCCAATGTCATAGTCCATGTGGGTGGCCTGATATGTATTAACTCATTGATTCCTGAGATTGATTTAACCCCAAAATGACACATGAAAAATTAAATATAATATTGCAGATTTATTGGCTTGAGACTGTTGTGCAATTAATTCTCATGTCTTACATTGTACTCCCCATAATTTACAGTGCAGTATTGAAATTATATTTGCATTTACAGTGCTCCAGACATATCTTTAAGCCCTTTGCGATTCCTCCTTGTAACCCGTAACTTGTAAGGCTGTCTTTTACCATTTGCGGCCTCGGCGGCTTAGTCAGCGAGGGGGAATCGGAGCAATTGAATATCTCTTTGTGATTTTAGAGATCGTAAACTAAAGAACAAAAGCTTGGACGGGCTTTAACTTGCGATGTTAACCATCGCAAGCAATCGGAGGCCGGAGCTCGTAACCCGGTCAGAGCCCACTAAATGCCAGTTGAATAATAATAACTTACGGCCTCCATTACGGAAGCCCACACCTCCTGAGGGCTCAATTGAATGAAGCTCTAAGACTGGCTAACCCTTCTTCTGGGTGGGAATGCCAGTGGTGACTTCAAGATAAAGTCACTGCTGGTGAACCACTCAAAAGGATCTAGAGCACTTTGCAAGCTTACTGCGCAGACAGTCACACTCACACATAGTCTGTAAATACGCATCATGCCCATTGCCGGCTGGGACCCGTGCATAGAGCGCACACACGTAAAGAAAGAGACACAGCAGAGAGAGGGCACATAGAGAGACAGAAAGCACAGAGAGATGGCACAGAGAGATGGCACAGAGAGATACAGAGGGCACACAGAGATAGCAGAGACAGATGGCACAGAGAGATACAGATGGCACAGACAGAGACAGAGGACACAAGGAGAGACAGAGGGCACAGACAAAGGGCCCAGAGAGAAACAAGTGGCACAAAGGGAGGGAATAAAAAGAGAGAGGGAGCAAAGAGGGAGGGAGCCCAGAGAGGGAACAGAAAGAGACAGATGGCACAGAGAGATGGCACAGAGAGATACAGAGGGCACACAGAGATAGCAGAGACAGATGGCACAGAGAGATACAGAGGACACAAGGAGAGACAGAGGGCACAGACAAAGGGCCCAGAGAGAAACAAGTGGCACAAAGGGAGGGAATAAAAAGAGAGAGGGAGCAAAGACAGCGGGCACAGAGGGAGCCCAGAGAGGGGACAGAAAGAGACAGATGGCACAGAGACAGAGGGCACAAAGAGATGGCACAGAGCCAGACAGACAGGACATAGAGAGAGCACACAGAGAGAAGGCCCAGAGACAGACAGAGAGCACAGAGAGAGGGCAGAAACAGATGGCACAGAGCGAGACAGAGGGCATAGAGAGAGAGGGCAGAGACAGAGGGCGCAGAGAGTGCACAGAGAGAGACATCAAATTCAGATTGTGTTACTCCTCTTGGGGGCTTGTCAGCCAATGAGATCTGCATTACTTTCTCTGCATTTCCTGTTAGTTTGAATAATGTTTAAACAGGTTCTGCTCAATATTTTTGTATTCAAAAAACACATTTTGCAATGTTTAAAACATGCTCTTTTAAATGCTTGAAAAACACAGTTGTGTTCATTGTCCCCTTATAAAGACCATATGGCAAAATTAAGATTACAATAATAATTTCCTTCTAAATAGTTGAGTGCATTGTCAGTGGCGTATTTAGGTTTTATGCTACTCTATGTGTTTGTCATTCAGTCGTGTCCGACTATGGACCACGACACAAAATGCTGACAACAACCCAGTTACGCCTACTCCTTTCCTCTTGCTATATCCCAATCATAAGTTTACCACAGACCTATATAGAAAGTCCTAAGTATGTATGTGTCATGGGGCCTTAGAACTCCATCGGTTTTAGCACAGCTCGAATATTACGAACTCTAAATAATTCAAGTTAATTAGTTACACCAAACTGATTCTATTAGACCCGTAGATTGCAAGTAAAGTCTAGCTTGCTTTTCTGTCAAAAATATTACGAGTACTAAATAGGACTCACAAGGGCTTTTTCAAACACTTAGAGCTGTAACAGCAATTAAACAAACACCACTACACTTTAAAAGCACATGAAGGCATGGAAAGACATTAGAATAAATTGCACAACAGTCTCAAACCCATAAATATGCAATTACATTTTTTTTATTTTGAAATGTTATTTCTGAGTAATATTGATCCGGGGACTCAAGGGGTTAATACATATCATGAAACCCACATGGACTAGAACAGATGCTCTAATACATTTTATAGAGTGCTAGATTGCTTGATTGCCAGCAAATATTACTTATTGACTCTAATTAATTTGTAGCCTCCAATTGCAGATTACATCTAACTTCCATGTTTTACTGACATCATGATGACGGCCTCATTTATTATTGGATGTGTATATGAAGGAAATTACGGACTTAAATATTGTCAGATCATGTGATCTTAGAAAGGCAGGGTTTACGTGTTTAGGCTTAAGGAGGAAGATTTCGAGCTGGAGTCAATAGAATACATCTAAACATTTAGAGAGAAAAAAGTGTGCAAGCAGCTAGTAGAATAGGACTCAAGGTCAGTATACAGGAGGTCGGAAAGTGCCAAATATACTTTCTGATTATTCTCTGTATATAGACAATTCCAAAAAATCACCCAGCTGGCCTTGTGGGCCTAGTCTGAAACACATCCATGTACATTGGGTAAATATATATATAGACAAGTGCACTACAATAACCCCCACTATTGTTTATGTACAATCCAAAACAATTATTTTTATAAGAGCTAATGTTGCAGAATCTTTCAAAGCTGAATGGGTCAGATAATCATGTATTTATATGTCCATTTCCTGTACTGCTCATTGTTTACTGTATCCTGTTGTCTTCAACAGTCAATATGGCAGCCAATAGATTAAAATTATTGACTATACAAAAGGTAAGTAGGAGCTAATGTCCATTCTTTGATGTCCCTGTAGCTCAGGTACTGGTGTGAAATAAAGTAAACAATGGTCCAGATCAAAGAGCTGCCCCTCACTCTGTAGACATTAGTAAATGTGCCATTACCTGTGAATAATCTAAGCACCCAATACACATCTTATGGGGATGTTGTCTGGCTACTCCATAAAGGCGCAAGACCTGGAAACAACTATACAAGAATTAACTGCTTCAGTGCTGGAGTACAAGACGTATCCTTGAAGTTGAAGAATTAATTTTTGGAAAGTTTTTGTTTTTGGTTGACAATGACCGATACAAAGCTTAAACTTTATTCATAAATGTATATATTTAATGTCAGTATTTTTTAAACCACAATCTCTAGCATTTGCAGAGCATCTTTAAAATGTGTGTGCATTGTTTAGTCGTTTCCGACTCTTTATGACCTCATGAACCCTAACACACTATGCTGACCCACTAGGTATTCATGGCAGATATACTGGAATGGGTTTCCAGTTCCTTCTCCACAGGGCCACAGCATGCAGCTCCTGGTATTCCTAGGTGGTCTCCCATCCAAGTACTGACTAGGCCCAACCCTGCTTGGCTTCAGGGTGGTGTGACCGCTTCATGACTGGAATTTAACCTAGGTTGCAGTGGTGAAAGCACTGAATCCTAACCACTGGACCACCAGGGAACCCAATACCGTGTATTACCTACGGCAAAATACAAAATTCTTTCCAAATAAAAAGTAGCAGGGTCAAGTATACAGTGATACTAATAATATTAATAAAAATAATGTTTTTATTGAAGAGCAGCAAATGACAAATAAAGTTTACTATATTAAATGAAATATAAAACATAATTGGAAAACATACTTAAAATCGGAATATGATTGGTTCAAATATAGATTGGTATACTGGTTCTGGGAAAATTGTACAGCTTTTTATGAGTCAACTAAAAATGTTCATAGATGAATTATAATTCTTTATATAGGCATTATAACTCTTGCTATATTAATTCATTCTTTCAAGATTAGTTATTTTCGGTAGATGAGTCAAAATTCTTCCTTGATGGGTTACAGTTACTTGTGGATGTGAATTAATTCTTCATTAATTCTTCAAGAATTAAAGTGTGTTCTAGATGAATTCTAATTGTTCATAGGTGAACTATTATTCATAATAAATTAGATTAAAATATGTGTAGATGAATTATAATGTTTCAGAGATTATTTACATTTGTAGAAGAATATTTTGAGAAAAAAAAATTCCAGAACTAGAGGCCATGATTTGAAGTTGGAAGGTTGGAGATTTAGGGGTAATGGTAAGGTACTACTTTACAAAAAGAGTATCAGATAACTAGAATAGCCTTCTGGTGGAAGTGTTAGGCTCCACCACAGTCAAGGAATTTAAGCACAAGGCTGCCCTGAGGATTATTTAAAGGGATATGAAAGTTTCATGGATTAATACATTTCTGCACTCTGTAGGCAAACAGCAGCACATCTCATAATTTTTTTAATTTTTATTCATATCTAAAAATCCCTATCATGTGTCTACACAGGCATCTGATCCCCGCCAATCAGCACGCATCATCAGGGAAGCAATATTAACCCACTATTTACCTGTTGTTGCTTGCTCAGCCAATCTCCTTGCAGCTTCCTCTCTGTATGTCAGTAGCAATACATAGCACATATCAGTGATACACTACATATCCCAGGCTGCTTTTCAGCACAAACAGGAATCCCAGAGTTAATTCAAAAGTTTCAGCTAACCCGATTAGCCAAAACAAATCATTTTAAATTTGATGCTAATTTAGCCTGGGTTTGGAGGGTGTTAACCCTAATGTTCAACTGTTAGAAATTACAAGAAATTTTGCTGACTTCAATGTAAGTGTTTAAATGTTTATTTTGAAAAAAAAATTCCATGCCAAAAAAAAATGTTTGCATACACTACTAATTCTCCTCTATCAGATGCATTCATAATCCAGCAAATTTACATACTCCTTTAAGTCAAACTCTTAGATGGAATAAGCAGAACAGATGGTGCTTTTTTTGGTTCTTATCTGCCATCAAATCTAGGTTTTCTCTAAGAAGTATTCTAATATGATTCATTATAGAGAAATGACTGAGGGTAGGTAATTCATTCAGTGTATTGAAAAGAAAACCAAGAGTTACAGAGAGATGCCTCTAATGAATAAACAAATCACTATTCTCATTCAGTTGCAATGCACACTTTCATTCAGATGTTTGGGTGTGGGTCCCATCCTTTATCCTTTCACTTGCAAGGAGATCAAAGGGTCTGCCAGACTCACTAATAACTAGATAAGTTAGGATTTGCCCTCAGTACAATTGATGATGATGATAAATCAAAATTAAATATTATTGATGATGATAGATCTCTACAACATTAAAAAATATTGAAACCAGTCATTGCGCCATTATCTGTAATTATGGAGCTTACTGGTAGAGCGGTAAGAAAGTTCCCTGCCTTACCCTCCTCTCTCAGCACTTCACCCTTCCTTAAACTCACATACACCCCTCTTATACTGTACATACTGTCCTTAGTGCCCACTCTCCCTTTAACACATCACAACATTGTACTTCCAAAGGCAGATTGTATTCGTGCCCTTGTACACAAGTCATGAACATAAAGCATGTTTAGAGAAAATTACCTTTTTTTTTTCAGTACATACAATAAAAAACATAAAAAATACCATCACATAGACACACATACATACAAAATTTTACATGGGTATGGAATAGCAACATTTTTATACATAAAAGTAAATCTATATAATTATCCTAGAGCTCATATTCTAATTAGACTTTGAAAATATTTCTAGAGTAGACATACATAACTGGCGTGTTATATTCGTCCCACATAATCCACTTTGTCAATATTTTTTTCCCCTTTTTTTGTTCTTATACAATATAAGACCTTTTTCTAACTCTTTATCTCGTTCAATTTTTCGTTTAATATCTAACCACATTGGAACTTTTTTGTTTTCCGAGATTTACCAATATGGTCATTTATATGCCATTAATATATGAGATATCAGCATAGCATGTTGAATTGTCGGCATTTTGGGAAACATATGGAATAATATTATTTCTGGGCACATAGTTATCTGTATATTTGTAATTAACTTAATACAGTTAGCACATTGACTCCAGAGGGATTGAATCATAGGGCATTTCCACCATATATGAGATAATGTACCTTTCCCTCCGCAGTCTTCCCATCAGAGTTTAATGGATTCATTTTATTCATGGTGTTTGGAGCTAAGTGCCACCTCTGGATTAATTCAATATATAATTCTCTATACGTCATACAGATAAAAGTTTCTTTAACAAATTTACAGGCTTTAAAAAAAATTCTTCCCTTCCCATTTCAACATTTTATTAGTTAGACATTTTTCATCTCTAATATTAAATATTTTTTTACATCTAGAAATCACGTTTTTTTTAACAATACATTTTTCAAAGGGTAGATATTCTTAGTGACCTGTCAATTGAAAGCCAGACTTACTAAGTATAATTTTAATATTCTCATATTCTAACCAAGTAATTTTAAGACTTTTATATTTTTTCAAAAGGTTTGTATAAGATATATAAGAGAAAATCATAATGGATATAAAAAGTCTACACACCCCTGTTAAAATGTCAGTTTTCTGGGCTGTAAAAAAATGTGACAAAGATAAATAATTTCAGAACTTTTTCCACCTTTAATGTGACCTATAAACAAACAAACTGAAATCTTTTAGGGGGAGGGAAGAAAAACAAAGAAAAGAAAAATAATGTGGTTGCATAAGTCTGCACACCCTCTTATAACTTGGGATGTAGCTGTGCTCAGAATTAAGCAATCACATTCCAAATTGTGTTAAATAGGAGTCAGCATACACCTGCCATCATTTAAAGTGCCTCTGATTAACCCCAAATAAAGTTCAGCTGCTCTAGTTGGTCTTTCCTGAAATGTTCTTAGTCGCATCCCACAGCAAAAGCCATGGTCCACAGAGAGCTTCCAAAGCATCAGAGGGATCTCATTGTTAAAAGGTATCAGTCAGGAGAAGGGTACAAAAGAATTTAGATATACCATGGAACACAGTGAAGACAGTCATCATCAAGTGGAGAAAATATGGCACAACAGTGACATTACCAAGAACTGGAGCTCCCTCCAAAATTGATGAAAAGACGAGAAGAAAACTGGTCTGGGAGGCTACCAAGAGGCCTACAGCAACATTAAAGGAGCTGCAGGAATATCTGGCAAGTACTGGCTGTGTGGTACATGTGACAACAATCTCCTGTATTCTTCATATGTCTGGACTATGGGGTAGAGTGGCAAGACAAAAGCATTTTCTTACGAAGAAAATCATTCAAGCCAGGCTACATTTTGCAAAAACACATCTGAAGTCTCCCAAAAGCATGTGGGAAAAGGTGTTATGGTCTGATGAAACCAAGGTGGAACTTTTTGGCCATAATTCCAAAAGATATGTTTATCGCAAAAACAACACTGCACATCACCAGAAGAACACCATACCCACAGTGAAGCATGGTGGTGGCAGCATCATGCTTTGGCTGTTTTTCTTCAGCTTGAACTGGGGCCTTAGTTAAGATAGAGGGAATTATGGACAGTTCCAAATACCAGTCAATATTGGCACAAAACCTTCAGGCTTCTGCTAGAAAGCTGAACATGAAGAGGAACTTCATCTTTCAGCATGACAACGACCCAAAGCATACATCCAAATCCACAAAGGAATGGCTTCACCAGAAGAAGATTAAAGTTTTGGAATGGCCCAGCCAGAGCCCAGACCTGAATCCAATTGAAAATCTGTGGGGTGATCTGAAGAGGGCTGTGCACAGGAGATGCCCACGCAATCTGACAGATTTGGAGTGTTTTTGCAAAGAAGAGTGGGCAAATCTTGCCAAGTCAAAATGTGCCATGCTGATAGACTCATACCCAAAAAGACAGAGTGCTGTAATAAAATCAAAAGGTGCTTCAATAAAGTATTAGTTTAAGGGTGTGCAGACTTATGCAACCATATTATTTTATTTTTATATTTTTTCTTCCCTCCACCTAAAAGATTTCAGTTTGTTTTTCAATTGAGTTGTACAGTTTATAGGTCACATTAAAGGTGGGAAAAGTTCTGAAATGATTTATCTTTGTCTCATTTTTTTACAGCACAGAAACCTGACATTTTAATAGGGGTGTGTAGACTTTTTATATCCACCGTATACGAGAATCCATCTTGTCTTTTCTCATCACTTCTTAATAGCTGGAGCAGTAGGGTGTGTTTTTTTATCAGTTGAATGAAGGATAAAGCAGGAGGGGATAGGGGAGGTGAGGAGGTTTTAACAAATAGTTGGATCTCATGGAATTTGACACTAAGCCCCTTCCCTGCATATGCCCAGAAGCAGGCAAGCTTCCATCAATAGATGCAAGCCCAGTTCTCTAGAGGTTATACACCCCCTCTTTCATACACACAATCTTAGCCACCTATTATATATGTATCCAGGGCCTAGGAGAGGTATTAACAAGCATTTTTATCTACTTTCATTACCTTTTCCCTGCCACAGTATGATATAAATCTATAGGTGGAACTTTGCCTGCTTCTGGGCATGTGCAGGGAAGGGGGTTAGTGTCAAATTCCATGAGATCCAATTATATATTGTATTATATTAATATGCTGCCATTTAAAACAGGACAGGAAGCCAGTATATGTCAATAATGGAAATGTTCTAAACTGCAGATAATTGAATTTAAATAGTCAAAAAATAGATTTTGTGTTTATTTTTTGAATTTTTTAAAACAGTTTTCCCATTATTGATTTGTATTCCTCAATACAGTTTACTGTACATTGGGCTTAGAAACCTATCATTTTAGGGCCTTTTAGTAAGGATGCCATTACTCACTGTTTACACAATTCTTCTAATTGTCCTAATCTGCAGCCTTATTAAATTGCAATTTGGCTAATTGAATAGGGCTCTATATAAGCACACAGCATATTTTTTTACAGAAGCTTTTAGTTAGTGAACTTCTATCCAAAAGCAAGGTCTTCACTAACTAAAAACTTCTGTAAAACAATATGCTCTGTGCTTATATAGAGCCCTATTCAATTGGCCAAATTACACTGTAATAAGGCTGCTAGGCTTTATATCTCAATGTTATATTACAGCTCTTCAAACAAAAAAATCATAATAATACATTGAAACAATAAATGGCACTTTCCCCCTTGTGTCATGCTGTGTATAAGCAGCTTTTTACAACACTATTGTTTATTTGTTTTCTTTAGTCATTAATTGTTTTGCTGCTAATTGACATTTTAAAGCCAATATAAAGCGGGAGACATACAGCAGTCACAAATCAGGAATGTGAAATCCATTGGTCGCCATCATTACTACTGGTCACAATTTCAATAATACTAAACGGCGGATGTTCATCTGATTGAATGAAAGACAAGTGTCTAATCATACGCTGGGAAATTTTAAGATGGAAAATCTTACCATGTACTCTGCTGGAGACATTCAGTATTTTTCAAGCTCTAAGATACTGTGAGGCTGATATAGGATACCCAATTATACTATATGAGAGAGTAATGTGATTATATTGTATGAGAAAATGATACAGGTCACCCAATATCAAGGAGATAAGTGTTACTCGTTTATTATTTTCTTAGAGGAATGACCAGTTCCTTAGGTATTGTGGTCACATAGGTCCTTTTTGAGGGTTGTTTAGTAAGTTTGTGGGGCTATATGCCTTCCAGATAGGAGGCTCCCTTTGAAGGACATCGGCTTCTCCTCCTTTCTACTTTGTATACCAGCAATGGTACTAATTGTTTCTTATGTCTAAATTTAAAGGGTAATTTAGAGTTTATTTGTTCTGGTCGTCGAGTGGTTTCTAACAGCGTTTTATTTTCAATTTTCAATTTATCTTAATAAAAGTTATTTTTTTACATTATTTATACAGGGTTATCACACTTTCAATAAAACTATACAGGGCATGTTCATCTGATTGAATGAATGGCAAGTGTCTATTCATAGGTTGTGATATTTCTAGAAGGAAACCCAAATCTTACCATGTACTCCAGTGGAGAAATTCAATAATTTTTCAAGATATAAGATACTGTATGTGAGGCTGATATAGCATACCCTATTATACTATATGAGAGAGTAATAGGGGGCACCTGATTATATTATACTAGCGAATTGCCCGTCAAAAAATTACGGCAATGAAATTGTAAGTGAGCTAATGGTGTTTGGTGTATATAATGTGGCTGATTTAGCGTCCTTCATTTTCTATGTCGTGCAAGTTTTTCGGGAATATCCGTAGCTGTTTGGTGGTGTTTTCCGTGTTTAGGGACCTTTAGCCTAGTTTTCGTTTTGTTCGGCGGCCATTTTTTCTCTGGCTTAGGGGATTTTCGGGTGGCTAAACTCCAAAATTTGTGGTTAAATGGAGGTGTAACTTCACTTGCAGAGGTCCTGGGTGCCCCCCCTTGCTGTGAGTAACATTTTTATGTGTTTAATGTTTGTATTTGTTGTGTTTGTAATGTTTTTGGGGTAGTGCGGCTTGCGTCCTTGTTTTCTAATGTCGTAGGTGTTTTTCGGCAAATACATAGGTGTTTGGTGGTGTTTTGCGTCTTTAGACTGCTGTAGCCTCGTTTTTGTTTTTTTCGGCGGCCATTTTTTCTCTCGCTTAGAGAATTTTTTAGTGTCTAAATTCTTTTAATTTGAGTTAAATTGAGTTGTAACTTTAGTTTTCGAGGTCCTGGGTGCCCCCTCTTCCTGTAAGTAAGCTTTTTATGTATTTGTTGTGTGTATTTGTTGTATTTTTCATGTTTTGATGTTGCTGATGATTTTTGCGAGGTCGTAATGGGTTGTAACGTGTCTCGTATTTCGTTTGCGTTTTGTTCGAGATCCCAATATAATGCATCAGAGTGAGAGATACAGGAGACCCCATTATGAGATGTATGAGAGAGATACAGGACATGCCACACAGTATGAGAGATAGAGGAGACCCCATGTAATATATGAGAGAGAGACACAGGGGACCCCATTATGAGATGTATGAGAGAGATACAGGACATGTCACACAGTATGAGAGATAGAGGAGACCCCATGTAATATATGAGAGAGAGACACAGGGGACCCCATTATGAGATGTATGAGAGAGATACAGGACATGCCACACAGTATGAGAGATAGAGGAGACCCCACATAATATATATGAGAGAGAGACACAGGGGACCCCATTATGAGATGTATGAGAGAGATACAGGCCATGTCACACTGTATGAGAGATAGAAGAGACCCCAATATAATGCATTAGAGTGAGAGATACAGGACATCCCACATTGTATGAGAGATAGAGGAAACCCCTTGTAATATATGAGAGAGAGATACAGGAAACCCCATTATAATGCATCAGAGTGACAGATACAGGAGACCCCCCTATAATGCATCAGAGTGACAGATATAGGAGACCCCCCTATAATGCATCAGAGTGACAGATACAGGAGACCCCCCTATAATGCATCAGAATGAGAGATACAGGAGACCCCAATATAATGCATCAGAATGAGAAATAGAGGAGACCCCACATTGTATGAGAGATAGAAGAGACTCCACTATAATGCATCAGAGTGAGAGATAGAGGAGACCCCACTATAATGCATCAGAATAAGAGATAGAGGAGACCCCAATATAATGCATTAGAGTGAGAGATAGAGGAGACCCCAATATAATGCATCAGAGTTAGAGATAGAGGAGACCCCACTATAATGCATCAGAGTGAGAGATAGAGGAGACCCCCACTATAATGCATCAGAGTGAGAGATAGAGGAGACCCCAATATAATGCATCAGAGTGAGAGATAGAGGAGACCCCCACTATAATGCATCAGAGTGAGAGATAGAGGAGACCCCACTATAATGCATCAGAGTGAGAGATAGAGGAGACCCCCACTATAATGCATCAGAGTGAGAGATAGAGGAGACCCCAATATAATGCATCAGACTGAGAGATAGAGGAGACCCCCACTATAATGCATCAGAGTGAGAGATAGAGGAGACCCCACTATAATGCATCAGACTGAGAGATAGAGGAGACCCCAATATAATGCATGAGAGTGAGAGATAGAGGAGACCCCAATATAATGCATCAGAGTGAGAGATACAGAAGATCCCATTATGAGATGTATGAGAGAGATACAGGACATGCCACACAGTATGAGAGATACAGGAGACCCCAATATAATGCATCAGAATGAGAGATACAGGAGACCCCTATATAATGCATCAGAGTGAGAGATAGAGGAGACCCCAATATAATGCATCAGAGTGAGAGATACAGGAGACCCCAATATAATGCATCAGAGTGAGTGATAGAGGAGACCACAATATAATGCATCAGAGTGAGAGATACAGGAGACCCCAATATAATGCATCAGACGGAGAGATAGAGGAGACTCCACTGTAATGCATCAGAGTGAGAGATACAGGAGACCCCAATATAATGCATCAGAGTGAGAGATACAGGAGACCCCACTATAATGCATCAGAGTGAGAGATACAGGAGACCCCAATATAATGCATCAGAGTGAGAGATACAGGAGACCCCAATATAATGCATCAGAATGAGAGATAGAGGAGACCCCATTATGAGATGTATGAGAGAGATACAGGAGACCCCAATATAATGCATCAGAGTGAGAGATACAGGAGACCCCATTATGAGATGTATGAGAGAGATACAGGAGACCCCAATATAATGCATCAGAGTGAGAGATACAGGAGACCCCACTAAAATTCATCAGAATGAGAGATACTGGAGACCCCACTATAATGCATCAGAGTGAGAGATAGAGGAGACCCCAATATAATGCATCAGACTAAGAGATAGAGGAGATCCCAATATAATGCATCAGACTGAGAGATAGAGGAGACCCCAATATAATGCATCAGAGTGAGAGATACAAGAGACCCCAATATAATGCATCAGAGTTAGAGATACAGGAGACCCCAATATAATGCATCAGAGTGAGAGATACAGGAGACCCCAATATAATGCATCAGAATGAGAGATACAGGAGACCCCAATATAATGCATCAGAGTGAGAGATACAGGAGACCCCAATATAATGCATCAGAGTGAGAGATAGAGGAGACCACAATATAATGCATCAGACTGAGAGATACAGGAGACCCCACTATAATGCATCAGAATGAGAGATACAGGAGACCCCAATATAATGCATCAGAGTGACAGATACAGGAGACCCCCCTATAATGCATCAGAATGAGAGATACAGGAGACCCCAATATAATGCATCAGAGTGAGAGATACAGGAGACCCCACTATAATGCATCAGACGGAGAGATACAGGAGACCCCAATATAATGCATCAGAGTGAGAGATAGAGGAGACCACAATATAATGCATCAGAGTGAGAGATACAGGAGACCCCCCTATAATGCATCAGAATGAGAGATACAGGAGACCCCAATATAATGCATCAGAGTGAGAGATAGAGGAGACCACAATATAATGCATCAGAGTGAGAGATACAGGAGACCCCAATATAATGCATCAGACGGAGAGATAGAGGAGACTCCAATATAATGCATCAGAGTGAGAGATAGAGGAGACCCCAATATAATGCATCAGAATGAGAGATAGAGGAGACCCCACTATAATGCATCAGAGTGAGAGATACAGGAGACCCCACTATAATGCATCAGAGTGAGAGATACAGGAGACCCCAATATAATGCATCAGAGTGAGAGATAGAGGAGATCACAATATAATGCATCAGAGTGAGAGATAGAGGAGACCACAATATAATGCATCAGAGTGAGAGATAGAGGAGACCCCAATATAATGCATCAGAATGAGAGATACAGGAGACCCCAATATAATGCATCAGAGTGAGAGATACAGGAGACCCCAATATAATGCATCAGAATGAGAGATAGAGGAGACCCCAATATAATGCATCAGAGTGAGAGATACAGGAGACCCCACTATAATGCATCAGAGTGAGAGATACAGGAGACCCCAATATAATGCATCAGAGTGAGAGATAGAGGAGATCACAATATAATGCATCAGAGTGAGAGATACAGAAGACCCCAATATAATGCATCAGAGTGAGAGATACAGGAGACCCCCCTATAATGCATCAGAATGAGAGATACAGGAGACCCCAATATAATGCATCAGAGTGAGAGATACAGGAGACCCCACTATAATGCATCAGAATGAGAGATACAGGAGACCCCAATATAATGCATCAGAATGAGAGATACAGGAGACCCCAATATAATGCATCAGAGTGAGAGATACAGGAGACCCCACTATAATGCATCAGAGTGAGAGATACAGGAGACCCCACTATAACGCATCAGAGTGAGAGATACAGGAGACCCCAATATAATGCATCAGAGTGAGAGATACAGGAGACCCCAATATAATGCATCAGAGTGAGAGATAGAGGAGACCCCAATATAATGCATCAGACGGAGAGATAGAGGAGACTCCAATATAATGCATCAGAGTGAGAGATACAGGAGACCCCAATATAATGCATCAGAGTGAGAGATACAGGAGACTCCAATATAATGCATCAGAGTGAGAGATACAGGAGACCCCAATATAATGCATCAGAATGAGAGATACAGGAGACCCCAATATAATGCATCAGAGTGAGAGATACAGGAGACCCCACTATAATGCATCAGAGTGAGAGATAGAGGAGACACGAATATAATGCATCAGACTGAGAGATAGAGGAGACCCCATTATGAGATGTATGAGAGAGATACAGGAGACCCCAATATAATGCATCAGAGTGAGAGATACAGGAGACCCCAATATAATGCATCAGAGTGAGAGATACAGGAGACCCCACTATAATGCATCAGAGTGAGAGATAGAGGAGACCCCAATATAATGCATCAGACTAAGAGATAGAGGAGACCCCATTATGAGATGTATGAGAGAGATACAGGAGACCCCAATATAATGCATCAGACTGAGAGATACAGGAGACCCCATTATGAGATGTTTGAGAGAGATACAGGAGACCCCACTATAATGCATCAGAATGAGAGATAGAGGAGACCCCACTATAATGCATCAGAGTGAGAGATACAGGAGACCCCAATATAATGCATCAGAGTGAGAGATACAGGAGACCCCAATATAATGCATCAGAATGAGAGATACAGGAGACCCCAATATAATGCATCAGAGTGAGAGATACAGGAGACCCCATTATGAGATGTATGAGAGAGATACAGGAGACCCCAATATAATGCATCAGAATGAGAGATACAGGAGACCCCACTATAATGAATCAGAGTGAGAGATAAAGGAGACCCCACTATAATGAATCAGAGTGAGAGATACAGGAGACCCCACTATAATGCATCAGAATGAGAGATACAGGAGACCCCAATATAATAAATCAGAGTGAGAGATACAGGAGACCCCAATATAATGCATCAGAGTGAGAGATACAAGAGACCCCAATATAATGCATCAGAGTGAGAGATACAGGAGACCCCAATATAATGCCTCAGAATGAGAGATACAGGAGACCCCAATATAATGCATCAGAATGAGAGATACAGGAGACCCCACTATAATGAATCAGAGTGAGAGATACAGGAGACCCCAATATAATGAATCAGAGTGAGAGATACAGGAGACCCCACTATAATACATCAGAGTGAGAGATACAGGAGACCCCAATATAATGCTTTAGAATGAGAGATACAGGAGACCCCAATATAATGCATCAGAATGAGAGATACAGGAGACCCCACTATAATGAATCAGAGTGAGAGATACAGGAGACCCCACTATAATACATCAGAGTGAGAGATACAGGAGACCCCAATATAATGCATCAGAGTGAGAGATACAGGAGACCCCAATATAATGCATCAGAATGAGAGATACAGGAGACCCCAATATAATGCATCAGAATGAGAGATACAGGAGACCCCAATATAATGCATCAGAATGAGAGATAGAGGAGACCCCACTATAATGAATCAGAGTGAGAGATACAGGAGACCCCAATATAATGCATCAGAGTGAGAGATACAGGAGACCCCAATATAATGCATCAGAATGAGAGATACAGGAGACCCCAATATAATGCATCAGAGTGAGAGATACAGGAGACCCCAATATAATGCATCAGAGTGAAAGATAGAGGAGACCCCACTATAATGCATCAGAGTGAGAGATAGAGGAGACCCCAATATAATGCATCAGAGTGAGAGATAGAGGAGACCCCAATATAATGCATCAGAATGAGAGATAGAGGAGACCCCAATATAATGCATCAGAGTGAGAGATACAGGAGACCCCAATATAATGCATCAGAGTGAAAGATAGAGGAGACCCCACTATAATGCATCAGAATGAGAGATAGAGGAGACCCCAATATAATGCTTTAGAATGAGAGATACAGGAGACCCCAATATAATGCATCAGAATGAGAGATACAGGAGACCCCACTATAATGAATCAGAGTGAGAGATACAGGAGACCCCACTATAATACATCAGAGTGAGAGATACAGGAGACCCCAATATAATGCATCAGAGTGAGAGATACAGGAGACCCCAATATAATGCATCAGAATGAGAGATACAGGAGACCCCAATATAATGCATCAGAATGAGAGATACAGGAGACCCCAATATAATGCATCAGAATGAGAGATAGAGGAGACCCCACTATAATGAATCAGAGTGAGAGATACAGGAGACCCCAATATAATGCATCAGAGTGAGAGATACAGGAGACCCCAATATAATGCATCAGAATGAGAGATACAGGAGACTCCAATATAATGCATCAGAGTGAGAGATACAGGAGACCCCAATATAATGCATCAGAGTGAAAGATAGAGGAGACCCCACTATAATGCATCAGAGTGAGAGATAGAGGAGACCCCAATATAATGCATCAGAGTGAGAGATAGAGGAGACCCCAATATAATGCATCAGAATGAGAGATAGAGGAGACCCCAATATAATGCATCAGAGTGAGAGATACAGGAGACCCCAATATAATGCATCAGAGTGAGAGATACAGGAGACCCCAATATAATGCATCAGAGTGAAAGATAGAGGAGACCCCACTATAATGCATCAGAATGAGAGATAGAGGAGACCCCATTATAATGCATCAGAATGAGAGATACAGGAGACCCCAATATAATGCATCAGAGTGTGAGATACAGGAGACCCCAATATAATGTATGAGAAAGAGAGAGAGATACATGAGACCATATTGTATACAAGATACAAAAAATATAATTTTATCAAAAATATTAAAGGATATAAAATATTCACCATCAGCTGTTAATAATGGGTGCAATGTGTTTAGCTTTTAGTGTTTTGTGTTAGCTATGACTTTTAATTGACATATACTGTATATTTCAACTAAAACAATAGTGGGCACAAAGCAGTGCTGTATTATAATTATTATTACTCTGTTTATAAAGCTCTATTCTTTTCCTTAGCTCTAGTGTATGAGATACAGGAGACCCCAATGTACTGTCTTAGAGAGAGATATAGGGGGACCCCTCATTAAAATACTGTATACTCAGGTGTGTTATAGGATACAGATATGTAACACAGCACCTGGGATCTGTATATCACTTGATCACTTCTTATCTGTATCACACACCCTTAGAAAACCCAAGGCTCCTTACCTTGGTACCTCCCAGACACCCCACCAAATGTTTATAGCAATAACTAAATGCTTTGTTTCATCCAATATTATTCTATTACATGAAGTGGTTTATCTGAGAGACTCTCATATTATCCATTACTACCCAAGTACTCCAAATATTGTAAATACTCCTACTTTAATATTGTATTAGAAAAAAAATACTACAACATGTGACTTATTCCATTGAATATAAGATCTGGGGGATCAACTTATATTTTTTAGCCATTTCAATTTTACTAATAGTATAGCAGTAGTATAGTAATATTTTTGCAAAATAATATAGTGAGCAACAATCTGCAAACCAGGAACAGACCGTGTGTATTTTAGTAGGCTGTGATGCAGGCTGCCGTGTTTCTATTTGCATAAAGTTTAATTTATGAATGTATGAGCTTTAATAAACAGGCTGTCTAGAACATGTGGAATAAAGTTTCTAATATAAATGCATAAATTTGATTTTGGAAACATACCCTATAAACAAAGTATATACCTATTGTGCATCTGACCAAGCTGGCTGAAAAGGGTAAGCTATTGAATAGGTTAAAACGTAGAGAAAATAACTATTTAAATACAGTATTATAAAATATCTGCTGCTGACTCACCAGGAAACATGATATTCAGTTATTTTTAGATATTTCCAAACTAATATAATATTTATGAACTTATTGAACAGCCAAGTCTTTGACATACCACCACTTTTGTAGAAGCTTCCTTGTTATGGTACCTGCTCCCTGGAGAGCCCTCTCTTTGATATCAATGTTGATCCTTGAGATGTTCCTCAACATCCAAATCAGACAGGTGTCTCCACAGATGTGTATTTCAGGTATTGTGTGGCAATAATGTCTGGACGTGTGCTCATATATGTAGTGGGCTTCTGTACAATAGAGTCTACAAGGCATTATCTCCACCAGTGTCTGTGATACCTGCAGGGTATTTTCACACCTAATTACTTTGATGGTTTCATGACCAGACCCCCATACTTACATAAAAGCATCAGTCATATCCTGCACAAATCAGTCTTGGGATCCAAGGGCTTTATAGACCAGTTCAAGAGAAGATTGTAAGCTCCAGACTTACTGCTGGAAGACCAGACTTTGGAGGAGGCAACCAAGACTCAGTAGGATGCATGGATACACCGATGAAGTTGAGGGTCTCTGTCCTTCCAGATTTCCCTCCAGTGCCATCCAGATGGGATTTAATGGTCAGGAGATCCTTCAAGTTCCTGTACATGCTCAACCAGCACAACAGAAGGACTTCCAGTTGGTCCACATGAACGGTAAGAATTCCCCTAGAGCTTCTACCCTAATACTTCCAATTAGCAGCAAATACAATTTAATATAATTAATTGAAAAACATTTACTGTATAAAGGCTAACATATATGTTCTGGAAAATGTACAGTATTTTTAGAGACAATATACCATTTTAAGACATGTATCCCTGTAGTCCTGTGTGTACTTAAATAACTAAAGTAATACAAATATTACAACAAGAGTTCTGGATATTAAGAAAAAGTATTAAGTAAATGAACACAATGGGGATCCAAAGTAACTTCAGTGTGAGATTAAAAAAAATTAAAGATAAAAAAAAAAACTAGTTGTTATTACAAATATTTTTAATATTACCTCCACTACATCAATTTAACAGGTAACAATGACTAATATTTAATATATTAATTGTATAATGAGATTTAATTGCAAAATATGGGTGTAAGAACTATTTTTATTGTGTTTTGTAGAAGACACCAAGGTTCCGACAGACAGTGGTCTCAATGGTGCCCAGACTGCACAACCCAACCAACCACCCATGGTTCAGCAGCAGGTCCAAGCCACATCCTTCTCTGTCCCAGAGCCAGGTCCACAGCCCCACCGCAGGAAGAGGACAGTGTACAGCTCAGCCCAACTGGAGGCTCTAGAACAGTTCTTCCAAACCAACAGATATCCAGATATCCACCACCGGGAGTACCTGGCCAAGCACATCCACTTACTGGAGTCAAGGATACAGGTGTGTGCTCATCATCAACCTTTATTAGTCAAACTATTATCAGTCTTATCACCTACAAACACATCTAACCCTCTCTCCCACATCACCACAAGCCCTACATCTCTTAGACATCACCAGTAACACCCACAAATATTATCAGTTTGTTATTTATAGCATTTTTATAGATCAGGAACACATTTTATGAATCTATGGGTTTAGTATTGGAGTGAAGACTATGTCTTGTTCCTCATGAAGTTGTTTTCAGGTATCATCAAACATCCATAACTTACATTACATGATGTTACCAATTCCACTCCCTACTTGGAGAAACATTTAGAGAGCTCCATGACTCTATATACTAATTTTATACAGCTATGTATTTATATGGGAGTCATAAATGGTGAAGGGTTTCTTCACTTTCTCCAGATTAACCTTACAGAGCATTATTGCTATAACATCACTAAAAAGGGAATATGTTGCTTTTGTATCCATATGAGTCTGACTTATTGATCCCTATAACTTAGTATGTTATATGTAGTAAACAATATGGCCAGATTGGGAGTCACTGGCAAGCCCATGTCTAGGGTAATGTTTGTAATGGACTATGAGTTTGACTTATTGATCCCTATAACTCAGTATGTTATATGTAGTAATCAATATGGCCAGATTGGGAGTCACTGGCAAGCCCATGTCTAGGGTAATGTTTGTAATGGACTATGAATCTGAAAACACACATATGGATCAATGGGGCGGATTATTGACCTTAAATGGCCAGTGTAGGCACTTGTGTTAAACACATTTTTTTATGTAAGGCTGGGGTAATGTTATAGCAGTTGAAATCTTCAACTTCCTATCAGTAGGGCTTAGAACAATGAGAGAGGTTGGAGGGTTTACAACATTGGCCATTAACAAAATAAACTGTTTTTAAATGATATTTTCTGGGTAAATATTTGCTCTAATGCTATATGCACATGTTAATTAAAGGTGAAATAAGAAATATGTTTAACATGAAAATCGCTTGGGTGTTTAAATATCAACTTCAGTCTGACTTTCACCCTACAAAGTACATTTTGAAGTAACAATGACTTTTTTTTATTATTATAGTTTTCAATTAATACAATTATAACTATATAGCGTTTCCATATCTTTTAATGTGCGTAGGGATGTGCCTGGATTTACAGAAAACAGGTCTTCACCTTTTATCCTTTTAGTGTATGATGATAAATATTGTTTACTTCTTAGTTGTTGGCATTTCCCATTCATTTATATGTATTTAATCTGTGATATTAATATATTCTTATGATGTATTTTCTACAATTGTGTCAACTCATTGTGTTTCTCTATTTTGTAAGGTCTGGTTCCAGAATAGGAGAGCAAAGGCCAGGCGCCAGGGAAGTAAATCTGCCAAGCCCATTGCATTTGGACA
Source organism: Discoglossus pictus (assembly GCA_027410445.1). Taxonomy (NCBI): domain Eukaryota; kingdom Metazoa; phylum Chordata; class Amphibia; order Anura; family Alytidae; genus Discoglossus; species Discoglossus pictus. The sequence goes on along the minus strand of CM050165.1, from coordinate 24,514,145 downwards.
CCATTACTCCAACACCACAGGAGGTAATGAATACATCTACACACCTGCAACAGGACCACAACCTTCAGTGTCATTTTATCAGCAGCAACAAATGATGGGCTCTCAGCAACAGGTCCCATCACAATTGAAGAGTTCCCAGCAGTCTCTTGAGTCCATGCCTTGGCCCGAATCCTCCTGTGCAGTAGCCAGGCAGAGGCTCCTCATGCAACAGGCAGCATGTAGTACCAGGCACCAAAATATGCCAAGTGCAAGCCCCATAGAGAACCAGCAGAACTTTTACAGAGATGTGACTCCTATCAGGGCCTACAAGGAGGAAATGGACCTGAGCAGGAGATACTCTCAGATGAGTGTTGAGCGCAAGATAGACTTTGACAATTGTCCACCCAACAGGACCATCAAACCAGACATGAATGTCATCATCCCAACAATCCCAGAACCCAAACCCTCAATCGGTCATAGTGGGATGAATCTCTTTACTACCCAAGGACCACCAGTACAGAGTGACCATTATTGGCAGCGTTCTCCCCTCTCAATCAGTGATTCTAATTTCAGTGACATATCCACAGACTCTGCCGTAGAGTGGGAGGAAAATTGTATCTATGTCCCCAACAACACAAAGTAGATACAACAGGCACTCGATCAATGGGTCATTTAGTGATTAGTTTATTCAACTGGTAGTTCAGCGAGAAACACTAGCATGGGTGTAGGAACTAAGGGGATAGCGGGGACAAATCCCCCCCGTATTTTTATATTTTTGTATGTATGGATATATAAGCTATTTTACAGCCTGTATACAAAGTGAGCCGTACTCCCCTCAGAATTATTCTGGCTCCTACACCCCTGAATACTAAATACTAAAATGGACTATATAAATAATTACTCTTACTGACCATGATCTGCAAAAATAAATATAGTTTTGTTACTATAATTACACTTTTGTCCCCAAACAATATTAAAATAAAGTCACTTTGATAACAGAATATACGGCTGAATTTATGTTGCAAGCTGCATTTTCTGCCATTTGTAAATAGTTGATTGGATATATTTGTATTATAAGCTGCACTTTAGGGTATGTAATGCTGATTTCTAGGTTTGTTGATTTGTAAATAGTTGTAAAAATATGTTTATTGTAATTTGAGTGCAATATTAAACATGATTGAAACTTGATTGATTATCTTGTCCTTAATGGCCTGAAAGAACTAAAAGAACAGAGTTAGTATTGTTCTAACACATGCTAGCTTTCAGTGTGCAAAATAAGTTATGGATCATTAATCGGGGTTAATACATTAAAGGAACACGAAATTCGACCTATTTATATTATACTGTAGCAAGAACTGGACATTACAGTGGGCGAAACGGTTATCAATTAATCTTTTTATCATATGTCCACTTTGCAACCTCACTACGGTTTATAATGCTTCAATGTTTTTGTGTATCTGACTGCAGAATTAGGAAGGTATCCTGGATACTGATATCTATGGACTTCTGCAGGAGCAGGGCTTGCATTTATCCTTGTCAGCTTCTAAGTTTGGGATACGGGAACATCCATTATAGTTTATGAGCCAGTGACACGGGACACCCCATTATACTGTCTGAATGAGTGATACTGTACACCCCATTATACTATATGAGGGAGTGATACAGGACACCCCATTATACTGTATGAGGGAGTGATACAGGACACCCCATTATACTGTATGAATGAGTGATACTGTACACCCCATTATACTATATGAGGGAGTGATACAGGACACCCCATTATACTATATGAGGGAGTGATACAGCGCACCCCATTATACTATATGAGGGAGTGATACAGGGCACCCCATTATACTATATGAGGGAGTGATACAGGACACCCCATTATACTATAGGAGGGAGTGATACAGGGCACCCCATTATACTGTATGACCGATTGACACAGGGCATCCCATTATACTATATGAGGGAGTGATACAGGACACCCCATTATACTATATGAGGGAGTGATACAGCGCACCCCATTATACGGTACAAGGAAGTGAAACAGGGCACCCCATTATACTGTATGAGGTAGTGATACAGGACACCCCATTATACTATATGAGGTAGTGATACAGGGCATCCCATTATACTGTATGAGGGAGTGATACAGCGCACCCCAATATACGGTACAAGGAAGTGATACAGGACACCCCATTATACTATATGAGGGAGTGATACAGCGCACCCCATTATACTGTATGAGGTAGTGATACAGGACACCCCATTATACTATATGAGGTAGTGATACAGGGCATCCCATTATACTATATGAGGGAGTGATACAGCGCACCCCAATATACGGTACAAGGAAGTGATACAGGACACCCCATTATACTATATGAGGGAGTGATACAGCGCACCCCATTATACTATATGAGGGAGTGATACAGGACACCCCATTATACGGTACAAGGAAGTGATACAAGACACCCCAGGTTTGTAGAGTATTTCAGTTATTATTATTCCTCTCTTTTATCTGTCCCCAGTTGTCGTCATACACACACCTTGTCACCTCTTTTCTATTTGTGTCACACCCCCCTCTCCAGTGTCACACTCAAACACCTCTCAGTGACACTTTCCTGCTGCAGACACCCCACCTGTCTCGGTTCATTTAAGCTCTGCCCTACATTTTCTTAGCAGTAAACATTATAATATTGTGTTTAGCTAATATTATTTTACTTGAAATAATTGGTTTCGGTATTAATATACTTATATGCATGTAATATAATCCAGTTTTACATAACTAACAAATGTATCCCATTCTGGATCGCTACCTTGTCGTGGTGAAGGGGCTTGTGTACTTCAATGAAGCTGTGAGCTATACCATGTAGGGTCACCCAAGATGGGCAGGTCATAGCAGAGAGGTCAGACAAAGTGATGCCCACTTGAGACGGAACTGGAAACCCACTCCAGTATCTTTGCCAAGATAACCTTACGGATAAGCACAACCAGACAAAAGATGTGCCTGGCATGCTGTGGTTCATATGGTCACTGAGAGACTGACATGACTGAATGACTAAACAACAACAAAAAGCATTTTAAATTCTTCTATAATATAAATGTTCTAGGCCAGTGAATAATTGGGATAAACTGGTAGCTGGTTCCTGCTTCATTAATCAATGTTTGATTGATGTATCTGCTGGCCAGTCACAATCCTGTTAGATGGCTACCAATAAACAGTTACATTATCAAAGCTCCTGGGTGGTAACGGGATTACCAAAAAAATCAAAAGGATATATTTGAGAACTCAAAATCTGTGTATCAAATGTATGAATAAATATAAAGCAAAAAACATTCCTTTGTAATTTATTTGCCTCTACAAATTTATAAAAAATTAACTTTTATTAATTTACTTTAGGAGCCAAAGTGGCTTCAATCGAAAAAAAATACATACATGGTTCAACAATAAATAAGCACAACAAAGCGCACACAATAATAATATCAAATTGACGTCAATCATTTTAATAATTTACAATTGCAACAGCATGTGAAGTATCTTTATGTAAAATGGGAATAAAAGATAACCTTTAATATAATCATTAAAAAAAAATCACAATAAAATCATTGCTATCCATAAATATTATACATAGACACTACCTGGTTGAAGCAGCAGCCTGAAAGCCCGTAGTGTGTAAATATCCTGCACTACAATAAACTGGCCAAGACCTCAGTGGGTACCTCCTGCCTGGAAGGTTGCCCAGTGGATAACCCCAAATCTATCTGGGTCAAGCTATGATAGTGCAGGACTTTTACAAACTGTGGTCTTTGAGGCTGCTGCTTCAACGAGGTATTGTGTATATATAATATTTTTGTATGGCAAATTATTCTATTAAAGGTAATATTTTATTCCCATTTTACATAAATGACTTCTATACAGTGTTATGCACCAGAGGATATAAGGGTTCATTGTTTTAGCATATTAAGTTCTCAGATTTTTAACATCTACTTATTCTGGGACTGTAGTGAATTCCAAAAATACTAATTTTTTAGATCCATATATTAATGTGATCAATTATTATAACTATTTTTTCCAGGTGGCTATTTCCATTTGGTATATAATGAAGAAGTATGACTGATCACATTAATATATGAATGTAGAAAATGTACAAGACACAACCTTATGCTATACTTGTAAATTGCCCGTAAAAAATGATGGTATATTTTTTAATTTTTTCTCTTCCTCCCCCTCTCCCTCCCTTGCGTCTCCTCCCCCTTCCCTGTGTCTCCCCCCTCCCGCGTGTCTCTTTCTCCCTCTTCCCTCCCCTGTGTCTCTCCCCCCTTCCCTCCCCTGTGTCTCCCCCCTCTCCCCTCCTCTGCGTCTTCCTCCCCCTCTACCCTGTGTCTTCCTCCCCTGTGTCTTCCTCCCCCCTCCTCCTCTGCAGCTCCAGCTGAGCATACGTGGCTCTGCTGCGCAATGACTTAGGAAGTAGTGGTAAGTGTGTACGCTACCATGGAGCATTACACACTTACCAGAATTATTATAGTTGAACATTATATTATAAAAGATGAGATAGTAATAAAGGACATCCCATTATAACATATGAGAGAGTTATAAATGTCACTCCATTATACTGTATCAAAGAGTAATACAGGACACTCCACTATTATATTTGTATGCTATAAGATTAAAAAGACGCTATAGTTTAGAATGTACCCTTAAGTGTTTACAGGATGATTTGTTTGTGTTTCTTTAAAAAAAAAAAAAATCTTGCAAAAAATTCCAATCAATTAATAACAATTTCAAAATAAATAAAGATTTAGAATGTGAATTTTTTTTTCGACACAACCTCACCAAACTGTATCGTACTATTGTTTAATGCAAAAAAGTAAAATTTGTACTATGTATAAATAAAAATATAATATGCGTCCTGATCGTAACAGTCACATATCTGTAACACCATAGGAGCTCAGCACATTGTGTGAGTGGGTAAGTATGTGATAATTGTTATAATAATAATGTGATAGATTAAATTGGATTATGATTAAACATGGGGCATATTAAATTTGAAGCCTGTAGCGGCACTGGTATACCTGCAAAGCCTGCGGGCTTGAATTTGCTGGGGTTACAGAGCTATAGACAATCCGGCAACAGACGTGGCCGACATCCAAACCCGTAAACTGTTCTTGCGCATGTTGGATGTGCGGCCGTGAACATGATCAATTAGTCAAACCCCTAGTTACGGGTTTAGACGGAGCCAATGGTAAGAGAGATCGTCATCATTACGTCACTGACAAATGGAGGTTAGATTTCAATCCTTTGCAGGTTTTAATTACGATTTACGATTGGACCCACATTCCAGAAATTATGCAATATTGTTAAATCAGTAAATATTATATTCAGGTCCATGCGACTTCCATTATATGTATTACACATTGATTGCTGGGATCGATATAACACAGAAATTAAACATTAAAAAAAGTATTTTATATTGCAGATTTGCGAGCTTGAGAATGTTGTGATATTAATCGTAATACCAAACATCACTTTCCCTTTTATTATAAGTACAGTAGTGTGTGTTTATTTGCATTTACAGTGCTAAGGATAGGACTTTTACCCCCTTGTGGGTCCTCTCTAGTACCCGTGGGTCCTTTTTGCGGGTTACGGGTTTGAATGCCAGTGGATTAGTAGCAATTTAATAGCGATTTGCGAACGTTATATTTACAGGCTCGACAGATCAAAGGCTTAGCAGCAACAGAGTTCCGATTTCAACATCCCGTAGATCGTTTGCGGTTAGCTGTATGAGGCCAATTTAATAGCTGTAAGTCTATCGGGCTCCGTTACGGGCTACGGGTTTTCATAAGGCTGCATGTCTGGTAGTGCTATGGGCAACTTTATGTTACATTTGTATACATTTACTGAACTGTCTCCAAAATGGAGATATAGAAACAGTTACACAAAGTATCAAAAAACTGAATATTCTGTTTCTTAAAATGTAAATGTAATGTGTAGTTTTATTGTATTTAACTGTGCACTTGTGATAAAGTGCTATGAGATCCTCAGTAACACATGTACCATATATTTTTTATATTATTATTATTAATATAGGAGAGTCAATTATATTGTATAAAAAAGTGATGCAATGAGACTGCATTATACTGAGTACATTAGAGATATAGGACACTCCATTATACAAGACCCCCAGACTCAAGTATGGAGCTAATCCCCTTACTGTCTTGAGATATGACAAGTGATATTCAGATCTTTATATTATCTCAGTGTATTTCCTCTGGTTCCCCTCTTTGTCTTGTGTTCACACCTTACCTGTCTGACCCAGTGACGTCACTGACACCTCTCTCTGACACTCCCTGCAGCCTTAAGATATACAATAACTATCCTGACCCAGGCATAATCTGTCTAAGGGTTAGTTGTAAAGTTTAAAATGTAACACCTGGAAATACTTATTTATATTACTATTTACATTTGAAATGTAGTCTAAGTACTGGATACATGTAACATTTTGAAATTAAATACTATTATTTATAAGAATTGATAGTAATTTGCTAAATAAGGATACAAAGGATAGATAGATAGACAGGTTGATAGATAGAGAAATAGATAGATAGATAGATAGATAGATAGATAGATAGATAGATAGATAGATACAGATAGATTGATAGATAGAGATAGATAGATAGATAGATTGATAGATAGAGATAGATAGATAGATAAACAGATATATAGATTGATAGAGATAGATAGATAGATAGACAGACAGACAGACAGATAGATAGATAGATAGATACATATATATATATATATATATATATATATATAGAGAGAGAGAGAGAGAGAGAGAGAGAGAGAGAGAGGTTGATAGAGAGATAGATAGATACAGATAGAGAGATAGACAGATAGATTGATAGATAGATAGATAGATAGATAGATAGATAGATAGATAGAGATAGATAGATAGACAGACAGATAGATAGATTGATAGATATAGATAGAGAGATAGATAGATAGATAGAGAGAGAGAGAGAGAGAGACAGACAGGTTGATAGACAGACAGATAGATTGATAGAGAGATAGATAGATAGATAGATAGATAGATCGATAGATAGATAGATAGATAGATAGATAGATTGATAGATAGATAGAAAGATAGATAGATAGATAGATAGATAGATAGAGAGACAGACATGTTGATAGATAGAGAGATAGATCGATAGATAGATAGATAGATAGATAGATAGATAGATAGATAGATAGATAGATTGATAGATAGATAGAAAGATAGATAGATAGATAGATAGATAGATAGAGAGACAGACATGTTGATAGATAGAGAGATAGAGAGATAGATAGACAGATAGAGAGACAGAGAGATAGAATGATACATATAGAGAGACAATAATTATATGTTTCCCTTCATCTTTAATATGTCAGACTATCAATGTCCATCATATCATCACATATAATAGTTGTGGATCTGCGACTTTGTTAGTAACGCTCTGGAATGCTGCGACTTGCGACTTAGGCTGCAATAAATGCGCTCTTTGCGGGGCTCACGATGTTAGCAGGACTTAGGAGGCAATGATTGCCATAGGCTCATCGTGAGGCATGCACGACTTTCCTACAATGAGCGCCATAGGTGCTCATCGAAGGCCAGCACGATTTTGTGAAAAAAATGGTGGCCTTTCAGGGTCCCTCTAAGGGTCCTCTGTCCCTTCATAGCTCTAATTTGCCAGAGGACGCTCCACCGATGGAGGATGGAAAGAGATTGTAGTCGATGATAGCAATGCACGCGATCAGCGATGAAGGACGTAGCACTTTGTTGTTGATATCGAGGCACGCAACACAGAAAAACTTACAAATTTAACGGCTGAGATATTTTGAAAGACCATCAAAAAAAGAAAAATAGCCTGTGAGTGAGGTTGCAAGCAAATTTGACCCTTAATTGGCATTTTTCGGACATCCAAAATCGGATAAGCGAGGAAAGAAAAGGCGGACAAAAAACGTAACTCTTTCCAAAAATAAAAAAATGGGCCATATGAACAGCCTTATTAAATTGCGATTCGGCAAATTGAATAGGGCTCTATATTAGCACAGAGCATTTTTTTTTACAGAAGTTTTTAGTTACTGAACTTCTATGCAAAAGGAAAGTCTTCACTAACTAAAAACTAATTTGACCCCTAATTGGCATTTTTCGGACATCGAAAATCGGCTAAGCAAGGAAAGAAATGGCGGACGAAAAACGTAACTCTTTCTAAAAAGGCTCAAAATTAGGCTGAGGCTGAAGCTCAACTTAGACGATTCTCGCGAAGCATGCAAGATTTGGAAAATAAAAACCAACGGCGCTCAGTGAGAGACACGCCACCCTTAAACAAGGACAGAGAGCAGAAAGACACAGGGGATGGAGAGGGGGGGAAAGACACACAGAGCAGGGAAATAAGCAAAAAAACACAGGGCAGGGAGAGAGGGGGCGGGGGGCACATGGAAGGGAGAGGGGGGAAACAGACACAGGGGTCAAACAGTGGGGAGAGAACCGAGATGAGCGCCAAAGGCAGTCATCGCGGGGCTCGACGTGTGAAAGTGGTGGCTTGGCCAAGGCCTGCAATGATCGGAGAAGCAGGATTCGCGATGAGTGCTGAGGGTGCTCATAGCAAGGCATGAAAATGGCGGGTTGTTCGAGGCCTGCACTGAGCACCGAAGGCTGAGAACCTTGCATTATGTGGCAAATGGCATTGCCAGCCTTCAAATCTTCTTGCCGCCATTTTTGACAGGCAAGTCGCTAGTATGTAATAAGTAATCCCAATAAATGGTTCTCTTTCCGCACCCCTTCAGAAATTATCTCGTTCTCACATATACAACAACACTCCTAGTAAAATAACATAAGATAATACACTTGCAGTTCTATATATTTAAATTCATGGTTTGATTAAATCAGTTTCAATAAAATACAAATATAAATACATAAAAATTAGTTACTAACAGCTATTAAGATCCATTGTTTATGTTTGGCAGATTGAAAACTGAAATAAACAGTTTTGGATAATAAAAAGTTATAATTAATCTAATTGGGATAAATAATATTATGAAGATATGATGTGCATATTTATACAAAGTGTTGGGTTAAATTAAATATGATTATGTTTTCACTAATACATCTGGTGGTGTCATATATTGACACATAATATATAAGTCTGGTGTCTACATATGCCTTACATATAATTCAGTGAGGTATTAAACCATGGTATATATGGTATAAGCACAAATGTTCATTTTGTATAAAAATGTTCTTTAATGGATTAAAATAAGCAATTATTGCATCTATAAAATGTTTGTATATGAATGTACTTTGGTGTGCCCATGAACTAGATGGATAGTTATACAAATGAGGTTTCAATGAGAAAAATATTTCTAAATAATTATGGCTTTGTCGAATTTTATTAAAAAGAGACATATTTCATGGATCAATACCTATTAATCACTGCTATGTTGGAAAAGTTTGGATGAAGGAAATACTTATTAAATAAGCCCATTGGGATAAATGGGATAGATTTGATTTCCAGCACTCATCCTTTCTGTCCCTTTATGTTTATTCATACATTTAGAAGTGTTTATATTAATCCTTGTGCAATACACAATTAATGGAGAGTTTTGAAGTTATTCCCTTTCTGTAAGAGGTCCTTCTTTACCATATCTACTTCCTTGACAGTCCCTCATTTGTATCAATGTTGGGTGTGTCTACCTACAAGATGTTCCTGAGCCTCCAAGCTAGACACATGTCTCCAGAGATGTGTATTCAAGTTATTGTCTGGGCATGATGTTTGGGTTTGTCCTTTTGTCTTATCTATACATAGTTCCTATATTATAAAACCAAATGCTCTTCTCCTCAGTACATTTTTTGTACCTTCAGGGAATTTTCACACCTAATTATGTTGATTCTGTCAACTCCCTACAAACTGGTACAAAAACCCAGAGTTATTTTCACTTAGAGACACTTGCACACAGAGGAACTGTAAGACCACAGGGCAGTAGAATGGCTGTATACCCAGAAGCAAGTGGGAATTTCTACCATGGTAGTTTTTCTTCAAGTCCCAACCAGGTGGAGCTGAATGATCACCAGGAACTTCACATGAACATCTACTGTGGGCAAAACAAGGACATCCCACTGATTGACTCCTTGGAAGGTAAGATGTAGCTTCCCATATATAATAGACAATTACCTATGTTGGTATATTTCTCACTAAATCATTTAGTTGCACCATCAATTTTGACCTAAGTGATACTACAGTTGAATTGAATATTATAATATGTTTGACTCTCATTCTATTATTTCTTATTTATGTTTAAATCCATTCATTCAGCCCAACTGGAGGCACAAGAGCATTTATTTCAATCCAACAAATATCTACAAACTTACTAAAATCATGGATCCAATGATTACATATTATAACTCTGTCATTCTATTATTTCTAACTTATGTTTAAATGTATATAGCTTATATTCATAAAATAACCAGGATCACTGGATAAATTGAGTTAATACAGCCACACCAACAATCTCTCTTGGATTATTATTTCTAGGAAGAACTGAGGCTCAGACAGAAAGTGGTGTCAGCTCCTCTCAAGCAAAACCACCCAACAAGATTCCTGTAGATCATCAGCAGGTTTCTATCATATCCTCCTCTGCCCCTGAGCCAGTTGTCCTGTCCCACCGCAGGAAGAGGACAGTGTACAGCTCAGCCCAACTGGAGGCTCTAGAGCAGTTATTTCAAACCAACAGATATCCAGATATCCACCAACGGGAATATCTATCCAAGCACATCCACTTGCCAGAAGCGAGGATCCAGGTATTTATTACTATGGTCATCTCTAGCCTGTACCCCACACCACCATGATTGTCTACTGTACACCATCACTAGCTCTTGCATCCAACACAAACTCACCACTTTCTCTCTTTTCTGTCCACATAGTTACTCCTCCTATCTACTTGTGCACACTGTATTCACTCCATAACCCATCTACATCCTACCATCACAAACTCAAAACAAGGGTAGATTGTATTAATTTCATAAAAGCTTTACATGTCGCCCAGGCAGCCACCAACCCAGTCTATATTGCTCTTACACCAACATAGGTCTAAATTTACCCACAAACCCAAAAGACAAGGCCACATTGTACTAGTTCCAGCAGACTTCTACTGCACCAGTTCTACCTTCTCCCCATGCTATCAGCAGCACTCCTTTCTGACCAGGCCATTGCTAGCCCCATCAGCTACTCACTAAATTACTAACATCATTTATTTCCAAACACGTTACTTATCTTCTACATGTACCAAGTCTACATCTTATTCACACCATTATCAACTCTGCCCACTAAACACAAGATCACCAGCCCTAGCTCATAAACTCATTAATACACCATTAAGTCCTATCCTAATAGTAGTCCCAACTACCAAGACACCATGATCAGCCTTAATGCTTCCTTTGTGAGATTAGACATTCTCTAAGTAAACATGTTCAATCAATCTTGTGTTAACACCATACATAAAGTCGCAGACCTCCTCCAAAATCCCACATATATCATTATCATGTATGTAGCTGTTAGGCCAGTTTGTCCTTTTATACCATAAATATTGTTTGACATGTCTTTCATAATAAATATGCAATTACATTAACCTGATTTTATACCTATGTGTTGCATTTGGTACCTTAAATATATCAATGTTAATATGTATTTTCTTTACCATATGTTTCCTAGGTCTGGTTCCAGAACAGAAGGGCAAGAGCCAGGCGTGAGAAACCAAGATCTACCAGATTTCCTGTGTTTGATCAGCATTATCTCAATACATCATCAACCAACACATGCACATACTCTTCAGCACCAGGGCCTCACATGTCAAGGATTTTGTCTCAGCAACAACTAATGATGGTCCACCAGCAACAGCTCCAGTCACGTGTCAGCCAACAGAGGGACTTGCTTCAACAGTCTCCTAAATCTATTCCCTGGCCTGAATCCTCCTGTGCAGTTGCCAGACAGCAACTCCTCATGGAACAGGCGGCATTCAGTGCCTATCTCCAAAGTATGGAACATACAAGCCCTACATCTAGTCAGCAGAACTGGTGCAGAGGTAGGACCCCAACCATGGCTGTCAATGACCAGGAGATGGGCATGGGCAGTAGAAATACCCAGATGTCCATGATGCCCAGCCATTCTAACTTCAGAAGGGACTTCAACAATTCATCACACAACAGAACCATCTCACCACCAATGAACAAGATCAGATCACAGGTCCCAGTTATGATAACTTCAGGCAGCCACAGTGCATTGGATGTCTTTACTACCCAAAAGTCTCCAGTGCAAAGGATCCCTGAACATGACTCATCCATCTCAGACTCTGGTGTTAGTGAGAGATCTACAGAAACACTATTGGACTGGGATGGAAGTATTGCTTCAGTAGCCCATCCTATGGAATAAGTGGAATGAACTATGTGATGGTTCTTGTAGTAATGAAGGACATTCTTATGATAAATACATCCTGTGCCCCAAAACACTTTCACAGTCCAAAGCCGCTGTCTTATTGGTTGTCTGAATAATATGTTATCTCTGAATTTCTAGTAATTTAATTCACATTTTTAAAATTATATATTAAGATGGTGTTTTTTATTTAGATTTATTGTCAAAAACATCCTGTAATGTTTTACATGTATTAATTTATGTGCTCACATAAATAAAAAGATTTATATACACTTTTTGCTTTAATGTTTTATTTTACAGCAAACCAAAGTTGGCTTTCCACTAAGGTTTATACTGACTGGCAACCTGACCAGAGTAATACATTGACCCCCCTATATCCACTAAATAGTATTGGTAAGATTAAAACAACCAGAACAAAGATTAAACAATTTTCCTTTAATGCCAAAATGTGGGCACGCCATATGGCACCCCAACTCTACCGAACAAACTGAGCTCTTATTCTTTGTTGAATTCCCTCTAATTCTTTTTATAATTGTTTTCCTCTTTCTTTATCATGAATAGTTATTATTTACTTTGATTTTATTTATTTTGTTTCATTTATAAAGGTAATAAAATGATTAGAATTACAAGTATTCTTACAAAGCAGCATATAAGTGTAAAAAACTATGCTGAAAAAAAGTCCATTGTCCTGATGAAAAACACAAATACTATAATCTGTCCTACTCAAATAACTTTAAATTAAGCTGAGCTTATTCAGGTTTCTATCACTTAAATTAAGGCACTTTGGTGACCCTTTTAAGAGCAGAGTTTGTTTTCCAGGAGAGTAGGGCTTGCATTGAATGATGCAAGCTGTTGGCTTCTCATCCTGCGATGGTAAAGAGTAGTGTCAGTTTCAGTCAGATCCAATTACCTAACTAATCTTGCAGGAGGCCTCTCTTTCTTCCCTTCTCCTCCCTCCTCCCTCTATTGATAGAAAAAAAACACACACCTCATGCTGGATCTCTTATGTTCCAGCTATCATGAAGTGATTGAATAAAGACAAGATGGAATGTTCTATACTTACAATCCTAAAAATTCAATTTACATAGTGTTACATAGTAATTGAGGTTGAAATTGAATTTTAGCCTATCAAGTTCAACCTTTTAAGATCTCTTCAAATCTGCAATATGTGGATTCATTGTTAATTGATCCAGAGGACGCAAACAGAAAAAACCCAGTGGCAGGGGAACAAAATGAATCCCTTCCTGACCCCAGGTACTGGCGATTGGATTCATCCCTGGATCAATACTCTTTCTCTAATAAACCAGTATAACCCTGAATGCCCTTTTTAATTTAAAATATATCCAATACCTTTGTAAAGTTATCTATCAAATCCACTGTCACCACCTCCTTTGGTAGAGAATTCCACAGTTTAACCACCCTTACTGTGAAGAAACCTTTTCTTTCGTTAAGGTGAGATCTTTTTACTTCTAACCTCAAAGGATGTCCTCTTGTCAGTTGGAAACCTTTTGGCACAAAAAGCTCACTTGACAAAGCCTTGTATTAACCCTGGATGTATTTATATAAGGTAATCATATCTCCTCTTAGATGCTTTTTTTAATAGAGAAAATAAGTTTAATTTGGTTAGAGTTTCTTCATAACTTAGCCCCTCCATTCCCCTTATTAGTTTTGTAGCCCTTCTCTGTACTTTTTCCAGCTCTAAAATGTCCTTATTATGAAGTGGTGCCCAAAATTGTACTCCATATTCCAAATGAGGGCGTACTAGGGATTTGTATAGTGGCAGGATTATATTTGCTTCCCTCGCTTCTATACCCTTCTTAATACTAAACTAATAAAAATAAAAGAAAACTGACCTCAACCTAAATAAATTACACAAAATAAAAAAAAACCTTTTATTTAAAAATTACAAAAAAAATAAAAATAATTACAAAAAAAAAACATTATGGAAAAACGAGCATGGTATTTGGGGTATTTTAAATTTAGATCCTGCAAAGTTTCTTTAAAGACCTCCATGGCAAGGGTTAATTATTGGAACCACAGAGGTCCTTAAAGGACCTCTGTGGCATATTACACTTATTAGGACCCTTGTGGATATTGGTTTAATATTAGATGCTGTGGAGGTCCTGTAAGGACCTCCATGGTATTTATCTTAGACTTAGATAACACGGAGGTCCTGGACGGTCCTCCATAGCATATAGGTGTATATTACATGCCATGAAGATTCTGGTATGGCGTTACAGGACCTCCATGGCTAGATAGTTAGGTGCCACTGGGGTCCTAATTAAATAAGAAAATGATGTACTTCCACGCCAAAGGGACTTACATAAACTATAGTGGTAACTGGTAGATAACATTCAACACAAAATCATCAAAAGATGATTCTTGGCAATCATTTATAACAATAATTTGTCAAAAACTAGTTTTGCAACAATAACATTTTACACTGGTTTGTTGTAGGTATAATTTAATCAGGCATTGTAACAGTGTGTCTCAATGGAAAAACACTTAGTAGAGGCGAGGTAGTGTTGTTTTGAAGTACTGCATAAATAAATACTTATGGGTTGTCCTTTCAGTTATATGTTTACCTAAACATTGCTCTAGGGCAGAATATATGCACCCTAGAAAAGTGCCCACATACACATATAAACTATAATATAACTTAAGATGTGCAGCAAAGCTATTCAGCCTTTAATAAGTGTTTTTCCATTGAGACACACTGTTGCAAGGTGTCATTATATTATACATTGCCACTGTTTCTACAAGCCACTGTAACAAAATGTTTGTTGCAAAATTAACTTTTGACAAACTATTGCAACAAATTGTTGCCAAAAATCTTCTTTTGACTTAATCAGGCTTCCCATTCACTTATCTGACTTAAATAATTTATACAATATTCATGCAAATCTGATACTGCTATTTATTTTTATCCTTTATTTGTAACGAGCCAAACATTCTGTAGTGCTATTCAGGGGTTAAATACAAGTCAAAGCAATGTTAACATATTGCAATAGAATAGAGTGCTTGGTCTTTGAGCTTAAAATCAGAAGCATGTGAAGCTTTGCTTAAAGCACCTTTTAAGATTGAAAACTCATAAACTTACAATCTAAAGGGTATGGGTGAGGTATAGAAGAATGATAGATGTATTGTGCATATTAAGGCTGAAGGTGATGAGCTCTTCTCTAAACAGATGCTTTTTAGGGTTTGAAGGTTTTGAGGCAGGTAGATAGTCTAGTGGAGCGAGGCAAGGAGTTTGAAAGAATAAGGGCAGCACAAATAAGTCCTGAAGGTGGGAGTGAGAGGAGGTGATAAAAGAGGAAGAAAGAAGAAAGCCATTAGGAGAGCTAAGAGGGCGGTTGGGGAAGTATTTTAAGATGAGGGTAGCAATATAAGAGGGTGCACTATTGTCAAGAACATTATACATTAGGGTCATGATTTAAAATGTTATTCTGGAGGCTAAAGGAAGCCAGTGTGTAGCGACTGACAGAGAGGTGCTGCAGACAATGAGTGGTGAGTATGGTATATGAGTCTAGCGTTGGCATCATTATGGATTGGAGTGGAAAGAGACGGATGATGGGGAGTCCAGCAAGGAGAGAGTTGCAGTAGCTGTGGTGAGATATGATGAGAGAATGGATTAGGATCTTAGATGGGTCTTGTGTGATATAGTGACTTATTTTGGAGATTTTGTTATGTGAAAATTACAAGGTTTGTGATAGATTGTATGTGAAGAATAAAAGAGGGGGCAGGATCCAGTAGAACCCCAAGACAACGGGTCTGGGAGGTGGGAGTGATGATGGTATTGTAAAGAGAGAGAGATATGTTGACAATGTTTACAATGTGTTTACTGTGTATAAATAATACTTTAACAATATACTACCTGTTCATAGGACATATTAATCCACTTTGGGACCAACTCTATACGAGTCTTTCAGATCGAAGGAACCTGATTGAAGGCCATAGTTAAAAAAGTTCCAAATTATATCAGAATTAGACCATCTTCAGCAGGTATTTTCCTTGCATGAGGAATATTTTTGTATTATTGAATTATCATAGAATTGCCATCCACAGCACTGCAAGGAATATGTTTAGGACTCACCAGTCCAAAAATGTGTTTTTTTATTTCTTTTAACATGCATTTTGATAATATACCAAGAAAGTTAATTAATGTATTCCCTTATTGTACTATTTTTGTTGTTAATAAAATAAAAGTTTTAATACATTCAAATATATTGCTTACAGAGCTTAAGATCCATTGTTCATTTGTGGCATTTTGAAAACTGAAAAAAGAGTGTTGGAAACACAATAATGAGTATTATTGGAATAAATATTATCCATTATGAAGTCATGAAGTGTATATTTACAAAAAATAGTATTGGCTTTAAGTAAATGGGATTACACTTTCACTAATAAACCTGTTGGTGTCATACACTGACACATGATTAATACGCAATCCAAAAGTCTATGATATACACAGTGGCGGAGCTATAGAATGGAGGGCCGTGGTGCAAAAAATATTTTTGGCCTCCTCTCCCAAAAAGGGTGGGAAGTACATTTTTTTTGACTGGGCTACCCGTACCAACTCACTTAGTGTCCTCACAAAGAACCCTTCCCACAACAGCTCCCCTGCATAAGACCCTTTCCAATAGCTGCTCCCCTTCTATTACCATCTGCATGCGTGAAGCACATATATATAGACATATATACATATACAATCTCTACATAGAAGCCAGTCTCTCTCAGCAGCCATCTTCACATATCACCCAGTCTCTCTCAACACTCACCTCCACACAGCCCCCACTCCTCTTAGCATCCATTCCTACATAGCACCCAGTCCTTTTCAGCAGCCGTCCCCACACAGCAGCCAACCCTTTGTACTTTACTGTCACCCAGCCCTTGTTCTTTCTCACCTCTTCCCTGATACACATCCCCAGCATACTAAACTATTCCACACTGCCACCCCTTAGAGCTTCAGTAATCTACAGGAAAAAAAATTAAATACAAAAAAAAAATACCCAGCACTGGAACCCCCCAGAGGAGGGCCCAGGTGCATTGCACCACCAGCGCCTCCGGAAGCTCTAACCCCAGATCTACATATGTCTTGCATATTATTACATTTGTGATCCCTGTAAAAAAATGATATTGTCATATCCAAATAACTGTTAAATTGAAAATACAATCCACTTTTGCTTTCTTTTGCTTGTTTGAAGAACCACTTCACAATGAAAAAACTATATTTATATGTTTGAACACTTGGGGCCTCATTCAATTACGATTTGGCCACTTGAATAGGGCTCTATATAAATATATAGCATTTGTTTTTTACAGAAGTTTTTAGTTAGTGAAGACCTCGCTTTTGGATAGAAATTTCACTAACTAAAAAACTGTAAAAAAAAATATGATCTGTGCTTATATAGAGCCCTATTCAATTGGCCAAATCACAATTGAATGAGACCTCCTGAGTCTAACTAATAGCATCATTATGCAGGAGAAAAAGCCATACCGCTAGTTAGTTAGACCTGCTGGATCCTGGTGGAATCCATGCTACATTGATGGACGTTGTGTGTGCGAGAGAGTGTGCACTTATATGGATGGACGTGGTTGCAAAGAGTGTTTGTGAAGAGAGGGAGCAGGGAAAGATAAACATACAGAGAAATAAGGACAGTTTGTAGAGAGAGAGAGAGTGGGGCGTATTTACTAAACATAGCATTTGGCTGAACCTAATATCCCTGTATTAACTATGAATACAATTCATTGGAAATTTTGAGATCACAGCAATTCTCACATTAACTCAACCATATGCTTAGTAAATTTACCCTTTTGCAGAGCCAGAAGATGCCAGACATATAGATAGGGCACTTGAAGAAGTAGTGCTGGCATAGAGCTTTAAAAAATGAGTTCTTCTGACTTTGACAGGTGTCTCCTTAAGAAGAGTCAGGAAAACCAAAATAATGGAATTTCAAATAATTTTAATTTTACATTCAAACAATATTTTTTAGCATCAATTAAGAAATATAAAATTATAATTATTTAACCTAAAGTGTAGTCTATAAGACTAAGTTTTCAGTATTAAAGTACTTTGCTTATGTTTGGGGGGGGGGGGGGTAGTTAATGCTTATATCAGAAGTCTGTCTCCATGTACAGAATATGATCATTAAATGGAGACTTTAAGTGCTTTTAAAGTTTAATCTACTTTTTAATACCAAATGCAAACAGCAAAAAGAAAAGGCTTTTGCAAAGAAAAACAATATTTTTCACAATCAACAAAAACTAAAATAAAGTGGGCACCCTCCAGGGATTCTGGTGTTCATTATAATTTAATCTGTGTGGATTGTGATTGTCTGCATACTATTGTCCAGATGACAATGAGGAGGTCAGGGAAGAATTGTATCAGGAGACATGACTGAGGAGAACTGCGGTTTTGTAAATGATTTTTTTCCTTGCTAAAGCCTTTTTTTTTTATTCACATGTATATTTTTTTTTTATTTAATCAACAATGAACTAAAGTAGATTTAACTTGAAAAGTGCTTACATTGCAACTTTAACCTGGATTAATAACTAGTCCCTGTTAGTCTTGTAATGCTCAGTGTAATGTCAGAGGGATAAACCAATGACCAAATTCACCATCGACCTAATGCCTCTTATATCTATTGCTGAGGACAGAAACAAAACTTCCTTCCCAATCTACAGTGGATTCTATGGATCTGTCACTGGCATCGGAGTCACTGGTTGAGATGGGAGAGAATTGCCAGTAGTGGTCACTCTGCAGTGGGGGTGTCTGGGCATTAAAGACACTCATCCCACTATGACTGCTTGAAGCTTTAGGTTCTGGAATTGGTGGGATGATGACATTCATCTCTGGACTGATGGTGATGTTGGGTGGGCAATTGTCAAAGTCTATTCTGCTCTCAGCACTCATAGACATCTGAGAGTATTTCATGGTCAGATCCATGGCCTCCTTGTTGAAGCCTAAAACAGGAGTCACATCTCTGTACAAGGTGTGCTGATTTCCTATGAGGCTTCTCTTTGGCATATACTGGCGACTAATAGTAGATGGTGCCTGTTGCATGAGGAGCCTCTGTCTGGCTACTGCACAGAAAGATTCAGGGTAACTCATTGATGCAGGAGATAGCTGGGGGCTATGATGTGACCTCATCTGTTGTTGGACCTGCTGCTGGGAATGGACCACGTGTTGCTGTTGAGATTGAGGCATTGAAGGTTGGGGTCTTGGTGATGAAGTGTACATGAACTTGTTGTTGGTATAATGGTTTCCATACCCTGGGAACTTGGCAGAATTGCCTTGTTGACGTCTGTCCTTTGCTCTTCTATTTTGGAACCAAACCTATAGAACAAAGAAACACATTGTGAGTTGTTAAACTAAAATAACCTATACCATACTAATATATTTATAAACATTACATAAATATGTATAGTAAAAGACCAAAATAGTATGACATTTAAATTAGCCTCTTCTGAAGAATTACATTAAAGTACTGAACAAATATTACTAAAAGGATTCTGTATGGTCAATCAGAGAATGTGAAAACAAAACATCAAAATGTCAAGACTAGACAATATCCCTACAATAACATATATTCTAGGCTGGTATGCACCATTTATCAAATGAAGGAATTGCACTTCTGAGTCAGAAAGAAACTGGGAGGATAATGTATATATTCCACATAGAGCAAAATGATGTGCAGAATTATAGTTACATAGTAATTAAGGTTGAAAAAATCTGCAGATTAGTTATGAATTAATTAGTTGTTAATTAATTATTAATCAAAAATGTATTTATTTTTAATTAATAATTAATTAATTGATCCAAACAGCAAAAAACAAAACAAAAAAAGTGAACCTTAGCCAATTGTCTCAAAGGAAGAAAAAAAATCCTTTCTGACCCCAGATACTAGTGATCGGATTCCTCCCTGGATCAATACTCTCTCTCTAATTATCCAGGATAACCCTTTTTAATTAGAAATATATCCAATCCCCTTTTATTATTATGTTTAGAAACGTTTCCTTTTCTATCATTCATGGGAAACAACAGACAGAGGATAGTTGTGAATGGATTAGATATAAGGAAGGGTATTGATTGTATATTTATTTATGATTTAGGGGTCATGTCATTTTAAGGAGCATTAAAACTGAATATAGTGGGACATAGTTGACTGTTTACATCTATTTGCTGCTAAGACAACTACATCAACTTCCCTCCATCCTACTTTATATTAGTTGTTCACTTTTAATAGTTAATAATTATTTAACCTTAAAAATAAAAATTCCATGTAAAGGCTGATAATACAGAAGTGATAAGTACCAGTCACAATTATTGAAAATGTAGATAAGTAGAAAAAATGTTTTCTATTGACAATCCAAATTCTCTATAATGGACTGACATGTCCATGTTTGCTATCTACCTCAATTTGTATAACTTTTGTATGATTAATCTTGTTTTAAATGTACCTTTACTTGTATCTCAAAGACTTTGTCCCTCAACTATGAAGATCTTATTTTGCTGCATATTTGTCTATGACAATGAGACACAGTTGATTGTAACCCCAGTACACACCTGTATCCGGGCCTCAGGTAAGTGGATGTGTTTGGCCAGGTAGTCCCGGTGGTGGATATCTGGATATTGGTTGGTTTGGTAGAACTTCTCTAGGGCATCCAGTTGGTCTGGACTGTACACGGTCCTCTTCCTGCGGTGGGACAGTGGGACTTCCTCTAGGGCAGAGGAGGATGTGGTTGGCACCTGTTGGTGAACTATGGGGGGCTTGTTGGGTTCTGCCCTCAGGGGGGTGCAGAGACCACTTCCTGTTTGAGTTTTGGAATCTTCTACAAAAGGACAATAACATAATCAGAACATCAAAGCTACAATAAGTCAAACATTTCATAATTAATGTTATAATTAACATTGAAAATATGTATATATAAGTTTAATTAAACTCTAAATTGGCATTAAAATAATATGGTGAAACCATAGCATTTTTTTTAATTAAAAATCTAAAAATGCTAATTATCATTATTTTGTAGAGGAGTCTCAATGTTGAAGCTCATCTGGAACCTGACATAGCTCCTCAGAAAATCGTTTTAATCCAGGTTGGCAAGGAATGGATTTATTTTTTAATATATATTTAATTTATATATTTAACATAACCATAACAAACAGAATTGTAAGTAGGAAAGCAAAAGTGTTAAATAGAACTTACCTTTCACATAAACCATTTGGAAGCCCTCCTCTGGTGTTGGTTGGGAGTTCATAACAACATGGTGGGTCTGATGACCATTCAATCCAATATGGCTGATATTAGAAGAAAAATGGCAGAGATCCATGGCTGCTTCTCTGGATATAGCCATCCTACTGACTGCTTTGGTTCTTCCAATGTCTACTTCTTCAAGATGATCTATGAAAGCTGTGGATTTCAAAAGTGATGTGTGCTGGTCCTTGCCTGAAGTCCAAATGACATCAATCCCCTGCTTTTTATTAGAGTTTGGGATCTGGTGTCTGACCCATCAAAATTATCAGGTGTTAAAATACCCAAGAGGTGTCATCACTTTGGGGGAGATAAGGCCAGGTAGACCCTATTGTAATACAGGAGCTCAGTACAGATCTGCTAAGACAGACAAATCCTGCAATACACATCTCTGGAGACAGGTGTCTGATCTGGAGGTTCAGGAAGATCTTAAGGAGGCACCCAACAGTGTGGGGGATAAGCAGTAAGCAGAGGAGACATTTACAAAAGTGGGGAACATAAAAAATGACAATATATTAGATTTATGTACTGTTCATGGCAATAAATCAGACATATTGCATTCTGTCTTGCAATGTCTATTTGTCCAAAAATATATTTTATGCTGCAAAATGGTTCTTCATCACATCTCTCTATTATATTGCAAAGTCCCTTATACTTTTACAGAGTTACATAGTAATTGAGGTTGAAAAAATACTTTTAGTCCACCAAGTTCAACCTTTTTAGATGTCTCTGATCTGCAATATGCAGATTAATTGTTAATTAATAATTGTGTCTAGGAAGAAAATGCTTCCTCCATCAATGTAAGGTTTTTTAGGATACCTTAAATGTCATAATGTTGAGTTTTGGATATTTACAAATATGAGACTAGAAACACCGGTCCCATTATATTAATTTAGTTCTCTTTTTATATTAATAATAACCAATAATAACTATATTTTAGCCATGACAGTTGAAATGTTACACATATAAAGGAAATATTTGGAGAAGGGAGTTACATTAATATCTCTGTCTCCAGGAACCTGATATTTACACGTTTTCCTTTGTCTTGATACATAGTCTTGATGACATAGGCGAGATGTCTTACTACAGCAGCTTTCAAAATGGGTATCAAATTGGGGGGGGGGTCTCACAATTATCTAAAAACTATTTATTTCTATTCATCACTATATGTAATGCTGGTCTAGTGGCACATACTGTGTTGCTTTTCCTTGACCAATGGCCAAAATATGTGACGCAGTAAATGCGAGTTAGAGTGTAAGCTCTATGGATAACATGGACATGTCGATAACAGTGTGTATGTACAAATGCCCAGTCTTGTCTTATCTGCCTTCTAATGTATATGCATTGTTTCTTGTACTCCTAGCAGTATGGAATCTGCTATACAAATAAATCATAATACTACTATTACTACTATTATTATAGTTATTATAGTTTATTAATAACGCGCCAACATATTCTGTAGCGCTGTACATAAATAATAGCACTGCAATACATTCCAAATACATAATTTCCCCTCAATAAATTAAATGTGCTATTTGTTTCACATTATTTTTATATTATATGTTATATTTGATCACTAAATGATACATGTGTAGTAATACCCAATTAAAATATACACATCACATATAATAGTTGTCAAACTGCGAGTTGTCGTCATGCTTGCGAGCCTTGCGAAGCAAGGCAAGTCGTTGACGGCAAAGCGAGGCGGCACGCAGAACTTAGACTGCAGTGAACGCCCAAGGCTCTCATTGCACTACGAGCCTTGCAAAGCGAGGCAAGCAGTTGAGGCACGCGGGACTTAGGCTCAAAGTTGGACTTACGACACATATACTGACCTCGCAAAGATGCAGACCTCGCAAAAACACCAATTTAACGGCTGAACCGTGCAACTCCACAAACACGAGCTCACAACACAGGGAGAGCAAGGGAGCCTATGAGTGAGTTTGCAAGTTAATTTGAGCAATATTCTGCGACTTTCACCAACGAAAATTACCTAAGTGACAAAAAAAAATGGCTGCCAAAAAAACGTAAACGGGAAGGAAACGAGGCTCAAGGACGTAAAACACCCGAAGGACGTAAAAAGCAAAAAACAAATAGTATGACTTAATGCAACACAGTAACGGCCAGGAAACTGTGAAAAAAATTGTGGACAAACAAGTGCGGACCTCGCAAAAACACTAATTTAATGGTCGAACCGCGCGACTCCACAAACACACTAAAAATCGAAATTTGCCTCAAATGAATTTACAATCCCACACACAGCATAGGGGGGCAGGAGCCTATGAGAGAGGTTGCAAGATAATTTGAGCAAAAAAAATAGCCGCCGAAAAAAGTAAACGAGACAAAAACGAGACCCAAGGGCGTAAAAGAGCACAAAAGGTTGCAAAAAAGACCCAGAAATACTTTGACTTAATGCAACACAGTAACAGCCAGTAACATTTAACCCAAGCAGGTAACACTTCTAACAAGCCCGTAACACTGAAAACAAGGCAATAACACAACCATTCATTTTTGAGGGGCAAGTCGCTGGTTATAAATAATACTTGATGGAATACGTCCTTGTAGGTATTATTGTGCAAATAAAGGTTAGTGTGTAATTCTGAGCACAGACAGGTGGAGTATTACAGTGAGGTGTCAGTGCCCAACTAAAGTGGGGGTGACACCGACATAAGATACAAAATGACAAGGCGTGAACATAAGGACAATAGGGGAGATCAAGTCATCAGCAATGTTAAGAAAATAAAAAACAAATCTCAGCTATCAAATCCAGACTTACATTTTTTTTTTAGCTTTGTTCAGTCGTTTCCAACTCTCTGTGGCCTCATGGACTGTAACACACATGCATATTTTTATGTCCAAGGTAATGCTGATCCACTTGGATTTTAATCGCAGAGATACTGGAGTGGGTTGCCAGTTCCTTCTCCAGTGGACCACAGCATAAAGCTCCTGGTGGTCTCCCATCCAAGTACTGACCAGACCCAAACCTGCTTGATTTCAGGTTGGTGTGACCTCTTGGTTCCCTGACTGGAATCAAAAGTAGGTCGCAGCAATGAAAGCACTGACTCCTAACCACTGGACCACCAGGGAAGTTTACCCATATATTGGAGTGTGCTGTACACTGGCTCATTCAGTATAATGATATGTAGTGTATCACTATCATACAGTTAATGGGGATCCTATATTACTCTCTCATAATAATGATAGGGAATGATACATAATACTCCATTGTAGAGTGAAGTATATAAAAACAGAAATTGGTATGAATAAACTCGGCCTGGCTCCTTAACCTATGAGTAGACATTGGCCAAAGATAGTCTAGCACTTTGCCCATTCACATCCCTTGTTTATGAATCATTGACCGTGCGAATTGTATCTGTTGTGATCAATTAAGAGCCATCTATGGTTTGTAATGTGAAATTGACAATTAGTATCTAGTAATGAGTTGGTTGCGTTAGTTTCTTTATCTTTGCTTTAGCTACTTAAAAAACATGAATTAGAAGCACAATCAATAAGAAAATACCAATTGTACTGATGCACAGAGTGACACAATGGGGAAAGTGATATTTATTGTGTCAGTCACTGTGTGTATCAATGGGATTTTGTTGGCTTGAAGAGCTTTGCATATAATATTCTGGGATCTTGTTCTAATGTAACATACAACAAATATGCATCCAAAATGACTCTTTTATAACTTGGAGTAGAAAGTGTAATTATAAAGTCAGACATCCTTTACTATGTAGATCATGGTGATTAACCTGAAGTTTAATCCAATAATTCACTTTGAGATACCAACTGGATAAGCCAATCACCAACATAATAATGGGTCTAGTGCCTTTTGTGTCTACTCCAGACTGTTAAAGACAGAAACAAGACATGTTGCCCAGTATACAGCAGACTGACATCAGAGACAAAGACTGAGAGGGAAGTAGTGGTCAATAGTGGTCATTCAGTACTGGGGTGTCTGGGCAATTCATCCCACAGTGACCGATTGAGGGTTTATGTTCTTGGATCTGTGGGATCATGACATTCATCTCTGGCCTGATGGTCGTGCTGGATGTCAATCAGCCCTATTATTTCCCTCAACGTGTAAAACCGTAGCCCGTAAAGTAGCCTGTAAGACTTGCGGCTATTATATTGGCCCCGTAAAGCAACCGTCCAACGACTTGCGGAGTAAGGGTGAAAAAATCTATGGGATGTTAAAAAATTGGTTGCAAATCCTTTGATCTGTCAAGCCCGTAAATGTTACGTTAGAAAAACGCTATTAATTCGCGACAAATCCACTGATGTTCAAACCCGTAACCTCCAAATGGAGCCAAAAAGCCAACGGGTACTAGAGAGGATCCACAAGGGTGTTAAAGTCCTATCTGTAGCACTGTAAATGCCAATATACACACAACAAATACACAAATACAAATGTATTTATGATTAAAGGAAAAGTGATGTTCGGTATTAGAATTAATAGCACAACATTCTCAAGCTCGCAAATCTGCAATAAAAAATACATTATTTTCTGTATAATTTCCGTGTTATATCGATCACGGCAATCAATGTGTTAATACATATAATGTAACTCGCATGGACTAGAATATCATATTTACTGATTTATTAACATTGCATTATATCTGGAATTCTGGTCCCATCGAAACTTGTAATTGAAGCCCGTAAGGCTTTGAAACCTAACCTCCATTTTTCAACAACGTAATGATGACAATCTAATTTGCCATTGGCTCCAGCTTTGACTAATTGGTCGCTTTTGCTCCATCTAAACCTATAACTATGGTTTCGATAAAATCGATCATGTTCACGGGTGCACATCCATCGTGCGCAAGAATGGTTTACGGGCTTGCGGCTCTGGCCCATAACTCGCGGCATGGTTGAATTGAATAGCTCTGAAACGCAGACGAATTTCAAGCGTGCAGCCTTTGCGGGTGTGCCGATGCCACTACGGGCTTCGATTTTAATAGGGCCGTTAGTCTATCATGGAGATTTGAGTGTTTCTCATGTTCAGATCCATTAACCCCTTGTTGATGCCCCTGATATCTGTACAAGGGCTGCTGATTTCCTATGGCATATTTAGGTGACAAGTACTTTATGGTGTCTGTTGTATGCGGAGTCTCTGCATGGTTACTACAGGGCAAGACATGGACTGAGTGTGGCTGCTAGTAACTATTCTGTTGGACTGAGCGTTGTGATCTTGCTGTATCTGGTGGTTCCTGCTGCGTTGGTGTAGGAACTTGGAGAGTTCTTCTGGAGCGAGACCTTTAGAGCAGACAAACACATAGAGTCAGCACGGACAATTAATCTGATTCATAGGGATAAAATAACACTAAGTACGGTACTGTTATGTGCTTGTGATATTTTTGTGTTTCTTTAAAGTTTCAGTGTATGCGCTTTTCATGTTAAATCCTTTTTTAGTTCACCATTAATTAACAATCAGCAGCAAAGCAGAGCATTAGCCAGAAAATATATTTTAAAAATATGATCTACCTCATTGTTGACCCATGCTGTGCCCTTTCTGACCTACTCATTGTCCTGGGCACTGCTGAAAATTAAACAAGTGTTTCAACTGAGATAATATTAATTGGGCAGAGTGGGTAACCTGACGCATGTTCTGTATGATACGGGGGCCATAGTTATAATACCATAACCACCTGCATCTCTAAGATAGCATGCTCCAGGTTGCCCATGGGTATGACATGGTGATCATGTGACCAATGAGACAAGGTTGATTGTAACTCCAGCACATAGTTGTATATGTGACTTCAGTAAGAGGGTGCGCTTGGATATCCGGATATTTTATGATGGTAAAGAACTGTTCTAGTGCCTGTAGTTGGGCTGGTTGTACATGGTCCTATTCTTTTGGTAGGGCAGTGGGACTGGTTGTGGGCCAGAGGAGGAAGTGGTTGGTCTATAGGAACTTGTTGGCTTGTGCAGTCTGGGGGGAGCTGAGACCAAAGTCTGTCTGGGCCTTGGAATGTTCTACAAAGAGACAATAAGACATCACTTTAATACATATGACCAACAGCCACATTAAATTTGCCTGTAGCGGTATCGGCAAGCCAGCAAAGGCTGCAGGCTTGAAATGTGTTAAGGAGCTATTAAATCCAACCATGACACGAGTTACGGGCCAGAGACGCAAGCCCGTAAACCATTCTTTTTTCCGGTCGGATGTGCGGCCGTGAACATGATCAATTAGTCAAAAACGGAGCCAATGGCAAATGAGATTGTTACCATTACGTCACTGAAAAATGGAGATTAGATTTCAAAGCCTTACGTGTTTCAATTACGAGTTATGATCGGACCCATGTTCCAGAAATAATGCAATATTGATAAATCCATAAATAGGATATTCTATTACATGCGAGGTCCATTATATGTATTAACACATTGATTGCCGGGATCAAAATACCACGGAAATTACACATGAAATAAAGTATTTTATATTGCAGATTTGTGAGCGTGAGAATGTTGTGCTATTAATTCTAATACCTAACATCACTTTCCCTTTACTTATAAGTACAGTAGTGTGTGTTTATTTGCATTTACAGTGCTACAGATAGGACTTTAACCCTCTTTGCGGGTCCTCTCTAGCACCCGGTAGGCTTTTTGGCTGCTTTTGCAGGTTACGGGGTTGAACGCCAGCAGATTTGTAGCAATTTAATAGCGAAATTGGAAAAGTAACAGTTACGGACATGAGAGAACAAAAGATTTGCGGAGTTCACATTTTTTCGCCCTTAAATACTGAAAAACGATTGCATCTGTACTTCAAGTAACTTCAGTGACATTGACATTTTCATATAATTGTCGTTATGAACTCTAAATGAACACAACTATTTTAACAAAGCCTAAAAAAATGAAGAAAAAAAAATGCAGATTACAGCTGGCAATCCCTCATTTACTCATAGGGAGAGCAAAATGCTCCCAGCAGATGTTTATCCAAGAAAGACCCCATAAGAGGCCTCTGATGGATACGGCTTTGGATAAACATGGTAGCTATTTGTTCTGAGCATTTTGCTTTCCCTATGAGTTTTTTTTATTGTAACAATTATTTGTAACTTAAATAATATTTTTTTTTCCATGCAATATATGCTATAAATAAGACTGACACAGTATGTGGCTCGCGTATCTCTGTTGCAAGATGTAAATACAATATATTTTTCAGCTATGTCCATCGAAGATATATTCAACTCTCAAGAGAGCAAGTCCAATATTGTTTTTTTTATTAAATATATTTTAGCAAACTTTATTATACTTTATTATACTTTTTAAATGTTACATAATATTAGACAAAACTAGTTATTATAGTTATTATTATTACAATTAAGGTTAAAGTGTAATTGTTAATCAGGTGTTAACTAATTTGAATCCAGCCAGGTGTTTATAGCAGAGGTGTCACATAGAGGCGTGCGTCGGAGGCCCACCCACAAATAAGACTCACTTAATGTAATATATCAGAATAATACAGGAAATATTAACTGTGAGATTTCCTTTTTTATAATGTATCTGGATGACGGTGTCATCGGGGGAAGAATCATTAAAGGTATATCTAAGTTTCCCTGTTCTTATCTTTATCTAAGCTAACACCTGCTGCTTATATCAGACACACACATTACACTGAGTCATTCTATACACATACACATTTATTATATTTAAAAATAAAACTTGTTTTCCACACCCCCAGAGCTGTTAGGCACCTGAAACCTACCAATAGAAACACTGCATTCAAATATGGATTTTAACTTTTTATTAACCTACAAGCCAGCAGCAGCTCAATGCAGAGATCTACTGATGAGTGTCTGGCTCCTCCTGCTTCCTTCTACAGGAGGACTACACATCAAATGATGCCTTCCTGCACAAACTGTCATTGCTGATTGTTACATTGTATTCAAATCAATAGCTGCCTGTGATTGGCCAAAATGAATTATGAATGTTATGCTAATTTAAGCAGGGATTTTCAGGATTTAATTTACACAAGATGCTGCTTGCAAACTCAAGAGATTTAGCAAACATCATGTATATTTTGGTATTTTTTCATGCAAAAAATATTTGCATACACTACTGATTCTCCACCATAATCCAAAAACCTTAGATATGCCTAAGACTCTAATTGGGGGCTAATTACATTTAGCACTCATAATATAATTTTTAGAAGGAATTTTTTTTGAATCAGGGACTGCAAATAAAGTTGTTTGAAATGTCGGTTATTATACATCACCCATCCGTAACGGACAGCAGGGGCGAGAAGATCTGATCAAGTGAGACGGATTCTGAGATGATATTAAATAATAATAAACTACTATTATATTCTGTAAAATAAAACATTAAATAAATAATGAAATAAAAAAATACTTACATTTGTTAAAGGGACACTGTCACCCTAACAGGAGGTTGATTTCATTTTAAAGAGGATTGCAAATTGTATTAGCCATTTGTTTTCTACAGTAAATAATTTTGGAGATATTTAACATTATTATACAGTTCCTTTTTTCTATGAAGCAGCATAATATGTTAATGTAAGACTCAGAGTAATTAATAATGATTGTGGAGGGGATTTCATTGTGTGATATCACTGTGTGCTAGTCTTGGCACATTAAAGCATCTGATTATTATTTGGGAGCCTTCAATTGCATAACAATGCAGCACAAGTAATATTGATTTCTCAGGAATGATTTACTTTGGAAAAAATGGCTAATACAGCATATAGCCAGTTTTTCATGCTCTTTAATAATAACCTAAAAACAACTTGATTTTGGAGTAACTGAGTCCTTTGAATAAAGAAAGTCTTGGTGTAGTGTTGGCCTACCTGCACAACTTGGGGTAAGGCTACCGATGAAGAACTGAAGAACCGGGACCCTTCTCTGGGGAGGGCCCAGTACTCTCTAAATAAAAAAAAAAAAATAAAAAAAAAAATATATATATATACTGTATATTTAAATTTAAACACTGCTCCGCCTCTGACTTGGTGTTAAAAAGTGTTGGACTTTTTCCACATGTGTACACAAATATTAAAACACTACTGTGGTAAAAAAAAAATCTATACATTATTTTAAATAACAATAGGTGATAATATACAAAACGTTAAAATTATAAACACAATATTTATATTCCTCATTTCTATATGCAATTATTATTTAGTGCGATCTTCCATTTTCTTCTTGCACCTTCTGTCTCAACTTGTAAAGTAATGAGCTTTGTACTAGTCCTAATGAGATCACTGGCACATGTGTCTGTCACCTTCCCTTTGTGTAGAAACAAACTTCCTGTGTATTCAAAGTCTCCGCCCACCTCAGGAAGTGCATCACTGGAAGCAAAAAATCACTAATATAGTTTCCGTAATGTGTAACGCTGGCTAGCGCATGCGCACTACATAAACTATATCCAGTAATGCAAGCATTGCACGTCAATGGCAGCGCTAGGGGGGTTGGAGGAGGAGGGGAAAGAGACACAGTGGATGGAGGTAAAGAGAAGGGGAAAGAGGCACAGGGGAGGGAGGGGGGAAGAGACACAGGGGGGAAAGGGGGGAAAAGACACAGGGGTGAAAAGACACAGCTGAGGGGGAAAAGACACATGGGGAAAAGACACCGGGGGTGGGAGGAGGTGGGAAGAGACACGGGGGGGAGGGGGGAGAGACACAGGGGGGAGGTGACACAGCTGGGGGAAACAGACACAAGGGGAAGAGACACAGGGGGGACGAGTGATGGGGAGGGAGGAGGGGGGAAGAGACATGGGCAGAGTGGAGGAAGAGACACAGGGGGGAAGAGACAGCTGCAGGGAAGAGACACAGGGGGGAAGAGACACAGGGCAGGGAGGCGGGGAAAGAGTTACATGGGAAGCGAGGTAGGAGGTGGAAGAGACACAGGGGAGGGGGGTTGAGAGACACAGGGAACGGAGGGGGGAAAGAGACACAGGGAAGGGAGGGGGAAAGAGACACAGGGAAGGGAGAGGAGGGAAAGAGAAAAGAGGGAGGGAGAGGGGAAATAGGCACAGGGGAGAGAGGCGGGGGAAGAGACACATGGGGAGGGAGAAGGGGGGAAGAGACACAGCTGAGGGGGAAGAGACACATGGGGAAGAGACATGGGGGAGGGAGGAGGGGGAAGAGACACAGGGGGGGAGGAGACACAGCTGGGGGGAACAGACCCAGGGGGGAAGAGACACAGCTGGAGGGAACAGACACAGGGGGGAAGAGACACGGGGAGGGAGGAGGGGAAAGAGATACAGGGGAGCGAGGGAAGAGGGGGAGAAGAGACACAGGGGAGGGGAGAGGGGGTTGAAAGGCACAAGGGAGGGATGGGGGAAAGAGACACAGTGAAGGGAGGGGGAAAGAGACAGATGGGAGGGAGGGGGAAGGGGAAAGAGACACGGGAGGGAGGGGGAGGGAGGATGGGAAAGAGACACAGGGGGGGGGGTGGAAAGAGACACACAGGAGGAGAGACATAGGGGGGGAGAGGCCAAGCTGAGGGAAGAGACACAGGGGGGTAGAGACACATGGGGGAGGCAGGAGGGGAAAGAGACCCACGGAATGGAGGAAGGAGGGGGAAGAGACACAGGGGAGGGAGGGGGGAAGAAACACAGGGAAGAGAGAGAGGGAAAGAAACACAGGGGAGGGAGGGGGAAAAGACACAGGGGAGGGAGGGAGGTGTGAGGAAAGTGACACAGGGGGAGGGAGAGGGGGGAAGAGACACCGGGGAGGGAGGAGGGGAAAGAGACACAGGGGAGGGAGGGAGGAGGGGGAAAGAGTCACAGGGGAGGGATGGGGAAGAGTCATGAAAGGACTGTCTCTTTCCCCCTCTCTCACCCCTGTGTCTCTTTCCCCCCACTCCCTCCCCTGTGTCTCTTTCCACCCTCTCCCCCCTCTCCCTCACCTGTATCTTTCTCCCCCCTCTTCCTCCTCTGTGCTCCTTTTTCCATTTACAGGTGTGAAACCATTTGTGGGCTTGGGAAATTGATCAATTTCCCCCAAGGCCGAAATGGTCTGCCGATTTACAGGCTTGAAACAAAATTACGACTTTACGGCCACCATTTTTTCTCTTGCATAGCCATTTTGAGACCGTCAAAAAACGCCAATTTAATAGCAAATTAGCTTTCAACCTCAATTACCTGCCTCTCCCCCTGTGCTGTGTGTTACGCGCCACGAGATGAGCGCCTTCGGCCTTTGGCGCTCATTGCAGCCCCCATCAAACCCCGAAAGCAGAAGAAACAGAAAATGGAATGGTGCCCCCCTTTACATTATAATTTCTATATTATAATCAATAAATTAAATATTGAATGTCCTAAAAATGTTTTTTCCATTTTCAGCATTTTTCAACAGAGGGTAGGAAACACACTGCCAGGGGGAAGGGACCTTTCACCCGCTCTTCAACGCCTCTCTCATCCTGATCAGGAGACAAATGGTTACAGCCAAGTGGATAGATAGAATCAAGGGGCCTATTAAATCTTGAAATCTTGCCGAGTTACAGAGCGATTAAGTTAGCCAAGCCCGCAAAATACATGACCGAAATCCAAATCCGTAAACCATGCTTCCGTACGTTGCATTTGCGGCCGTGAACATGATTACGTGTTTAGATGGAGCAATTAGTAAAAGAGATCGTCATCATTACATCACTAAAACATGGAGGTTTAATTTCAATCACCTACGGTTTTGAAGTCTGAGTTGCGATGGATCCGCATTCCAGAAATAACGCAATATGAACTAATCAATAAATATAATATTCAAATTAATGTGAGTTCTATTATATGTATTAACACATTGATTGCCGAGATAGATATAACACAGAAATTAAACATAAAATAAATTATTTTTTATTGACGATTTGCATGCTTGAGAATTTATTATTATTATTATTATCCTTTATTTATAACGCGCCAACATATTCCGCAGCGCAATACAGGGGTTAGGTACAAGTATAAACAATACCCCACAATGAAAATAATGGAAGACCCTGTTATTGAGCTTTCAATCTGATATACACTGTGCGTTCCCTAAAGCACCTCACAAGATTAAAACTCGCAAACTTACATTCTAAAGAGAATGCTGTGCTATTAATTTTAATACTTAACATCACTTTCCCTTTAATTTAAAATACAATATTGTGTTTATATTTGCTTTTACAGTTCTACTGACAGAACTTTAACCCCCTTGCGGGCATGGGCGTAGGAGCCAAAAAAAAATCTGGGGGGGATAATTCAACTCTACTCGCAGAACAGGAAGCAGGGGCAGATCTACCGCTGGTGCACTAGGTGCAATGCACTGGAGGGGTCCCATTGCTGCAGTATAATATATATATATATGTATATATATATATATATATATATATATATATTTATATATATACTAATTATATATGTATATATTATATAAATAAATATATATATATATGCCATTTTTTTGTATATATATATATATATATATATATATATATATATATATATTTAAATATACATGTATATTTATTATGGGTCAAAGCTTTCTTGGGAAAGACATACTGCTCCATAGTGGCCAAATCTGGTAAAGCATGATTAAATTTAATTTTGCTATTAACTTGTGATCCTAACATAGAGAGAAGAGTAACTGATTAAAACTAAGTGTAACAAATGTATGATTACAAAATTGCAGTGAATATCTCATAACAGAAATTTAGCATAGCATAAAATTAACCCTGCATTATATACCAACAGTAATAGCATGGGGTTAACTTTTATTACATACAAACAGAAGGCTACAGTGATGGCCTCAATTGTGGTAGAATATTACACTTGCAAAAATATATATAAATATTTGCAATTGGAAATTATTGAAAAAAATAATTTAGTAATAGAAAAGCAGCTTTGAATTTACTACATTTTATCCGTCAGTCAGCTCAAGAGATCCTCCCACTAGACTGGACCTCTTATGAATATGTAATTATCCTCATTATTTAGGAATAATGCCACTTTTTGCCGGTGACTTTTGAGGTGTCAGTCAGTGAACAGCTAACCTTTATTGTTACCAAAGAAGTCATCTGCAAAAGGAAGCAATAAATCCAGGAAATTAAATACTGGAAAATGATCAATGTAGTAGAAGTGTCTTTTGAGCGGAGTCATTTAATAAATTCAAGGCTGTTTTTCTATTAATAAATGACATTGTTTAATAACTTCAAATGACAAATAATACTTTACAGGGAGTGCAGAATTATTAGGCAAGTTGTATTTTTGAGGATTAATTTTATTATTGAACAACAACCATGTTCTCAATGAACCCAAAAAACTCATTAATATCAAAGCTGAATATTTTTGGAAGTAGTTTTTAGTTTGTTTTTAGTTTTAGCTATTTTAGGGGGATATCTGTGTGTGCAGGTGACTATTACTGTGCCTAATTATTAGGCAACTTAACAAAAAACAAATATATACCCATTTTAATTATTTATTTTTACCAGTGAAACCAATATAACATCTCAACATTCACAAATATACATTTCTGACATTCAAAAACAAAACAAAAACAAATCAGTGACCAATATAGCCACCTTTCTTTGCAAGGACACTCAAAAGCCTGCCATCCATGGATTCTGTCAGTGTTTTGATCTGTTCACCATCAACATTGCGTGCAGCAGCAACCACAGCCTCCCAGACACTGTTCAGAGAGGTGTACTGTTTTCCCTCCTTGTAAATCTCACATTTGATGATGGACCACAGGTTCTCAATGGGGTTCAGATCAGGTGAACAAGGAGGCCATGTCATTAGATTTTCTTCTTTTATACCCTTTCTTGCCAGCCACGCTGTGGAGTACTTAGACGCATGTGATGGAGCATTGTCCTGCATGAAAATCATGTTTTTCTTGAAGGATGCAGACTTCTTCCTGTACCACTGCTTGAAGAAGGTGTCTTCCAGGAACTGGCAGTAGGACTGGGAGTTGAGCTTGACTCCATCCTCAACCCGAAAAGGCCCCACAAGCTCATCTTTGATGATACCAGCCCAAACCAGTACTCCACCTCCACCTTGCTGGCGTCTGAGTCGGACTGGAGCTCTCTGCCCTTTACCAATCCAGCCATGGGCCCATCCATCTGGCCCATCAAGACTCACTCTCATTTCATCAGTCCATAAAACCTTAGAAAAATCAGTCTTGAGATATTTCTTGACCCAGTCTTGACGTTTCAGCTTGTGTGTCTTGTTCAGTGGTGGTCGTCTTTCAGCCTTTCTTACCTTGGCCATGTCTCTGAGTATTGCACACCTTGTGCTTTTGGGCACTCCAGTGATGTTGCAGCTCTGAAATATGGCCAAACTGGTGGCAAGTGGCATCGTGGCAGCTGCACGCTTGACTTTTCTCAGTTCATGGGCAGTTATTTTGCGCCTTGGTTTTTCCACACGCTTCTTGCGACCCTGTTGACTATTTTGAATGAAACGCTTGATTGTTCGATGATCACGCTTCAGAAGCTTTGCAATTTTAAGAGTGCTGCATCCCTCTGCAAGATATCTCACTATTTTTGACTTTTCTGGGCCTGTCAAGTCCTTCTTTTGACCCATTTTGCCAAAGGAAAGGAAGTTGCCTAATAATTATGCACACCT
The DNA here is from genome assembly GCA_027410445.1 of Discoglossus pictus. Lineage (NCBI taxonomy): Eukaryota > Metazoa > Chordata > Amphibia > Anura > Alytidae > Discoglossus > Discoglossus pictus. The sequence continues at coordinate 24,477,906 of CM050165.1, read as the reverse complement.
GATATAGGGTGTTGATGTCATTAGACCACACCCCTTCTCATTACAGAGATGCACATCACCTAATATGCTTAATTGGTAGTAGGCTTTCAAGCCTATACAGCTTGGAGTAAGACAACATGCATAAAGAGGATGATGTGGTCAAAATACTCATTTGCCTAATAGTTCTGCACTCCCTGTATTTTAATATAATCTTACCATATTTGGGGCCTCTACTGTGGCCTATATTGTGTGGACAGTGTTAAAGGGACAACACAGAATTTCTGAATATGTTACAAGAAATAAGTGCTTTATAAATTGAATGTTATTAAAATTGCTTATTTGTACAGTAAACTTAGCACACATTTGTACAGTAAAGTTAGCAAATCTAGGACCCTTGAATGATTTTAAGACATCCCATGATGCCTGACTTAATTGGATGAAAACCCAAAGCCTAAATTAAAATCACTGCAGGCATATATAGGATGAACAGCATCACTAATATAATTTTCATAAGTATGTAACGCTCCATAAGGAGTGTACACACTTATATTCTGTACACGCAGTTGAGGAAGGCTTGAGGAAGGGAGAGGAGGGGGGAGGGGGAAGAGACACAGGGTAGGGGGACTAGACATAGGGGAGGAAGGAGGGGGCAAAGAGACACAGAGGTGCGGGGAAAGACACAGGGGTGGTAGGAGGGGGGAAAAAGACACAGGGGAGGGGGGAAAGACACACGGGAGGGAGGAGGGGCGGAAAGAGACATGGCGGAGGGGGATGAGACACAGGGGAGGGGGGAAAGACACAGGGGTGGTAGGAGGGGGGAAAAGAGACACAGGGGAGGGGGAAAGACACACGGGAGGGAGGAGGGGCAGAAAGAGACATGGGGGAGGGGGAAGAGACACAGGGGAGGGGGAGAGATATGGGGGAAAGAGACACAGGGGTGGGGAAGAGATACAGGGGTGAGAGAGGGGAAGAGACACAGGGGAGGGAGGGGGACAGAAACACAGGGGAGGGGGAAAGACACATGGAGGAAGGGTGGGGGAAAGAGACACTGGGGAGGGGGAAGAGATACAGGGGAGAGAGAGGGGAAGAGACACAGGGGAGGGAGGGGGACAGAGACACAGAGGAGTGGGAAAGACACAGGGAGGAAGGGCGGCAGAAAGAGACACAGGGGAGGGGAGGAGACACAGGGGAGGGAGGAGGGGAAGAGACACAGCAGGGGGAAGAGATACAGGGTAGAGCGTGCAGGGAAGAGACACAGGGGAAGGAGGAGGGGGAAGAGACACAGGGGAGGGCGCAGAAAACACAGGGGGGAGACAATGGAGGGGGCAGAGTCACGTGGGGGAGACACACGAGAAAATGGGGGAAGAGACATGGGGGAAAGAGACACAGGGGCGGGGTGGAAGTCACAGGGGAGAGAGGAGGGGGAAGAGACACAGGAGATGGGGGAGAGACACAGGTTAGGGGGAAAAGAGACAAGGAGAAAAGACACAGGGGAGGAGGAAGAGATACAGGGGAGAGAGTGGGGGGAGAGACACGGAAGGGAGAGGGAGGAAGAGACACAGGAGATGGGGGAGAGATACAGGATAGGGGGAAAAGAGACATGGAGAAAAGACACAGGGGAGGAGGAAGAGATACAGGGGAGAGAGTGGGGGGAGAGACACGGAAGGGAGAGGGAGGAAGAGACACAGGAGCGGTAGAGGGCGGGAAGAGACACAGGGAAGGGAGAGGGGGAGGAAAGAGACACAGCGGGGGGAGGGGGGGGAGATACAGGGAAAGGGGGGTGGGGGGAAATATATATATATATATTATCCCGTCATTTATGATGAGCAAACGACTAGTTATAAAATAAAAAGGTAATAATAATTTGATAACAAAAATTAAAACAGGGGCCGGACTGTCCCAAAGCTGATGATATAGGCTGATATACAGATCTGGAATTTGATTGGAAATAGTATAGGTTTAAAGTAGAGATAAAAAATTAATTTTCAGAGTAAGATTGAAAGAAGTAAACCAGATGCACCATGAGTGCCTGTATATAACACGTCCGGCCATAATAACAATAATATATATATATATATATAAATGTGTCTGTGTGCTGTAAATAAGAACATAAAGCAAATATTACACATTTCTGCTGGTCAATTTAATTTTATTCATAAAAATAACAATGTGCAAAGTTTTAAAAATAAAGTTGCATAAACAAAACTGTTAGCAAAGCTAGTAATAGCAACATTTAACATACTTTATATAAAGCCATCAAATCTAATAACATACTTAAAATAATTTATATTAAACTAAGCTAATAATAACATACTTAAAATACTTTATATTACCCTATCTAAGCAAATAATAACATACTTAAATAATTGTATTACTTTTGTAATTTACTCACTTTAAGGAAATCATTGAACATTAATCAAAGTTATTGGAGGTGTACAATCTTACAGCCTTATTAAATTGTGATTTGGCCAATTGAATAGGGCTCTATATAAGCACAGAGCATTATTTTTTTTTACAGAAGACCAAAAGCAAGGTCTTCACTAACTAAAAACTTCTGTAAAAAAATATGCTATGTGCTTATATAGAGCCCTATTCAATTGGCCGAATCGCAATTTAATAAGGCTGTTAGTATATATGTCAGGTAGGAATGGAGAGATTTGAAGCAGTAAACCAGAGTTTATAAGCAATTCTTATTAAAATAAAGTACATGTCAGTAAATAGATACACTGGGATATTATATATCTAGTAACACCCGGGAACCTTCCACATCCCTTTAATGCCATAGATCTGGATCCAGGATATAATAATTATATCAGATATATTTGCTGTTTGCTTTTCTACTCCATTTACCTCAATCCAGCATCTGATTTGATTAAATCCAATAATGCACATTATGAAATGCCTTATATTGCGCAATTATTACAACAGTTATTGGCCTACTGTCCTTCAGTTTGCTTCAGACTGTGGAGGACAGAAGACATATTCGCTTCCCATTCTGACTCAGACTCTGGAGATCCTTTACTGACTCCAGAATCTGAGTATGGACTTCCTGTCTTCTGAGGAGTAAACATATTCCTTCTACCATGTGTTGTTGGGTTAGTAGAATCTGAGATCTGGCTCATCTCTGGTCTGATGGGTGAAAAGTTGTCATAGTCCATCTTGAGGTTTGAATGTGTGGGCATTGTGGGTATATGGGGGGTTCTAGCATTCATATGCATTAGGTTTTCTTTGAAGCCTCCACTCGGGGACACATTGAAGTTCTGCTGATTGCCAATGGAGCTTGTGGTTGGCATGCTTTGGAGGTAGTTACCAGATGTTGCCTGTTGCATGAGAAGTCTCTGTTTGGCAACTGCACATGAGGATTCAGGGCAAGGCATGGACTCAGGAGAATGCTGGAGACGGTCCTGTGGCATGCTCAGATGTGGTGGGACGTGTTGCTGGGGAATCATCATTTGCTGCTGCTGAAATAGAGCCCCTGGAATGTGGCGCGGTGACGCAGAAGGGTACATGTATGCATTGACACCTGGCATGGTGGGGTAATGTTCTTCAAACACAGGAAACTTTTTAGACTGGTTCTTCCTACGCCTGGCTTTTGCTCTCCTGTTCTGGAACCAGACCTGTAGATTGGGGAAACATACACTTAGTTCACTGACCCAAAGAGAAAAAAATACAATATAATAATCAGGCTTATCTCTACCAAAAAGCTGCTGAGAAACTCTACCTGGAAGTACATTTTATCTATCAAATACGGTTCAACTGTAACCCCAATTTATAAATACCCTGCCTAGAAGGCGGACATAACTTCACATAATGTCCACTTTGATATTTATGTTCTGTTATATTACTAAGATTTTTCACTATTTCTATTTTATAAAATTTACCAAAGTCGACCGTTATTTGTGAAGTCAGGGTTCAATATTTCTAATGAACAAACATATTAATATTTTAATAAATACTTTCCAATGGCATAGGAAGGGAAATTACATTGTGAAATGTTAAAATTAGATATTGATCCATAACAAAATACATATTCACTGATTTGAAAAAGCAAAATTCAATATTAAATTTAGTTTTAACGTCTAAACTGGGATCTACTGGTATCCACCCAAGCTCAATAAGGATGGTGGCTTTGTCTTCCAAGCAGCTGCTATGTATTCAGTTTGATTGGCCATGGTTGGATTGGATATAGATAATGAGGTATCCCTTTGCAGACCATTAATGAGGGGGGGCAGACCATTAATGATTGATTTTTTTTCGTATGATTATCTATTTGAGATAATTCGGAAGCTTTTTTAAGAAGGAGGAAACTTAAAATAAATCCATGCATTTCTGTTTATTGTTGATATTGCAGGAAACAAATAATTTGGGCCCGATTCTATTAGCTACTTGCAAATGCCTTGAACTCATAAATTTGGCTTCCGTTTTTTTTTTAAATAAATGTTTATATGCATTCTATTGATTTAAGAATTCATCAGTGCCAATAAGTAATATTTGCCGACTATGTAGCAATATTAAGAGTTATTTTAAGTTTGTATAAATTTACGAATCGGGCCCTTGGTGAGTAGATGGGGCCGTTGTGAATCCCTCTCACATACCTGTATGCGTGACTCCGGTAAGTGAATGTGTTTGGACAGGTACTCCCGGTGGTGGATGTCTGGGTACATGTTGATTTGGAAGAACTGCTCCAGTGCCTCCAGTTGGGCAGAGCTGTACACGGTCCTCTTCCTACGGTGGGACAGTGGGACTGGATCCGGGGCAGAGGAGGACGGGACTGGGACCTGCTGTAGATCTATGGGGGGGTTGTTGAGTTGTACAGTTTTGGGGCCTGTCTGAGCCTTGGGATCTTCTAAAAAAAAAAAAAGACAACAATTATTAGAATGGCACAAATTATTTCCAACGTTGACAATTAATTTACAAAATATTGGTTATCATAAAATATAACAAGCGAAATTTCATAAATGGGAAGGTTTCTGGAATTTACTAGGCAAAAAATATATTTCTATATCTATTTACTTTTATGTACTTTGTTTTATTAATACGTGTTTACTGCCTAAAATGAAAGAATATATAACCTGCTTTGAGTCTGCAGCTCATGAAGACACATACTCTGTAGTACTGGGTGTGCAGTGTACCATACTAACCAATCAGTGACCATATCTCAGCAACATGCTGATAGGCTAGGACACTATTTGCACATCCAGTGTACAGGGAATTTTATTGATTTTAGGAAGTAACTTATAAGCACTTTTTTAATAATACAAAGTACACAAGGATATCATATACAGAATAAAATTCAGAACACTTCCATATTCCTTTAAGGTGAACCATGAAAATTATTTTTTAAAAATCTTTAATAATTTGTCTAAAGTATTCAACAGTTTAGAAAAACACAAACTCTTTGCTATCAGGGATTCATATGTAAATATTTCAATATCAATATTCTATCTTGGATTCAGTGGTAGAGCTGTTACCTATATAAGCTGTGGTGTCTCCTGAAGATACAATTAATATAAGACCATGGCAATCATTAGCTAAACATTACTAAATTGTCAATAAAGCACCACTTTCTACCAAAATTCTAGTATTTGTGCATATATATTAAGGCCCTCATTCAATTGCAATTTGGCCATTTGAATAAGGCTCTAAATAAGCACATAACATATTTTTTTAAAGAAGTTTTTTATCCAAAAGCAGTGTCTTCACTAACTAAAAACTTCTTTAAAAAATATATGCTATCTGCTTATTTAGAGCCCTATTCAATTGGCCAAATCGCAATTGAATGAGGCCCTAAGTCTTTATATGAAGAGGACATAAAAAACAACTATTTCTCTATAATTTAAATTTAAAAAAAATCTGAAATGGTTGCTTTGAGTTTTTATATGTCTTACCTTTGAGTTGAAATTCATTTCCTTGGATAGAGCTGATGTCCATCCCCAAGGGTGAGGCCAGTTGACCATTAAATTCCATTTGGGTGACACTGCAGGCAAAGTTTGGAGAGTAAAAATCCTCAATTTGGTTGGGGAATCCAGCCATCCTATGGCTCTTAGTTGGCCGTACACAGCTTAGGTCTTCAAGAGTGATCTAGGCTCCTCAGGTACATTGAATGTAGGAGGAAATCCGTCTTGTGCCTTTTATTAGCACTTGGAGGTCTGGCCACCAAAAGCATCAAAGAGTCAAGGTGTGAAAGGACCTGAGAGGTGTAAACTTGATATTGTAGAGGCTCATGTTGGGTAGACATCTTTATTATACAGAAGCAGCAGATAAGAAGCCATCAACCAGCCATGGTTTCCTGTAGAAGATACAGACAATACGTGGAATACACATTCCACCAGACGTGCGTGGACTTTAAAGGTTCATTGATGGACTCCCACACATTACATGGTCTCCATGGGGAGCACAGGTTAGTCAGAGGAAATATACACAAAAGAAGGACTTCCCAGACTGTGTATCTGGTGCAGGTATTGTACCAAACAATAGACTTGTCAAAATATATGGGGGCTTCAAATAAGTCCAATATACACTTATGGCTCACACCTTGAAATAACATATACAAGATGGAAGACATCTGCCCAGACAGTATATTAGCCAGTAAATGTAACAAATATATTAATGTGAAATATACTTATAAATACATAGCTGGGAAACATTAACTAGATTGAATTACACTTTTAATATAAAAATGATTTTTTACATTACTTATCCAATGATGGGTTTCATAGCAAAATATTGTAAAGTTGCCAACAATTGTGGAGAAATCAGTAACTTAGCCAAATATATTGTTTATAAGTAATTAGCTATTTTTTTTTTTTTTGTAGAGACTCTACTATATTTCATAACTTTATTTTTCTACTTTAAATAAAAAGTGTTACTTTTAATACTAAGTGAATATGGAAGTTGGGCTCATAGCAAGGAAGAAAATGTATGTACACAATTAGTATTTGAGGAAAAACAATAAAAATATTATAAGAAAATAATAATGATTTGGTGGCTTGAGAAAATAATTCTAGTGAATGTTGATTTTCCTGGAGAATTCCCTAAAGATATGCCCAATAAATGGTATATAAGGTATATTAAAGAGGAAAATACAGTATTGGTAAACTACTAGAGTTATGGAAAAATAGTTTGACTGCATGAAAGAATATTTCCAAATAAATAAAATGGCACATAAGCACAACCAAAAAGTGGTATTAATTAATGTTTCACTGAGTAACATAAACTAAAATTAGTAAGCACACTTATTACCTTATTACTAGATTATCAGGATGTAAATGTATAATTATTTCACTTTAATTATATTGTCAATAACATCTGTATATGTATTTTTGTGTCTATAAGAGAGATTTATTCCCTGGAAAATTATTATCATTATGTGGATATGATTCCATCTTCCTGATTCTATTGATGTGAGTCAAAAAATACCCTAGAAATGTATATAAAGTCAGTCCTTCATCATATATATTCTAATCAGGGATATTGAATTGTTGATAATATGTTCCATAAACATATATAAAAAAGTGTATTACTATACATGCAATTTCTACTATATAGTATTTATAAAGTCAAATGTATTGTATATCTTTTTGTCTTTTCATTGTTGAGACATATGGATGAAGAATTTTGATTAGTTTAAAGCTTAGAGTATATATAAATTGCACAGTATTTATTTCTAAATTTAGGTTTTACATATCCTAATTTAGCAACTATACTCTGCAAAAGGCAAAAATAGTGTATTATGCAATATATATATATATGTATATATATATATATATATATATATATATATATATATATTTAGTTATTTCTGAATTTTATAGTTGATGTTAAGGAAAGGGTATCCTTATTTGATATTGTGTATATATGGTTGACTACCAATTGAGTTAAACCAGGGATTTATATGTTTACTATAACATCCTCTCTGCCTCATCAAAACTCAACCTATGTCTAAAGTTGCTGCCCCAATAAAATATTGTTTTTCCACTCTACAAGTTTGCTTAGACTGGTATTTTTGGGGAGAAATTTATCAATTTGTTTTGCTTAAACAAGCTATTTCACTGACATACTAATAGCTACTAAATAACATAAATAAAACAAAAATAGATGATACTTAAAGAAGTCTAAATCAATGTAACATTTTATAGAATCCAATCCCATACTAACCTCAGTAGGAACAAGAAAACCCATTGAGTGTAGAACCACTGTAAATAATGTAGAGATTTGGATGGAACATATGAGAAGCAATTGGGAACATTGAAAAGGGCATAGCGTAAAAAAAAACATATATAAAATACATGTATAAAATGACATGGACAGAAAACATATATTAAAAATGCAGAAAGTAAAAAACATACTTATAACTGTGTAGAGGGTATATTATAATAACCATAGTCCTCCATGTTTGATCCCATCAGCTGTAGTAGGTGGGGACCTTTTAGAAAACCAACAGAAGCATGGGGCCCTATTCTATTGCCCAATTTGTAAATTTATACACTCTTAATATTGCCACACATTCTATTAGCTACTCACAATCCAATTAGGTCACCTGCCCACAATCATACAGGCCAGCAAAACTGCCTTAAAACTCCATTGGTTTTAGCATGTTTTGAACATTACAAGCTCTAAACAATTAAACTTACACAAAATTGATTTTCTATTAGACTTGTAGCTCTAGGTCACAAATAAAGTCTGATCCACAACTGAAAAAAAGTATCAGGTTTCTGTCAAAAATGTAAAAAAAATTAAATAGGACTCACAAAGGCTTTTTCAAAAAATTATTAGAGGTGTAACAGCAATTAAACACACAATATTGTACTTTAAAAGCATGAGAAGACATGGAAAGATATTAGAATTAATTGTAGAACAGTCTCAAACCCAAAAATTAATAATACGTTTTTACTGTTATTTCTGAGTATTTTTGATCCTGGGACTCAAGGGGTTAATACATATCATGAAACCCACATGGACTAGAACAGATGTTCTAATGCATTTTATAGATTGCGAGCCTGATCTGCAAATATTACTTATTGGCTCTAATTAATCCATAGCCTCTAATTGCAGATTACGTCTAACTTCCATATTTGACTGACATCATGATGGCGGTCTCATTTCCTATTGGCTGTGTCTAAGAAGTAAATTACAGGCTTGCTTAAATATTGTCAGATCATATGATCACACCCCCTGAAATCAAACTTAAAAAGTCAGGGTTTACGAGTTCAAACCTTGTGATTGGAATTTGCGAGCTGTAGTCAATGGAATACATCTAAACATACATCTAAACATTTAAAAGAAAAACAAACACCCGCAGCCATATTTATGAATTTGAGGCAGTTCTGTGAGGGGGAAGCAAGGAGACAGGGGTGGGTGCTATGTGAGGTGGATGCTGAGAGGGGTAGGGTGCTATGCAGGGATTAATGTTGAGAGGGGATGGCTACTGACAAGGATTGGGCGTGGATGGATTTTAAATGGGGTGGGTGCTTTGTGGGGGTGATTCTGGCAGGGCTGAGCACAAAACATTTTTTGCAACCCCCCCCTTCATTTTTTGCCCCAGGGCCCTTCATTCTCTAGCTCGGCCACTGAGTCAACCCCAAGTAACTTCTCAGTGTTTGGTGCTGTTGGGTTCTGTTGATCATTGATAAATCCTTTTTCTAGTTGTCCTCTATAAAATATCACTACAATCAATATTTTACATCATCCTCAGATTTAAGGACGATTATACTATGCTCTCCCCACCTCTGGGTTAAAACATTAGCAAACTTTCCATATTTAAAATGACTTCATAGATTTAGGGGGCAAAATATAAACTAAAATCAGAAGATTTCTTGAAACAGCGGTCATACTATTTTATTTCTGTGCAGTATTTGATTTGTTTGGTTTTATAAATTAAGTAATGTTTGTTAGATATATAGGACATCATAATTATTTATTTCATGATGTATTTTGTTTACTTTTGTTTATTTTACTCTTCTCTAATGTTTATTAAACATATATCATTACAAGATTTTTCCATGTTCAAAAAATATATTGATAAAAATAAACCCCACAAAAAGATAAAGAGGTGTCCTATATCATTCTCTTAGGCAGTGGGGTGTCCTGTATTACCATCTCATACTCTATAAGTGGGGTGTCCTGTATTACCTTCTCATACTCTATAAGTGGGGTGTCCTGTATTACCATCTCATACTCTATAAGTGGGGTGTCCTGTATTACCTTCTCATCCTCTATAAGTGGGGTGTCCTGTGTTACCATCTCATACTCTATAAGTGGGGTGTCCTGTGTTACCATCTCATCCTCTATAAGTGGGGTGTCCTGTATTGCCATCTCATCCTCTATAAGTGGGGTGTCCTGTATTACCATCTCATCCTCTATAAGTGGGGTGTCCTGTATTACCCCCTCATCCTCTATAAGTGGGGTGTCCTGTATTACCATCTCATCCTCTATAAGTGGGGTGTCCTGTATTACCATCTCATCCTCTATAAGTGGGGTGTCCTGTGTTACCATCTCATCATCTATAAGTGGGGTGTCCTGTATTACCTTCTCATACTCTATAAGTGGGGTGTCCTGTATTACCATCTCATACTCTTTAAGTGGGGTGTCCTGTATTACCATCTCATACTCTATAAGTGGGGTGTCCTGTATTACCTTCTCATACTCTATAAGTGGGGTGTCCTGTGTTACCATCTCATCATCTATAAGTGGGGTGTCCTGTATTACCGTCTCATACTCTATAAGTGGGGTGTCCTGTATTACCATCTCATACTCTATAAGTGGGGTGTCCTGTATTACCGTCTCATACTCTATAAGTGGGGTGTTCTGTATTACCATCTCATAACCTATAAGTGGGGTGCCCTGTGTTACCATCTCATCCTCTATAATTGGGGAGTCCTGTATTACCATCTCATGCTCTATAATTGGGGTGTCCTGTATTACCATCTCATACTCTATAAGTGGGGTGTCCTGTATTACCATCTCATACTCTATAAGTGGGGTGTCCTGTGTTACCATCTCATCCTCTATAAGTGGGGTGTCCTGTATTGCCATCTCATACTCTATAAGTGGGGTGTCCTGTATTACCATCTCATCCTCTATAAGTGGGGTGTCCTGTATTACCATCTCATCCTCTATAAGTGGGGTGTCCTGTATTACCATCTCATACTCTATAATTGGGGTGTCCTGTATTACCATCTCATACTCTATAAGTGGGGTGTCCTGTATTACCATCTCATACTCTATAAGTGGGGTGTCCTGTGTTACCATCTCATCCTCTATAAGTGGGGTGTCCTGTATTACCATCTCATACTCTATAAGTGGGGTGTCCTGTATCACCATCTCATACTCTATAAGTGGGGTGTCCTGTGTTACCATCTCATCCTCTATAAGTGGGGGGTCCTGTATTACCATCTCATCCTCTATAAGTGGGGTGTCCTGTATTACCATCTCATACTCTATAAGTGGGGTGTCCTGTATTACCATCTCATACTCTATAAGTGGGGTGTCCTGTATCACCATCTCATACTCTATAAGTGGGGTGTCCTGTGTTACCATCTCATCCTCTATAAGTGGGGGGTCCTGTATTACCATCTCATCCTCTATAAGTGGGGTGTCCTGTATTACCATCTCATACTCTATAAGTGGGGTGTCCTGTATTACCATCTCATACTCTATAAGTGGGGTGTCCTGTATCACCATCTCATACTCTATAAGTGGGGTGTCCTGTGTTACCATCTCATCCTCTATAAGTGGGGGGTCCTGTATTACCATCTCATCCTCTATAAGTGGGGTGTCCTGTATTACCATCTCATACTCTATAAGTGGGGTGTCCTGTATTACCATCTCATACTCTATAAGTGGGGTGTCCTGTGTTACCATCTCATCCTCTATAAGTGGGGTGTCCTGTATTACCATCTCATCCTCTATAAGTGGGGTGTCCTGTATTGCCATCTCATACTCTATAAGTGGGGTGTCCTGTATTACCATCTCATCCTCTATAAGTGGGGTGTCCTGTATTACCATCTCATACTCTATAATTGGGGAGTCCTGTATTACCATCTCATACTCTATAAGTGGGGTGTCCTGTATTACCATCTCATACTCTATAAGTGGGGTGTCCTGTATCACCATCTCATACTCTATAAGTGGGGTGTCCTGTGTTACCATCTCATCCTCTATAAGTGGGGGGTCCTGTATTACCATCTCATACTCTATAAGTGGGGTGTCCTGTATCACCATCTCATACTCTATAAGTGGGGTGTCCTGTGTTACCATCTCATCCTCTATAAGTGGGGTGTCCTGTATTACCATCTCATACTCTATAAGTGGGGTGTCCTGTATCACCATCTCATACTCTATAAGTGGGGTGTCCTGTGTTACCATCTCATCCTCTATAAGTGGGGTGTTCTGTATTACCATCTCATAACCTATAAGTGGGGTGCCCTGTGTTACCATCTCATCCTCTATAATTGGGGAGTCCTGTATTACCATCTCATGCTCTATAATTGGGGTGTCCTGTATTACCATCTCATACTCTATAAGTGGGGTGTCCTGTATTACCATCTCATACTCTATAATTGGGGTGTCCTGTATTACCATCTCATACTCTATAAGTGGGGTGTCCTGTATTACCATCTCATACTCTATAAGTGGGGTGTCCTGTGTTACCATCTCATCCTCTATAAGTGGGGTGTCCTGTATTACCATCTCATACTCTATAAGTGGGGTGTCCTGTATCACCATCTCATACTCTATAAGTGGGGTGTCCTGTGTTACCATCTCATCCTCTATAAGTGGGGGGTCCTGTATTACCATCTCATCCTCTATAAGTGGGGTGTCCTGTATTACCATCTCATACTCTATAAGTGGGGTGTCCTGTATTACCATCTCATACTCTATAAGTGGGGTGTCCTGTATCACCATCTCATACTCTATAAGTGGGGTGTCCTGTGTTACCATCTCATCCTCTATAAGTGGGGGGTCCTGTATTACCATCTCATCCTCTATAAGTGGGGTGTCCTGTATTACCATCTCATACTCTATAAGTGGGGTGTCCTGTATTACCATCTCATACTCTATAAGTGGGGTGTCCTGTATTACCATCTCATACTCTATAAGTGGGGTGTCCTGTGTTACCATCTCATCCTCTATAAGTGGGGTGTCCTGTATTGCCATCTCATACTCTATAAGTGGGGTGTCCTGTATTACCATCTCATCCTCTATAAGTGGGGTGTCCTGTATTACCATCTCATACTCTATAATTGGGGAGTCCTGTATTACCATCTCATACTCTATAAGTGGGGTGTCCTGTATTTCCATCTCATACTCTATAAGTGGGGTGTCCTGTATCACCATCTCATACTCTATAAGTGGGGTGTCCTGTGTTACCATCTCATCCTCTATAAGTGGGGGGTCCTGTATTACCATCTCATACTCTATAAGTGGGGTGTCCTGTATTAACCCCTCATACTCTATAAGTGGGGTGTCCTGTATTGCCATCTCATACTCTATAAGTGGGGGGTCCTGTATTGCCATCTCATCCTCTATAAGTGGGGTGTCCTGTATTACCTTCTCATACTTTATAAGTGGGGTGTCCTGTATTGCCATCTCATCCTCTATAAGTGGGGTGTCCTGTATTACCATCTCATCCTCTATAAGTGGGGTGTCCTGTATTACCATCTCATCCTCTATAAGTGGGGTGTCCTGTATTACCATCTCATACTCTATAAGTGGGGTGTCCTGTATTACCATCTCACACTCTATAAGTGGGGTGTTCTGTATTACCATCTCATCCTCTATAAGTGGGGTGTCCTGTATTACCATCTCATCCTCTATAAGTGGGGTGTCCTGTATTACCATCTCATACTATATAAGTGAGGTGTCCTGTATTACCATCTCATCCTCTATAAGTGGGGTGTCCTGTATTACCATCTCATCCTCTATAAGTGGGGTGTCCTGTATTACCATCTCATAATCTATAAGTGGGGTGTCCTGTATTACCTTCTCATACTCTATAAGTGGGGTGTCCTGTATTACCATCTCATACTCTATAAGTGGGGTGTCCTGTATTACCATCTCATAACCTATAAGTGGGGTGCCCTGTATTACCTTCTCATCCTCTATAAGTGGGGTGTCCTGTATTACCATCTCATCCTCTATAAGTGGGGTGTCCTGTATTACCATCTCATCCTCTATAAGTGGGGTGTCCTGTATTACCATCTCATCCTCTATAAGTGGGGTGTCCTGTATTACCATCTCACACTCTATAAGTTGGGTGTCCTGTATTACCATCTCATACTATATAAGTGGGGTGTCCTGTATTACCATCTCACACTCTATAAGTGGGGTGTCCTGTATTACCATCTCATACTCTATAAGTGGGGTGTCCTGTGTTACCATCTCATCCTCTATAAGTGGGGGGTCCTGTATTACCATCTCATCCTCTATAAGTGGGGTGTCCTGTATTGCCTTCTCATACTCTATAAGTGGGGTGTCCTGTGTTACCATCTCATCCTCTATAAGTGGGGTGTCCTGTATTACCATCTCATACTCTATAAGTGGGGTGTCCTGTGTTACCATCTCATCCTCTATAAGTGGGGTGTCCTGTATTACCATCTCATACTCTATAAGTGGGGTGTCCTGTGTTACCATCTCATCCTCTATAAGTGGGGTGTCCTGTATTACCCCCTCATACTCTATAAGTGGGGTGTCCTGTGTTACAATCTCATCCTCTATAAGTGGGGTGTCCTGTGTTACAATCTCATACTCTATAAGTGGGGTGTCCTGTATTACCCCCTCATACTCTATAAGTGGGGTGTCCTGTGTTACAATCTCATACTCTATAAGTGGGGTGTCCTGTGTTACAATCTCATCCTCTATAAGTGGGGTGTCCTGTGTTACCATCTCATCCTCTATAAGTGGGGTGTCCTGTATTACCATCTCATACTCTATAAGTGGGGTGTCCTGTATTACCATCTCTTTTCTTATTATAAACTGAGCAAGTTATTTTTATTTGGAGCTACAGTTTGTGACTTGTATCTGCCGTGAGCCATTATATTTGGATTCATTCGCAACTGAAAGTCAATATATAGCTATTTGTTACTGTTCAACATCAAAGATTTCCTCTTCAGGTGGCGGCCATTAGTGTATAAAGAAAAGGCTCAGTTGTCTTACTCACACCTTGGGGTGCTGAATGGGGAAATAATAACATAGCCTGGAGACATGTCTGTAGTGTTGAGGAAACAGGTAAGACCTTATAGACCAATAAATAGGCCCAACACAGTGAAAGTTATAGGGAACAACATGTTAATAAAATACAAGGGGAAATGTTGGTGCTTAGGACATATGTAAGCTTTCTGGATTATGAATGCATCTGAAGACTATCAGTAGTGTATGTAAACAGAGGAAGAGGAGAGAGGGAGGGGAGAGAGAGAGAAAGAGGAAGGGGGGAAGAGGAAAAGGGAGGGGGAGAGAGAGAAAGAGAGCACAGAGAGAGAGAGACATGGTGCACAGAGAGAAAATGAGAGACAGAGGGTCACGGAGAGAGGGCGCACAGAGAGAGACAGCACAGACAATTAAACATAACATATATGACACCGTTACTAGTTTTTATTGGTCTTTTAGGCCTTCCATATAATCTCCCTTCTTATCCCTCAAAACGTTTTGTACAGTTTATTTTTGCTGTAACACGTATTTTTGTTACTTCTAGATTAAAACTCACAAATGTTGATTTTTGTATGTTAATCCAAAAAATGTATAACATTCTTATAATAGAGAAATTATCTAGCACTTTAGAAGATAAAATTTAACCATTTTTGGTCCCAGTGGTTGAATTCAAATTATGTTAATTATTTCATTCCTTCTGTTAATTATTTTGGAGAATTAGATGATATTATAATAATTAATAATTGACTTATTTAATTTTCTTAAAAATTGTCTTTCTCTGTATTATTATTTATATGCTATTTAATATAAATACAAAATAACAGTATTATTGATTTTATCTTTTTTATAATTTATTTATATGTGTGTGTATATGTGCATAGATTTGTTTATGTGCCTATATAAATATACACGCATATTTTTCTAGTCATCGTACCAAAAATGTTACTATTTTTTTGTCGTAAACCTATATATATATATATATATATATATATATATATATATTATTTTTTTGTATTTATTGATTTGTTTATCATATGTTTTTTCTTTATACTTACAGGTAGGTATATAGGCCATGTAAACTATATTTTCTTTTTTATCTAGAACAATATAAAATGTAATGACCAGAAAAAGCTCCTCCACAATTCTGAAGACATTGTAGCAATTGTTACAATTCTGTTACTCACATTGTCAGTGTTATTAGAGATACAGTGTAAGCAGCTCCTTCAGTTGATATTTCAGATAGAAATGTTTTACAAATGTAAATTATTTTTTAATCCCCCCCCATGGTTTTGTACACAGTATTCAATGGTGGACTGTGGTGAGTAGGAAGAGAGAGAAAGAAAGAAAGAGGGTGGGAGAGTGAGAGAAAGAGGATAGAGAAAGAAAGAGAGCAGGAGAGAGAGAGAGTGAAAGAAAGAAGAGAGAGGAAGAAAGAAAAAGGGAGTAAGACAAAGAGAAGGGAGAGAGAGAGAGAGAAAGAAATATAGAGAGGGGGAGTGAAAGAAAGAGAGGAGAAAAAAAGAAAGAGAGAGAGAAAAACAGAGAGAGAGAGTGAAAGAAAGAGGAGAGAAGATAGAGACAGAGAAAGAGAAAGTGAGTAAGACAAAGAGAAGGGAGAGAGGGAAAGAAAGATAGAGAGGGTGGTGAAAGAAAGAGAGGAGAAAAAAAGAAAGAAAGAAAGAAAGAAAAGGAGAGAGAAAAACAGAGGAGGAGAGTGAAAGAAAGAGAGCAGGAGAGAGAGAATGAAAGAAAGAGGAGAGAGGATAGAGGAAGAAAGAGAAAGGGAGTAAGACAAATAGAGAGATAGAAAGAGAGGGGAGAGAGAGAAAGAAAGATAGAGAGGGGGAGTGAAAGAAAGAAAGAAAGAGAAGGAGAGAGAGAAAGAGAGCAGGAGTGAGGGTGAGAGATGGAGTGAAAGAAAGAGAGGAGAAAGGAAAAGGGGAAAGAAAGAAAGAGATGGGGAGAGTGAGAGATACAGAGAAAGGAAGAGAGAGGGAGATAAAGAAAGAGGAGATAGAAAGATAGAGAGCAAGATAAAGAGAAGGGAACTAAAGGGGGGGAGAGAGAAAGAGGAGAGAGGAAGAAGGAAAGAAACAGGGAGAGAGAGAGAAAGAGAGTGAGAGATAATGCCACATTGGCTGTGTAGTAACATTAAAGCGACACATACATATCTGAGCAGCGATGAAACAGTTAATACTTTTGCCTTTTGGGTTCTTTATGTCAACTTAAAAGGTTCAGAGAATTTGGGCCATGGTCTTAAACCCAAATATAATATAATCCAGATTTGTGTTCAAGTTAAAACATAAAATAAAACAATAATCTAGTCTCCTTAAAAAATAATCATCCTTTAATTGAGTAAAACCAAAATATACAATATTTTTTAATAAATCAACATATGGTATTTTTGCCATTAGACAATGACTAATGTGGTAAATAAGTAACAGATCAGCAATCTATACTAACAGCATATTTGCTATAGCAAGACATAAACCAATAACTATTAATACCTTAAACATTTTAGACCTTATCACCCACTTAAAACAAAATAATACAAAGCACAAGTTATTATAACCTTAAGTAAAATAGCATTTATATTAATTTCTATATTTTCGGTTATGCAATATTTTCTCTATTAAAAGTATTGCAGGTTTTCTGCTTTGGAAAAGAGCAATAAATGAATTAAATACGTTATTATGTAAAAAAATAAATATTAATTTGTTAAAATGTTTTATATAATTGCACATTGCGTAAATCCTTAAGCACCAAAGCCATGTACAAAAGGATATTAGATGCCAATATAAAGTGACAGTATGTTGGGGCCTTAAGTGTATTTATCATGAGATTTGTGCTTTAACTCACAATACCACATACAAATGAACTAGACTTGAATGCTACAGTAATTAAAGTGATTGCTTTGTCATTAATATGACATTCCCGTGTTATGCTATGAGGTTGTACAGTACACACAGATCTCCAACTATGACACTGTGTTGGGGAGTATTTGGAGAGAAAACTCTAACCTTAGTGCATATAGCCCTTTAATCCAGTATTGCACAGTATATTATCATTTACATGGATCTATACAAACCATCCATTCTTATTCTAGATCAGGGAGGACAGGCACAAATCTCCCACCCCATTCTAGTTCAGTCTCAATGGATCCATCACTGGCCACAGAATCTAATTCAGGAAAGTACTGTGTATAAGAACCTCTCTGCACTGGGGCCTCCTGCTCATTATAGACAGGTATGCCACGTTGACTGCCTGATGTTGTAGATACTGGGACTTGTGGGATGATCTCATTCATCTCTGGGCTGATGGTTCTGTTGGGTGGGAAGTTGTCAAAGTCCAGCATTGGGTTAGAATTAGTAGACGGCATCTGTGCCCTCTGTCTGCTCATGTCCATCACCTGCTCATTGAATCCCCTGTTTGGGCCTGCTCCCCTGTACAAGACCTCAGGTTTCCTGATGGGTCTTACGCCAGGAACATTTGGAATGGGTCGTTGTTTGGCAATGACAGAGGTGGAATCAGGCCATGGCATTAATTCAGGAGACTGCTGGAGTAGATTCTGGTGTGAATGTAGATGTGGTCGGATATGTCGTTGTGGGACCATCATATGTTGTTGCTGATGGAGAGTGTCTGACATGTGAGGCCTTGGGGTAGAAGTATAAATATATTTGTTGGCTCCAGGAGTGATGGGATAATGTTCTCCAAACCTGTCTGTTTTGGGTTTCTCACGTCTGGCCTTTGCTCTTCTGTTCTGGAACCAGACCTAAAAGAGAGGTACACACACTTGAGTTCAAAAGTCATATTACTGTTTATATATACGATGTGTGTGAGTGAGTGTGTGAGGTAGTGTGTGTGTGAGTCAGTGTGTGTGTGAGTGTGTGAGGTTGTGTGTGAGTGAGGTAGTGTGTGTGTGAGTGTGTGAGGTAGTGTATGTGTGTGAGGTAGTGTGTGTGAGTGTGTTTGTGAGGTAGTGTGTGTGAGGTAGTGTGTATGTGTGTGTGAGGTAGCATGTATGAGTGTGTGTGAGTGAGGTAGTGTGTGTGTGAGTGTGTGAGGTAGTGTGTGTGTGAGGTAGAGTGTGTGAGTGTGAATGTGTGAGGTAGTGTGTGTGTGTGACGTAGTGTGTGTGAGTCAGTGTCTGTGTATGAGGTTGTGTGTGTGAGTCTGTGTGTGAGTGAGGTAGTGTGTGTGTGAGTGTGTGAGGTAGTGTATGTGTGTGAGGTAGTGTGTGTGAGTGTGTTTGTGAGGTAGTGTGTGTGTGTGTGTGAGGTAGCATGCATGAGTGTGTGTGAGTGAGGTAGTCTGTGTGTGAGGTAGTGTGTGTGAGTATGAGGTAGTGTGTGTGAGTATGAGGTAGTGTGTGTGAGGTAGTGTGTGTGTGAGGTAGTGTGTGTGTGTGTGAGGTAGCATGTGTGAGTGTGTGTGTAGGGAGAGATCCAGAAACTGTAAGATGTAAATTGCTACACAATAACTAGATGATAACATGGTGTGATGTATACATAGTAATTGCAGTAAGGTAAGGACACAAATTATTATGAGACATTAAAACATATTTCAGATAAATAACAAATTTACATGTAATAAGTACTTTACAGCATTGGAAAGCCCCATAGGGATTTGCTTTGGACATATAGAGACAAGCATGATAAGGATTTCTCAAAGTGATTGCCAGACTATCCTTGGTCTATGTGCATCTGGTGATTGTGTGTATTTCTGGTAATATATTGGACTAGTGAAAGATCACAAGGCTAGTGTGCACCATGTTAGTGGGTGGAGCTGTGTATGATGAGGACCTGCCAGATGTGTGTGGCACTAAGGATGGTATGGAGGAGAGTGTGGGAGTGGGGGTAACATGGAGCTGATGTATAGGGTTCAGATGGTGATGGGTAGGACATGGTGCAGAAGTACATACCTGTATCCGTGACTCAGGTAAGCGGGTGTGTCTGGCCAGGTACTCCCGGTGGTTGATGTCTGGGTACATGTTGACTTGGAAGAACTGCTCCAGTGCATCCAGTTGGCCTGGGCTGAAAACGGTCCTCTTCCTGCGGTGGGACAATGGGACTGGATCCGGGGCAGAGGAGGACGGGACTGGGACCTGCTGCTGAACCATGGGGGTCTTGTTGGGTTGTGCTGCCTGGGGGACACTGAGACCTCTCTCTGTGTTGGTGTCTTCAACTGAGAGACAATAAAATAGAAATTAACCACAAATCACAATACTCACAACCCAATGATTTGTTATTATCAACTCAATATACATTAATAATATAAATTCATAAATACATTAAATATGAATAAATAGCAAACAACATTTAATATACAATGTATTATTTTTATATTTATAATTAATTTTTCTAATATAATATACATTATTATTTAACAAAGTCACGATCAATAATAATATGTGTTGTTGTAAATAATATATAAAAAAATGAATAAATATCCTAAAATGTGTAGCTGCCATGATTCACATAAATCCCTTAATTATTAAGGCTTTATCATCTGGTTAAGGACATAATATATTCAGACACGCAAAACAACCTATGATATTATGGAACATGTAGCATGTCTGTGTTATTTATAATGTTACCTTTCACAGTGACCAGTTGGAAGTCCATTTGTTGAGTTGGTGGGACGTTGATGCCAACATGAGGGTCCATCTGGTTATGATTGTATTGGAAGCGAGAATGATGGAAGCTGCCAATGTGCTCAGTGTATCCAGCCATCTTAGTGGGCTTCAAGTTGGGTGTTCCAAGCCTTCCAAGATGATCTGTGCTCTTCAGGTATCTGAATGCTGAGTGACTATGAACTGAGGCTTTTATGGAGGTTTAAATGGAAGGTCTCAGAATTAATTAGGCGTGAAAATGCCCAGAGGGTTTATAACTGATATTATTGAACTAGCAGAAGTAGGGTAGACATCATTGTTACACAAGACCTACCTGGAGATAAGACCATGTCTATTATTTACAGACAATACCTCCAATACACATTTTTCTGTAGACACGTGTCAAGATTTAAATACAACCTACAAGGGTCCAGGAACATATCATGGGCACAAGTGTTAAAAGTTGGACCCTCCAAGTTACAGACAAAGCAGATAGAGACCTCTTGGAGAAACGTGTCAGGAAAGATGATCCAGTCATAATCCATGATATAGTGTAAAAGTTGGATTAAAAATTATGATTAATATCAATTAATTTTATTTAATAGGTCGATGATGAGAGTTGATGATGCACACATTTATTTTTGCCTATTTATATAATAATTTCTTGTTTGCTGATGTCATCATCTTTGAAAAACAAGGCTCATAAAAATGAATTTGCAGCTACATTTTAGCACTAAAAGTACTTATTGGGTAATCAATATTAATAACCTAACTGGACTTCCAGTATATTCAAATATATTTATATGGTAACCTTTCTAAAACAAGGATTTGTTGTAAATATTTTGCAGTTTCTAGTTAATGTAGTATTTTTTAACAACATGTGACTTAATAAGAAAACATAAATAGGTCATTCTCAGTGTTCTGCTTTTTTTTTTTTACATTTTATTTTGTGGAGGGTCTCAGGTGGAGCAGGAGCCACAAGGAAGCTATGGGGGAGCTGCTTTGGGAATGGGTTTGTGGGGTATTACCAGGGGCTAGTGGCTGGGGGAGAGGGTCTTGAGAGAAAGGGAGCATCTCTGGGAAAGGGGTCTTGGGGGGGGGGGGGGGGGGGTATTAAGATTCCAGTTGCTTGATTAAGGGACTTTGGGGGGTAAGAAAATGAAGAGGGGCCATTGGTTGGGGGATTGGTCTTGGGAGGAAGGTGCTGCTTTGATATTAGGTCCTGGGAATGCAATAAAATGAAAAAGGGCCCATTGGCTGGGAGTGGGATCTTCTTTAGAAAGGGTCTTTTGCAAGTGGTGCCAGGGGTAGGGCAGAAAGGGGCCCTTGGGTGTAGGAACTGGGGGGGGGACATACCCCCCAGATTTTTCTACTTTTGCCTGTATGTATATATAAGCTATGTTATGGCCTGTGTATACAATGAGCTGTATCCCCCCCAACCCCCCCCACCCGAATTATTCTGGCTCCTACACCCCTGGGTGGCAAACATTTGTTAAACCCCCCCCCCCCCCTCCTTGCCCCCTTGTTCAGCAACTTTATCACTGACATAAATAACCAGAGTTATAGGATAGTTTAGTTTAAAAAGTTTGTTATATTTATATAAATATACATTATTTTAAACTGTTGAATGCAGAAGAAAAACATCAAACAAAAAAAAGCAGTCATAAAACACAGAGTGATTTCATTGTATTTATATATTTTTATTTCCACTTATATTTTCTTTTGCATAAATATTATTGTAGAATTATTATTAGTGTAGAAAAGGATTTCTTTCAAATTCACTTAGAAAAATAATTACTTTATCATAAAATTACAACTTAATATTCCATGAAATTACCAGATGTTGGCTGTGTGTTTGCACCATTCAGTCGTGTCCAACCCTCCATGACCTCATGGAACGCAACACACCATTCTGATCAACTTGGTATTCATGGCAGAGATACTGGAGTGGGTTGCCAATTACTTCTCCAGTCAGCCACAGCATAGAGCTTCTGGTATTCCTAGGTGGCCTCCCGCCCAAGTACTGACCATGCCCAACTCTGCATGGCTTCAGTGTGTCTCTTGTTTCCCTGACTGAAATTGAACCCAGGTCGCAGCAGTGAAAGAACCAAATCACTGGACCAAAAGGGAACCCAGATGTTGGATACTTTTTCACTACAATTATTTAAAATTACATTAAAAGGTTAAATATGTCTGTTTAATGAATAATGTATATTTCAGACAATGGAGTAGATTCACTAACATTCACTATTCATGACATAGTATCATTGCTGATACTATCCGGGCAATTTCCTAATAAGTATACATTTAAGTGTATGCAACCATAGTAAACATATACAAAACAATAAAGAATAATTACTTTATATTTTAGCTTGTATATATTTTGCACATATTTAGAAAAAAAAGTCAAAAGTCGTAAAAAATGTTTAATCAGATTATTTTGTATTGTAAAATGTAAAGTTTTTGCAAAGCTTAGTGCAAAGCTTAGTAATAAACATCATTACCCCACGCACTACAAATTACTCTTTTTTTTTTAGAAGGACAAATAAAATGGTTCTTTATTGTAGTGAATATGTAACAAACTAGCAGTATTAGCAGCCATGAGCATAAAATTATTTTCAAAGAAAATCTAGGACTACTATTCTGTCTGTACCCTTAGAAGGTTATCCTATTATTATTAGTTCTTCTGTTTAGTTCTGTTATCAAATGATTAGTTAAATTGACAGTCTTTCAATCAAGTTGAATAAAGATTTTACTCTAGTCAAAGGTTCCACCCATTCATCTCAAGGGTATACTCCAGTTAAGAAAAAAAAAAAAATAGCAAGCGTCTCCCTCCTTTATAGCTAAATTTACTATAATTCTTAACTTTTAAAGACTGTATTTATTTATTTAAATTCTAAATCTTCCTGATGAAGTCACATGTGAATGAAACGTGTTGAGCAATGTATTTTTATGCTGGAATTTTTGTTATATGCTTTGGGAGTATTTTTTTCATCTCTTAATAAATAATAATTATTAGAATTTATTTAAATCCATGTGGAGTTTTCTTTTGTATATATGAGGCTTTTTGAGAGATTGAGGCATTGGACGTCTTGACGTTTCAATCTGTAGCTTTTTTGGGACAGAGCAGAGACATTGATGGACTAAAAGTCTTTTTTCAACCTCAATTACTATGTAATTCTGTAATATTTTGTTGTTGCACTTATTTATTATATATTTTCTAAAATAATTTCCCCATTATCAAGTAAAGTTCCACATAAGTACATACTATAAATATAGCACTTCAGGAGTCCATTTAAGAACCACTGAAGTGTTATATTTGTAGTATGCACTTGTGAAGAGCTTGTCAAGACAATAGCAAAACATTTGTAGAAATAGAACAACAATTACTTATTGACAAATACTAGTAATTGTTCATTACTGGACTGGCCATTGATCATTGTTTACCTGGCTTGCCTTCGGGGAGCTTGATCCTGTTGTAAAGTGGATTCAGTTTGTGGCAGCACATTCAGTAGAACTGGATGTTGGGTTTATTGATATCCAAGAATCCTTTCCTGATAACTAATCAAGATCACAAAAATACTATGACCAACCACATAAATTAACAAATAAAGGACAAGTATAGTTTGTCAAGAGTGCAAATGTGAGGCTTTAGTGGTCCTTTAAGAGCAATATTTAACATTTACCAGTCAAAAACCCACACAAAACATATATATTTAGCATCAATTCTCAGATTCTCTAACAGTTTTGGGAATATGGATGAACCTTCAATTGAGATAATATCTCTATTCAGTTCCAAGAAAAACTACCAGTAAGAGTAGCCATTACTTTATTATTTTGTGAATTACTGTATATATTACTGGATAGAAAAAGTATACTCATAAACTTGCAGTTCACACTCACAATACATGATGGGTAGAAAAAATAACGTTGAGTTACTAAGCAAAATTGTAAAATGTAACGTTTATTAATAATTAGTTAAAAATAGATACAAATTAAGATAAGTCGATTAAAAACACATTCAATTATTTTTTGCAGGATACATGGATCCTTATGACTGGCAGACACAATCAAAAATTGTAAAATATAACTTTTATTAATAATTAATAAAAAATAGATACAAATTAAAATAAGTCGATTAAAAACACATTTCATTATTTTTTGCAGGATAGATTGATCCTAATGACTGACAGACACAATATTATGAGTTACTAAGCAAAAGTATAATATATAACTTGTATTTTTTTTTTTTTTTTTATTAAAAATGGATGCAAACTAAGATAAAAGAATTACAAATACATTAAAATATTTTTTGCAGGTTGGATTGATCCTTATGACTGATAGACATAATAAAGTGAGTTATTAAGCAAAATTGTAAAATATAACTTTTATTAATAATTAATTAGATACAAATTCAGATAAGACAATTAAAAACACATTCATATATTTTTCGCTGGATGGATTGATCCTAAATATATTTTGGATCAATCTGTCCTGCAAAAAGTTTTTAACGTGTTTTTAACAGTCTTATAATTTGTATATATTTTTAATTATTAATAAAAGGTATATTTTTCATTTCAGTAGTAACTCACATTATTGTGTCTTTCAGTTATAGGTTATGGGTGTGAACTGCTAGTTTAAGAGTATACTTTTTCTATCCAGTAATATATGTTGTATTATATACTACTAGTACTAATGTCCACATAAAAGGGAATTTACCCATTAAACACAGGGTTTATCTGTTCCCCTATTACACTGAGTGAGGTTGTCTTCCCTCTTTTTTTTTTGTGAATTATAGAAGACTTTTTCTATTTTAAGTGGTTGTTAAAAATAGCCAATAGTGTGTATTAAAACCTAAAACTATTATAATTAATACATGATTTTGAACCACTGCTCATTATTTGTTTATAAATTAAAGTGAATTTTGCATATGGGCATTTTATATGATGTTATGCCAATATATATATATATATACTTGCGTTGAAACAGAATATACAAAACAATTAATTGACTAAATGCCCATATAAATGACAAATAAGTGTACTGCCACTATACTGAGACACCTGATATATTTGAAAAGGGAAAAGCATCACCTAATATTTGGAGGTGCTAAAAGGCAATAATAGAAATAAAGACAGAAGGGAGTGCCATGGGCAGGGAGGTGTCTGAGCTTCCTCTGGGTGGGTGTCTAGGAACCTCACTCATGAATGTAACGACAAAGAAAAGGAAATGGGAGATGCCTCAGATGTAGAAGAAAAGACTGTCTGCAGGATAGAAGCTGTCTAAAACGACTACTCATAACTGTCTAAAACTACTACTCATAACTCTGTCTAAAACTACTACTCATAACTGTCTAAAACTACTACTCATAACTGTCTATAACTACTACTCATAACTGTCTAAAACTACTACTCATAACTCTGTCTAAAACTACTACTCATAACTGTCTAAAACTACTACTCATAACTGTCTATAACTACTACTCATAACTGTCTAAAACTGCTACTCATAACTCTGATATGCATTTCCAAATCTACCTGATGGGGTCTTTACTGTCCCTTAGTGACTCCATTAAGACCAGATGACGTTCCTCTGGAAAATGTAAATAAAAGATGAATATACTGTATGTCCATTCTACCCAGATAATGAATTACTAAGATTAATAATATATTCCTCTGGATACATTTATCAGCAGTTTTTTTTTAATACATGTCTTTAGACTCATTTGAGGCATTGGCAGAACTATTGCCAGTAAAGGAGGTGCAGAGCACTGGGTAGGGGCACCAGGAGTAAAGAGATATTTTACTTTATTAGGGAAGAGGGGCAGATAATTATGTTATATAAAGGTGATATCATCACCCTATAGATAATCTGGCCACTTACATATATTTTTGGCTTTTTTATTAACCACATAAGCATCGTAGGGAAATAACTTAGTGGGGGGGGGGACACACAATTATTTTGCACGGTGGTCTCCAATCCACTACCACAGAGTTGAGGTTCTTCTTAGATACATTTCTGAGAGGCAAAGGGATGTGACCCATAGATTATTATTAGATCTCTGTTACATTGTAGCACGTGTAACTCACATTGGTATATCTACCTGGGTTTAGTGATCAAAGCTCAACCAATTGCATTGCTAATTTAAAAAAATAATTTAGTGCATATCAGCTCCTCACTTCTCCATATCAGTTGGCCGTGGATCTTTAATGTTACAAAAAGTAATTTAATGGGTGAGAGATTTTGACCCAGTGTTAAATATTATTAAACAAATAACTGCTAAACCTGAACAATGTGTTTACACACTAAATCTATTTGAAGCCAATTAATAATAATTACTAATAGTCATGGCCGGATTTCCCATTAGGTCAACTAGGCAGCCACCCAGTGGTGCTTCCCTGTGAAGGGCGCCACCTTAAAAAAAAAATGGTTCCTGCTTTAAAAAAAAAGAGAGAATAAATAACTATGACATGCGGTTTAATACATTAAAGAGCCACTGCGGAGAAAAAAAAAAAATATATGGTTATAAGAAAACCATAATGGGCAAAATATTATACCCAATTATTCATTACTGTAAGGATGCAATTTAATTTGCTCAGTTAAATGTGACTGTTACTTTGTTAGGAGAGGGCGTCCTTGTAAACGGAATGAACATTCCATTAGACCTATTGAATGTACTGGCAGCTGTAGATGGCACATTCCCATTGTTCAGAAAAATAAAACAAAATGATAGCATAATTGCATATGAAAAGTAATATATTACAGGTTTTATTATTTTATTTTCAAAGTCTAAAATATATTACCTATTTTGAAGTGTAGACCCCCAAAAAGTATATTTTATATATAACAATATACTGTAGTGATTAGTTAAATTAGAAAGGCAACATATTATAATTTTTTATTTTTTTTTAAACAGAAGAAATATTTTTCCTAGCAAACTAATCTGTAGTAATCGGCAAACAAATCTATAGTACTAGGTAGTTACTTATTTATTATGGGCATGTTGGCCCAGCGTGATGCCATCATACCCACTCATCAGAATGGGTGCTCTGGGGCATAACTTTATGTTGATAAATGTGGATGTGAGGACCAATAAGGTTAATAACTCATTACAAGTCAGTGAATATATACAATAATACTATCAATTTAATGGGTGGTAAACAATTTAAACAATGGCCCTACATTAGAGAACATCAGTGTACAATGTATTGAGCTATTCCCAAAACTGAGGGTTGTATTGTTTGCTAATTGGATATAATAGTAATTGCTACTTGTTATCACTGCTAATAACAGAGATTTCTCAGCACCACTGAACATTCATGGAAACTAATACCTAGTCTGACAAATATGTTGATTCTCTAAATGGTATCACAGCCTTCTAAGCATGTCATATGTTGTCTAGTAATGAGCTATAATTATGATAACACCAAACATTTCCCCAGGGGCCCAGGCAGTGCTGTGGAATGATACTGCAGGAACAGTGGTGGTGCTAGTGAATGGGGGGCTCCGGAGCAAAATAATTTAAGGGCCCTCTTTTGCAACTTCTATATAGATGGCATGTGTCTGTAGGGGTCAACATTGCACGTTCCTGGTATATATATTTATATTTATATATACAGATATACCCTGTTTAACCCTGTAAATGCATTCCTGGTCGTCCAATGGTTAGGTTCGGTGCTTTCAGCACTGCAACCTGGGTTCAATAGATGGGTTCCCTGGTGGTCCAGTGGTTAGGATTCAGTGCTTTTACTGCTGCAACCTGGGTTCAATAGATGGGTTCCCTGGTGGTCCAGTGGTTAGGATTTGGTGCTTTCATTGCTGTGACCTGGGATTGATAGATGGGTTCCCTGGTGGTCCAGTGGTTAGAATTCAGTGCTTTCACCACTACAACCGGGGTGCAATAGATGGGTTTCCTGGTGGTTAGGATTCAGTGCTTTCACCGCTGCAACCTGCGGTCAATAGATGGGTTCCCTGGTGGTTAGGATTCAGTGCTTTCACCGCTGCAACCTGGGTTCAATAGATGGGTTCCCTGGTGGTCCAGTGGTTAGGATTTGGTGCTTTAATTGCTGTGACCTGGGTTTGATAGCTGGATTCCCTGGTGGTCCAGTGGTTAGGATTCAGTGCTTTCACCACTGCAACCTGGGTGCAATAGAGGGGTTCCCTGGTGGTCCAGTGGTTAGGATTCGGTACTTTCACACCTTTGACTTGGGTTCAATAGATGGGTTCCCTGGTGGTCCAGTGGTTAGGATTCAGTGCTTTCATGGCTGTGACCTGGATTAAATTGCAGTCAGGGTATAAAGAGGTCACACCACCCTGAAGTCATGCATGGTTGGGCCTGGTCATTACTTGGATGGTAGACCACCTGGGAATACCAGGAGCTGTATGCTGTCAATGAGGTCAATCGGACACGACTGAACGACGCAAAAACACACACACCAAGTTAATAAGATAAGTTACAAACAACATATATTCAATAGTAAATGTGCTGTACTTTTTGTGTCTCTGTAAGTAAACAACCACTGAAGTGTCTTATTCATACAATGCTGTATATTCAGGACCAGACAATGATGAAAATACAGAAATGCATAGTTATACAATTCAATGTAATCATAATGTTTACAAGAGGTAATATACAAGACATGATAAATATATTTGAGGATGTATATGGATCAGACAAGGAAAGATCTATAATAACTGCAGAGGGGTGCTTGTTTCCCCTGTCCCGGATAGAAAATGGTAGAAATCTTGGGAAGTGACCAAAAACCCTGCATTTAATACAATTCTTATGATTAATGTCCTAATTGATAAAATACAGCCAGTTCATTTTAAGTGCTTCCTCCTCAAACTAACTGCAAGGGTGTACTGCATATAATACATACCATACATTCTAAATTATAGACCATTTGACCAAATATTTTCCCATTATATATCTTCCCTCTTTTGGAAGGACAGATCCTCTATTTGGGTAGAACCAACCGTCCATCTTACCCTCCCAAATTAAATTCTTTATTTAAGGCAAATCTCAGCTTTGACCATGTCTTGCTTTATCCAGTTTATCTTTAAGTTTTGTCTCAAACCATAGGAGAAATATATAATCAATAAATATATACTAATTTAATACCATACCAAATAATATATATATTTTTTCACAAATATAGGTGTCCCTCACTAGTAATGTGAAATGTTGGAAGTTGAGCATAGCATAGCTCTTCAAAATAAAAAAACTATAAATATGTGATTTTTTGTCTCATTCTGAAAAGGGATATATATTATGATTTTCTGTTTGAAATGTAGTGCGTTTGTGACTACTCTTTTTTATTATAGCATAAAGCATCTGTAGGACATTTCCTGTCTGCCACTGGACGTGGATCATGATGTGGTCGGTTAGACACAACTCAGTATGGCAGACAGCTAATCCCTTTCCACCTGACAATGAACTTCCTTGACTCCCCACTACCTCCACTCTTTTGAAATGGAAACTGGCAGCTAAGATGCTGGCAGAATGTTGTCTCATAAGTTAATCATGAGACAGATTAACAGTCATTCGTAAATGAAGGTTATGACACCTGTACACCATTTTCTATTGTACAAGTTCATGGTCAAAATTTATTTTATAAAAAAATGAGTGGCCTATTCTGCATAGGGGCGTAGAAAGAACAAAATAAAAAAATATGGGAGGGGGATAGAGTATATATATATATATATATATATATATATATATATATATATATATATATATATATATATATATATATATATATATATGTTGAGATTTTTCTCCTACTGCTGCTAGACACCAGGGATAAGGTATCTACATCTTCTATAATATAGGGGAGGTGAGGTATTTTTGTATATACATATACAACAACCATAGCCAATTCACAATACAGGACCACAAGTATTTAGGATATTTACAGTAAGCTCATTTGAAGAACTAATCTTGACAATCTAAAAAAAAAAAATCTAAAAAATAAACAATAAATTAGTAAAGCATTTTTTTATTTTATTGATGTATGTAATATTAATAAAAGTGGGTTAATATCTTAGCTGCTTCCAAGATGCAGGTTAGGGCACTTTTTATTTTCTACACAATGTACCTATTACCATGTAAAGTTATTCGAGTAAAACAGAAATCCTTTCCAAATGAAGGTTATGACACCTGAACATTTTTTTATTGTACAAGATCATGTTTAAAGATTATTGTATTAAAAAATAGTGGTCTATATGCAGCATATTCACATTAAATAACAACTGAGAATTAATGTTTAGAGCAAGTACTTATAATATTTATAGTAAGTTCTGCTGAAGAACTGATCTTAATATTGTAAAATAAAAAAAAACATATAAAATAATATAATAATATAAAGTAAATAAATAAAGTTTTTAATTTACTAACCTATATAATAATAATAGAAGTGGATTAATAACTAATTAATAACTGAACTACTTCTGAGATGTAGGATATGACATGTTTTAATTTTCTACACAATGTACCTATTATCATGTAAAGTTATTCATGCAAAAGCAAAATCCTTTGCAAATTAGGGTTACAACACTTTCACATTTTTTTATATTGTACAAGACCATGATTAATGATTATTTTATTAAAAAGTCACAATAAAGATCCACTGAGAATAAATATTAATATCAAGTGCCTTTGAAGAACTAATCTTGATAATATAAAAATATATATTTAACATTTTTTTTTTTAAATCTTACAAAAATGTAAAGTAAATAAATAAAGTTTCTATTCTGATGTATGTAATAGTAATAGAAGTGGATTAATATTTTAACTGCTTCCAAGATCTAGGATAAGGCACTTTGTTACTAAACCATTATTATGTAAAGTTATTCAAATAAAACAAAAATCCTTTGCAAATTAAGTTTTTGACACCTGCACAGAGTTTCCCATTGTACAAGTTAATGTTTACATTTTTGTGTATTAAAATATAGTGTCTATGCAAATTCACTGTTAAGGTTCTACTGAGGTTTAATATTTATAGTAAGTATTTATAATATTTATAGTAAGCTCTTTTAAAGAATTAATCTTTATAATGTGAAAAATATATTCAAAAAAGTAAAAAAAAATCTAATAAATAGTGAGTACATAAAGTGTTTAATTTACTAATTGATATATGTAATATTAATAAAAGTGGGTTAATATCTTAACAGCTTCCAAGATGCAAGATAAGGCACTTTTAACTTTCTACACAATGTACCTATTACCATGTTCAGTTATTCTAGTAAAACCAAAATCTTTTGCAAATGAAGGTTATGACACCTGAACATAATTTTTCTTATATAAGATCATGGTTGTAACGGAACCCATCACTGTTTTACCCTGTTTTATGGTTATTTAATTATTATGGTTAAAATATGATCCTACCGTTATACTGTATGTATGTTGGTTTATGCTCTGCAGAATATTAGCCCAGACTATTGCAGACCTTGGCATAATAGATAATCCTATTACAAGGGCTCCTCATAAGCAAGAGAGGTCCATTGTGTGAAGTGTTCACATTGTGAAGATGGAACAAAGGGAAGGATGATCTAATCAATGTCTGATTGTATCAAAGTAGCCAGGTAGCCTCAGGGAGGTGTGATCCACCTATTGTCCCTCTATGTGTATTGTGTGGCCAACTATGGGGGATGTGTATTGCCTGTGGGAAGAGATGTGTACTGTATATATATTTCTGCACATAACAAAATAAAGTCAGTATTATTTGACTCCCAATTGAGTGTCATCCAATATGGGAGGTTGGGGAGGGTGAGACTGTAGTGCTTCTTGGATATTTTACCGTATACCAGCGGAGATGTTGGATTCGTGTTCCAACTCCGTTACAATGGTAAATTTTATTGTATTAAATATTAGTGCTCTATACTCTATACAGCATGGGTGTAGGAACTGGGGGGGATGGAGGGGACAAATTCCCCCCAGATTTTTCTATGTTTGTATGTATGTATAAATAAACTATTTTACGGCCTGTGTATGCAATGAGCTGGCAGCAAGTTCACAATAAAGGGCCACTGAGGTCTAATATTTATAGTAAGTATGTATAATACTTATAGTAAACTCCTTAGAAGAAGTAATCTTTATATTGTGAAAAATATATAAAAAACAAACTAAAAAAAAATAAAAAAACTGTAAATAAATAGACATTTTGATGTATGTAATAGTAACAGAAGTAAGTTAATATCCAAGATGCATGATAGGGCACTTTTTCACTTTCTACGCAATGTACCTATTATCATGTAAAGTTATTAATGTAAAATTAAAATCCTTTCCAAATGAAGGTTATGACACCTGCACATCATTTTTATTGTACTAGGTCATGTTTAAAGATTATTGTATTACACATTAGTGGTCTATACTGCAGGAAGTTCACACTAAAGGACCAATGAGGTTTAATATATATATTCCGATTCACTGCAATGGTTCACATTGCAAGTTAATGCCCCTCCAAGTCTTTGATCTTTCACGGCTGCAAGAGTTGCGAATGCTAAAATCGCAAATCGCTATTCAATTGCCCTGATCTCCCCTCGCTAACCACTCTGTCAAGCCCGCAAATGGCAAAAGACGAACCATAAGTCACGGGTACCAAGGAGGACTCGCAAAGGGCTTAATGAGTACTTTATATGCGCATATACCCACACTACTGTATTTTTATGATATATATCGATACTGGCAATCAATGTGTTAATACATATAATGTAATTTGCATGTAATAAAATATCATATTTACGGTTTTAACGATATTGCAATATTTCAGGAATGTGGGTCTGATGGTAACTCGTAATTGAAGCCCGTAGCACTTTGAAATCCAAACTCTATTTTCCATTGATGTAATAATGACAATCTCTGTTTCTCTGTTTATATTGGCGGTTGGCTGTCTCGGGAGTTACGGCCTTGGTTAATTGATCTGTTCAGCTCACAAATGCTACATACGATGGCATGGTTTCTGAATTTCGCTATCGGCCCATAACTTGCGGCCTTGAGCAATTAAATAGCACCATAACTTTTGAGCGATGCGCGGCCGCAGCAGGCCCTCAGACTTACGGCTTATACATCCATAACTTGCGCCTCCGAATTGAATGAGGCTCTATGTCGGCGTGATACAGACTGTAGTGTTCATCTAGACCTTATACAGACTACGAGGATAGGGAGACCTCAACTCTATGCCTTGTAGTGGCTATTGAGAATCAGGGATTTGGCAAGCAGCAGGGTTTAAACTAATTTAACAGTTTCTATTATTGACTATGTGCAAATAAGGGAACAGATAAGAAGCTTATTATAACTTCAATATAATTATCTAAAAGAGGTTGCTCTCAGAGTGGCTTATGGCCATAGAACTAACCTATTAAGGTTGGTTCCTTCTCTGATGAGCACCTCTGACTTAGTTTTTTTGTTTATGCAAATTACCTTTAGGTAATAGTCTCCCTAAGGGTGATAGGGGACTCCAGACGTGGACCCTTGCTCACTGTGAGTTTTTTTTTCCTGATTGCCACTTATAGCATGTATGTGTTCTGGGTACTGTCCTGAGCTGTATATTATTAGTGTCATCCCTAAGTGTCAGTGTCAGCAACTTTGGAGACTGGAAGACACTAGAAGATATCTAGGGTTTAAAATAAAGTCCAATTCGATTAGATTAAATGCAAATTAATTAAATAAATGATTATTTACTGTGAGCTCTTGGTCACAAATATCCATCACCTTGTTTCTTAAAATCAGAAAACAAAAGGCAGATTAGCCCCAATATATTTGAAACATTTAGGTGGATTTTGCTGGTATTTGCCAGAGTAATCCCTTGTTCATTGGTTTTTAAACATTTTATATCGTCGTTGTCACCGTATATATAATAAAATTTTTTGCTCATTGTAAATAATCCCCCTTCACATCCTACCAATATATACAGAGTGGTAAACACTCATGGGGTAACATCACTTCCTAAGTATTGAGATACTGGAAAGTATTAGCGCGCAAAAGTTAGATATACATTTTTTATAAATATATGTTTATTGGAAAAACAGAACATTATGGGCCTCATTCATTTGCGATTTGGCCAATTGAATAGGGCTCTAAATAAGCACAGAACATTTTTTTAAAACAAGTTTTTAGTGAGTGAACTTCTATCCAAAAGCAAGGTCTTCACTAACTAAAAACTTCTTAAAAAAAATATGCTATGTGCTTATTTAGAGCCCTATTCAATTGTCCAAATCACAATCGAATGAGGCCCTATAATAAACAAACAGCTTGTAAAAAAATAAAATCATACTTTATACAAACATATTATATTCAAGGATTATGTTATATAATCTTAACCTCCATGTGCATTTCTTTTTTTTTTAAGCAAAACAACTGAGATAAAATACAAATTTAATTTGCCACTTAATTATTAATTAATATCCTCATATTTTTACAAAAGTTCTCATTTTCTGTTATTGTATAACTCTATAAATCCAAAAGGCACAATTATTGTAATAATGTAATAACCTGTTTTCTAATAAGTTTGTTAGTTTTTCCAAGTTGGCCGCTTTTTCTATTTTCTCTATTATAATTTGCCACGAGAAGTGTAATATTTTCCATCTAATTGTAATATTTTAACACTAAATATTGTTGCTAATAGTTTTCTACATTTTAATTCTCTAGGGAATATTTCTATTAGACAAATTTGTGATGGAAGTATTTTTGTCTGCTGTACATATCAGTAATTACTTCTATTTTCTGCCATATTGTCCTAACTATTGGACAATTCCTCCAAATATGGAAATATGACCATACTTGTCCATAATAATCTGACTATTTTTTGAATATTTGATGTCATTTTCTTGGTACCATATACATTCAACGAGTCACTTTAAGACTTGTTTCTAGGTAATGTCTACAATTATTACTTACTGGACTTGTGTCTAATTCTATATTGTTTATATGAATGTTCAGGTTCCCTTCTTTTTTAATTGATGGAAGTAGTGTTCATCTAGTTTATTTCTAGTTTATATATCATACATATTCCTCCCTTTATATTTGGATTTTCTAAGTATTTCTTCTCAAAATCAGTTGTCTTGTTATCTCCTGTTTTGGCCACAAGTTAATGAAGTACCTAATTTGTAGGTATGAATAAAAACATCATCATTAATTCCAAGTACTTCTTTTAAATTTTCAAATAAAATCACTTTTCCACTTCTAATAAAAAGTATTACTCTTATTAAGCCAAGTTTAGTTTTTATGAGGTTTGGAGAATTTTGACCTACTGGAAGATTGGCATGTATTCTGTTGATGTTACTAGAGACCTTCATTGAAACATAATGATCATGGGGATCACTCTGCATTTCTTAAGGACCTTGCTATCACTTTTTCCCTGCTTTTTGTTGGGGAATCTAAGATGTCTCATGGCAGGGACTGTGTATAAGTAGATTAGGTAAGTGACGGTCAGTCAGATTTCCTTGATTGAGGTTGAGAGCTAGAAAGAGAAGGCGAGAGAGGGGAGATAGAGAGATTAGATATCCATACATATATTACATTGGCTAAATATTCCCATTAGTATTTTATAAGATTATTAAAGCAATACATGATCATATTTTAATTATCTACAAACCACAACCACATTATAAGATACATTCACAGACTAATCACTAACTACAATATAATAGTACTAAATACTGAACATTTCTATAAATATTGATGCCATAATTCCTAAAATATACAAATGATCAAATATAAAAAAGAGAAAGAGAAAAACTAGAAGACAAGAAACAAATACAAATCTTAAAAAGCTAATTTGTCATGGGTTCTCTAAATAAATCATCATTCACCAATTAATTTACAGATTTTAGTATCTAGGTCTAGGGGTGAAGAAGCAAAGGCAACAGGAGAGAAGGGAGACATACCTTCTTTAATATCAAAGCATTATGGTAACTTTCCTCTTTGGAATTTGAATGGCTTGTTTGTAAAATGATACATTGTTGTTATGTACTCTTGAATGTTTATAATAAAATTAAATAACAAATAAAGCCCAAGGCAATAAATACATAGTCCCAGGAAATTTGCACCAATCTGGGATGTTTGCTGCAGTACCCAGGGAGTCTGGTGAGGTTTAAATGATCAGCTGGAGTGAGATCACAACCTACTGACAGCAGATATTTGGTAATGTGTAGATACATAAAAATGTATTCAAAGTTTAAAGGGATATGAAAGGTTTCTGGATGTTACTAGGTATTTAATATCCCTGTGTGTCGGTTTACATTTATGTGCTTTTGTCACGGATGCCTTTCCAGGGCCTGGATCCTGGTGCATTGAGCCACCATAGAGGACATACCGCCCCACTGGTGGAGTAGGTGGTGGGGTGAATAGCTTCAAAACACAGGGCCATAGTGTACCACCATGCTTTATATGGTCTTATGGCATATGTCTCTGCCTTGTCCTGTATACTATATGTAATTCCTAATGTTATATTACTGTGTTCTGTGTTATGTTTAAACTGTATCTAAATGGTCATGAAACAGTTAAACAAAATAGGTCTACAATGAGACATTGTAGACATACAGGAACCAGTGATTGCATTGTAATCTGTTTTGTCCCATTGTTTGCCAGATAAGCTAATTACATCTCTGATGTGCTAGACAGCTAGAGATGACACGTGTGTATTGAAGGTTGGCCTATTGTTCCCAGGTGCAAGACAGAATGCCAGACTATTAGACTCCATGTTGGGTCAATCTCCTGTGTTTGTCTGCCACTCCCTGTCATTATTGTGTTGTATACACCCTCTCTGTATCTACCCCCTTTAAATATTGTTTACTTTCCAAAAATAAGTTCAGTTGACTGCTGAGACTTATAGAAAAGGTTCGCTTATTTGCGCCTAATGGCTGTGATACTGATCCTATCTCCACCCTGCAAGTAACTTGTCCCGGTGACCACCACAGAAAGGTTACTGAGACTCCTGGAAGTGCTGATTCCTAATGGAGAGACTCTGACTGATACAGAAGCCAGATATCAGGGTGCTGGTGCCGAGATCTCCAAGAACCCAACGGTCCTTGGGGGTAGTTAACCTGTAGTCTATAGCAGGTGGCCCTGGCAGTAATAGCCCATACCCATGGATCTTCACAACTTTATTTTATTAAGAAGTGCTGATAAGCTGACGAAAATCAAAGAAATAGTCTCTGTATGGGTCTGCCTTCTGCAGTGTTCAGACACAAGCTATACTTGATGTTTTGTGTCTCATACAAACCAATCAGTGACTAGCTCTCCACAACATGCTGCTGAGACGTGGTCTCTGATAGGCTAGGACACTACGATGCATATACATACACTGCAGAGTGCAGGCCCATACAGGGACAATTTGTTTGACTAATATTCAGAAAAAACAGAGCTTTTAATTGCTTCTCAATAAATCAAAGTAGACAAATAGACACAAAGGGATATTACATACCCAGTAAACTCTAGAAACCTTCCATATGCCATACAAATCTGAATAAATTTATTGTGCTTCAAGAGCATCATATAAAAAAAATCCATATCCCCTTTAAACATTGACTAGCAAAAATGATATATGATATAAACTATATAATAAATATAATGTGACTGCCTATATGACAAAATAGATACATTTAATTCAATTTGTCCGACTTCTTATAAAGCAAAGTTGCCCCTATATTGACAGTGCTCAATAATTTAAATAGTCGCTGTCCAGGTTCTGAAACAACAGCAACTCATCTTAATCAATATCATCTGCTAAAATAATTAAGGCAATAATATCTAATTAACAAACAAATCCGAGTAAATCCGCAGCCATGGCTAGTCCCCGTCTTGGCCTTAACACCTCCCCCGCTTGATCTGAGTTCTTTGGGTATATATATATATATATATATATATATATATATATATATATAAATATAGCATATATTTGTAAGCCCTCCCTATATTTTATCCAGGGCCCCCAGACCTCCAGATATGGGGGTACTGAGTCTTCCAGGGAATGTGTATTTTTTTTCATTAATAGCTATGTATTCAAACCTGTTTATGACCTTTTGAAAGTCTCGTTCTTTTTGTTTCCAATTTCTGGCAATGTGATTTTTTGCCGCTAGACACATAAATTGCCACAGTTTAGAGAGTATGGAATTGCATTTATAGGGGATCCCTAATAAGCAGGACCTAAGTTCTGCTTTGATTTGGGTATCAAACAAAGTTTTTGCAAATTGAGATAGTGTTCTCCAAATTACCTTAATTTTGGGGCACTCCCACCAAATGTGAAAGAAGGAGCCTCTCCAGCTGCACCCCTCTAAAACAATTTGGACTGGCTGTATGTTTCCATTTAGTGATTCTCTCTGGGGTTAAGTAAATTCGATGCAGCACTTTATTCGCTGTTTCCAATAAACTCTAATTTAAGGAACCTCTATAGATATTTCTCCAGGCTATATCCCATTTCTCCTGTTCCCAGTTCTGTTTCATATATGTTTTCCAATCCTTAATATATTTATCTTTCTCTGAGCCTTCCTGGGAGTTGTAAATGTCATAGATGCCACTAAATATACCTTTCGCCATCGGTAGACAAATTTGCGGTAGCCAAGTCTTTCTAGGAAGACCTTGGTCTCTGATTATGGAGTCTACAAAGTGCTTAAATCTACAAAGTTTGAAGTGTTCATGCATTGGAAGTTTGAATTTATCACTGATGGTTTTAATGCTCATAGGTTTGTCATCCTCCATCCAGGCTCCTAGTCTATCTAAACCTATTGTCCTCCACCAATGTAATGATTCCCTACTAATGCCTTTGGGAGCTAGTGGATGTGTAAGGACCGGGGTCAGATATGAAGGGTTTGAGAAAAGATTTGTATGTTTCCCTGCCCATGTCCAGCATTGTATAATATGTTTAATGATAGGGTATCTATTTTCCAGGATTGGTTCTGGAATTTTATCTAACCAAATCAGGGTATCCCAGGAATAGGGCTGTAAAATATATTCTTCTATAAACACCCAGGTCGGTTGATGTATGGGTGAGTGGATGATGGGGATAAAAAATAACTGGGCCATTCTTTAGTACTTCCTTAGATCAGGATATGAGAGCTCCCCTTTTGACTTATGTTTGTGTATAACTATTTCATTAATTCTAGCCGGTTTATTAAGCCAGATAAATTTGGTTACCTTTCTTTGGAAGCCTTTAATTTCCGTCTGGTTTATAGGGATTGGAAGAGACCTAAATAGATATAATAGTTTTGGCAGAACACTCATTTTTAAAGCATTTATCCTTCCCAACCAAGATATTGGGTATTTTGACCAATTCACCAAGTCTGCACTCAAGGATTTTAAGAGTGGGTGATAGTTTTCTTTATATAAGATATACATTTTCAAGGTGATTTTACATCCTAAATATAGATTTACCCACTCATTGGAATCAATGCGCTTGTAAAAGTTCTTCCCTGTGGGCTGGCATAGCAATAGCTAAAGTTTCTGTTTAGTCCTCATTTATCCTAAGTCCTGAAATATAGCCAAATTCCTTAATGATCTTCATTAATTTCTCCAAGGAGTTGGCTGGGTCTGTCAGGGTGCATAATACTGTATATCATCCGCAAATAATGAGGTTTTGTAGTGATGTAGACCTACATTCAGGCCTTTGATCTCCGCGTCTGCTCTTATCGCTTGTGCTAAAGGTTCCATAGCCAATGCAAAAAGCAGTGAGGAAAGCAGGCAGCCTTGTCTTGTGCCTCTAGAGATATTTTTTATCGGATTATCTGGGCCTGGTATTTTCTGCTGTGATATACAGCAGGATTGCTATAATACATTTTCAAGAGATCCACCTATGGAAGATACCCCAGAGCTTTCTGATTCCTCAGAGGTGGAAGGAGAACAAAGGAGCACAGGGGTCAACATAATTCTATCAGCAAAATCATTGGCTTAGTTTGAGACCCTTTTAAAAAAACAGCTCTCTTTAGCCCTTAAAGACATGGGAGAGGATCTACTTGCCCTGGGCCAGAGGACACAAGAGTTAGAGAGTGTTACAGAGAAAATCATATCTGCGCAAGACGCAAATCAGAGTGGGTATCACGGATAACTCTGGGCAAATTGTTTCCCTGGAGACCAAGCTAGAGGATCTTGAGAACAGAACTAGGAGAAATAAGCTGAGGATAAGTGGGATCCCGAAATCCATCACAGATCTTCCAACTTATATCAGAGCAGTGCTTTCTACAATACTCCCAAATATAGAAGAAAGTGAACAAGAGATGGAAAGAGTCCATAGAGCTCTTGCAGGCTCTGCAATCTCCGAACTACCTAAGGATGTCTTGATAAGATTCTTGAGGCAGAACTCCAGTGACTTAATTCTCTCAGCAGCTAGAAAAATTCCCCAAATTGTGGGTTCGGATGGAACTCATCTCCAGATATACGCATACCTAGCCCCCTTCACTCTAGCTAAGAGAAGGGAAATGAGACCGCCTTTGGAAAAATGTAATGAAAACAAAATTCCCTATAGGTGGGGGTTCCCTTCCGGCTACTATTCCAACACAAGGAACAGACATATGCGGTTTTCACCCTAGAAGACTGCTATAAACTGTTATCAAAGCTACAACTTTGGGGAGAGGGACCAAACTCCAAACTACAGAGCTCCTCTAGGAGAGGTCATCTGACGATACAGTGGCAGGAAGTCCCATCTAGTAAAAAGCAGGAGCAGCTCAGGACCCAAGACCCCACGGCTCGCCCAAAAGAAAAAGAGAACAAGATGCTGTTGAAGAAAATATTGTTTCAGAGTTTCTCGCCACACAGTTCAGGCACTCAAGGAAGACCACGAAATGTCAAAGCTTCAATCAGATTTTGATTTATTATCAGGCTTGAGAGATGCACATAGAGTATAGTAGCACTATGTGGATCTGACATAGTGATCCAGCACAGACCTTATATAGCAGTCTTATTACGTCAACACCATTTTATCTTGTACAATATATTTTCTACTGTTTGCCTATGTCTAAGGTTATCGGGTTCTTTTCAGGCATGCCCCATGACTTAGTACTTTTAGGCAAGAGTATTGCTAAGGTTATCATCTACTTTTTGGGGGGCGTACCTCATAACCCAGCAACTTTTTTTTTAGTCACTACATTTTCTTTCTGCGTATCTAGCATTTGGTCTATAGTACTAAAAATAGGGGCCTCACAGCTTTTTTTCTAATGGTAATGTATTAACCCCTGCAGTGCTGTCTGTATTAATAGCAATGCATTCAGTACTCTTTGTATAATAGCAATGTAATATATTGTATAATAGCATTATATCAACTACTTCAACGCCTGATAAAGTTACCTGAAGTAATATACATCAGGGCTCGGCTGGGTCTTGGAAACTAGACAAAGCAAGAGTAATGAGAAAAAAGACTTTTAGTCCATCAAGTCCAACCTTTTAAGATCTCCTCGGATCTACAATATGTGGATTAGATGTTAATTGATCCAAAGGAAGCAAAGAGAGAAAAACCCAAGGGAAACTTTGCCAATTGTCTCAAAAGGGAAAAACATTTTTTATTCCTTCCTTACCCCAGATACTGGTGTTTGGATTCCTCCCTGGACCAATACTCTCTCTCTAATTATCCAGGATAACCCTGATTTCCCTTTTTAATTAATAATATATCCAATCCCTTTTAAAAGTTATCAATCGGATCCGCTGTCACCACCTCGTTTGAGATTTCTACAGTTTAACCACCCTTACTGTGAAGAACCCTTTTCTTTCTTTGAGGTGGATTCTTTTTACTTCTAACCTCAAGGGATGTCCTCTTGTCAGTTGTCAACCTCTTGACACAAAAAGTTCACTTGAAAAAGCCTTATACTTATATCCCCTCGTAGACGCCTTTTTCCTAGAGAAAATAAGTGTAATTTGGTTAGTCTTTCTTCATAACTTAGCCCCTCCATTCCCCTTATTAGTTTTGTTGCCCTTCTCTGTGCTTTTTCCAGCTCTAAAATGTCCTTTTCAGGATGTGGTGCCCAAAATTGTGCTCTAAATTCCAAATGAGGGCCTACTAGGGATTTGTATAGTGGGAGAATAATATTTGCTTCCCTTGCTGCTATACCCTTCTTAATACATGCTAATATTTTATTTGCCTGCTTGCAGCTGCTGCTTGGCTTTGAGCACTGTTACCTAGGTGGTTGTCCACAAGTACTCCCAAATCCCTTTCAATATCAGATACCCCTAGATTTGCTCCATTAAGATTATAAATTGCATGGTTATTTTTCCTTCCCAGATGCATAACTTTACATTTATTCGTAGTAAATCTCATCTGTCATTTAGCCGCCCATTTCTCCAATTTATGTAAATCCCTTTGGAGGGAAAGTACATCATTATCTGATTTAATTACCTTGCACAACTTAGTGTCATCAGCAAAAATCGAGACACTACTTTTCAGTACCACTTCTAAGTCATTAATAAATATGTTAAGAAGGAGAGGACCTAATACTGAACCCTGAGGAACCCCACTTACAATATTAGTCCAATATGAGTATGTTACATTTATCACAGCGCTTTGCTTCCTATCTTTTAGCCAGCTCAAAATCCATGAGCAGATATTTACTGCAATTCCTGTATCCCTTAGTTTGCACAATAGTCTCCCATGTGGCACTGTATCAA
The DNA here is from genome assembly GCA_027410445.1 of Discoglossus pictus. Taxonomy (NCBI): domain Eukaryota; kingdom Metazoa; phylum Chordata; class Amphibia; order Anura; family Alytidae; genus Discoglossus; species Discoglossus pictus. The sequence continues at coordinate 24,434,584 of CM050165.1, read as the reverse complement.
GAGCCTTTGCAAGATCCAAAAAGACTACATCCCCTGAGCTGCCTTGATCCAAGTTCCTACTAACCTCCTCATAGAAACTAATTAGATTTGTTTAACATGACCTATCCTTCATAAATCAATGTTGACTCCTATTTATAATCCTGTTTGAATAGACATTCTTGTATATTATCCCTTATTAATCCTTCTAAAAGCTTTCCCACTACAGAAGTGAGGCTCACTGGTCTATAACTCCCCGGATTTGCTCTTGCTTCCTTCTTAAATATAGGTATCACCTCTGCTTTTCTCCAGTGATCTGGTAGAGACCATGTGTTGAGTGAATCTTGAAACATTAAATCTAATGGTTTGGCTATTACAGAGCCCAGTTCCCTCAGTACCCATGGATGTATTCCACCAGGACCTGAGGCTTTATTAGCATTTCTTTTTTTCAACCTCTTTGGATTTCTTCCTGTGTTAACCAATCATTTGGTGAAGGTAGTGTAGCCCTATTTTGTCCCAACCACTGGTACCCCCCTATTTAGCTCATATATGTCGGTATGTGTGTTTCACGCAGGCCAGGGGTAAGAGAAGGGAAGCATCTATAGGAAAGGGTCTTCAGGGGCGGCGGAGTTATAGGAAGGGGTCTAAGGGAGTGTGGCTGATATGGGAAGTGTTTTGGAGAGGGGAACTGAGTGAGTTGGTACATGAGGAGGTAGCTCAAAATATTTTTCCAACCCCCACTTCAGAGGAGGGACACATTATTTTTCCCCATGAGGCTTCTCCATTTTCTAGCTCTGTCACTAACTGTAAGATCATTTTTTTACAACTTCTGATGTTTCAGTAAAGTAGTACATTCACATATCACCCCCTAATCTTCCACCTTCCAAATTAAATCATGACATCTTCTTCTAATAGTCCTCTTTTTATGGAAAATATTTATCTCCTGATGACCGCTGCAGGTCAATAAAAAATACCCTTGTTTTTCTCAAGTATGTACCAAGGCGGCAGTATTAGCAGCTGTGTAAGTCTCAGTCCCCCTTCTGGATCTCTACCTTATTATGGTGAAATGGCTTGTGTATCTCAATGAAGCTGTGAGCTATATCATGTATGGTCAGCCAAGATGAGCAGGTCATAACAGAGGGGTCAGACAAACAAAACGTTCGACTGGAGAAGGATCTGGCAACCCACTCCAGTATCTTTGCCATGTATCTTTGCTTATGGATTAGCACAACCAGACAGAAGATGTGCCTGGTGTTCTTTGGTCCATAGAATCACGGAGAGTTGTGCACGACTGAACTACTAAACAAACAAAGCATGGGCATAAAACATTTTGTTTTTGAAAAAAATACTTGCTTCCACTTCATAATAACAACTCATCCTCACGTCTCTAAAACATCTATTGGAGAAGATGCTGCTGATGGAGCTGATTGAGCTGATGGTGAGAATGCTGCTGTTGGTGATGATGCTACTGGTGGTGCTGATGGAGCTGATGGTGAGGATGCTGCTGATGGTGATGATGCTGCTGTTGGTGATGATGCTACTGATGGTGCTGATGGAGCTGATGGTGAGGATGTTGCTGTTGGTGATGATGCTACTAATGGTGCTGATGGAGCTGATGGTGATGATGCTGCTGTTGGTGATGATGCTACTGATGGTGCTGATGGAGCTGATGGTGAGGATGCTGCTGTTGGTGATGATGCTACTAATGGTGCTGATGGAGCTGATGGTGAGTATGCTGCTGATGGTGCTGATGAAGCTGATGGTGAGGATGCTGCTGAAGGTGATGATGCGGCTGATGGATAATTAAAGTTTTCAATACAAAACCAAAAGCACTTCAAGTGATTCCATCAATTTTATCAACCGTCGAATAACTTTTACATCAATTGTTTCTAAACCAAATAGAAAATAAAAAAATAAATACATATAGCGCATCAGATATCCTAATTACGGCATGTATTTGTGAAAGTTCTGTGATATTCCTTATTATTCCAAAGCAATTGTAGTAATGGATTCTACTGCTAACAGTTAGTTAGGTGCATAAAAATCATACAACAAACTAATGCTAATAGTGGAGTCTTGTGTACTTCAATGAAGCTGTAAGCTATACCATGTTGGGCCACCCAAGATGGGCTGGTCATAGCAGAGAGGTCAGACAAATCCTGGAGAAGGAACTGACAACCCACCCAGGATCTTTGCCAAGAAATCTATATAAACAGGCACAACCAGAAAGTGGGATGCAACTGAAGGACTCAGCAACAACAACTTTGGTGAATACAATGAACATACCATTTTTAGTGGATGCTCAGCTGGTATAACTCTGCATTGAGTAGCAATTCAAGATGGGAGGAGTCTAATAGTCTACTGGATGATGTTAGCTCTGTCTATACGGCCATATTTGTAACAGTTGGGTGCTCACCACTATGTATCTCAACTACTACAACATATATATTTTGGTGGCCAAGAAAATCTCCAATATACTTAAAGTACAGAATAGGTAAACCCTGGCTGCAACATTAATGACTTCATAAAAAAAAGGAGGCGGCCTTAAGGGCTGCATTAATGAGCAACCATAGAGTTTAAAACTGATTTTTTTGAAGAACTACACTTGGAAATAAGAATAATAGATAATAATAAGAAAACTTTAGAAAGATAAAATACTTTTTTATTTTTTTAAAGTTTACACATGGCTGTGGAATCTACCATGTCTGTTTCTGATAATCAACATTCTGAGGAGAAAACGTTGAATGTACAGGAAGTTTCTATTTACAGTTGTAATGTGGCATCTCAAACTGCCAGAGGTAATGGAGAGTTCATTAGTTTACAAGGGCACACACGTATTGAAAAAGTAACACTCAAGATCAGTTAAGAAAAACAAAGTGGGCCTACAGTAAATAATTGCATCTCGATATTTTAACAATATAAGAATTGTGCTTATTTGTTAGCCCTAAAAATACATTTGCCCATTATCAACTTTAGGTTTTTAGAGGATAATATAGAAAAAATGACCAAAGAATGACATAAAGAGACAATATACACATTAATCTAATATATATATATATATATATATATATATATATATATATATATATACTCTAATATATTTCATAATCTTGATATAAATGGGAACAAATTTAGAAAATATTTATTATACTTGTAATTTCCATTATATTATCATGTGTACATACCTATATTATAATTATTTCTAGCTTCTTGCCTGTCACAAATTATGGTATCATAAATTATCTGTTCTGTCTCTCCCTCTCTGCGCCCTCTCCCTCTCTCTCTGTGCGCCATGGGTATAGGAAGATTTTTTACTCCCTTTGTATACAATGAGCTGTATCCCCCCCAAAATTATTCTGGCTCCTACACCCCTGCTGAGTGTGTGTTTTCTCTCCTTCTCCTACTTCTCTCTTCCCCTCCTTTCGTCTCTCTTCCCTCCTACCCTCCTTCTCTCTTCCCCCCATATCTCTCTCCCCCTCCTTCTCTCTTCCATCCTCCCCCTCCTTTTCTCTTCCCCCCATATCTCTCTCTCCCTCTCCCCCCCCCCCCAGCTTTGTGCTTGCGCTTGCTGTCCCCCTCTCTCGGCATGCAATGCACATGCACGGTTTAATATATTAGCAGAGGAAAGATAATTATTTTTATAGAAAGGTGTGCTGGCCAATTACATATATTTTGGGCTTGTTTACTGACCCCTGTAAATGTGCAAAAGTGGGGCCCAAAAATGATTTTGCTTGGGGTCATACATTCACAAGCTCCACCACTGGGTGTAGAAACTAATGTAATTCGGGGGGGGGGGGGGGGGGGCACGGCTTATTACATACACAGTCCTCACCCCCCACCACCCCCAGTTCCTGCCCTCATGGGTTCAGCAGGACCTCAACAACAACACAATTCCATATCAATACAACTTAAATATGAGGAACCAAAATAATTCAGGGGGGACACAGCTCATTGTATAGACAGACATCACCCCACCAATTCCTCTTTGATCCTTTGATCAGTACAACTTAAATATGACCAAATGTACCCGTTAGGTCTCTTCACCCCAATACACAACATGAGCTGTCTTGAGGACGTATAATAGACGTGGCAGATCACTCCACACATACATCGGCTGTGAATATACACTCAATACTAACGCTAGTGGGGACCTAGTGATATCACACAGTTAATTCTCACATAGCAGACTAATGACACCAGCCCTTCTATAGAAAGCCAACACGTCACAATGCCTGCTGGAAAAGCCAAACTGAGAAAGTAATATAAACACATATAAATGTTAATATACAGGGAAGTGACGCAATATCCTTTGGACTCTTAGTTTAACCAGCCATGGATGGTGGGCTTTGATCTAGTTCACTAGAAAGTGAATGTGTATCTAGTCTGTTTACTGTTCCTGTTGGTCTATTCACATGCACAGAGATGCAAAGTGAGCGACAGAGGATGTTATACATTACTGCACCATTAGGACAAGGGCTAGGCAGGGCATACGTTTATTAGCCTGGAGAAAAGGCTCCGAAAAACAGAGCTGTACAAAGCAGACCATCCGGATAGTGTGTAATAAGACATACATGTCCCATTTATCTACTACCCTTCTGTAAAGTACGACTTCCATACATTACCCTTAAATCATCCATCGTCCAACCTCAAATCATAACCTCTTGTCCTTGTATTCCTCTGTGTCTGACCTTTATTAAATTCTAAGATAGATTTGGAGATGTCTATCATATCTCCCCTTTCACATCTGTCCCCTAAAATATACATATTAGTCTTAAAAGTTTGTCCTTTAGACTATATGCCATTTTAGTTACTCATCTTTGAACTATTTATAATTTAATAAATTCTACTGAGAAACATCTTTAGTCAATATCTATCTATAATTTTTATTTTTAATAGTTTTTTTCAGTTTTTCGGTACAATACAAATATTTAAAACAATAGCATACATTACAAAACCCAACCACAACATAAATTACATTATATAATTCTCCCCGTTTTGCTAGATCTAAGTTGCCGACGGGGAGACCATTCCAGACACATCTTAACTCAAGAATTAATAATTGAATAGTTCCTGATTATTACATCTCTTTTTCATCAAGCATTATATTATAAATCGTATCACAGAGCCATTTTTTATAACATCAATATAAATATCTCCTGAGTTACCATTCGTACATGGATTACAATATTTTAATTAATCTCTTAATTTAAACCTAGCCTAAATCTAGGCCAGGTGGAAGGCAAGACAAATCTCTTGGTTTTCATTATGGAGGAAACGTTTTTTCTAATACAGAGTTTTTAGTCTTTATAAATTTCAGACCTATACTTTTCCACCTTAATTTCTTGTGTATTATAATACCCAAGTCACTGTTTCCATAAAGTAATTTTTCCCAATCTATTAGTTATTTCCACCCAGATTGGAACACTATTTTGCTTCCAATGACTTCCTATCAGTGCTTTGGCTATTATAAGTGTTTGAATCAAAAACATGATAACATCACCATTTAATTTATCAGGGAACATATGTAGAAGGGAGATCTCAGGGGTCAATGTTATTTTTTCTTTAGTGATCTCAGTTAATTTGGAAGAAAGTATTCTCCAAAAATGTTGAATTAAAGGGCATCCCAACCATATATGTAGGAACGACCCTTCCTCACCACAATTCCTCCAACAAAGATTGGTATTTTGTACTTTATCGATTTGGTGTAGTCTTGAAGAGACAAAATGCCACCTATTAATAATTTGACAGTGTTTCTCTCTTTGAGACACATTTTTTATCACTGACTCCGTGACCTTTAATGCCCTGTACCAATCATGTATTGGGAGTTCCTTTACCATTTGAGCGAATTATTAGGTTTTACTTCCTCAAAATTCTTTCTCATTATATTATAAATTTTTGATGTTAAATGTCGATAGTCTCTCGTTCTTATCAGTTTTTCACATGAGGTATTTATCTATCTATCTATCTATCAATCTTTGTATCTATCTATCTATCTATCTATCTATCTATCTTTGTCTATCTATCTTTGTATCTATCTATCTATCTATCTATCTATCTATCTATCTATCTATCTATCTATCTATCTCTGTCTATCTATCTTTGTATCTATCTATCTATCTATCTATCTATATCTATCTATCTATCTATCTATCTATCTATCTATCTATCTATCTATCTATCTATCTATGGCTCATCGGCCAAGTGCTGTGAGTTGTGGTGCCTTAACGGCTCGCCTCGCTACGTGAGGCTCACAGGCGATGAGCGCCTTTGGCACTCATCACCCAAGTGCTGTGCTGCGAGTTTTAGTGCCTTAACAGTTCGCTACACGAGGCTCGCAGGCGATGAGCTCTTTCGGCGCTCATCACCTAAGTGCTCTGAGTTAACATCTCGCCACACTTTGCAAGGCTCGCAAGCGATGAGCGCCTTTGGCGCTCATCGCCTAAGTCGTACGCAACACACAAAAGCATGACGACGTCTCGTAGTTCGACAATTATAATATGGTATGACCAAGTGAACTTAAAGGGATATGGAAGTTTTCTAGATTTTACTAGGTATATAATATCACTGTGTATTTATTTACTTTTATGTACTTTATTTAATTAAAAAGTGTTTTATAAGCTCTGTTTTAATGTCTAAAATCAAACAAATAGTGCCTGGATGGGTCTGTCCTCTGCAGTACATGAAGACACAGACTCTAAAGTGCTGGATGTGTAGTGTAGTGTCCCAGCCTATCAGGGACCACGTCTCAGCAGCATGTTGCTGAGAGATGGCTACTGATTGGTTTGTATGAGATACTACACATCCAGTACACTATGTCTTTGTGAGATGCAGAGGGCAGACCCATCCTGAGACTGTTTTTTTAAGCACTTCTTAATAAAATAAAATACATAAAAGTAAATAAACACACAAGAATATTAGATACCTAGCAAAATCCAGAAACATTCCATATTCCTTAAAAACCACAAACATATTTTCTTGGCGTTTTCTCAAAACTCTAATTTCCTCCTGTTTTTGATATCTTATAACTTTATGTGGCTGCAAAGTGGGAATCACATACATGATCCTGGTCATATATCCTTAGGAGGATCGATGAGGTGGCATACTTGGAGAAACTTACACATTAGATATGCATTTGTCACATTATGATATAAATGGTGTCCTGCGACCAATAGACTATCGGTGTGAGAGAGACGGTGGTGCCCGGACTAGGCCCCTTGTCAGCTTGTCTTATTTTTTATTGTTTTTATTATTTATTTTCCTTTTTTGTTCGCCTTCAACTTTTTTCTTTTGTTACACCTTTAACTTTATCCCTCTTATTAAGTTCCCTGTTATGGCGTTACTAAATAACTATCAAAAACAAAATAAAAGCACAATGTTTTTTGTTTTATATTTGTCTTTATTTCATATGGCCATTGGTAATGAGATTCAGATCAAACAACATGACGTGCCTTTCCATATGTTATAATTCCTATAACCACTCATATAATCATTTTTCAATGGCTTTGGTGTTTAAAAAAATAGTTTTCCTAGTTGGAGACCCCATGAGAGTCATCTAAATGTCAAGTTTTCGCTAAAATGTCTTCTATTTTTTGCTTACATACCTGCCAATAATGTTGGTTTGTTATATACTTCACAAACAAGACATTTTCCAAATTACAATGACTCCTTAACTTAGACAATAATTGGACAGTGAAATGGTCCAGTTACCATAACCTTTTAAGTAGTAAATAACAGTCTAGACAACTTTTCAATTTACTGTGATTTAAAAAAGTAGATTTGCTTCTAAAAATAATAGTTTTTTCCACCATCTTTAGGCTGGAACACATCCTTTTAATAAAAAAAAAAAAAATATATATATATATATATATATATATAAATAAAAAGATAATAAAAAAATAAAAAAAATAGAAAAATAAATTTGAAAAATTTAGGAGCTTGGACTATAATTTTTCTCTAATTCCTGTAATCACACAATTTTTTTAAATTGTTAATATTGATCTTTACCATTTAAAATATATGAGCGCTGTAAATAAGTTTATTAGTGGTACCTTATTTACTTAGATGTACTTAGCATTGGGTCACCCCATTTATTTAGCTTTATCCTTTATACTTTTTTAGCAGACAAAGACGTTTCCTTAGGGATAACTAAGGGTTAACATTCATTTGTTCTTGGATGACTTTCTCTACAGCCATTTAGTGATATATATATGTACCAAGCAGACCGTTGGCTTTCTATTCAGTAATAAGGCCTTTTACGTACTGGACTTTGTAGTTCCCATTGAGTGTCCAGTGACTGAGCGCATTTCCTTATTTATGGTCTGTACAAACCTTTATGTCTTATTGACTGTGGAAAGGATCACTTTGAAGTGCAGTGTGAAAAGACACAAGTGATTTAAATTAGAAGTGAGTGGCAGATCATGGCCTGTAAACACTTGTAGCATTGATGGTCTTCAACATGTGACTGAAGAAATAGCCTTGAGCTTGAGCCAAGTCCTGAAGACGGGCCCTAGGGTATTTATCTTTCACGGCCTCAAGCCATGTCTATAAAGTGTTTGTCACACACCAGATAATGTCTTTTAAGACCACATTGTTGTTTTTGTTCAGTAGTCCCCGACTCTCCGTGACCCTTAATGGTTTCTTTGCAAATATACTGGAGTGGGTTGCCAGTTCCTTCTCCAGTGGAGCACAATTTTTCTTACCTCCCTGCTATGACCTGCCTATCTTGGATGACCATACATGGTATAGCTCATAGAGTCATTGACGTACATAAGCCCCTTTGCCATGACAAGGTAACGTTCCACATTACTAGAGATAAATACCAGTATTATACACATTTCCAGTATGGCGGCAGTGGAATGGTTTACTGTAGAGGAATTTAGAGAACAGACAGGACAAAATCAAGAGCCAGTTCAAGAAAAAAAGATCCATATTTGGCAACAAAAAAAGCCCCCACAAAACTGAAAATAAAAGTTGCCCACTTAGCATCACATTCACTTTTTTTAAAGCCCTGCGTCCCTGGCGCTGTTGGTGTGTTAGTGTCTTTGCCGTCGTTTATTTTCTAAGTCCCGCGTGCCTGGCTTTACTCAGCCTCGTTTTCATCCAGTTTCAGATTCTTTTAAGTTTTTCATCCGCCATTTTGTTCTTGCTTAGCCAATTTTCAAGTGACAAAACACGCCAAATAAGGCTCAAAATCGCTTTCAACGTCTCTCCCAGGCTTCCTGGCTCTCCCACTGTGTGTGTTTTCATTTATTTTTTATCATTTTTCTTGTTTTCCGTATTTTTGATTTCCACGATTCGGCCAATAACTTAGTATTTTTCCGAAATCTGATTTTTTTTTATTTAAGTGCCGCGTTCCTCAACTGCTTGCAGCCTAAGTACTGCGTGCCTCAACTGCTCGTTTCACGAGGCTCACAGGAGCGCCTTTGGTGCCTTTGGTGCGCCCGCGTGCTTCAACGCCTCAACTGCTCGCCTTGCTTCGCGAGGCTCTCATGGCATTGAGCTCCTTCGGCGATTATTGCCTTATCCTGTGAGCTCTGAAGGCTTCAATGCTTCGATGGCTCGCCTCGCTTTGCGAGGCTCGCAAACGTGACTACAAATCGTAGTTTGACAATTATAATATGTGATAAATATATTATTATTATCTTTATATATATATATATATATATATTTATATATATATATATATATATATATATATATATATATATATATATATATATAATTTGATAGTACATTTGTGTTTCACAAGTTAAAAAAAAATGTTTCCTGCTCATAACTCCAAGGAATACAGTTACTACACGGCATTCTGTGAGTCTGGGCAGGGACATGTAAATGTGCCCACAAAGGCTTTGCTCTTATAATCCATAACCATTTTAAACATGGCTTCCCTTAAGCAAATGGCCACTGTATTACACAGCTTTTTTTTGCAAAGCTCTGGATGGATTATACACAAGCTGGGAATCCTACCCACATACAGCTTTTGAGATTACTGCCTCTCATCAGTGTGGGGCTAGTTCCTTAGCTTGTGTAGTAGATTTTATGAGTAGGTAGTTTACCACAACAATCATTTAATCTCTGGTGGGCAAAAGAGCGATAGAAGCCTCCACCGTACAGTAGTACAGTAAATAAATAGTACATCTGTGTTCACATTTGAATGTCTAAAATAAGTTAAAAACAACCTGTTTCCAGCTCAGAATTCCAAGGAAAAAACAGTATTACACTGCATTCTGGGGAGATGAGCAAGGGACATGCAAATGTGCCCACAAGGGCTTCGCTGTTGCAACCCATGGCTTCCTTTAAGGTAATGCCCGCTGTATTACACAGCTTTTTTGCAATGCTCAATACAATACAATACCAATACAACATGTGCAATAAATAAAAAGTGTTGCTGTTCCAATAAATAACTTCAAGTACACAATAAACTAACAATATTAGCAGCTGTGTAAGCCATGCACATAAAACATATTTGGGGAAAATCTTAAGTTTTGAAGTTTATGAATGCAGGAATCCATTTTGGGTTTGTCACATCACATCCAGGATGATGGGTGTGGGGTTGTAGTTATCAATGAAGGGTGATAACTGGATGAAAATACTGCTTCTCTCTTACTAGCGTTGAAGCAGGATATTGCATTAAAGGATGCAACTATAGCTCTCCAGAAAGTAAACGCGCCTCTCACACGCAGCTTCTACCAATGTGTCATGGACCCTCCATGGTCCTGCAGTACAGGGGTGTAGGAGCCAGAATAACTCTGGGCAAATTGAATAGGGCTCTATTTAGGCACATTATTTTACAGAAGTTTTTAGTCAGTGAACTTCTATCCAAAAACAAGGTCTTCACTAACTAAAAACTTCTGTAAAGAAAATTTGCTCTGTGCTTATATAGAGCCCTATTCAATTTGCTGAATCGCAATTTAATAAGGCTGTACGTTTTCAAACATAGATACAATTGTTTCATTGTGCAGTAGCCCTTTAATTCCTACATGAATAAATGACTTATCCCTCGGACATATTTATAGAGGGAGCCAACACACTAAATGCAGACTAGATTTCTGGATGTATTTACTTAAGTTCGGAAATCATATATGTGGAGCCGTTCTTGTGTCTCCATTTAAACTGAAGCATGGACTTTAAACTTGAGAAAAACACAAGAAAGGGCAGGAGAAGATAGCTCGTAATTACAGATATTTGTATGGTTATCATTATATAACTAGCGACTTGCCTGTCAAAAATGACGGGGCAATAAAATTGTAAGGCGGGTAATGCTGTTTGCCACAGACAGTAAGTGTTTTTGTCGTCTGAGATCCTTCGGTGCTCATTGCGAGCCTCTAGGTTGGTGTATTTTTTGTTATCAGAGGGACTTTTGCTCTCATTATAAGGTCCGCACTGATCTCCTCTTGGCGCTTATGGCAAGCTTCTCCCCTGGTGTACTCTGTATCCTATGAGCACCTTTGGCGCACATTGTGAGGCGCGCGGTGAAGGCGTTTGTTGTTTATTGCAATACAGTGGTGTTTTTTTTTTGTTTTTTGTTCTGTATATGTATTTTTTCATGATAATTAATTAATTAATGAAATCATAAATTAATATATTTTACCTATTTGTAAGTAATATATGCAGCAAGCAATGTGCTAAAGAGCTGACGATCTGTTTTGATGTTCCTGCAGCATACAATGTAGGTTTGCGCTGTTGTGGAGCTGAGGTGTAAGTGTCAGCAATGTGTGCAGTGTGTAGTGTAAATAGGCTGCGTGCGCGAGGGGAAGCTGTTAGCGTAGCTGTGTACTTACGCATTGTGTAAGCTAGTGTTGTAAAATGGCGGCGATTGTGTATGTGGTACGCGGGTGTGGATGATTTTGCGTCCTTGCTAATAGTGTATTTTGTACCTCTTACAGGTTTTTGTAAAAGTTGCATGTGTCGGCAGTGTTTTGCAGCTTTAGGGGTCGTGTAGCCTCGTTTTTTTTTTCCGGTTGTCCATTTTTTCTGTCGCTTAGGGGATTTTCGAGTGTCTAAACTCTGTAAATTGGACTTAAATTTGCGTGCAACCTAAATCCCAGACGTCCTGGCTGTCCCCTTGCTGTGTGAAATGTTTTTTGGGTGTGTATTTTGTGTTTTTTTTATGTTTTTTCATTGTGTGCGGATCGGGCGGATTTTTTTTTTCTAAGTCCCGCGGCTCGTATTTTTTTCTGTAACTCCATATTTAGTCATTGCATGTTATAGTTTTTTTTTTTCAAAGTCCAGCTTCTGTGGCTGTTTGTAACCGCTTGTGAGCCTCCACCTCCGCAAATGCGGCCCCTCGCTTTGCAATGGTCCGCATTTACGGCCTGCAATAAGCTCATTGCAGCAGACCTTGGAGCCTCCACCTTCCGCAAATGCGGCCCTTTCGCTTTGCGAGGGTCCGCATCTGCGGCCCGAACTGCGTCCCTCGCTTAGCGTGACAACGTTTTCGTGTTTGACAACTATTATATGATTCCTTATGGTATCTGGGCTGATGGGAAATGTTTAGCTAAAACCTGTTCCTCATAGCAGTGTATGAACCCAGCCCCTTCCTGTGCACGTCCCCTATTGTATTACCCTCCCTCCACCACTGCTGACACAAATAGATTTCTCGCTCTGTTTTGCTCTCCACATACTCCTCCAACTCAGGCGCCATTTTAAAAGTGCAGCTCTCATTCTCCCCCACCCCTGATTACTCCATTTTTATATACATGCACCGGATAATTTTGCAGCATCTGCTTAGTTATTATAACATTTTCTGTTTGCACCGGGGCCCCCTATGCACTAGCTCCACCACTGGATCTCCTGATGTGATGTAACAAACACAAAATGGATTCCTGCACTTATCAACAGTGTATTCAAAAATTCAGATTTTACCCCAAAAAAGAATTTATGCCCATTGCTGCTAATATTGTTATTTTGGTATATACTTAACACACAAGTGTCATTTTTTTTTCTTGAACTGCAGTGGTCCTTTAAAATGGTGGTCTAGGTGACTTATAATATACATTCAAAAGTAAAATTGTATTTTTCATTGTAATCTAGCTTTCAAACAGTGGTATGTAGTCTGACATCATAAAGCTGATCACAAAAGGTCTTAGGTGCTAAACCCATGGTCTGTTGGTTTAGTATTTACAAGCGTTGTCTTTCTGCCTCATTGACTGGTGAGTGTGACCTTTGAAGGCCTGTGCTAAAAGCAATAATTGGTTTCAATTGGCAATTAAGAGCCCTAAGTGGCCGATAATAGTTTGGAGACTGTAGTAATGAATGTTTATAAGGAAGGGTATGGGGTTTAGACATATATATATAGTAATTCAGTAATTATTAATCTATATATAGAGAGAGATTAATAATGAGTATTGCAGGATATTAGGATACCTTTTGTATTGGACAAACGTCTTATTTATAATGACGAGCTTTCGAGAGGTTCAACCACTCTTTATCAAGTCTGAAGCAATACTAACATGAGATGGAACCCTCAGGTTGAATAAAAATAGCAGATGCAGAGAGAGTGGAGACAGCAGCTGACATCATCAGGTACATATATGGGGGAATAAACACAACATAGTAAAGGAAACATATATACACATACTATATACATACAGATTTTCTATTGGATCGAGGTCTGGGCTGTGACTAGGCCATTCCAACACATTTACATGTTTCCCCTTAAACCCCCCAAGTGTTGCTTTAGCAGTGTGTTTGGGGTCATTGTCCTGCTGGAAGGTGAACCCCCGTCCTAGCTTCAAATCAAGCACAGAGAGGTACATGTTTTGCTCAAAATATCCCTGTATTTAGCACCATCCATCTTTCCCTCAACTCTGACCAGTTTCCCAGTCCCGTCTGGTGAAAAACATCCCCCCAGCATGATGCTGCCACCACCATGTTTCACTGTCGGGTTGGTGTTCTTTGGGTCATGTGATGTGTTGGGTTTGCGCCAGACATAGCGTTTTCTTTGATGGCCGAATAGTTACATTTTATTCTTATCAGACCAGAGCACCTCCCTCCATACATTTTGGGAGTCTCCCACATGCTTTTTCGCAAACTCAGAACGTGCCATTATGTTTTTTTGCTGAAAGTAATGGCTTTCTTCTGGCCACTCTGCCATAAAGCCCAACTCTATGGAGCGTACATCTTATTGTCGTCCTATGTACAGATACTCCAGTCTGCAGCTCCTCCAGGGTTACCTTAGGTCTCTGCTGCCTCTCTGATTAATGCCCTCCTTGCCCAGTCCATGGGCTTTGGTGGGCGGCCATCTCTTGGCAGGTTTGCTGTTGTGCCATGTTCTTTTCACTTGGTTATGATAGATTTGATGGTGCTCCTGGGGATCATCAAAGATTTGGATATTTTTTTATAACTTAACCCTGACTTGTACTTCTCAACAACATTGTCCCTTACTTGTTTGGAGAGTTCCTTGGTCTTCATGGCAGTGTTTGGTTAGTGGTGTCTCCTGCTTAGTTGTTGCAGCCTCTGGGGCCTTTCAAAAAAAGTTGTGTATATGGAATGACAGATCATGTGACACTTAGATTGCACACAGGTGGACATCATTTCACTAATTATGTGACTTCTGAAGGTAATTGGTTGCACCAGAGCTTTTTATGGGCTTCATAACAAAGGGGGTGAATACATACGAACATGCCAATTTTCTGTTTTCTATTTTTAAAAAATAGTTTTATGTTTATAATTTTCTCATTTCACTTCACCAACTTAGACTATTGTGTTGATCCATCACATAAAATTAAGATTAACAAAACATTGAACTTAAGGCTGTAACGTAACAAAATAGGTAAAAAGTCAAGGGGGGGGGGGGTGAATACATTTGCAAGGCACTGTACATGTATATGAGCCTTTGATGTTATAGGTCTTCATGTTATGTGTTGAACATAATTTACAGGCACGTTTGTTACAAGGTTTAGTTCCATTTTTTATATTCAGTTGTTCATTGGCCAATTTTCTGCCGACAGGTTTTTGTTTCGGGTTTGGTGGTTGTTTAAATGCAAGGATGGGAGGTTTTGGGAATATATCTTAATTCAGTATCTTCGGTTGGTAAGGGTTGTAAATCTTTGATGATTTTCCATATTTTCTCTAAAATTGTATGGGATATAGTCACCACAGGTATAAGTGAAGTAGTTTCTTGTGTACTTTAACATGTGTTCACTGGGTATTTTGATGGCAGTGGTTATTTTTGGGGTAATAATACAAGGCTTGTAACCCTTTTGTTTGAAAGATTCAGACAGTGTTTTCAATTTTTTATCCAAGTCTCCACTGTTTGAGCAAATCCGATGGTATCTAAAAGCTTGATTATGGATGATGTCTTGTTTGGTGTGGGAGGGATGGAAACTGGAGAGATGTAGGTAACTATATCTCTCTATAGGTTTCCTATATATAAATGAGTGTCTGAAAATGTACCTGTTCTGTAGAGAAATGGATACAGATACAAATGTTTCTTCGAGATTGGCCATAAATAGATTTGCGTACCCAGGGCAGTCCCCATCAGTTGTAGGTATGTGTCTTTGTTAATAGTAAAATAGTTGTGAGTTAGGTTATATTCTATGGGCCTCATTCAATTGCGATGTGGCCAATTGAATAGGGCCCTAAAGAAGCTCATAGCATATTGTTTTTACAGAAGTTTTTAATTAGTGAAGACCTTGCTTTTGGATAAAAGTTCACTTACTAAAAACATCTGTAAAAAAATATACTCTGTGCTTATATAGACCCCTATTCAATTGGCCAAATCGCAAATTGAATGAGGCCCCATTAGTTTAACAATAACATCAGGACCATATTTATGGTTGTGCATGTGTGTTGAAAGAAACTTAAAGCATGCCTCAGGGCCATCTTTGTGTAAAGAGACTCTACATCCATGGTAACAAGTAGTGTATTAGCAAGTAGATCTTTAATTTGACCGAGTTTGTTGAGAAAGATTTTTGAAATCTTAGATCAATTTATCCATTTTATATTACATACTTTTCTGATTGCTGGATCATAGAGGGGTGGGTAGTTATCAGATAGAAGGTTAAGGATTAGGAGAACAAGAAGATATAAAAGAGGTTTGTTAGATAACATTGCAATCGACACCCCGCCCCATCCACAACCCATAAGCAGAGATGTGCATTGATAGGCAACCGCAACGATCCAGAAATGTAAATGCCCCCTCCCACACTTCATGGATTCCTCCAGGGTCAAGCAGTGCAATATTTTTTTTTCTAATTAAAAACAAGATTTATGGCTTTTTTTTCTTGCTTAACTGGGCTCTCAGAATCAGCAGTTTCAAACATATTGTTTGTCAGTAGAAATGTTAGGACAGCCTCCTTAGTAGATATGTTGCATTCTCTGGCCACCTATTAGGGGTGGAGAGAAGCAGCACTGCTAGAATCTGCAAAACAAATATTTGCATAAAAAAAAAACTATAATGGAATTGTCTGTATGGCCACTATAAATGACATTATAGTTGTTTAAAAAATTGCAAAGAAACAATTTTACTGAAAAGAAAAAAAAAAATCAAAACAAAAACACAATTTAAAAAGGCATCTTCTCTGCACCTTTGTCACATATTTAATAGTTTACCCAGTATTATTAAGCACAATGTTGCAGCACTCTCAACAAATTGTGATTATTAAAATCACATCTAATTGTATTATAATATCATTTTATATTCCTATTATAGCTTTCAAATAGTTATTACATTTTTAGAAATCTTAGAAGAATACTGCCTAAGCGTTTACATTAGTAAATAGTCCTATATTCTATGGGAATGATTTTCTGTAGATTATAGTGACTGGTTCCCAATTTCCCAATTAATAAATGGGTCTATGGTATGTAACATGTGACAGTTTTACACTGAAATGCCAAAATGTAATTGGCATTTGCTGTTTCAAGATATTGATGGACACTTAAGTCTATGGAACAATAGATACATTTTCTTATTGGTTAACAGCTTTGGTAACCAAACAGAAAACATGATGATGTCAAACACAGAGCTTGACTGGAATTTCTGATGAGAAAATTAAGCTTTAGTATAATAAAAGTGGGAGATACAAGACACGCCAGAGGAAAAACTAAGAAGAACACACTAACACAAACTATTGGGATATTCCCAAAACACAGATATTCAAATTGTATACTCCAGAAGATACAAAGAAACTTTCACAACACACTCACAAAATAATTTTGAAACAAAATAAAATGTTCAAAACTTTCTGGGGCCGAGACATTTGATGAAACCATTGGTAAGACATTGGATTGGGTATTGAAAATGAAATATATAGAGAAATATGAAACTTATAAATTACAATTATGGAAAAATGTTGGTCCTTTACTTAGTAGATTGCTATATCAATATTTATCTGATATACCTATATCACTATAATCTTGTAACTTGTAAGTCAACATAAAACAGATGCATTTTATAAATATCAGCTGTTAAAGCAATATATTTTGATTTGTACTTAATTATAATAAAAACATTCTCTTTTTGAATTAGAGAGAATATTATACTTAGACTATAAAAGTTAGGATATTAAAACATAGCAAAATAATCAAACGCTCTCTGATATTATAATTACCATATCAATTATATGAAACATTTAACATCTTATATATGATTATGTGGACTATGTGATAACTTATATTTTATAAGCTTTACCTTGATATTATATCTATTACAATTGTTTATACCATCTTATTTATTATATTGAAAGATATAGATTTGGTGTCATTTTATTCATTATTAATAAATAGCTCACATAATACAGTTCTCTAATATAGTGTAGTAAGAATTCAGATAGTCAAATTGACAAATATATAAAATATATAATTTTTAATTAATAAATGTTATTGATATTTATAATATCACCATATTAAATTGCCAACAGAATATTCAAAATGTGGTGGTGGTGGCCAGATAGCAATGACCTCTGGAGATATGAACATTTCTATATACACTATATATACGTGGGCATGATAAAAGACAAATTCCATCAACATAGTTGCACAATCCATTCCATTGATAAATTGCAAACTGGACCACAAACTGGATTGATCTTATCTATAGCATACAAGATACATTTTAGTTACAAATTATAATGTTGCTATTCTTAATTGCAATGGAACCTGTCTTAAAGAAACAGCTGTGTATTGCAGCACCATCTTCAAAACATTTGCTGCATCATGGGGAGTCTATCAACCTGTATATCAACCTGTTTCTATATAGTTTAGGGTTCATAAAAGTAAAAAAAAAACATTGATATTCCAGTTTATTTAACTTAAGCCCAATATTAACTTAGGTCAGGGGTAATTCTGCATATTTTCTTTGAGCGATTGTTCTTTCCAGAATTAATTTTACCCCCGCGAGAACTCTTTTTCAAACTTAATATAAGATTTATGGCGGTTAACAAATAAAAATTTGCCAGTGAAAATGTAAAATCCCTCATATATTCGTAGTGAGAGCAAAGTGCTAACAAAACTCCTCATATGTTTATCCAAGAGGCCTCTGATCTAATGACTAAAGTATGGTGTCATGTCCATTTAAGAAGCTTTCCACAAGGTGGGTATGGTAACCTTTATCTAGGATCAATCAGTGTGGAAGGTTATGGGATCCCAGTATGTCCTAGAGTATAAAAGTATGGAAACAAGAGGACAGCAGCAGGAACCAACAGTAAAAAAATGCTGTCCTCACCAACATAGCACAACATGTTAAAACCTATGCGGTCTAAAAGTTTGAAGATGTCATTTGACCATCCGAAAATTATATTTTCAGCTATTCAGACAGAAACATGGTATATTTACCTATAAAAGCGGCATATCTGAAACAAGCTCACCACTGAATGCTGCACTTTAGGTAGACCTGTTCAGAGCATAGAGCAGAAGACAGTGCAGTTATCTACCAGAGTAAACTGATTGGATCATAGATCTTCAGCAAGGATTGGCCCAGTATAATTTCTCACAGTGCTCAGGTCAGATGAACAATTGCACTATAATGAAAAGTTGTATTCTTTATAAATTTTAAAGGATCACAATACAGTGAAAAAAATAATATTAGTTTGCAAACTGAGTCTTAACAGAATAATAAAAAAACAAACAAAAAAAAACATACAGCTAGTTTTTAATTAAGAAAAAATTATAATTTGCTGCCGCGGTTTTATGTCCAGGCGATACATGAAGGTTGTAGGAGGGTCCTTCTCCCGCCTCATCGTTGCCCACCTCAGTCTGTTTCTTTTGGAGTCGGTGCTTGGAGAGTGTTCCTTGGCGATCTCTGAATCTCTCCTCTCCTGCACGTCAGCCTCTCCTTTTGAGGCTCTCCTTTCTCCTCTAGTCTTGGCCTCCTATCCGTTATCTTCCCTTGTTTTTTTGGGCTCATCGTCTAGCATTGTTGCAGTTCAGCAGCTTCTGGCAGCTTTGTCGCATAACACCCCTTGTGCACATCGACATCCAGGCAGATCCTCTCCTCCTCGGCCTCCCGCTGCCATCTCCAACGCCTCAGTCTCCGCTGTCTTCTCTGGTCTTTCAGCTCTAATCAAGTAGCTTTAGGCACTCAAACAGTATGTTGCCACAGCTCTGCAGCTTCATGACCCTGGTGCACATTGGCATTTAGGCCAATCTACTCTTAGCGTGCCACGGGTGCTTGATGTCATCTCCAATGCCCCATCTTCCCACGACATACCCACTACCTTGTCTTGACCAAGCCCTGGGGAAACATGTATCCTTGCCTATGCCTTTTCCCTACCATGGCTGTCTGGCCCTCTATGTAGGCCAGATTTACATAGCTTTGGCCACAATGTCAACTACCACTTGCCACAAGATAGGTAACCTGATCACAAGTGTCAAGATACAGTTGCATTTCTTGAAGTAAGGAGACTGCTTCTGGGCCAGTAAGTGAGAATTTGTGTAGTGTCCGTTCCAATCTTATCTTAAAGGCTTTCTGCCATCCTTCCCCACCAATAGCCAACACAAGCCCTCAACGTACAATTAATTATTTTAGTCAGAGTCTTCAAAAATTAAAATTCTCCCCCCAAAATTATATTTCTGTCCGTGGCTTACACAGCTACTAATATTGTTAGCTTGCTACATAAATGCCCAACAATTGGCTTTTTTTCTTGAACTACAGTGGTCATACAGGAGGACGGAGCGTTCTCCAAAATGACAAAATATCGATTAGGATTCCATGACCAAACTAAAGTTTGAAAACCACTGTGCTCTTGTTTTTATTTCCCCCCTTAATCTGGTCGGAGAAAGATAAAATATTTTAAAATAAACACTTTCACTTTAATAAAAATACATTTCACTTGCAGCCATACATTACTTAAAATTAGATTGCAAACAAACAAACCTTCAGGGGGATTGAGGATCCAAAGTTCTGTAGAGTTGGATTATCATTAATGTCAACGGAAAACATTAAAAAAAAGACATTGATCAAATCAAAAATTTTTTTGGGTGCAACAAATCACCTATTCAACAAACCAACACTATGCAGTTGTACACCTAAAAATCTAAACTTCCTTAACGTTTACAATGCTGGGCTCAGGAGCCAGCTCAAGACACTCTGTCACCCCAACAGGAAGCTAATTTAATTTTAAAGAGAATTAAAAACTGGCTATACATTCTACTAGTAGTCTCTCTCTGCAGTAAGTCATTCCTAAAATATTTAGACTGTATTTTGTAGCTCCTGTATGCTAATGTGCGGCTCAGTATCCTAATATGCAGCTCAGAGTACCTGATAAGGTGGGAAAGGAGTCTAACTGCAAGATAACATTGCACCCACTTTGTCTCTGTAACGGCCAAAATAGACTTTAGTCCTAATTAGCACATTAAAATTAACAAATATGCACTGGTCACTCATTTGAATATAAATGCAGCAACAGCATGGAATTTCCCAGAACAGATTCACTTTAGAAAAAAGGATAACAAAACATTCTAAAAGTGTATGATAAACTGGCTGTATAACACAAAAAACAACTTTATTTTGCGGTGACAGAGTCCCTTTAAACCCTTACAGGATGGTCTCAGTAATTTCATATCAATCTGAGCTGCTCTACATTCCTCATACACATAAAACAATATCATGTGTTTCACTGTATATAACTTTGCCCTATTCTTTTTTGCATAGCTGGTCAAAAAGAAAACTGTATGACATAGGAGGGACTTTATGCTTGAAGTATTTCACCATTCATTTGTGCAAGAAAAGTGTGTGATGTGATTTCTGATACAGTGAGAGATGCCTAAAACAGACTGTTAAAGTGCCACCTGTGTATTAAGGGCCTGTGAAAGCAACAGAAGGACATAGCTGCCAACGTAACCTAAACCTATAGAATTTGCATTGAGGTCAGCATTTCTTCAAATTTACTCAAAACAGCAAAAACATTCCTGACAAACTGACATTTTCGGTATCTTTTATGGTAATTGGGAGTGTTGGGTATCCTTGCATAAAAACGCTGACCAGGAAAAAGTTACTTAGTTATAGAAAACTATAAAAATATTTAGCAGTTCCCTCCATGAAGTTAGAACATGTATAATAGAACATGTAATACAGCACTGAAGTGCAACCTCACCTGTAGGTTACAGAAAACGTTTAAAGGACCGCTATATGCATGTAACAAAACAAACTACATTGGCAACGGTGTCAAATATAAAACCATTTTTCAGAGAATATTTTAGTTTAAAAGTACTTACGGATAATCTGCAGACTACGGGCTTAATGTATCAGTGGTGGGGATGGGGAATTGTTAAATCAAGAGAACTTTTAGCATTTGACACCTACCCCCATTACTACACAAATGCTCAAAAGCAGGTACCTTACAAGTACTATTGCAATCCTGACTCCTACCCCCTTCTTCCACACATGCTCTGAAGAAGTTAGCATACAATTGTCATTGCAAGTCCTACTCCTACAGAACTTTAAAGTTCCCTCTAACACACACGACCTTTAAAGTATCATGGATTCCTGCAGGGATACAGCATAGGCATTTAAATATTGTTTTGTCTATTTAAAAACTAGCTTCATGGCCGTTATCCTGCTTCATTTTTTTCAAACACACATTTTGTTACCCCACCCTGGTCCTTTTTTTGTCCACACACACCAGGAATAATTTTCACTGTTGGTGAATAGGAAAAGTGTACTATATGGGAATTGTGAATAACTTTTTGGGGCAAGAGAGAACTAGACAAGTTGTTTACAAGGAAAATGGACTTTGTACTGTAGAAGTGGGACAGAACCTAGAGTACAGACTGGTGACCGAAGGCTGCGTTATATGGGCTCAACAGCCAACACTCACCAGAAATAAAAATATAAACCACTTTGGTTTCTTTTTTTGAATAAAGTGACAAAAAACTCTGTGCACGGATTAAAAATAAAAGCATGAAAGAGAACACAATGTTTATATAAATAAAGGAGTACAGTTTTGCATTTCCCCAATCAAAATGAAACAAAATACATTGAAAAATTCTGTTTCTGTCTTTTTTCTTCAAACTATACAAGTATTTCAGACAAAAAAAATTAAGCCGCATCGGCTTTGTACAATAACATATAAAAAGAATCCACTTCTTGAGGCATCTAAAATATTCAGAAACACCTTTCTACAGCTACTTTCTAAAAACAACAAATATGAAAACTGTTTATTATAATTAAAGTTCTTTATCACCTATATTAAACAACCCAAAACACAATTTTTACAAGGTGAACATTGTAGAATATACTGTTAAGCAGTTTTGTGCAATTAGCTGTTGTATGCCAAACCTCCTCCGGGTACTTAAGAAATTTCCTTTGGTGAGAACAAAAAGTCATAAAAAAAAAATGTTTTAATCTGGTAAATAACAAATGATAACCAGTAAAATTAATGGATGAGTCTATTCCTGTAAAGTAAATAATAGAAAGAAATAAAAGTGGACATTTTTATTTTCTTAATCCATTGGTTCACTCCTTGCTTTATTTGTTGACCATACTCTTTTGTAGATCGGATAATCGGAGAATTTGCCCAAGACACCATTAAAAAGTTATACCTGAGCAGTTATACCTAAAAACAGGTTCTCAGGTCTTTTAGCTTCAATCTGAACAAGCAAACCAAATACAATCCACTGAGTTTGCAGATAACATTGTTGATCTGTTAAAGGGATACACATCATGGTTTTGAACGTTAAACATCATTGTGAGAATAGGACGCCAATACCACGGAGCAGCAGAGACTCCCAGTAGAAGATTAAATCTGACGTGGCCGACATTGTGATCATATCCGGAAATGTGAACATACAAAGAAAATAAGAATTGGCAAAAAGTTACTGAAATGATTGATGTGATGATAGTGTCCATTTCCATGTGCCAGATTCTGTGTTGATGGAGAAGGTACGAGTTTAGATGTAGCCTGGATTTAGGACCACAAATATAAATCCTTAATACAAGGTGGATCTCTTAATGGAGGCAAATGTTTCTTCAGTCAGTAATGCTGGCTCTTTGTCAATTAAAGAGAGACTTTAGCCTCCTTTTTGCTTCTTTACCATAATGTGTTATTGGCATCAGTATCTGCTCAGGATAAGACAATAAATCCTCCAGTTGACAACAATGGTGAGTTTTCAGTCCCTGTTGGTGTTATTGGCAGAGAAGGCATGCAGATTTCCCATTTGGCTTAGGCCACTCTGGATATGCGCTACGTGGATCTCAACGTTATTCTGAAAACAGCTGGGGGACACAAAGAAAATAAAACATATTTTATCAACACATCTACATGTATTTAACATCTATCCACAAAAAAGATAGAAGGATAAATCTGATGCTAAAACTGAAAGTTATTGTTTTATTTAGGGACTGATCATTAAAAACATTCCTAGCCAAAGATAAAAAAAAAAAAAAGAAGGGAAGTGAACATTGAATAGATTCATACTATCATTGACAACTGACTATATAAACTATGATAGGCGTGACATAAAAACAAGCTAAAGAGATAAAGGGATAAAGGGAAAAAAACGCACATACCTGATGTTAGTAGGGTCTATTGTACTCTTTATATCATTTATCGAATCTGTTAAAGATTTGAACTCAAAGGAATTCAGGTCACCCACCTCTGCTAGACACTGCAAATGAACAAAAAAAAAACGGAAATTAGTGTCACCAAAAAGAATTCTGGTTGCATTTACCACAATAGAAAAATATTTAAAAAAAAACATAGTAACCCAAGATTTTGGCTGCAGGTTACTTTTTTCTAAACATTTAAAAGCATTCCATTGTTTCTAACTCGCAACTGCCCCCTCACAGCCTCCACACGGAAACTATGCACTCGTAAGTAGGATTTCAGGAGGCGTGATCATATGATTTGTCAATATTTAAGCAAGACCGTAATTTACTTCTTAGACACCGCCAATAGTAACTGAGACAGTCATCACGACGTCAATAAAACATGGAGTTTATACTTTCACTCAAACTATTAATTAATTTGTGTCGAGAAGTAAATCGATCGGACTCGCAATCCAGCAATGTAGAAATCAATAAAAACCATTAAAGCAACAGTTCTAGTCCATGTGGGTGTATTAACCCTTTAAGTCCTGGGATCCATATCTCGCACACACAAAAAAATTATTATATATATATAAAAAAAAAAATTTTTATATATATATATATATATATATATATATATATATATATATATATATATATATAAAGAGTGAGGTAGCCGTGAATGTCCAGTAATCTAGATGAATAATCAGAGTAATGCAGTATATAGTGATACCTTTTTTATTGGACATATATTCATAGTTTTTATGAATAGCTTTCGAGAGCGAACCTCTCTTTTCCAAGTCGGAATGAACTCTGATAACTTAAAATGCACAAATTACAGTTAAAAAAAAAAAAAAAAAATATTTTCAGTGGGATGTGCAGGGGTCTGTATTGGTGTAGATCACAGTAAATAAAACAGGGTCGTAAATATTTGTACATCTTGAGAATTTGAGGTGCCATAAAATTGTAAGGAGACACAGGGATAGCTCAGAAATAAACCAGAGGAAAAAACAGAGAGAAAAAAAAAGAAGGCAAAGAAAACACACCGTAATGTAAAATTAAAATTCTAGATAATGCAACAGAAATGTAATGTTAACATTAAGTGTAAACCGGTGTTTTTTTGTATTAAGGTGTGTTCTTTGAATTTCAAAGGCCTTTCTTTCCTGTATGTTTTTAAAATGGCCTCTGAGTATTTTTATTTTAAGGTTTTGTATAAAGTGATTATTTTGTGAAAAGTGGTGTCCAACTGGAGTACAGTAACTGTCTTCATTGTGCTTTTTGATGGAACGTCTGTGCAGATTAATTTGTACATCAATTGCATATTTTTTCTAATGTTTGAAAAAGCCCTTGAGAGTCCTATTCAGTACTCATAACATTTTTGACAGAAACGCGATACATTTTACGAGCTAGAGCTGCGGGTCTAATAGAATATTGATTTTGTGTAACTTTAATTATTTAGCACTTGCAAATCTTGAGCTTTGCTAAAACCAATGGAGGTCTAAGGCCAGTTTTCCAGCTTTGGCTAGCCAGCAGTGATTGTGGGTGGGTAACTCGCAATTGGAATGTGAGTAGCTAAATGTAGCAAATTGCATATCTAACTTTTACAAGCTGCTTTACAAGTTCAAGTAATTGCGATTTGGCCAATTTAATGAGGACCATAAAAAGCAGTGCAATTGTCATTAATTATATATTTTGCTTGTATTCATAACATATATATCCGTCTTTGACCTAATCTTCCTCTTATTTTCCCAAAGGCTATAAATCGGTAGGCAAGTGGTTTGATATCACTGCACTAATTTGCTGGAAGCTGTAGCCACTTTGGTGTTTTAAGATGTGTAATACATCACTATGGTCTGATAATGGCCACTGAAAGTGTATTTCAATCAAAGACTGATGTAGGGGCTGGGAGAAGTAAAAAAAAAATGTAAGCATATTAAACAAAATCAAAGGTGGATGTATCTAAAAAAATTGTAAGCATTTAGAGCTGAGCACAGATATTGTATAAGCAAAGACAATTGACAAAAAAAATAATCATATAGCGCATAGGCAATGTATTCTAGTACATCAGCTTCATATGCATCTTACTTTTATTTGTAAAAGGATAGCAGTTAGTCTGGAGATTAACTCCGTCAAACCCTCATCCTGCACACATGGCTGCCCTGTAGGGGTCATGTTAGCGTGACGGACCATCTCCTGGGCTTCTTCCTCACAACGACGCCTCATATCAGTTGGCTGGTTTGCTGGTTGAAGTCCCTGGTCTGGAGCGAGCTGGAGGATTTATACAGAAAAAAACATTAAAAACTAATGAGCTCATTAAATAGAGAAAACAGCAACTGGAATTGGAGACCGTAACTGACAAAGAATGGAGGTCTTCAAATCACATAAACAGTTTTTTTTTTTTTAAAGACAGAATTGGTTAATGAACATTGAAGCAACACAAAGTCAGACTTGGGCATTGAGCTCAAACTGAAATGTCACAGGTCTCCCAGAATAAAAGGTGCTGGCTTAGTGGCTCATGTACTAGAAATGTTTTAAAAAATATATATTCGAAAAGAAAAATTCCGCTTAGTTACATAGTAATTTAGGTTGAAAAAAAGACTTTAGTCCATCAAGTTGAACCTTTTTAGATCTCCTCTGATCTGCAATACACATATTTATTGTTCCAGAGGATTGATCCAGAAGAAGGCAAACAGAAAAAAACCTTCCTTACCCCAGATACTGGCGATCGGATTTATCCCTGGATCAATACTCCCTCTATTTATCCAGGATAGCCCTTAATGCCCTTTTTATTTAAAAATATATCCAATCTCTTTTTAAAGTTATCTATTGAATCTACTGACACCACCTCCTTTGGTAGATAATTCCACAGAGTAACCACCCTTACTGTGAAGACCCCTTTTCTTTAAGGCGAAATCTTTTTACTTCTAATCTCAAGGATGCCCCCTAATGTCAAAGGATGAACCCTACATTAATTGCTATTTTCTTTTGGGAAAATATTTATACAATTACTTGCAGCAATTTGATCTTTGAGAGAGTGGAGACCGCCATGATGCCAACAGTGCAGCACCCAACTGGACTTCAATGAGGCAAGTGCAAGAAAACTCAAATTTGGGCAAAGTCTTCGATGGAATATTGAGAGTAAACTACAAGCTTGAGACATTTTCAATTAATGAATCCCAAACAGATTGCTCACTGGTTTATAAACATGTAAAAAACAGAAAAAACAAACAAACAAAGAAAAGGTGTTAAATCAAGGGACCTTAATTGTTGGTCCTTAGTAGCAAAGTGGGATCAGGAGAGACAAATTATTGATGCATTTATCTAGTTAAAATGTACTGTATTCAAATCAGTGCAACATTGGACGGAAAATAAAGTGTGACCGTGCTTTCATCCTGATAAAAAAAAAAAAAGTGATCCAAATGAGCATTACAAGGTAACAACCCACTACCAGGATAAAAAAAGACACTGCTTTAAAACAATTTACCTGATCCCCCCTCCCTGGCTCCCCCCCCCCCCCCAATGTAATTGTTAATACAATCTTTCACAGTAATTGTAAGACTTGTTGCACAGAAATGCTTAGTATTTCTACTGTAGGTTTTCAAATCTGTGAATTGCCTAGGAAGGACACAACTGTAAAACACATAGAGTTATGCATTATCGAAGGCACCAGTTTCTACTTCTGCGTGATGTACAGGTATACCCCGCTTAACACTACCCCTTTTGATTCGCCATAGCTCTTTTTCCCTGTAATTCCTAGCTGAGTACCAAATCCTGTTTAGCCCTTTAAATCCCTGCTCAGCTCTGTCTGAGCACTATGGCAATAAAATCTTCTGTTTAGAACGGTTTTAACATAGCGCTCCTGCATGCAGGAAATCATCTGGAGCACTAAATGGGGTATTGCTGTCTTCTGATTTGCAATGATAGTTAAAAAAAAAGACAGGCTTCATAAAAGGGGTAGAAACCATCAAGCCCGAGAGGTGATGGACAAATGGGAGCTCTGTGCATCATAACCCGGCACACACACACCTTCAACTTAAGGATGAAAAGAATACTAGTTTCATACATTATCAAATCTAATCCCTGTATATTGTAAGGGTAGGTAAAAAAAAAAAAGGAACAGGGAACTCATAAGCATGAAACAATAAGAAACATGGCTCCGTAGAGGTAGCTTTTTTGAATACCCATTCAGTGACACAAGACTTGATGAATAAATTAGTTGCAACACCAAAAAATTTTTTGGAGAAAACTATCCTCTCACTATATTTGTCAAAGAAACACATGTGATAGACACAAAATCAGAAGTCCCATTCTAGTGTGCCCTTTCTATCCATCCAAAAATAAGTGGATCCCGATGTCCACGCAGCTCATCATCACAACAAAAACACTGCAGAGATTACTGCTTACTTGGAGGGGAAGAAAACTCGGGTGTCTGTAAATTATTTCTGGAAACACGGATTGATGCATGTTTATAGTATTTTTACGATAACATTCAACTTGGCGTTCTCACCTCATAGCAGTACTGCTGGACCTTGTGTAGAACCTTGTTGAGATCTTTGTTCAGCTGCTCCAGATCTAGAACAATGGTTGCATATCGTTTTTGAAATTCAATTCCAATGGGAGCAGAATAAGATTTCTGTAGAAAGCAAATTTAACATTTTAACCATTTATACTGAAAATTACACAAAACTTCTAAACATGAAACATTTAACCTCTCAGTAATGAATGGCCATGTTGTCTTGTACATTGTGCTATGTATGCTGTCTTTGGCGGCACCATGAATCTATATAGTGTCAGGAAAATGTAAAACTATTTGCAATGGTACAGTATTGGGAGACGCCATTAGTACAATGTGCATGGCCATAACATCAAAGCAAAGAAACATGGTTTAAATGGGACTCTGTATGCTCACATTTTCTATCATGTATTTATATAAATGTGTCTAAATTACAAATATTTTTGCATGAATTCTTTTAAATGGGAACAGCAAAAGGCCCCAGTTATGGCAAGATTGCAAAGTACACATAAAATATTAATAATTGCCATTAGAACTTATCAGAAGGAGAGCTTTGAATACAAACAGTGGTACCTTGGTTTTCAAGGGACCAGACTGATATACTACAGGATATTTCTCCCTGTGAAGGGCACAAGTGGCTAAAAGAGGTTGCTCTCCGAGTGGCTTATCATGGCCAAAGAACTAACCTATTAAGGTTAGTTCGTTCTTTGATGAGCACCTCTGACTTAGTTATTTTTTTTTTTATTTTTTTTTACCTTGGTTTGCAACCTTAATCCATTCTGGACGGCAGGTTGAGTTCCAAAAAGGTACAGTTCCAAGGTAGCATTTACCATGGGAATCCATGTAAATTGAAATAAGTTGTTTGGAGCCCCAGAAATTTAACATTTTAGTTTGAAATTATGGGGTTGTTATTTTATACAAAACTGAACAGACAAAAAACAAAAATCAGATGAAATAGCATAGAATTAAATTACACTTTAACTGTACTGCGAGGACTTCTGGGCCCAATGGAATTGTGACGATGTAAAGGAAAAAGGAGGAGAAAGGTTATTGCTTGGAAGGGGAGCCCTCTTCCATTAGAACATCAGGCACTTGCACAAAGGATGTTTCTCTTTTCTGTCTCTTAACAATACTGAACTCTGCTGGAGACTCTGATGTAGGGAGTTCCTGCTTCGGTCCGTTTCAAAATGTTTCTGCAGCGAGGCATTATTTGTTAAAAAAAAACCCACATTGCGGCTTGTTAGAGCTTTGTCAGTGTGATACTTTTCAATAACATTTTCTAATTCAGCCCATTCAGTACACATTTATTTGATCAGCACAGTAGGTGCTTACTCCCTTCCCTTCTCTTCAACTGAAGACATTTCCTCTGCCACTATCTGTTGCTGCTCTCCTTGAAGTTCCTGCAGCTCCTCAGTGGCAGAGCACAGACAAAAGCTCAGCACCAGCGCTTCAATGTCTTCATTAGTCAGATCCAGACCCATAGACTTGCTCAGAGACACAATGTCCTCCACTACTGGGCTAGGTTCACCTTCGAGTTACAGCTTCTGGCCACAATTTCCTTCCGGTACAGTTAATGGTCTTGTGAGAGATTGCACACGAGGCCTTATCTATCAGAGTGACACTGTGGAGGATATTGAAAAGGCCGTTGCAGAACTCTCTGTGTCAACTCTGTATCCAAGGTCACGTCAAATCACCTCGGGAAGAGGGCCTTCGTATAGTGTCTTAAAAGTTAGAGATGACCTCCTGGTCCATGGGCTGGATCAGAGTTGTGGCATTAGGGGAAAGGGACTTCACAGTTATAAAATTAAAGTCCTCCAGCAAGTTGCCCTCCAAGACTGGAGGGCAAGCAGGAGTATTATCCATTATTAACAGGGTCCTCAGAGGCAGTTCTTTCTCTTCCAAATATTTTTTGACAGTGGGGCCAAACACTTTGTTAATCCATTCGATGAAGAACTGCCTTGTTACAGAGGCTTTGCTATTGGCCCTTCACATTGCAATTAAAATGCTTTTTATCACTTTTCTATTTTAAAAACTCTGGGTTCTCACCGTGAAAGACTAGTAGAGGCTACTTTTTTAGATCACACCTAGCATACCCACACACCAACAGAGATTGCCTGTCCATCGGGTTGTGCCCTGGCAATGTTTTCTCTTCTTGAGTGACGTTTGTTCCAAAAATAAACCAATCTTGTTACAGTTGGAGACTTGTTGGGGAACAAAAGCATCAGCCCTTACATAGTCTCTAAACTCCCTGACAAAGGTGTCAGCAGCTTCTTTGTCAGCACTGGCTGCCTCTCCATGCCTAACCACATTGTGAGTGCCAGTTCGCTTTTTAAAATTCTCAAATCAACCATGACTGGCTTTATATTCTTCAATGCTCTGACCACTTGTTGTAGGCCCGTCTTTTTCCAGATCGGCATGCAATGGTTTTGCTTTCTCGCATATTACTGCTTGGGAAATACTATGTCCCGCTAACTTTTTCATTAATCCAAATGTACAACAATTTCTCCACTTCCTCCAATGTCTATGACCTTTGCTTACTCACAACCTTCATATCTCTAGCCACATCAACTCCTAATAGTTTGCTTATTTTTCAGTATCGTAGAGATAGTTGTTCAAGGCATTTTGAACCACGCACATACTTGCCTATTATCTCTTTTTTCGGTCTAGTGTGGTTCTAATGTTTATTTTCTGCCGAGTGGTATTACTAGCCTTCTTTTAACTCATGATATAAGGACCAGCTGCACTTGGGCTCTTGCATGCACCAACTACACAATGCCACAGTAATCCACTTGATAGACAGGATGCGGGCTGCCGCAAGCTCTTCAAATGCCGCTTTTCTACATCACAGGGGACGTCTTTCTCAAAGGGTATACATTTTATGCAGATATTAATCTGTGTTATCAGCGTTTTGGACGCATGATAGAACATTTGCACTTTAGAATCCTCAAAAATTGACACATATAATATATAAGATATTGCTTATCCTACTGATTTGGATTCTTCAGGCCACATGGATGGCATTGTTTTTAGTTTACCCTTACTAGCCTTGGTATTAACTTTTTAATAGTTGTTGTGAGGTATAAGTACCCAATAAATTGTAAAAACACATGTATTTTTCCCATACTTTGCTATATAACAATATTGTGATATGGTATACTAATACCAGAGTGGGAAACACTCATGGGATTTGAAAAATCCAATTTCACCCTGATCTGAACAACTACAGAATGCAAGAGTCTACAAAACATACATTATGAGGCTTAATATTACTCTGTGTAAAGAGGAGAGTTAAAAATCTCACCAATTTTTCGGCTTCTGTGTTCATGTCTCTTAATTGCTTGATGTGTTCCTTCTTGATCATAAGGATCTTCGATAACCTAGTCTTCATAAAAAAACAAAAAACTATGAACTAAAATAATACCATCATTTCAGGATATAGTAGGTTTTCCAAAGAACACTATTTTCAGACATTACACAAATATAAAGATCAATGTTTTACGTCATAATAACGCAGTCACAATCTACATGTATAAATGCTTGGGATACTTCTACATCTACATTTGATGTACATTTATGGTATCCCAATGCATCTTTGCTTAATTCAGCTTTCACTTTACAGATGGTAAAAAACGTTGATGGGGGAACGATTAAAGGACCACTGTCATGTTTCTGAAGCATATAACAAATACATGTTCATAGCTATAACCATAAAATCATTTTTTAGCTAAAATATTGAATTTAGCAGATAGTGGTTGGGTCTGAACAATTCCATGTTTGTCTTCTCCACTTCCTCCTGGACTGGAGTCTAATATTGTTTGTGCCGCTAACTTATTTTCTATTCTGGAGGTGGATTTGTTGGCTCATTGATCGTTCTATATAAGCTTCCCCATCATATACAAATGCTCAGTAGAAGGCAGTTGCTTAGTACACTTACAAACCTTACTTGCTCTGCTGGTAAATGCCCTGTCCTGTTTTTTAAAGGTAGGATTACCGTCATTGTCTCTTCCATGCACTAGCAGCGTCTATTAGAATTAAGATTCTCTGAAAATGCTTTTATCTTCATGGCTTAGATAGCAGAGAATAATGTTAGTTTGCAATTTACTCCACAATCCTGAAAGGTTTATTCTAATATAGTGTGGTCTATAAGCTATAACCCACAGTCAAAAGAGATTAACCACAGGATACACAAAGACTATTTAAATTAAGCATTACTTTATTGATATGCATGTTGAAATGTAGGTCCTTTCCTGTTAAATCTGCGCTGCTGTGTGCCGCCAATGCAAGCAGTGCAGCGCCACCTATTACTCACAATGCTCTAGGGGAGAGAGGTTGGGGTTTTAAAATGTATTTCTGTAGGGGAGAGGGGTTAGGCATAGGGTTAGGGTCCTGCCATTAGTTTTTTATTTTTCACGTGGAAACACTATCGCATTCTTGCCACTAGATGGTGCAGCGTCCACTAGTTCTTTATTTGCTCAGGGTCTGTACTTGGAATAGTGAGTCTGGCAATTCAAGCCGAGTGACCCTATGAAGGGTTGATAGATAGGGCTAGTTGAATGGATGTTTGTCAACAGGATTTCCCATGAAGGTGACAGTTAAAATTAAGGTTAATATATAGGGAATTATACCAATGGATTCGAAGTTGCATACTAAGTATTGGATCACTTAAATTTCACAGTTATTTTGTAATATTGTTATCAAAACTGGTTACGAACAGCTACACATTTACTTTTAATTATAACAAGCTAGCTGTTTCAAAGTAAATTAAGTGAACTCACGAATAGTACCATGATTGCCAATTAAACCTCAATTTTGCTTGCCAGGTTGTAAGTAATTTTTTTAATTAATTGCCATCTTTTGGCGGTCTTCCAATGGCTTCCGAGTTACGGGCTTGAAAAAAAATATTAGGGCCGTTAAAGTCGTATTTCTTTTTCAAAGTGTTGAGTACCTTTGCGATGAGCGCCAAAGGTCTATGGCCTTTGTCACTCATCGTGTTCAATTATTGCACAGATAAAAATCGACAGAGGTCCTTTAACAGCGTCCTACAGTACAACGAAAGAACATTGGACAATAAGCTCACACTTACCACCTGAACAAGGAACTCAACCGGAAAGCCACCTATTGTTTCACCATCTGTACTGGACGTTTTATTTTTCCAAGGAGACTGTCCCAATAAAGGATCACTTTCCTAAACCACAACAAAAATACATGTCTTTTAAAACGCAATTATCTTACACTTCTAATGAAAACTTTAGTGACAAACTATTTCAATTATATTTATTGACATGTGCTTTTCTGCAATAACTTGCGGTTGAACGTTAAAGAAATACAAGTATCCTATTGCAAGAAAACTCATAATGGTAAACGGAAGAAATTAAAGATATGTAAAGTATTCAGTTTTATTTTTTTTTATTCGTAGATTGGAAAAAGACTAAGGGCCTCATTCTATTAACGGACGTAGGAGATGCGTGGCCGCAAGCTATGTCCGTATTCTATTCCCTTGCAGCTGAGGGCTCCGGACGTCTTCCGGCCAGAGCCCTGTTCTCCCTTCAGCCGCAAGAAAGCCCAGGTTGCTTTTCAAATGCTATGTGAACCCTTCCGTCAAGGCCGTAATTAGCTAAAACCGAGCCGCAGCTTACTTACACCAAAAAGGTCCCGAAAGGCTCTTACTTACAAATTGGAGCACCAATTAAGCACATAAAAAGCCATCCTGTACTTTGAGGTTAAGTGAAAGTGATTGTAGGTGTTAGAGTTCATAGAACAACATTCCTCAACACTCAAATCTGAAAATAATTTTTATTGTAATTCATGTTCAATTTCCAGAGTCCCACGGGCTTGGAGCATATCAGACCTGCAATGGCTGCGGGATTAGCCTCCGTCAAGTCCGTAAATGGGTAAAATAGACCCACAGGTCGCAAAGGGCTTACTTACAAATCGTAGCATAGAAAAGCCATCCTGTACTTTTATTAAAAGTGAAAGTGATGTTTGGTCTTAGAATTAATAGCTCAACATTCCCCTACTCTCAAATCTGCAAATAAAGAAATTTAATTTCATGCTCAATCTTCGTGTTCTATCTACCATGCAAGCCCGCACGGGTTTAAATAACGAGCTACGGGCTTGGAAGACACCTTCCAAGCCCGCATGGGCTTGAATAACGAGCTACGGGCTTGGTCATTGAAGCCTGTGGGACTTGGATGGATTTTAAACCTAAAATCAAAGATTATAATTTGGCGATGTGCGAGCTTGAGAATGTTTTGCTATTAATCCTCATGTCCCCCATTGGCTTCTACAATGCTTTCAGTTTGCGGCCTTCAACCTCTGAACCCGTACGGGTTTCAACAACGACGAGCCCGCGGGACTTGAAATATTGGAAATGAAACCGGAAATGAAATATTGGATTTGGGCGATGTGCAAGCTTGAGAGGGTGTTGCTATTAATCCTCATGTCCCCCATTATGATGCCTATCATTTACAGTGTTATCTTGAATTTATATTTGCATTTACAGTTTTCCGACTTTGCGACCTTGAAACACGATTTACGGGCGCGTGGGAAATGCTTGTGGCCGATTGCATAATTTGCGGCTGGCCGTATTGGGGACCTCCTTGCAACGCCGTCCATTTGAATAGCAGCGTAGCCGTATCGCTACACAAAGCAGTAAGATTGCCGCAAGGAGTTGCAGTATTGTGGCCATTTTACGGCCGTTAATAGAATGAGGCCCTAAGTATGGATGCTTTAGAGATTAAAAAAATCATTTGAAAGCAGTGACATGTTTTTACAGCCTTACCAGGATGGGCGACTGTGCAGAAGGTGTGTACTGTAATCTTGGTGGCGTCATTAACATTCTGGAGGGACGCTGTTTTTGCCCAAAGGCAGCAATGGGCATGGTTTCATGTGGCTCATTGCTCTGGGAAAGGACAAAAAAAAAATAAGTTTAGGCAAACTAATTAATGAAAAGTGTTACAGCAAAAATTGTTGAGCAATGATTTCAAAAGAATTTGGAAAAAGCATGAATGCCGAGTACCAAGAAATAGGTTTATCACAATCAATGCATCTTTAAAAAGAAACACTGCACAATGAGAAAAAAAATTGCATAGGAGGAGACACACTCAGATGGAAAATATCCAGTGGGCTTGATCATAACTTTGCACCTTAAAGACTATTGCGCTTTGGGAATATTTGTGAAGTATGTAAGTGAATATTAGCTGCGAAAGTAAATGAGAATTTTAGAGAGATTCTTAATTTTACTTGTGCCTGGAGGCTTCCATGTTGGCTGTGCTCAACATTTTTATTTGGCCTTGAGTGTGAGGAGGTGTACTGTGTTTTTATGTGTTCAGAAGATGGATGGAATGGAGCAAGAGGAGCCAGATAAGCGTATCCCCTGGTAAATAAACTTGGAAGTCCTGATCTGTACTAACTCCTTGTGTCTTAAACAGAAATGATTAGGAGGGTATGTCAGCTTCTATACAATAATATCTACTTAAATTAAGAGTAATAATTTTATGTTCTTTGCTTATTTAGCTGCTAATATTAGTTGGTTAAATACTTCCAAAATGTGACGTTTTTACTACACTGGTTCGCTAAGACCACCTTCTTTATTTTGTTGTTGAGTCCTTCAGTCATGTCCAACTGTCGATGACCATACGAGCCACATTTGTCTGCCTTTCTGGTTGTGCTTATCCATATGGTTTTCTTGGCAAAGATACTGGAGTATATTGTCAGTTTCTTCTCCATTGAAGTGTGATTTGTCTGACCTCTCTGGCATGACCGTTCAATCTTGGGTGACACTACATGGTACAGTTTGATGTCACTACTGGGTACCTACTTAATTATTTTTTCTAGGGTAATGTTTGGAATAAAAAAACAGTTTGGTAGATAACCTATTGTAGAGGTAATGCAATGGTGCATTGGATTAAATAACCTGCAGGTAAAGAGAACCAAATACCAATTGTCTATCATCCGTACTCTAAATTCGAAAGAAAACTATAATGTACTTACAAGAACTTCATAGTCAGGGATGGTATGAGTTCCAAGACCATTTCTATCAAATGATACTCTGTAGGTGGAGTTCTTGGTGTCTACAGCATCTATTTGGCCGGTGAATAAGCCGTCATGCATGCCACGCAAACGAGCTGGAATAAAAAGATGTCTGAAATGTGACGTGTAGTTACCCACGTATGTGGATGAATTAAAAATTATTTAATTATTATTATTTTTTATATACAGATCAATTTGAAGACAATGAGATTTAAAGCAAAGTAGAACCCAAATAGAAAAACTTAATTTCTATGTTTGATAGTTTACAATCATAATAAAAAAAAAGAAGAAAAAAAAACGAAAAGTTGTCCTCGCCTTCTGTTGTCGGCATTTGGGGCAAAAAACTGAATGATGGACCCCATGCTTAGATCACTGATCAAGCTAGTACCCAATAGTGGATGTCGACTGAGGACAGGTAAACTTTTAATTTTTGTATTTGACAGGGCAGAACAAATGTCACTGTCCTTTAAACACTCTACCACATGGTAAGATTATACACATTTTTACTGTATCTTAACAGAGTATAGTGAGGCTTAGACTTGTCACCTGTAACTTTTGTTCCTATAACCAGTGACAGTGGGATTTCCTCTGGAAGTTCCTTGAACTGCGACACATCTGCTACCTTTCTCTGCTGTAGAAGTCTTATTTTTTGCCTCTTATTTTCCAGAGCAGACCTCTCTTCTTCAAAAAAGGACGCAGAACATCTATGAGAAAAAAAAGAGCTTCATGAGTACTGAAAATCTTACATTTGAATCAGAAATACTAAGGCATAAACAGTATGAAAATAATGGCAAACATTGTGAGAGGCTATTTATTAAACTTAAATGTAACACAACACAATAATAAAATACAAATGTACAAATAACTTACACAAGTATGAAGTTCTGCAATTATATAACTTGCTTCTCTTACCTTCTTGGTTTCCCCATGAGTCGTCTAATTTTTCCCCATTCTACCCTGGTTAACTTTCTTGTTTTGAGGTTTGGAAAAGATTCTCTTAGGCAAACACAGAAGTCGTTATCCCCTTCAAATAAAGGTCTGTGGGAGAAAGCAATGATTTTATCTCCAGTTAAAAAAAAAAAAAAAAAAAATCACAGAAAAAAACACTACCATAATAATAAAAAAGGTTCTATCTATATCTATATCTCTATATATAAAACTTGTATGAAATTGAAACAATAGACTATACATGTAATAGATGTACATCAGACTGTATATCTGGATAACAACCCGCCCGATGGTATTCTTAAACTGTGGACAGAAAAATAGGATGAGTTAACTAGTTTAGAAGGGAACTTTGAATGTTTTTATGTTTGCTGGGTGTGTGTGTGAGTTAATTCCATCATAAGGTGAGTGGTAATTACATCAGATTTGCTAATAGGTATTAAAGAGGGCCGATTGAGTAAACTGGTTAAGGGCAGGTAATTTAATCATGTTTGTGGGTTGAACCAAATTTGCATTGCTCGGTTTGCCTATAAATATTCCATTTTTTTCCCCAAGACACACTATTCTAGGGAACATTAGCCAGGTGTTCTGCCTTTCATTTAGAGGTTATAACATTTGTTTGTTATTTTTAACCCCAATTAGGGTCCTGGGAGTAAAAGCCTGTCACAGAGAAGCCCATCAATCAAACAAAAAATTGAAAAATAGAAAATCCTACAAATGAATTGTTATTTTAAGCTGTACGCATGTGACAAATGGTGGAATTGCTTTGTGTGGTGCCATCCAGAAGTATGAGAATTGTCTCCAATGTTAAATAATGCTGCCAGTATGTAGGACCGAACAATTAAATACTAGTTGAACATATGATGCTGGACATAAAACTAAATGTGTAGTAGCTTGGAGTTTGGGACATTTTAAATATTTGGCAATACTTACTTATCTATATTTGAATAAAACCACTCATATATACACCATTTGTGAGCTTTTGGGAGTTTTAATAAATTCCGTAATCTGAATCCAATTTTCTGAGAAGATTTTTTGACTGGAGTTGTCATTGTAAATTTCTACATGGAGAAAAAAAAAAAAGAAAATTATTACTAAAAATCTGAATGCACAAAAGTGACGCTGCTACTTTTTATTATACAAAATACTATCATACGTCTGAATCCCCAAAACTTAGAAACTACTAAAAGTTGTAAAGAGATCAGCAACAATTACACATCTCATCAAAAGTCCTTAGTGCTAGAGGTCTCTGCTACACCCTGGTTCTGTATTAGAAACTATAAACAAACTAGCGTATTGCCCGTCAAAAAATGACGGCAATGAGATGTGTGTGTTTGGAAAGTTGTATAGTAATTAATATACATATGGAATTGTAAGGTAGCTAATGTTGTTTTGTGTGTACTACTGAAATATAGAATTCAAATTAATAAATGAATATACTTTACCTATTTTGAAGCATTGTGTTGAAGAGCTGGCAATCTGTGTTGATGTTGCTGCAGCATTAGTAGTGTGGAGCTGCTGTGTAAGCGTGATGAATGTGTGCAGTGTAATAGTGTGCGTGCGCGAGCCGAAACTGTTAGCGTAGTTGTTTACTTCCGCATTATCGTAAAATGGTGGGTAATGTGTGGTATGCGTCTTAGCGGAATATCCGTAAGTGTTTTCTGATTTTTGCGATGTCGTAAAATGTGTGATGTGCGCCTTCGCGGATTATCTGTAAGTGTTTTTCGTGGTGAGAG
Organism: Discoglossus pictus; assembly: GCA_027410445.1. Classification (NCBI taxonomy): domain Eukaryota; kingdom Metazoa; phylum Chordata; class Amphibia; order Anura; family Alytidae; genus Discoglossus; species Discoglossus pictus. Next base: position 24,395,418 of record CM050165.1, on the reverse strand, counting down.
TGCTGTAGCCTCGTTTTCATTTTGTTCGGCCGCCATTTTTTCTGTCGCTTAGCGTTTTTTTTTGTGTCAATTTTTTTTTATTTTGAGGTAAATCAAGGTGTAACTTGCTTTTTTGAGGTCGTGGATGCTCCCTCTTGCTGTCGGTAAGGTTTTTATGTATGTGATGTGTGTATTTATTGTGTTTTTTTTCTTTTTTGATGTTCGCGAGTGGCGGGCGTATTTTTTTGCTACGTTTTAACGGTTTGCCTCGCTATGCGAGGTGCGCCTGAGGCGCTCATTGCCAAAGTGCTCCGTATTAACGGCTTGCCTCGCTACGCGCTCATTGCCAAAGTGCTACGGTTTAAACGGCTCAGGCGCTAATCGCTAAGCCCGCTAAATCGTACGGACCACGCAAACAGCGTGGCGACGACTCGTAGCAGGACAATTATAATATGTGATACACAGATATTCTGTATATAGTGGAGTATAAACCATTTACGCTATATTTAATAGTATATTTAGAATACCTTAGAATGTGTCTATACCTTTGTAATTTGCCAATTGTACTTACTGTACTATATTCTACTTTGTAAATGTTGGCACTTTAAAAAGAGTACTAATATTATTAATAATAAAAACAACAAAAGTACAATAATACAATAAATTACAAATTTGAATCCTGGATTTTGCACTAGACTCAAATACCACTGACAGAATAAGACTTATTTGAAGACCATCAATAATAGTCCAGAACAGAATATAGTCTGAGAAGACTTCCAGGCTCTGGTTTCAGGATATCAGTGGGAGGCTCTGCAGCCAAACCATTTCACAGAGTTTCTACATAAAATATATACCTCTAACATAACCAAAACACAAAGAAAAATATCACTTCTTTCTTTCTTCAGGGAGTCCTTACATGCAAGAAGAAATGTGGCAATTTCACCAGAGCATTTTCATTCATTAAAGATATGTGAAACCCACATAAGTTTATCATGCATGTTAAAAAGCCACAGTAATCCTATATTCACAATACTCTTTTTTCAAGAGTTAAAATTTATTATATTGCGAAGTGTTTGTATTTTTGCACAAAAATATATACATTTAACTGTTATATACGATCCCTCTGTAGCCAAAAGCACAATTTGATTTATTTTTATACTAGTGAGAAGTAACCTTGAATGCAGAGAATCTTTACTATAGCTCTGTTGATGTGGCATTCTTAAGTGCCAGTGCTCTCATCAGTATACAAGTGTAACGGAACCCATCACTGTTTTACCCTGTTTTATGGTTATTTAATTATTATGGTTAAAATATGATCCTACCGTTATACTGTATGTATGTTGGTTTATGCTCTGCAGAATATTAGCCCAGACTATTGCAGACCTTGGAATAAAAGATAATCCTATTACAAGGGCTCCTCATAAGCAAGAGAGGTCCATTGTGTGAAATGTTCACATTGTGAAGATGGAACAAAGGGAAGGATGATCTAATCAATGTCTGATTGTATCAAAGTAGCCAGGTAGCCTCAGGGAGGTGTGACCCACCTATTGTCCCTCTATGTGTATTGTGTGGCCAACTATGGGGGATGTGTATTGCCTGTGGGAAGAGATGTGTATATATATTTCTGCACAACAAAATAAAGACAGTATTCTTTTGACTCCCAATTGAGTGTCGTCCAATATGGGAGGTTGGGGATGGTGAGACTGTAGTGCTTCTTGGATATTTTACCGTATACCAGCGGAGATATTGGATTCGTGTTCCAACTCTGTTACAACAAGGTCCCTTTTTATTTAGAATACAGCTCAATGGCTGCACCAGTAAAGAATAAATTATGTACAATACTTAAAATTTAAAGCTTTATTCTAAAAAAATGTTGCACATTATCCTAGGTCTTCCAAAGAGTACACAAAAAAGGAACTAAACTTTACTTATTTCTAATGGAGCACAAAATTAATAATTACAATTTGTTTTGCAACATACTACAAAAAAATGTATTGAGCTAAATGGTGGTTTATCAAAAAATCTATAATGACTAACATTAATTTGGAATATACAATATGGTACTCTGAGAAAAAAAATCTAAAACAATAAACCCTATTAAAGTAACAAAAGCAGGAATTAAAGAATGGCATTGATTAAATAAAAAATAGAACCTAATGAAATTCCCATCTCCAGTAACTCCTATTGGATTTATATGTTATAGATTTCTAATGAAAAATATATGAATTTCAGAGCTGAAGCAGTTAAATCCTTGAAAGATTTATTTTCTATGAGAAGATTAAAAAATTATAGAGAAATTCTGGAAGAATATAGCCCATTGGGAATACATTTGTAAGAATACAAAATTACACAATAAGTAAAATAAAATCACTCTAAATATATCATGGAGGAAGACAGAGAATGGTCTAAATTTGAAAAATTTTGCTCTCAAGGGGGACAAGAAAATTTCTATTTCTTAATAAGAGATACATTTCAAACTGAAAAAACTTCCAGAATGAAAGACTGGGAAGAGGAATTAGAAGAAAGATGGGATAAATCAGATTGGTTTCAAGCATGTTCATCATATATTAAGATACAATTTAAATTAATTCAAAAAGGTGGTACAGAAATCCATCTATATTGGCTAGAATATTCCCTGGTAATCAGATAGATGTTGGAGAGATTGTGGAGAGAAAGGAACACATTGACATATATGGTAGAAATGTTTAAAAATAGAAACAAACATTCTGGTCTGAATGTATGAGACAAGTTTCAAATATGGCCAGTTCTCAGATAGACATGTCTCCTCAACCAATACTGTTCCATATATTCCCCAAAGAAATTAAAAGCTCAGTAAAATGTCTGATAATACAAATTCTGCACACAATTAAATGGGAGATTACAAGAAATTGAAAAAAAGATAAAATTCCTAGCTGGAAAGAGACTGTAACTGTGATAAATAAAAATAGACAATTGGAAAAGGATTTTCAAATATCTAAGAACACCATGAGTAAAACAAATTCTGATAGAAGTTATGGGACCAAAATATAACTATAAGGTGTGTAAATTCTTAACCTTAATTCGCTTGCCTAATGAGTTTTACTAAATAATACACTTAATGTTATTTCTGCATGCTAAATGTATATATGTAAATATGTATATATGTATATGTATGAGATTTTTATTTTTTTTTACAAAAAAAAATATAACCTTCCTATAAAAAAAAAAAAAAAAAAAAAAAAGCATTCCTTCTGCCTGACCCTGAAAACTCATATAGTATGGGGTGACTATTGCATCCTTCACACAGACCTTTTTCCTATGATTTAGTAAACCCTTTAAATTAGTTGTTCTTCCAAACAACACACTGTACATACAGGACTACAGTGTTCCTTTGAAAGCCTGGTAAAAGGCCACTTTCATAAATCCAAAGGCACAATTATGCAAATGAAAACAAAGGAATCCCATTAGATGCTCAACATTTTCTCACCAGGCTCTCATTTAATAAATTGCACACCTATTCACAAAAAAAAAAGAGTATGTAACAGAGGTAGCAAGGATTTCCTTATTTACCTATTGTGTAACATGCAAGATAATTAAAAAAGATGCTAGTAATTAAAATCTCTGTACAACAGGGAAAAAAATCATGGCCTGTGTTGGCACTCCAGCCTGCCTGCCCCGGCTCTGTGCATTTAACTTTCTTCTTTTGCCACTCATGAAATATTTTCAACTTACTACCTTTAAAGTATGTACCAAACTAAGAATATTAGCTGTGTAAGTCATGGGCATAAATAATTTTTGGGAAACCTCCAATTAAAAACTAGATGTATTTCCTTCTTTGCTCCGATACGTCAGATAAATGTATTTCCATTGTGCAGTGCTCCATTAAATTCAGGATAAAACAACATTACTTACCTGTGGTGCAATAGTAGTTTTTTGATTTCTTTTAGGTGATCGTGTATTTAATTGGCGTTCCTCTTCATCACAAAAGAGGCGACTTCGTTTTGAATTCCTAAAAGTCTATAATAGAAAAGGAAAAAATGTTACGTTTTAAGAAAATTAATAGAAATAATATTAATTGCCTAACCAATCAGTTCATGAAATTTAAAATAATTATATAAAAACAATTTAAAAATGTCCACCCAATTTTCCAGATAGAGAACACCAACTACATTAGACTGATTGCTTCAGAACTATCATTATACAGCATACAGTCACATTTGGGGCTTTAATTGTTTAGCCTTCCAGTCAGGAGGTATCCCTTTAGGGATCAGACCAGCACCTTTATTTATACCCTGTAGTTTTTTTGCATTTGAGTGTAGTAGTTTCACTTTAGGGGTCCCTCCCTGATTTTATATGCAGTGTTAATGTTACGAATAAAAAAATAAGATTCCAATTTTATTTATTATCTATGTGAAAGTCAAGTTTTTGATACTCACCATCTCAGCTGTTTTCTGGGGGGAGCTGTACTTTTCATTCCAAGTGTTTGATAAACTTCCCTCTGTTAAATAAACACACCTTTTTAATGTTCATTTTAGTTGGCCACAAGACTTAAAAGAACTAAAAGCAGAATAAGATTATTAAGCTAATATTCTTGGATTATCTCTATCACAACACTGTACAGAAGAAAAATATATATTTTTGATTATTTGGCACTAGCAACAATAATGGAAACCTCCTCAAAAAAGGCAACTAGCTTTAGTTCAAAGTGAAATAAGATGACGGTTTGAGCTCAAAAATCCCTATTTTTAAAATTATGTGAAATATTTTGAAGGGGTTAGCATCCTTTGCTGTGTCCCTCTAATGCTATTTATTCACTATTGTAAATATACATTAATGTAAATATGTGTGCATATGTATACATATATGTATATGTATATACACACACAGGATTGTATGTTAAAATAATTAATTATTTTTAGAATTACAACTAAAAATCTATGGTCTTAGGTCCGTTTGCAAACACACTCCTGGCTGTTCCATGATTAACAACATCTGCGGACACAGAGCAGTGAAGGCTTCGTGAGTGCAAAGATTTATCGTTTTTCCTTGAACTTCAGGAATGCCGCAGAAAATGTTAATCCCCAACTGTCATTTTTAGTTGATTCCAGCAGTATTTTCTCTTCTCAGATGAATTTGTGAAGGATTAACTATTTCTGCTTATGCTCCCTGCACCGAGACAAGTATATAAACAATTGACTGTAGATCTTGATAACAACCTGACTGGTGGGATTATCTGGCTGTGGACAGGAATTCAAAAAGGTTAAGTGAGTTAACTAGTTTAGAAGGGAACTTTGAATGTGTTGGTGATTAATTACCAGCTCACCCAGTGATGGGATTAGCTCCCACCCCCTAGATTGTCTAGTGAGGTATTACAGTGGGGCTGGTTGAGTTAACTCATTAAGGGCAGGTAATTTAATTAGGTTTGTGGGTCGAACCCAAGTTGTATTGTGCCGTTTGCCTATAAATGATCCAACTTTTCCCAGTAAAGACACTTCTAGGGAGCATGATCATGGTGTTTGGACTTTATTTAAAGGCTATAACCTCTTATTTTTAACACATTGATCCCTGTTCTGCATTCTGATTGTTCCTGGAATAGAAGCCAGTCACCAAGAAGCCCATCCACTCCACGATCCAAGGGAGAATAATTCTGGAGCGGTGTTGGACTGTGTGTTGTGATATATATATACACACACACATAGATTGAGGTAGCAGTGAGTGTCCAGTAATCCAGTTGAATAATCAGAGTATTACAGTAAATAGTGATACCTTTTTTATTGGAAAAACTTATTCATAATATAGAGACAAGCTTTCGAGAGAAGATCCTCTCAAGTCAAAAAGCAAAACTGATGCAAATGTGAACTAAAAACAATGAACAGAAAGAGAGGAAATGAAAAAAAATTGGAAAAACAAGAAGAACAAAATGTATTGGGCAGAGTTAAGTGAGAAACAGACCAGCATTGTGAATAATGTCCTGATAGGTCAGTATGTAAGTCTATAGATCAGGTTGTAGATAAGAACACAGCAGAGTAAAACTAAATAGCAATACATTTCAACATACCATGTAGCTTACAAAAGCTGCAATAGAAGGGGGATGTAAGTGGTATGTGTGTGAGCTATGAACATTAAGATAGTGGGCCACAATGCCTAAGTCAATATTAATGCCCATATCCTTTGTATTAAAAAATTGAATCATTTTTAATTCAATTTTTTTCCGCTGTTAAATAGTTTAAAAAGCGAAAAAATATTCTATTAAAAAATGTTCATCAGTCAAGCTAGGAGGAGCTTCACTAACACTACTCACCTTTCAAACTGACAAGGGCTTTTGCGGACGAATCTGGGGGAAATACAAAAAAAAACACACACTTAATTTCAGGCTTGCAATAACATTGAAACAAATGACACGAACTATAAGTACTGAAATAAGGATATAAGGCTATTTTCCTCAGATTGTATATAAACAATCAGAATGCAGAACAGGGATTGTATTATTCTGAAATAAAAAGTTACTCAGCTCAAGGTGTTTAAAGAAGTCTCCATATGCACCATCAGAGAAAAGGTGGAAAATCATGTGGGGAAAATCAGGGACAGACATTTTCTTTATTGCTTGTATATCCACAACAATCCCCCATAAGCATAGATTCAGGCTGTAACTGTCGCAACGTTTCTATTTTAGCTTCAAAAGGTATATCTAATTTTCATGTTTTTGACTTTTTCTAATCTTACACCTGCTGCTTATATCAGACACACATTACATAGAGTCATTCTATACACATAGATTTATTTTATTTAAAAAAAATTGTTTTGCACACCCCCAGCGGTGCCTACATAGGCACCTCCTACTAACCAATAGAAACACTGCATTCCAGTTAAGGTTTTTAACCCTATACTAATCTTCAAGCCAAAAGCAGTCTGAGCTGCTTCCTTGTGGTGGGAACAAAAGACTATGCATCCCATGATGCTTTGCTGCACATGCTCAACCCCCAGACATTGCTAAAATGTTGTAGCTGCCACTGATTGGCCACAATAATTTATTAATTTTATGCTAAATTTAGCTATTATTTTTTCAAGGGCATTCCTTCTCAAAAATCAAATGCCAGAAAACTGAAGAATTTTTGAAAACTTTAAAGTTTATTAATGTTTATTTTGGGATTTTTGTCATGCAGATTTTTTTTTCCCATTCACTACTGATTCTCCTCTCAGATGCTTTCATAATCCATGAAACTGCTAAATACCTTTAATATTTTTTATACTTTGTGGATAAAATTGCCTTTTTTAATTGTAGGTTCTAAGCTTAATTAGTTCTTCGTCTTTTTTTTTTACATTAATATTTTTATTGAGTTGAAATATTTTATTATTTCTATTCCTCTTCAAATTCCTGTGTGCGCCCTGATGGGCTGTAAAAAAAGAGCTTATAACACTTCTTAATAAAATAAAATTACATAAAAGTAAATGGATACACAGGGTTTTTATACGCCTAGTAAAATCCAGAAACCTTCCATATCCTTTTAATAATTAAAAGGCTATATTTTACTTTCTAAACATGTTTTTCCCCACTACAAAGTTTAGATCTGTAAAAAGAGAATATTATAATTATGGGACTCCAAAAACGGTAGTGTTAATTACATATAGAATACATATTTGAACCAAGTACAATACATAAAAGGTAAATAACTGTTGTCCTACACATAAATAAAAGCTTGTATAGGTTCAAGGCATTCCCAATTTCCATTTGGCATTAAATATTAACAAAGTGGCTACCCAGCTTGTTCAGTAGTGCTTCTTGGAATCAATCAAGACTTTCTTCAGATAATTAAACATTTTAGTGAATAGTTTCTTATTTAAATATGTATTCACGATTAAGACATAAAATCATGAACTAAATGGCAATTCAAGCTTTAAACCTCGTTTAAGATGGCCATATCATGAGAAGACAGGTTTCCAGGCGGCAGAAGCGAACATGGATAGAGGAGATCATGGAAGCAACTAAAATGAGCTTCATTGGGCTCAGAGGGGCAGTGGCTGGTAGGTGTGACTGGCGTGTTGCGTAGAGTCAGACACAACTGAACAACAAAAAGACATTAATGGTTCTTCTCTAAAAAATGAAAAAGGTCAGACGATATGTGTCATATAATTGGATCAGATAGAAATTGACATTACGCTCCTTACCCCTCACAGTCCCAGAAGCACAAAGCTTGCAGCAATAGATGCAAGCACGGCTTTCCAGAAATTTGATACACCCCTCTCACAACTTCCATCAAAAGTATCATAGATGCCTCCGGGTACCAGCAGCAGCAACAACAACAAAAAATCACTTCCAGCTTTATGACTTTTGCACTGCCCTAATTATTTTCTTAATCAGACTCAAGTGGAGACAGGTGGGGGTGCTTTGTTCAGAGACTAGAATTAGAGAATGGTGTGCTATGATATGGTTTAGTCTTGACAAGGTATCAAATAGTAAAGATATATCTATATCAGCAAAGGTCCGTATAGTTAGAACTATGGTATTGCCAGTAGTAATATACAGAAGTTAGAGCTGGTTCATAAAGAAGGCTGAGTGCCATAGAATTGACGCCTTTGAATTGTGGTGCTGGAGAAAACTGCTTAGAGTCCCTTGGACTGCAGGAAGATCTAATCATTCAATATTACAGGAAATGACGACAAACTGTTCACTGGAAGGGTTGATCATGAGGCTGAAGCACAAATATTTTGGCCATATCATAAGAAGACAGGATTCCCTAGAGAAGACTGACGCTGGAAAGATTGAAGGCACACGAAGAAGGGGACAACAGAGATGGATAGATGAGGTCATTGATGCAAGTTTGTGTGAGGTTAGAGCGGCAGTGGCTAACATATATATATGCTCAGCATGCAGCGATCCATAGAGTCAGAGAATCGAACACAACTAAATGACAAAGTTCTTTGCTAAAAGGCCATGGGTGTGCCATATCAAGAGGACAGGAGAACAGACAGGTAGTGCGGCCCCTGTCAAAAACACAGAAGGAAGTGACTTGCGCTGAGACTAAGGAAAGAGATAGAATAATGTGAGCTCAGACTGTGGCAGCGACAGTTTTACTGCTAGCAGCACAGATCTGTCAAACACTAATATTATGGTAAGTGACGAGTAGCTCAGCATCCATCTCCTTTGTGTGTAAGAGGATTGAGTGGAGACCTACTCTGGGTTCATAAAGATGTCACAGGTCCACCCTGTGGGGTGAGTCTGTTAATCAAATCTAGTTGCTCCATCTCCTGGTACCAGCCGACAGACTTCTCTGACAATAGTAGCTGCTCAATGCTTATTCTCCTTCACTCCAAGTGCCTGGGTCCCCATCCCTCTCTCGTGTCTATCCTCCTTGTATTCTCAAGACAAGGCTCCTCTTTTCAGGAATGGACTCCCATACAATCTTTAGGCTGAGCTACCTTCTGTCTATGGTTCTTTTTTTCAGAGCCAGGATTCACTCATTCTTTCCATCAGGGCCAGACTCTCCTCTGACTCTTACTCATCCCCTAGGCTCTCTGTTTCAGGGATAAGTGTCCCCAACGTCACTCTGTGTAACTTAATTATCCCCCACCCCAATACCGTTCCTCATATCTGGCACCTCTCTGTATTATAGCTCATGGACCAGGCTCTCCACCAACTCCCACCTGTCACAAGCCTCCACATCATGGCTACCCTTTGTATCTCTCTCATGCCAGACTCACCCTTCTCTCTCTCCTGTCGCTCAACCTCTTCATTAGCCAGGATCTGGCTCATCTTTCTATCTCAGGCTGGTTTAGCATCTGTGTTATGGCTCTCCCCATCACTCGCCCTCCACCTCCTCTAATTCCCTGGTTTTCAATATATCTTGTTCAGGCCAGGTTCCCCTTGTCCGATGTCCCTCAACATCCACATTCTCCAGGTCCTCTAAATCTGGCAGGACCTGACTCCTCAGTTTCTCTCCTCATGACTCACCCTCCAGGTCCTAACTCTCCTCTCCCCCAGGCCGGGCTCCCCTGTCACTCACCCTCCAGGTCCTGATTACCCCCTTTATCTCAGGTCTCCGCAGGCCGGGCTCCCCCTCTCTTACTCAACCTCCAGGTCCGGGTTACCCCCTCTCTTACTCAACCTCCAGGTCTGGGTTACCCCCTTTCTCTCAGGTCTCCCTCTGTCTCCCCCAGGCCGGGCTCCCCTGTCACTCACCCTCCAGGTCCTGGTTACCCTCTTTCTCTCAGGCCTCCCTCTGTCTCCCCCAGGCCGGGCTCCCCTGTCACTCACCCTCCAGGTCCTGGTTACCCCCTTTCTCTCAGGCCTCCCTCCGTCTCCCCTCTCTTACTCAACCTCCAGGTCCTGGTTACCCCTTTTCTCTCAGGCCTCCCTCTGTCTCCCCCAGGCCGGGCTCCCCTGTCACTCACCCTCCAGGTCCTGGTTACCCCCTTTCTCTCAGGCCTCCCTCCGTCTCCCCTCTCTTACTCAACCTCCAGGTCCTGGTTACCCCTTTTCTCTCAGGCCTCCCTCTGTCTCCCCCAGGCCGGGCTCCCCTGTCACTCACCCTCCAGGTCTGGGTTACCCCCTTTCTCTCAGGCCTCCCGCAGGCCGGGCTCCCCCTCTCTTACTCACCCTCCAGGTCCTGGTTACCCCCTTTTCTCTCAGGCGTCCCTCTGTCTCCCCCAGGCCGGGCTCCCCTCTCACTCACCCTCCAGGTCACCCTCTTTCTCTCAGGCCTCCCTCCGTCTCCCCTGTCACTCACCCTCCAGGTCCTGGTTACCCCCTTTCTCTCAGGCCTCCCTCTGTCTCCCCCAGGCCGGGCTCCCCTGTTACTCACCCTCCAGGTCCTGGTTATCCTCTTTCTCTCAGGCCTCCCTCTGTCTCCCCCAGGCCGGACTCCCCTGTTACTCACCCTCCAGGTCCTGGTTACTCTCTTTCTCTCAGGCCTCCCTCTGTCTCCCCCAGGCCGGGCTCCCCTGTTACTCACCCTCCAGGTCCTGGTTACCCCCTTTCTCTCAGGCCTCCCTCTGTCTACCCCAGGCCGGGCTCCCCTGTTACTCACCCTCCAGGTCCTGGTTACTCTCTTTCTCTCAGGCCTCCCTCTGTCTCCCCCAGGCCGGACTCCCCTGTCACTCACCCTCCAGGTCCTGGTTACCCTCTTTCTCTCAGGCCTCCCTCTGTCTCCCCCAGGCCGGCCTCCCCTGTCACTCACCCTCCAGGTCACCCCCTTTCTCTCAGGCCTCCCTCTGTCTCCCCCAGGCCGGACTCCCCTGTCACTCACCCTCCAGGTCACCCTCTTTCTCTCAGGCCTCCCTCCGTCTCCCCTGTCACTCACCCTCCAGGTCCTGGTTACCCCCTTTCTCTCAGGCCTCCCTCTGTCTCCCCCAGGCCGGGCTCCCCTGTCACTCACCCTCCAGGTCCTGGTTACCCCTTTCTCTCAGGCCTCCCTCTGTCTCCCCCAGGCCGGACTCCCCTGTCACTCACCCTCCAGGTCCTGGTTACCCTCTTTCTCTCAGGCCTCCCTCTGTCTCCCCCAGGCCGGCCTCCCCTGTCACTCACCCTCCAGGTCACCCCCTTTCTCTCAGGCCTCCCTCTGTCTCCCCCAGGCCGGACTCCCCTGTCACTCACCCTCCAGGTCACCCTCTTTCTCTCAGGCCTCCCTCCGTCTACCCTGTCACTCACCCTCCAGGTCCTGGTTACCCCCTTTCTCTCAGGCCTCCCTCCGTCTACCCTGTCACTCACCCTCCAGTTCCTGGTTACCCCCTTTCTCTCAGGCCTCCCTCCGTCTACCCTGTCACTCACCCTCCAGGTCCTGGTTACCCCCTTTCTCTCAGGCCTCCCTCTATCTCCCCCAGGCAGGGCTCCCCTGTCACTCACCCTCCAGGTCCCGGTTACCCCTTTCTCTCAGGCCTCCCTCTGTCTACCCCAGGCCGGGCTCCCCTGTTACTCACCCTCCAGGTCCTGGTTACTCTCTTTCTCTCAGGCCTCCCTCTGTCTCCCCCAGGCCGGACTCCCCTGTCACTCACCCTCCAGGTCCTGGTTACCCTCTTTCTCTCAGGCCTCCCTCTGTCTCCCCCAGGCCGGCCTCCCCTGTCACTCACCCTCCAGGTCACCCCCTTTCTCTCAGGCCTCCCTCTGTCTCCCCCAGGCCGGACTCCCCTGTCACTCACCCTCCAGGTCACCCTCTTTCTCTCAGGCCTCCCTCCGTCTACCCTGTCACTCACCCTCCAGGTCCTGGTTACCCCCTTTCTCTCAGGCCTCCCTCTGTCTCCCCCAGGCCGGCCTCCCCTGTCACTCACCCTCCAGGTCCTGGTTACCCCTTTCTCTCAGGCCTCCCTCTGTCTCCCCCAGGCCGGACTCCCCTGTCACTCACCCTCCAGGTCCTGGTTACCCTCTTTCTCTCAGGCCTCCCTCTGTCTCCCCCAGGCCGGCCTCCCCTGTCACTCACCCTCCAGGTCACCCCCTTTCTCTCAGGCCTCCCTCTGTCTCCCCCAGGCCGGACTCCCCTGTCACTCACCCTCCAGGTCACCCTCTTTCTCTCAGGCCTCCCTCCGTCTACCCTGTCACTCACCCTCCAGGTCCTGGTTACCCCCTTTCTCTCAGGCCTCCCTCCGTCTACCCTGTCACTCACCCTCCAGTTCCTGGTTACCCCCTTTCTCTCAGGCCTCCCTCCGTCTACCCTGTCACTCACCCTCCAGGTCCTGGTTCCCCCCTTTCTCTCAGGCCTCCCTCTATCTCCCCCAGGCAGGGCTCCCCTGTCACTCACCCTCCAGGTCCCGGTTACCCCTTTCTCTCAGGCCTCCCTCTGTCTCCCCCAGGCAGGGCTCCACTGTCACTCACCGTCCAGGTCCTGGTTACCCCCTTTCTCTCAGGCCTCCCTCTGTCTCCCCCAGGCCGGGCTCCCCTGTCACTCGCCCTCCAGGTCCTGGTTACCCCTTTCTCTCAGGCCTCCCCTGTCACTCACCCTCCACATCCTCCAGGTCCTGTGTGGGTCCGTCCTCCTCCTCAGCCCCCACCCCTGCGGGGCTCTTGGTCACTTTCATGCGCTTCATCTATCTCCGCTCTCTGTGTTCTTCTCACCGGCTGCTGTAGCCTCCGACTGGTTTGAACTCCCCTCTCTGCGCCGCCATTCGGGATCCCGCTCGCGTTGCTGGGCGAGAACGTGACGTCATCAACAAACACAGCGCGGGCTGCGTGCGCGAACCCGAGGCCTGTCAGCTGTATGCGCGCGCGAGACCGAGACCTGTCAGCTGTGTACGCGCGCTCAGGTTCGTGCCCGCCGCGGTGTAATAAACACCACAAATACCACAGCACCACTGTGTGGAGAGTCGCATGACCACATTATGCATCTAACTATATATCTATACATAAGTAAAGAGTGAGGTAGCCATTTGTTTCCAGAGGTTATTTGAATAATCTGATTATTTATCTGTGTGTGTATATTAGATGAATAATCATGTAGTATATAGTGATACCGAAAATAACCAGTACAAGACATACTTGATTTTATACTTAAAGTGACACAAGCATCAAATATGCTATCATCGTGTATGTATGTGTATGTACACACACTAATGCTATGCTATGTTATGTTCACTTGTCCTGTCTCTCTGTGCTGTCTCTCTGCGCTCTGTGTGCTCAATGTCTCTTTCCTTCCTTCTCTCTCTCTGTCTTCTCTCCCCTCCATTTATCTCCCTCCCTCCTTCTCTCTCTACATTCTCTCCCTCCCTCTCTCTCTCTTCACCCTCTCCTTTCCTCCCTCTCTCTCTCTTCACCCTCTCCTTTCCTCCCTCTCTCTCTCTTCACCCTCTCCTTTCCTCCCTCTCTCTCTCTTCACCCTCTCCTTTCCTCCCTCTCTCTCTCTTCACCCTCTCCTTTCCTCCCTCTCTCTCTCTTCACCCTCTCCTTCCCTCCCTCTCTCGCTTCACCCTCTCCTTCCCTCCCTCTCTCGCTTCACCCTCTCCTTCCCTCCCTCTCTCTCTCCACCCTCTCCTTCCCTCCCTCTCTCGCTTCACCCTCTCCTTCCCTCCCTCTATCTCCACCCTCTCCTTCCCTCCCTCTCTCTCTCCACCCTCTCCTTCCCTCCCTCTCTCTCTCCACCCTCTCTTTCCCTCCCTCTCTCTCTCTTCACCCTCTCCTTCCCTCCCTCTCTCTCTTCACCCTCTCCTTCCCTCCCTCTCTCTCTTCACCCTCTCCTTCCCTCCCTCTCTCTCTCTCTCTTCACCCTCTCCTTCCCTCCCCCTCTCTCTCTCTCTTCACCCTCTCCTTCCCTCCCCCCCTCTCTCTCTCTTCACCCTCTCCTCCCCCCCCCTCTCTCTCTTCACCCTCTCCTTCCCTCCCTCTCTCTTCACCCTCTCCCTCTCCCTCTCTTCACCCTCTCTCCCTCTCCTCTCTTCACCCTCTCCCTCTCTTCACCCTCTCCTTCCCTCTCTCTTCACCCTCTCCTTCCCTCTCTCTTCACCCTCTCCTTCCCTCCCTCTCTCTCCACCCTCTCCTTCCCTCCCTCTCTCTCCACCCTCTCCTTCCCTCCCTCTCTCCACCCTCTCCTTCCCTCCCTCTCTCCACCCTCTCCTTCCCTCCCTCTCTCCACCCTCTCCTTCCCTCCCTCTCTCTCTCTTCAACCTCTCCTTCCCTCCCTCTCTCTCTCTTCAACCTCTCCTTCCCTCCGTCTCTCTCTTCAACCTCTCCTTCCCTCCCTCTCTCCTTACCCTCTCCTTCCCTCCCTCTCTCCTTACCCTCTCCTTCCCTCCCTCTCTCTCTTCACCCTCTCCCTCTTCACCCTCTCCCTCTTCACCCTCTCCTTCCCTCCCTCTCTCTCTCCACCCTCTCCTTCCCTCCCTCTCTCTCTCCACCCTCTCCTTCCCTCCCTCTCTCTCTCCACCCTCTCCTTCCCTCCCTCTCTCTCTCCTTCCCTCCCTCTCTCTCTCCACCCTCTCCTTCCCTCTCTCTCTCCACCCTCCCTCTCTCTCTCCACCCTCTCCTTCCCTCCCTCTCTCTCTCCACCCTCTCCTTCCCTCCCTCTCTCTCTCCACCCTCTCCTTCCCTCCCTCTCTCTCTTCACCCTCCCCTTCCCTCCCTCTCTTCACCCTCCCCTTCCCTCCCTCTCTCTCTTCACCCTCCCCTTCCCTCCCTCTCTCTCTTCACCCTCTCCTTCCCTCCCTCTCTCCACCCTCTCCTTCCCTCCCTCTCTCTCCACCCTCTCCTTCCCTCCCTCTCTCTCTTCACCCTCTCCTTCCCTCCCTCTCTCTCTCTTCACCCTCTCCTCCCCTCCCTCTCTCTCTCTTCACCCTCTCCTTCCCTCCCTCTCTCTCTCTTCACCATCTCCTTCCCTCCCCCCTCTCTCTCTCTTCACCCTCTCCTTCCCTCTCTCTCTCTTCACCCTCTCCTTCCCTCCCTCTCTCTTCACCCTCTCCTTCCCTCCCTCTCTCTTCACCCTCTCCCTCTCTTCACCCTCTCCCTCTCTCTCTCTTCACCCTCTCCTTCCCTCTCTCTTCGCCCTCTCCTTCTCTCTCTCTTCACCCTCTCCTTCCCTCCCTCTCTCTCCACCCTCTCCTTCCCTCCCTCTCTCCACCCTCTCCTTCCCTCCCTCTCTCCACCCTCTCCTTCCCTCACTCCCTCTTCACCCTCTCCTTCCCTCCCTCTCTCTCTCTTCAACCTCTCCTTCCCTCCGTCTCTCTCTCTTCAACCTCTCCTTCCCTCCCTCTCTCCTTACCCTCTCCTTCCCTCCCTCTCTCCTTACCCTCTCCTTCCCTCCCTCTCTCTCTTCACCCTCTCCCTCTTCACCCTCTCCTTCCCTCCCTCTCGCTCTTCACCCTCTCCTTCCCTTCCTCTCTCATCACCCTCTCCTTTCCTCCCTCTCTCTTCACCCTCTCCTTCCCTCCCTCTCTTCACCCTCTCCTTCCCTCCCTCTCTCTCTTCACCCTCTCCTTCCCTCCCTCTCTCTCTTCACCCTCTCCTTCCCTCCCTCTCTTCACCCTCTCCCTCTCTCTTCACCCTCTCCTTCCCTCCCTCTCTCTTCACCCTCTCTCTCTCTCTCTTCACCCTCTCCTCCCTCTCTCTCCACCCTCTCTCTCTTCACCCTCTCCTCCCTCTCTCTCCTCCCTCTCTCCCTTCACCCTCTACTCCCTCCTCCTCTTCACCCTCTCCCTCCTTCTCTTCACCCTCTCCCTCCTTCTCTTCACCCTCTCCCTCCTTCTCTTCACCCTCTCCCCCCTCTCTCTCTCTTCACCCTCTCCTTCCCTCCCTCCACCCTCTCTCTCTCCACCCTCTCCTCCCTCTCTCTATCCACCCTCTCTCTCCACCCTCTCTCACCTCTCTCTCTCCTCCCTCTCTCTCTCCACCCTCTCCTCCCCCCTCTCTCTCTCTTCACCCTCTCCTCCCCCCTCTCTCTCTCTTCACCCTCTCCCTCTCTTCACCCTCTCCCCCCTCTCTCTCTTCACCCTCTCCTCCCCCTCTATCTTCCCCCTCTCCTCCCTCTCTCTCCACCCTCTCCTTCCCTCCCCCTCTCTCTCCACCTTCTCCTCCAACTCTCTCTCTCTACTCTCTCCTCCCTCTCTCTCTCTCCTCCCTCTCTCTCTCTCCTCCCTCTCTCTCTCTCCTCCCTCTCTCTCTCTCCTCCCTCTCTCTCTCTCCTCCCTCTCTCTCTCTCCACCCTCTCTCTCTCTCCACCCTCTCCTCTTTCGGCCGAACGTAAAACCATGCAGTCAACCGTACGCACTTCCATGCTTGAACATGGCCTTAACTCGAGATTGAAGCCCGCAAACATTGTTGAAATGTAAAAGCAAATATAAATTCAAGACAGCACTGTAAATGATGGGGTACACAATGGGTGACATGAGGATTAAAGGGACAACATTCTCAAGCTGGCACATCGCCACAATACAATACTTGATTTCACATTAAATTTATGTCCAAAGTCCTATGGGCTTGAATAACAAATTACGGGCTTGGAAGTTATTCAAGGGCGTCGGTCTTCCTTTAAAAACGTAACACAAATTAATCAAATAAAAAAGCCATCCTGTACTTTTATTAAAAGAGAAAGTGATGTCAGGTCAACATTCCCCAACTCTCATATCAGCAAAAATAACGACTTTATTCCATCTTTAATTCCCGTCATTAAGTCCGACGGGCTTCAGCCTCCGAGCTTATGATGAAAATTTAACATGAAATAAACTATTTATATTTGCCGATTTGAGAGTAGGGGAATGTTGTGCTAATAATTCTAAGACCTAAAATCACTTTACTGCTAATAAAATTACAAGATGGCTTTTTTATTTGATTAATTTGTGCTACATTTGAAAGTAAGATCTACGGCTTCATAGGTGCTACGTTAAGTAAGAATGTTGCAGGACCTCTTTGGTGTAAGTAAGCTGCGACTCGATTTTAGCGATTTACGGGCTTGACGGAAGGGTGAGCATAGCATTTAAATAGCGATGTGGGATTTCTTGCGGCCCGCACAAGATCAAAGGCTTTGACGAAAGTGAGCTGCGATTGAGCAGATCGCAACTCGAGGCTCGTAACCAGATCAGAAGCTGCAAATTAAATAGCCAAGTATCTTGCGGCCACTTATTCCAAATCATTTCTGTATATCCATTCAATGTGTGACCCTATGGACCACACCAGACACATCAGCCACTGCCCCTCTGGTCCTGTACGTTGTTTCTATGACCTCCTCTATCCACCTTCCCCTTCTTCGTGTTCCTTCTTTCTTTCCCATCATCAGAGTCACCACGAGGGAATCCTGTCTTCTCAAGATATGGCCAGAATATTTGAGTTTCAGCCTCATGTCGGTAAGGGTGGTTAATCTGTAGAATTCTCTACCAAAGGAGGTGGTGACAGCAGATTCAATAGATAACTTTAAAAAGGGAACTGGATATATGTTTAATGGCAATCAAGGTTATCCTGATTAATTAGAGAGTATGGATTCAGGTAGGAATCTGATCGCCAGTATCTGGGGTCAGGAAGGAAGTCATTTTTTCTCCTTTGAGATGATTGCCTTCCTCTGGATCAATTAACAACTAATCTGCATATTGCAGATCAGGCGATATTAAAAGGTTGAACTTTATCAACCTCAATTACTATGTAACTATGTTATGTTCATACCTTTATCATAGGCTGGAACAAATGGCTAGAAGACAATCCTGCCACACCCCAGCTACATAGTGCAACTTCTTAGGTTCTGACCCATTGAGGTTTGCAGGATAATCAATATTTACAGTATTTCTTACAATACATCTTTGGCCCACAAGGAATGTATCCCTGAGACTTGTCTGCTGAGAGTTGAGGCAGACATCTTTTGGATTACTCAGAGAAAGTTTGGGCTTTGGAGCTCACATTTCAGATCATCAATACTTTGATTCCATATCTGAATTAGTTTAGGAAACACAATCAGAGGTGCTCCGTCCGAGAATGAACTAGCATTAATAGGTTAGATCTATGGACATGATAATCCACTCAGAGCAGCCTCTTTTAGCCACTTGTGCCCTTCACTGGGAGAAATATCCTGTAATATATCACTCACTAAAGAGACCCAGACCCGAAATACCAGGCAATTCTACCCTGAACAGGAGAAACAGCAAACGCCAGACTCGTTTCAGCCTTCATTGGGCCTCGTCATTGAGGTGTGGCTGAACTCCCTAAGGCACATTGAGCAAGGGGTCAGGTCTGGAGCCCCCATCACCTTTAGGGAGACTAAACCCTAAGGTCACTTGGCACATAATCCAAGAATTTTTACAAACACAGAGTAGGGTTAGACTACTAAGAATGGGTTAGATATCAGAAAAGCTACATGTAATGTTTTGCAATCTTATGGGTCCCCAGACCAGGTCTCCTAAACAATATTCTGATATTTAGCATAGCTCTAATATCACCAACATCAGCAATAATATTTTTGCAAGAACATTATAGGATATCACCGATCAACACAATGTTGTGCTTCTCCATTGCTACGATCAATCCAATACACAATATGGCGGCAGTTATACTATGAGGGAGAAAAACACACCTTAATGGACCAATTCCAAGACTCAAACATTCTCACAAAAATGTAAACGTAAC
The DNA here is from genome assembly GCA_027410445.1 of Discoglossus pictus. Taxonomy (NCBI): domain Eukaryota; kingdom Metazoa; phylum Chordata; class Amphibia; order Anura; family Alytidae; genus Discoglossus; species Discoglossus pictus. The sequence continues at coordinate 24,376,442 of CM050165.1, read as the reverse complement.
CTGTTGCAAGTCATTGATGTCCATTTGGTGGAAGCTCCAAAAGGAGTCCGTCAGAACTCTGCAGGCAAGGACTTGTTACATTACATAGTTACATAGTAATGGAGGTTGAAAAAAAAATACTTTTAGTTCAACCTTTTTTTAGATCTCCTCTGATCTTTTTGATATTTGGATTATTAATTGATCCAGAGGAAGACAAACAGAAAAAAAACACAACACTAAAACATTGGCAACTGTCTCCTAAGAGGAAAATAAATTACTTCCTGCCACCAAATGCTGGCAGATTCCTCCCTGTATCAATACAAATCCTTTTCTAGCTAACCAGGATAATCGCAAAATGCCCTTTTTAATTCAAAAATATATACAACCCCTTCTTAAAAGGTATCTGAGGAGATAGGTATCTGTGAAGAACTCTTTTTTTTTCTTTAAGGTGGAATCTTCTTCCTTTTAACCTCAAGGAATGTCCTCTTGGCACAAGTTTACTTGACAAATCTTTACGTCGTCCCTGGATATATGTATATAAGGTAGTCATATCCCCTCTTAGACACCCCTTTTCTAGAGAAAATAAGTTTCATTTGGTTAGTCTTTCTCCGTGCCTTAGTCCGGTTATCCCCCTTACTAAGATTACAATAGTCGCCCACAAGTGAAGTTTCAGGATGAAGCTGGTTTTAGGTGTCACAAATACGTGAACTGTAGAATCAGTTTGATACTGATCCAAAGACTTGAGAGTAAGAGCCAATGATGACAACTTAGCTGCCTCTACAGAGCCCCCATAATCCCTGACTGGTCAGTGGGATCCATCCACCACTATGGTCCAACACTTAAAAATAGGCCAAATCATTTTAATTAAAGGAAAAAATACAGCCTCTAGTTTTTTTACCTTTATATGCAATTATACTAAAGTGGATACCATTTTGGTTTATGCGGATTAACTTTCTGAGGTGATAGGAGACCTTTGAATGTATACAAACCTATTTTCACAATGAGAATGTGGCAGATAAAGTTACCAGTTCTTTCAACAGGACTAATGGAATTCAGTTTAAAAAGACTCTCCCTACTAGGAAAATTGAAGTCAACTAGCTTGGAAAAGGTAATGGAATCTTGAATGAAATAATAATTGCACATATACATACATACATACATACATATATATATATATATATATATAAACACACAGTGGATATAAAAAGTCTACACACCCCTGTTAAAATGTCAGGTTTCTGTGCTGTAAAAAAATGAGACAAAGATAAATCATTTCAGAACTTTTTCCACCTTTAATGTGACCTATAATCTGTACAACTCAATTGAAAAACAAACTGAAATCTTTTAGGTGGAGGGAAGAAAAATATAAAAATAAAATAATATGGTTGCATAAGTATGCACAGTCTTAAACTAATACTTTGTTAAGGCACCTTTTGATTTTGTTACAGCACTCCGTCTTTTGGGTATGAGTCTATCAGCATGGCACATTTTGACTTGGCAAGATTTGCCCACTCTTCTTTGCAAAAACACTCCAAATCTGTCAGATTGCGAGGGCATCTCCTGTGCACAGCCCTCTTCAGATCACCCCACAGATTTTCAATCTGATTCAGGTCTGGGCTCTGGCTGGGCCATTCCAAAACTTTAATCTTCTTCTGGTGAAGCCATTCCTTTGTTGATTTGGATGTATGCTTTGGGTCGTTGTCATGCTGAGAGATGAAGTCCAATATTGACTGGTATTTGGAACTGTTCATAATTCCCTCTATCTTATCTAAGCCCCCAGTTCCAGCTGAAGAAAAACAGCCCCAAAGCATGATGCTGCCACCACCACGCTTCACTGTGGGTATGGTGTTCTTTTGGTGATGTGCAGTGTTGTTTTTGCGCCAAACATATCTTTTGGAATTATGGCCAAAAAGTTCAACCTTGTTTTCATCAGACCATAAAACCTTTTCCCACATGCTTTTGGGAGACTTCAGATGTATTTTTGCAAAATGTAGCCTGGCTTGGATGTTTTTCTTCGTAAGAAAAGGCTTTCGTCTTGCCACTCTACCCCATAGCCCAGACATATGAAGAATACGGGAGATTGTTTTCACATGTACCACACAGCCAGTACTTGCCAGATATTCCTGCAGCTTCTTTAATGTATCTGTAGGTCTCTTGGTAGCCTCCCAGACCAGTTTTCTTCTCATCTTTTCATCAATTTTGGAAGGAGCTCCAGTTCTTGGTAATGTCTCTGTTGTGCCATATTTTCTCCACTTGATGATGACTGTCTTCATTGTGTTCCATGGTATATCTAATGCCTTGGAAATTATTTTGTACCCTTCTCCTGACTGATACCTTTTAACAATGAGGTCCCTCTGATGCTCTGGAAGCTCTCTGTGGACCATGGCTTTTGCTGTGGGATGCGACTAAGAAAATATCAGGAAAGACCAACTAGAGCAGCTGAACTTTATTTGGGGGTTAATCAGAGGCACTTTAAATGATGGCAGGTGTATGCTGACTCCTATTTAACAAGATTTGGAAGGTGATTGCTTAATTCTGAACACAGCTTTTTTTTTCCTTCCCTCCACCTAAAAGATTTCAGTTTGTTTTTCAATTGAGTTGGACAGTTTATAAGTCACATTAAAGGTGGAAAAAGTTCTGAAATTATTTATCTTTGTCTCATTTTTTTACAACATAGAAACCTGACATTTTAACAGGGGTGTGTAGACTTTTTATATCCACTGTATACACACACACACAGTTTTGCCCATTATCAAGCACAGTGGCCCTTTGACGTGATTTTGGAGGTTAGTATGTCTTTTGACAGAGACCTTTCCAGTTTTAGTTCCACAATTGGAGTGGACTTTTAGAGGAAGTGGTTATTTCACCCTCTAAAACGTATTTTTGTTTTGTAAAATAAGTGCTTATTATTAGAGATGAGAGCTCCAATGTCACATAGAACCAATTCTGGATACACAGATATTCAAAATAACATGATTTTATATACATACATATATATATATATATATATATATATATATATATATATATATATATATATATATTTGCATTTCACTCCACTTGAGGTTGTCCATGCTTATTTTTTTATAACTTGTTTGAAAATACCACTGTGATCAGAAATTTTCAATATGGTCTTTTAAATAAACTTAAAAATAAATAAAACACAAAAACAAACAAACAAGAAACTGCACACAACCATGCAATCTTGTTTATGGAGGGCTACCATTTTCTTTTCTGACCCAATTGTGCCTGCAACTTTCTCGTGAAAGAATGTCCTTGTAAAGCTATGAGAGTATTGGCAGTTGTAGCTTCCACATTCCTATTTTGCACAAATGCTGCTTTTTCCTCAGAAAGTTGACCAACAAATCACAGCAGGATAATCGCATATAAAAGTGCAAACAATAGAGGCTGTATTTTATTTTTACCTGCTAAAAACATTTTTTGCTTCAAATACTGTATATTTAATATATAAGTCTACATTGGTCCTTTAATCTACTTTTTTGCACATTATTATTATTATTGTTTATTTGTAATGCGCCAACATATTCCATAGCGCTATGCAAGGGTTAAGTTAAAGGCATTTGTAAAACAGATGTGAAAGCTATAGCAAGGATGTGATCTCCGAGGCAGTTGTGCACTTGGACATGTCTTATTATGCAGTTTTCTTGTTTTTTTTTTAACTAAAATATACCTTTTAAAATATTTATTCTCTTAAAGGGATGTGGAAGGCGTCTGGGTTTTACTAGGTATATAATATCCCTGGGTATCTATTTACTTTTATGTACTTTATTTTATTGAGAAGTGCTTATAAGATCTGTTTTAAGGCATATAAATATTACTTGCTTGGGTCTGCCCTCTGCAGCTCATAAACACACAGACTCTGCTGTGCGGTCTCATACTAAACAATCAGTGACCATCTCCTGGCCACCATTGAGCGTTGGAGAGCACATCCCAAGTCTACGGACAATTTCTGACGCCTGCGCAGTAAATTGTTAAATATTATAGTGGATTGGGGAATGTCTTAAAGTTTGTAACGAGCCCAGTGGGAGACAGACAGCTTGTCACAAGTTTGTAGAAGTTTCCAAAAATGTCATAACAAAACATGAACAAAAAAACAAACAAATGGCACAGGTTGTTCTATTATCATTTGCATTTACTTTATTTATGATCAATAAAGCTAAGGTGCTGTTAAGATGTAACTATTACACACAAGGATCTCTTGTGACCCCCAAATGAGCTTTCACAAGCCATGCCCTTTAAGTCTGTTATATGCAGTAGCATAACAGGCAATAATCCAGACAGAGGATTCTGGGTAAAACATGGTTTGATAGCATATGGTATATGCCGTTTTCCCAAACCAGTGAACAAAACATTTCAAACCATTATAAAAAAATATCTATAACCAACAACTGAATAGGAAAGCGTGTTCATTTGTACAAAATAGGTAAAAAGTGTTATTGTTAAGAAATTATCTTTTTTTATTTTTTTCACCTGAAAATAAATGAATGTTTAACATCTGAAATAAGTCTGGAAGAACAGTTTGAACCAATATGGGCGATAGAATATTTCCAAAAGCCAATATTAACCCTTAATGAGCAATTTCCTCATTGCCATCGGGAACTAAATTCACTTGTATCCCCTTATAGTTCAAGAGAAATGTTTAGCGGCCAAAACTGGCAACGACAGTAAGCTTTTCCTTTAAGATGTCAGTTGCATACACAGATATTTGACATTGTTCATGTAAAACTGGAGGAAGGAGGCAGAGTTGACGTCTGCCATCTGCAAGGAGGTTCAGTCAATGGAAGTGGTTATGCTAGCTCAGCTCTATAGTATATCTACAGTAGGTAGGTGCCGTTATGCGCAGCGCAGCGTCTTCACCACAGGGAGGTCCGATAGTTGAATTTAAGCTTCAGTAGGTACTTCAGGTTGACTTGAGCAATGTCGTAAACAATATATCTGGAAAGGAAAGGGTTAAGGAATACAACATATCGCAAATAATGGAAGCTAGTTGTAAAGAGAAGAATTCCAAGAAATAGCGTTATTGCACTGCACTTTGGGAAACTGGGCGGGGACATGCAAATAAGCCCACAATGCATTTTTGATCCAATACCAATGTATGCGCGGCTCCTTATAGCATATGCTCACTGTATTACACAGATTTAAAGTATAGGATGGATTATGTAGGAGTTAGGAGACCTACCCACAAGACAACTGTTTTGATCTTAAATGGATCTCATCAGTGTGGGGCTGGTACCTAACTTGCGCTTTAGATTTTGAGTGAAGGCTATTTATCACAACATCATTTGGCTTATGGTGGGCAAAAGAGCAATAGAAGCCTCCACCGTACTGGAAATAAATAGTACATCTGTGTTCACATTTGAATGTTTAAAAAAAGAAGTTAAAAAAACATGTCCTGCCCAGAATTCCAAGAAATAGTTATTGCACTGCATTCTGGGAAACTGGGCAGGGACATGCAAATGAGCTCACAATGCATTTTCACTCTTTAATCCACAACCACTATATACATGGTTGCTTTTAAGCATATCCCTACTGTATAACCAAGTGTTGAAAAATAGGATGGATTTTGTATGAGTTAGGAGACCCAGCCACAGACAGCTGTTTCGATCTTTAATGGATCTCATCAGTGTGGGGCTGGTACTTAATTCCTGCTATAGATTTTGTGTGAAGGTTATTAACCACAACACCATTTAGCTTATGGCGGTCATGTGAAACATTTTACTTTTACAGATTTGTATAATCATATTCACCATCATGCAACTTTTCCAAATATGTACACATTAGTACACAACAACTGGATCATAAATGAGAAATACATAAACACAGTATCATTGTAATTCATCACATAAAATACTAGTAAATAAAATATTGCTTTGTTTTAAACTGTACAATGGACAATACAGAGGAATAGCTTCTTATTTCCCCCCAACTCAACTGGAGTAAAAAATAAACAGTGGGACCTGGTCTACAAATATAAATCTGTTTGACTGCAGTGCCTTTTGCTTTTTATTTTGGTGCACCATGTGTTGTGTGAGGGGAGACCCCCACCTACAAGCAACCAACCTTAACGTGTTTTATACGAAGCTGGATTTTATTTAAATTGCAGTAAAGTATGTATCCCTTTAAATGTATATGGAGGTTTCCTGTTTTTAATCTAACACCTGCTGCTTATATCACACACACACACACACACACACACACACACACACAGTGCAGAGATATCTAGAGCAGCACTGCCTGGGCTGCTTCTTGTGGTGGGAACAAAAGACTACACATCCCATGATGCTTTGCTGCAGAGACTGAATCTCCATACATTGCAACAATGTTATAGCTGCCTCAATTTTGGCTTTTTTGGGCAATACCTTCTCAAAAGTAATTTTATGAATGTTTTGGGATTTTTTGTTGCAGAAAAATGTTTGCATGCACTATATAGGATACTCCTCTATCAGACGCATTCATAATCTATATACATTTAAAGGAACCCAAAAGATGGCAAAAGGCTGAGAACAGTTTAAAAGGATACTCGTTGTATAACAGACCGGTGTCATTAACCTCAGATGCAACGCAGGGCCCCAGAGGGACATCCACACCGTCAAGCTGAACAGTCGCGGAGGGATCAGGTGCAGTTCTGCCTAAACCTAAACATATAGAGAATATGTATATTAGCAGTGATCACGTGAAACATAACATGTACAGTAGTTAGCATTCAGTGCTTTCACTGCTGTGACATGGGTTCTATTCCTGTCAGGGAACAAAGTCTTACCACCCTGAAGCCAAGAATGGTTGGGCCTGGTCAGTACGTGGATGGGAGACCACCTAGGAATACCAGGGGCTGTGTGCTGTGGCTCACTGGAGAAGGAACTGGAAACCCACTCCAGTATCTCTGCCATGAAAACCAAGTGGATCAGCATGACCATGGACATGGACATAAAGATGTGACTGGTGCGTTCTGGTCCATAAGGTCATGGAGAGTCCGAAGCAACGCAAAAAGAATAATAATAATATCTCCTCTAATGTATTCCTTTTTATAAGCACAATCTTCCATTTGCTTTCAATAGCTAAACTTCCTGAGATGGGAGGAGACTTTGAATACACAGGAAGTTTGTATACACAAAGTAGGAAAGTGACAGTAACTACTACCAGTGCTCCCAGCAGCACTTATAGGAAGCTTGTTAGTTTACAAGGACACACCCACCTCAGGAAGTAACAATCAGAAGCAGATAATAAAACAAAATAAAAGCATGCAGCAAAGAAAAAACAGCATATACAAGTTGCAAATATAAAAAGTAGATTTTTTTTGCCTTTTAATTAAAAAAAAGTTTAACCAATGTCCTGGTTAGTTAAACAAAAGACAAGTCTTTAAATGAACAATATATATATATATATATATATATATATATATATATATATATATAAAAGGGTTACTTGGATAGTGTGGATAAATCCTAAACCACAATGTACAGAGAGGATATAAGTATTACATAGGGAAATTAAAAATATTACCTTTCACGCTGTGTTTTCCTTTGGGTAATTTGGTTATGTGAGCAGCTGCTTTCAGCTCGTGCCTAATCAAGAAGAAAAAAAAAGGAAGATTCATAGACAGAAAATCTAAATATACTGTCCATTATTACTGTTACACAAGTGGTTCGTCCGTCAAATGAGGGTATAATATTTGATGTGCCTCCCTGCCCCGCGTCTCTTGCCGCCTCCCTCCCCCGCGTCTCTTGCCGCCTCCCAACACCACTTTATAGGCACCTGGTACAAACCAATAGAAACACTGCATTCAGGTACCTTTTTCACCCTTTACTAACCTTCAAACCAACAGCAGCATGGTGCTGCTTCCTTGTGGTGGGAAGAACACACTACATATCCCATGAGGCTTTGCTATAATGTTGTAACTGCCTCTGATTGGCCACAACAAATTATGAATTTTATGCTAATTTAGCTTGGATTTTCAGAAGTGTTCCTTCTCAAAATCTACAGCCAGAAAACTGAAGATATTTGTAAACATTAGAGTAAGCTTATCAGTGTTTATTTTGTTTGTTTTTTTTTCAGGCAAAAAAACTATTTCCATCACTGTGGATTCTCCTCTATCAGACACATTCATAATCCATGCAACTTCCATATACCTTTAACAAATGCAAACTTGGTACTCATAACTTCTAGCTCTTCAAAAGAGTATACTATAAACAAAGGACTTCTGTGCAGACCTTCAAGATTAGTTTTAGGTCCCTGCAGGGTCTGCGTACAGAAACGCCTCACTGCTCAAATAGTTTCCAACCCGTGTTGTGTACTTACATGTTTCCAAGAGCTACTTCTCCCAAAAGGATCAGCCCAGTTGGGTTACCGGGCATTGTATGACAGTAGTTTGCACTTTTGGAGACCATGTCAGCAAAGTAGATACCTTTACCAAACATGTAGCCAGTCTGTGGGGGACAAAAGGAAATTGTATTATAAATATATTTGTAAATATTGCATATTGCAAATAAATATGTGAAAAATGGGCATGCAATTATTAAATGCTTTACACATGTGACAGAGCACACTTCAAACACAACAATGTAACCCACCCCCCAAAAACAAGCAAACTAATAGAAACTCTTCCTCCTGACAAACTATAGATTAAAATGTCCGTTGCAGCCAAATAATGTAGTGAGTGTAATGGATGCAGAGCTCAGTAAGTTGACTGACACTGTGCTAGGATACGTGCATGCCTTTTTATTAAAAGGCATATGGAAAGTTCCTGGACGTTACTGAATATATCAAATACTTGTGTATCTATTACCTTGTTTAGACTTGTATTATTAATAAGTGCTTATAAACTCAGTTTTTACTGCCTAAAATCAAACAGTCCCTGTATGGGTCTGCCCTCTGCAACTCATAAAGACACAGACTCTACTGTGCCTCAAACTAACCAATCGGTGACATGTCTGAAGCTAAAATGTGGTCCCTGATAGGATAGGACACAACAATGCACATCCAGCGCTACAGAGGCTGTGTCTGCAAACGCTGCTGTAGAGACCAATACAGGGACTATTTGTATCGTTTTAGGCAGAAAAACAGAGCTTATAAGCACTTCTTAATAAAATAAAGTACATATCAGTAAATAGATACGCAGGGATATTATGTACCTAGTAACACCCAGGAATCTTCCATATCCCTTTAAGAGCAATACTTTTTTCTTATGCTCTCTGTAATGTTTAAAATATGATCTTTTATAAAACGAAGATCAATTTTATGAGCCTTGGGTGTTCAAAAACTGCTACTTTCAAAGGGAATATAATGTATACTTACAACAGGTGCTTCCGGTGGGGCAATTCGGAGACCCTGAGACAAGATGCCGGCAAAGTTCGTAGTGCGAGAGCCGTGCCAGAGCAGCTGGCGATTGTGCAGCTGTTTGAAAGGTCTGTACCGCTGCTTCTCTCCTTCACGCTCAATCTTAAAGATCTGGTTGAAGGAATGAAAAACACAACATTTATAATAAATATTTTGAGATACATTGAAAATATATGTTCTGTAATATCTAATTAAATTAAGGTTATGTGGATATCAAACAAGAGATAATTATTTTTGTCATATAAACATAAGATGTGATGGATTAAATTGAGTCTGTAATGTTTCCTCGGACTACCACGTGGATTCAGAAAAAAAGTCCTTTAAAAAAGATCCAGTGTACTAAAGGAAAATAAGACGGGCACGTGGAACTCATGTGCCCAACTGTTTCTTCCCATTTCCACTTTACAGTAAGAATTCCTTGTAAAACATTGTTTCCATTCACAAATGTTCATAAAAGAAAGAAAAAAAGACGCCCCTGTACTTATAAAGGGTTTCTAATAGAGGACAATGATCTACTGGACCAGGCTTCTGTGTGGTCAGATTAGAGGGCCACTCCGTATCCTCTTATGAAGAACCTGAGTAAAGTTTAGAGTAAATAAGTACAGTCTTTAGTTTAACTATAACATTTATTTTTGAGTTCTCGTCTCAAAATTCTCCCCCACCCGCCCTCTTCGTTCTGCTAATGACATTTCCTCCTCTCTCATCAAAAAAAATCTTTATCTACTTGCTTCACTGCAGCACACATTGACTTGTCATAAAAAAAAAAAAATAGGAGAACTTAATGGACAGATCTGATAGGAGCAGCTAATAGGGTGGGCAGTTATCAGTAACCAAATTAAAACGGTTGTGACTACAACTCTGATAGATTTTTGTGGATGATGGATCTGAAGTAGGGAAGACTCGCCTCTATCCTCATAATAAAGGAACCACCCTCAGATATCACAACTATAACTATGCAGATAACACTGTTTTTCTGCTTCCTTCCATGCAGTGGTTATTGCTAGCAAACCTATACTGGTCAGAATAAAAATAGGATAATCTACAGTATGACCACTAAAGTGCCCCTTAAAGATTTCCTTTAAATGCTTTTATACTTGTAGTTACATATGTTAATGTTGTTACATACTTCATAAACATGTTTTACACACTGTAGCAGTCCTGAGCATTTACAGTCATTTTTAAAAAAATGTTTGTTTTCTTTTTACATGTTTTTGCAGATTCCAAGGAGAAAGCAATCATACAGAATCCCTATAGAAGAGTGTGGCGTTTTCATAGTGACTTCATTGTGTTCAAATAATTGTCTGATTAAACCTTGATTGGTCAACTAGAATATTCCCAAATAAAACTCACGTCAATAATCTCAAGGTCGTACGCATTGTGAGTAGCAGCGTGCGTGTTCTTCACGTATTGATGTATGATTTTGGCTTCTTCTGAATCCTTGTCAACCACCTGTACAACAGAAAAAACAAGCGTAAAAATTAGCATAAAACAAGATTAAATATTTTGCAGCAAATTAAAACTTTCTGCATTTAAAGTCTCCTTGCACCTCAAAGTAAGTGGAAAAAAATTGTCAGCTTCCATTACAGCATATTTGAATATAATAAAACAAATTATTGTCTGCATATTTTTAATTAACAATCTAAAACTGTAGTTTCCATCCTTTAATCTACTTTTATACAATAATTTTAACATGTTTAATTTACCTTAATGTCAGTCTTGATCTTTTCATACTTTACATCAATGGGATCCTTCTCTCCATCATCTGTTCCACCCCTCAGAAGACTGTAAGCGACTTCAATATCAAGGAGATTATCCAGCATCTGCACCTTAGCCTGTAAACCATTAATTACACAAGGCACAATAAATACATTTTTGCATCAATTTACATGCAAAGCTGCAAAACAACATCTGTATTGGGGAATCCACAAAACCTATGCCATTATTACATTAAAAAAATAAAATAAATTAAACAAAAGACAATGTAAAAAACAAACAAAAGGCAAGCACAACAATGTGTGACGTACCTGGATGTACTCCTCATTATCTAGCAGGGGTGGTTTCTTCATTCCAAAATCATGCGGAATAAGTGTATAGAAGCGATTGGAAAGATCCAGTAAGCGAGCTTCCCCACCTCCATCAGACACAGCCTGGGGAGAAATAAAAGGATAGATTTCTGCACCAGCTCGTTAAGCTCTTTTATATGAAAGAACATTCAACAGCTTAATTCCTGAGGGGTTGCAGCTTTAGACATGAAAAATAAAGATTTATTAATGACTGTAAAACTAACTCCATATCTATCTCACGCTCTATATATATATATATATATATATATATATATATATATATATATATATATATATATATATATATATATATTTATTAGCAGGTACAGCATCATAACAAAAAATAAAAAAAAAGTAATATCATTTATACTTTCTAGCCTTTTCTTATACTCCCACTCACCTGCTGTACATCATTAAGGAGAGCGTAGGCGCTCTGGATCTGTCGCTTGCTTAGTTTTCCCAAAGGCATTTTCTGGAGATCAATCTGTGAAGATAACAAATATTAGTTTGGAGATTATAGTGAATTACAGCAAATGCTATGCCTGGGGATTGAATACAGCATAAACAAAAAATATGTAAGAATGGATAGAAAAAAGGGCAATAAGTATTTATCCGCATTTATGACAATACCACTAAATTGGGGGAGTGCCATATTTCAAGGACATTTAAATAAGGTTTACCTAAACACAAGCTGCTCTTATATGAAAGACTTCACTTACAGAAGAACAAATATATGTTGATAAGTATTAGGACTTGCCTTCTGGTGCTACAAAAGCTCAGAATGTTGGAAGATGTGAGCTGCTGAGAATGTAAAACAGAAAGGTCACTAATTTATTTTTTTAATTGTAGTTGTAATTTGATTCTCTCTGGCATTAGGTCTTGGACTTTCGACCCAATCGGCTCAGCATTCTAAGTGTCAGTGACAGAATTAAAGATTCTAATAGTGGCTTTCACCCTTGGAGTAGTGACTGGTAGACTAGGCAAGAGCTATTTCTTTTACATAGATGGTTAACCTTTGCTATGTGTGGTCATATATAAATAAATATATAAATAAAAAGTAGGTGGAACGGACGAGTAATGTGAAAAAACACATCCTAGTGAAAATGCAATTGTTTACAAAAATACAAAGGACAATATGTATGAGCCAAAAACACCATACAGCTCCAAGTATTGATGTGCTTCTGTACCAGGAGCCTGCTGGGTAAATGTTTGCACTTGCCACATTTCCTGAAAGGCAAAGAGACTCGGGTATTTGCTGATACACCATGGCTTCACTATAAACAGTTTAAAGGGACTCTGTCACCCCAAAATTAAGTTGCTTTTTAGGCTATTCTTAAAAAAAAAAAAAAAAGTCTATATTTTAGGTTTATTTTGTTCGAAAATGAGCCAATCCTGGGAAGTTCAATGTTATTGCTGCACGTATAAGCAAATGAGTGGTTCATGCATATTCATTAGCTGCTTTAGTGTGCTAATTAGGATAAGAATCTGCTCGTCTGTCTCTGTAGTGGCAAAAAAAAAAAAAAAAGAAGACAGTCCTGCCATGTTATCTGGCCCTTAGCAAGCACTCTGAGCAACACATTCACATATTGAGCCTTAAATTATGATACAGAGACTACAAAAGTAACTCTGTGGAGAAAAACTGCTAGTACAATGTATAACCAGTCTTTAATGCTCTTTAAAATGAAATCAACTTGCTGTTGGGGCGACAGTCCCTTTAATGATGTTGCTTTAAAGCAATCTACTTACTTGAGTGGTTTAAGCAGAGAGGCGGCACATTATTAGAGTTTTATTCCAATCATTAAAACCACATTATGAACTGACATTTTAGTGCGTGCAGCTGTGAAAAGTACCTCAAATTCCACCATGGCTTTCTTCATACTTTCAACATCGAATATTAACTTGATGAGCTCCTGGACTGGTTTAGGAAGCTTGGATTTGGTACCAGCACCGACTGAGAGCTTCTTCACCACATCTTCCTCCTTGGGACAAAACACATGCAATGTAGTGAGTGGAAATATTTATATGGCACCAGCTACACTCAGACCTCTTTTACGTAGAGGTTACATGTGCATAAATTAACACATTGAATAAGAGAACACTAAATAAAAATACGTCGATAGAAAGTTGCAACTGAGCTAAACCTATGTTTGTTAGAGAGTTGCTCTTGAAAAGGTATATTTACTCTCTTCTGCTCCCTCACTTGTTGGCTTTGGTGCTTCTAAATTATACTCTCTCCCATGAATGTCCAGGCAGTTGATCACCTATTTTAATGTACACAGGTATGAACTCCCTCATGACGTCATTTATCAATTTTTTAGCTTTAAAAATAAATGTTTAAAATTAATCTAGAATGGGAGGCCACACTATTGCAAGAAGAAATAAACGGTGTTAACATTGAACAAAATAAAGCAGATTTAACATTGAAGAGAATGCAGACCATGGTATAACCATACCTGCCCATAGTCTATCTCCAGTGGGTAGAACTTCTTAGGATACTTGGTGAAGTTGGTGGCATGCCAGGCATTGCCTGTTTTGTCTTGGTATAGGTTCAGGAAGTGGTCAATAGCATCCTCTTTGGAAGGCATCTCTTCTAGCTTGTTACTGCCAATGACGGTGCCCACCCGACCCCAGGATCTGAACACCCAATACCTGGGAAATAAGAGATTATAATGTAAATGGTCACACATACCCAATATAAACATCAGATTATAATATCAATCCTAATAGAATCTGCAAAAATTATTTGCACAGTTAACTATTTGTGTGATCATTCTTTCCTTCAAATTATTTACTATTAAACTATTTGAACTCTCTTTCAAACAAACAATTTAATTATTTATAGTATTTATGAAACTAGCTTGCAAAATCTAGTATATTGTGGATAAAAAAAAAAAAGTAAAAAAAGCTGCAAACACTAAAGGATACATATAATAAATATAAAAGGCAATGCTAGTAATTACACATAATGTAAGTGAAAAGGGGGAAATAGGCAAGTGATCTCAGTAATATATTATAAAATATGTTTATCAAACCATAACAAAAGGTAGTTAATATATTAATATCAATAAACGCAATGCAAACATCTATATATTCTCCCTATACATCATCTGTACTCTGACATGTAACGGATCATAAAATACAGACCTGGCATCTCTGTCATGCTCTATAAGCTGTAGCTTGTAGTATGAATTTGTTCCTCGGGTGATATCTACCAGGCCCAGAGTAGCACTGAAGATTTTGCCACCTTTTTCAAGGACATGGCATGAATTTTCAAGCCCTAAATAAATAAAAAACACACAAATATCAAACACCCTGAAACTTAAATAAAAATAAAGCCAATAAAATAAATATAGTGATCACTGCAGTGGCCATACAATAAGGCTTAATAACATAGTTATTGACAAAGTATATATGAATAACATTAAATTAAGCAACTTAAACTTTGCCTTCACTTCATTCCCTAGTGGTTGGGATAGGATCTGTCCAGGAGGCTGTCCTGATATGAGTTTTGATCGGCCTTCTTCCCTGAAGTATCTATTGCAGGCAAACTGACCGTTCTAAAGTTTTAAGACTGCCATCTGGGCAGACCGGCTCTTATCCACCGGATACCGAATAGGGAATAGATAGAAGCCTCACTGCTAAAATGTGTAACATTAAGTATTAAAGGCGGCAAATTATTTATTTTCTTCAAAACACTGAATATATTGTGAATTACTAAAGGTGAATTTATTACTGCTAAATAAGGAACTATTTGTTCCATAAACAAAATAGTTTGTCAACAAACAATCATGTTTTTCTGCCCTAGGAACAAATATGGGTGAAGTAAGAGAAAAGTGTGTAGGGATGGTCCCTCCCGAGATTATGTGGAAGGTGAGAAAACTAATTAACACTATCCAGTCTGCTGAATGGAAATACAAATATGAAAATAAAGATATCCAGATTTGGTTAACTTAAATGACAGAACTAAAACAGTTTTGTCAATCAAACAAATCCCCAACTACTTAGCAAAAAAAACAAAAAAAAAATTCTCAGAATTCATAGAGAAGAAAAGTAAATTAGTAAGAAATAAACAAGCAACCAAGGAAATATATTGAATAATGATGACAGAGGACACAAGGGATAATTCATCCAGAGGATACAGGAGGTGCGAAAGTCATTACCAGGACACTTTAACTTAAATAAAATGTGATAGAGACGGTGTTGTAGTCTCTTATGTTTAAAGGGCCAGTGTAAGCCCTTTTCATATTCAATCTATTTTTTAGCTCATTGTTAATCGCATAAAATAGTTATCGTAATTGCAAGTTTGTAGGTATCGCTATGTTAAAAAAGTTACGGGCTGGCGCATGCGTAATGAGCGCCAGAGGCAGTAGGCCTTTGGTGCTCATCGCGAGGCTTGCAAGACTTGAAAAAGGCTTTAATGGCCGCATTTTTTTCAAGCCCATAACTTGGAAGCCGTTCGGAGGCCGCCAAAAGACGCCAATTGACTACAAAAATTAACTGACAACCTCACACACAGCAAAGGGGAGAGGAGAGTAAAAAAATGGCCTGCAATGAGCGGTGAAGCTCATCGCGATTCCCGTAAAGTAGAGGGGGGAGAGGCTCGCAATGAGCGCCGAAGGTGCTCATTGTAAAGCATGAAAGTGGCGGGTTGGCCAGGCGGCTCATTGTGGGACTTGCGATGAGGTGCTCATTGCGAGACTGGTAAAGTAGACAGGGTGAGAGGCTCGCATTGTGTGGCAAACAGCATTCCTAGGCTTCAAATTTTATTGCAGTCATTTTTGACTGGCAATTCCCTAGTTAACATTAAAGATTTGCTTTGCTGTATTCTTAACAAGAAAATATCATTTACAAACAGTTTCCTTGTTAATGGTTATTGCTGTACCCTTCTCATTGTCCTGAACATTACGGAAAGGAATTGAAAAATACCCACTGAGAACACTAATCAAGCTTTACCAAGACAGCCTAATAGATTTTCTCAGTTGAAATCTTTTACTTCCTTTCCATGATGT
The DNA here is from genome assembly GCA_027410445.1 of Discoglossus pictus. Taxonomy (NCBI): domain Eukaryota; kingdom Metazoa; phylum Chordata; class Amphibia; order Anura; family Alytidae; genus Discoglossus; species Discoglossus pictus. Next base: position 24,360,037 of record CM050165.1, on the reverse strand, counting down.
TCAGGACAAAGATTTGCATTCGCTGCTGTTTGTCCATGTATTTTTACATGTAAAGTGCATACACTGGCCCTTTAAGTGAAGGAAAACTAGAAAGATTAGATTAATAGTGAACTCTCAAATTTCCTGTGTGCATAAGACCAGTGATTTGAGATCTAGTAATCGAACATGTTATCTATACTGTCAAGTGTGCGGTTTTCAAACAGAACTTAATTATTGTTTTTAGTTAAGTTAATGGTTTCTCTCACTCCTCCCGGTTTCTAATCCCTTTAGGAAAAAAAAACAAAAAAAAACACACGTCTGTCATCATAAATGCAAAACTGAATACTATAGTTCAAAATTAAATGCTGTATTTATTTTAAACAGTGTCTGTGTCACTTCAGTCATTCTTTAAAAGGTGCCAAAAAGGTATTGATTGTAACAATTAGCAAAAGTTATAATAAAAAGACACAGGCACTTCAATAACTCCTCCTATGTGAAACTGCTACAAGTGAATTTCTGAATGTTTCTCTTCCTTACCAGACTCTGGATCAATTGCTGCTCCTCCTTTAACCATCAACTTCATTTTCTTTTCAGACTTGCCGCTTCCTAGAAATAAAAAAATACTATGTTTATAAATGCGGTTTTGCAACTTAATAATGGATCGGTGCAATATATATATATATATATATATATATATATATATATATATATATATATATATATATATATATATATAGTGAGATGTTGCTTTATGTGCTCTAATTAAAGGTAGATTGCAGTTGTGGGATCTCCTGTATGTAAGTATGTCTGATTGTGGGTCTCATATCAAAATCATTTTATTTAGAAATTCTGTATCTTTGTAATTCAAAGCACATTTGAAATCTCTTGTGTGAGCTCCACCCCCAAGGCACCTATGTAGACAGAGCATCCTAGCCAATGGGTGGCACATCCTTCGCACGCAGCTGAATAGCGCGTCGTCATCAGGGCGCAGAGAACTGCGTTCTAATGACACTCTGCGCTCCAGCCTGTATCCCAGCCTGCTTGACAAGGTAGGTACCTGACAGTACACAATGCTCTATATGTACAATACACACTACTCTACACATACAGTACGCACTGCTCTACATATACAGTACACACTACACATAGAGTCCCTGGTTATTTTGGGTGTCCCTGGGCACTCTGGTCACCCAACATGGATGTGGATGGGGTGTCATTGCTCCTCACCAGGCCTGGCTGTGGCCCATTAGTCGGTGCGCACTATTGCCCGTAGGATGGGGTAAGTAATAAATGTGGATGGGAGGAGGGAGAGATGTGTGACAGAGGTGAGAACAAGCGGGTAGAAGAATGGAGAGAGAACAGGAAGGGGGTACAGGCAAGGGACAGAGGGTTTAGTATAGGCAGTGTAGGGGTTTAAGGGATCTCACCAATAGAGCTGCCAGTGACAGATACAGGGGGAGAGAGAAGGGAAGCTGGTAGGGGCGCGCTATTGCTCGTGAGCACTTCTAGCCCAGAGCACATTTGTGTGCTGCCCAATTGTCGAGCCCATATGCGTGCTGAAGACGATGTGCCGATACATTCTTGTAGCCGTCTCTTATTGGTCACAATGGATTATGAATTTAAGCTAATTTAGGATGCTATGCCATCAGGTATGCACTATATTTTGGGGAAGGACAAAGCAGGCAAACAATGTAAAATGTGCACAGCAGTTTTCACTGCAAAAATTACTATTTTTTCTTTATAGAACAGTGCTCTATAAATGGATCTATCTTACTGCATATTTTGTGGCAGCCTTTAACAGCTTTGATGTAGGTAGCTTGAGCCCAACTTACCTTGTTCTTCCTTCACTTTCCCAGTGCTCTTGGTGGCTGTGGTCCCAGTGGATTTCTGCTTTGCTGGAGGCTCCTTCACTGCCTCCTGCTTTATCTCTGCTCCCCATGTAGATATCCCGTGTTGAGCCAACAAGTCCTGGATGCTCTTCCCAGATTGTAACTCGTTCAGGAAGTCCTCAATCACCACTCTCACATTCGCTGCTTTCACATCTTCCATTTTTTTACTCATTTTGTCCAATTCCTCTGTTTTGAGAAAGAGAAAAACTTAAATAGGGGCTCCCATACATTACAGTTACCTAGCTGCACACTTCAATAGAGGAAGGAATGTTAATAAGTAGCTGTCAAGGTGTCTTAAGGGTATCTGTAGGTTCAATTTTTTTATTACACTATTATGAAGATCTAGAATGAAAATTCATGCATCCAAAGCAGTTTATTCTGCTACAGAACTCTCCTAAAAATTAATCACATGAAAAATCATTATTAAAGAGATATGGAGGGTTCCCTGTTTTTATTATTAAAATAAAATAGTGTTTCTATTGGTACTAAATGTACTAGCCACACAGACTGTTTCTCAACAGCATTTTTTTTTAAATGCTGCAGAGAGATAATCTGTGATTGGCTAAAACATCTAGTACCAATAGACACGTTGTATGCATGAGCTGCTGGCAAGAAGTTGCTTTTAAAGGTCCTTTGTTGGCTTGTATAGATAACACACATTCCTAAGGGAGACCACCATAAACAGTTTCAAACAAGTAACACCAACTCACTCTGAGTACTAATGCATAGTGTGGCCTTATTTGCGGAACCAGTGGTTTTTCCACCCATTTCTTCAATTAATGTTTTTAATTCGTCCTTGTTCTTGGACAGTTTTCCAAGAGTCAAAATCTTCATGTTGGTCAAAGGTTTCCCTAATGAAACAATGAAGAAAACATGTTATAGCAGAAGGGGTCTTTGTAACAGTCAAAGTAGCATACAGAATTATTAGGGAATTATTAGAGTGTTGTCTCAAAGTCAGAATTTAGTATTATAAAATACTATTCTGTTCAGCTGCTTCCAGAAGTGTTAGAGCTGGTGTAAACTCTGGTCCATGGTGACAGGAACATAATTATATTGGAATAGTAAGACCACAAAGCTCTGATCCTTTCCTGTGTTGAGTTTAGCACTAAGAAGCAGTTGACATGGTGTGAGTACATAGACTGGGCCCAAACTGTAGACAAGGTAGAGTAGTGGTTCTCAACAGCTGATCCTAGGACCAATACCAGACTCAGGGATAAATATGGATTAGGATAGCCTACTATTTTAAATGTTCTCCTACTTACTGTGCAACTTATCTGCAGTTAAAATGCACTCTATACATATAAGAGCAAAACTAAAATGAAAATTGACTGTGCAACATGTAGTATCTCCCTGTACAAAACGCTCTGGATCTGAGTGTCAATCCTCATGCTCATTAGGAGGCAAACAGCCAGTGCCCAGAGAAAAAAGGTTGTGCCTCTGAGATGGAACAATACTGGAAGGGAGCTGTCACAAAGCAATGTATAATATATAACACTGAGCTTTGTACAGTTTTTTTAACAATCTATATTAACATAACCAGTCTTTATATTTGCAATATGAAATGAATCATTTATACAACAGAGATGTATTCAGTTTTCTTCATAGGGTTTTTGTTGGCTGCTGGTTACCTTACACTGCGGTGTAAGGTGCCAGTCTCTCTAAAGCCTTACCTGCTGGCACAGTCTCTTCCACAGTAGGAACAGGTTTAGCTGTTACAGGAGCAGTCACAGGTGCAGGAGCGGCTACTGGAAGGAAGGCCCTGTCTTGTCTTTTAAACTTAAACTTCTTCAGATAAGGGACCTCATGGAACTCCTGAACAAAAAAAAAAAGAGAATTCTTAATTGGGAAAGACTACTACCAGCAGTGTTAGGAGACCACTGCAGCCTGAGCTACAGACACAAAGATATCGGACATATACACTAAAGGGGCGAAATGTCAAGTCTTCGTGCATAGCCCAGGATAACTTTAGGAATGGAAAGTTTCTCTAAATGCTCTCCACCCAGGCAATACCATCCCAGAAATTAGGAAGATATGGTTTCTACAAATGTCCTATTTTTTTTGTCACTTATGAGTTATTTTATAAATGTACTAATGGAGTAGTTGCCACAGTGCAATAGTAGAGATTTACTAAAAAAAAAGGGAAAAGGCAATGAGGTACTAACAGCGACAAGAGTGTGGAATGTGTAACACAAATATATTGCTAAAATATACCTTACAAAATGCTGTTACAGACTATTACAGCAATGGCATATTAAAGGACTGCGATATATTGAGAAAAATGTCACTAGATTGTCAGGTATGTAAACAACAACATTACGAGGTGTTAAAGCCATTAATATAAATTATTGCAACATCTGAATTTGTGTAGGCCAGAGTCGAGGAATTAATTTTGCCTTTTAGATCACATCATAAGAACTTAATCAGGTGGTTTGTTTTCTTTCTGCCTATCCGTGGAGAGACGGACGGGGGAGTAAGGGACAGGAGGAAGTCAGATGACTGATAAATAATTGGATCCAACTGACCAAACTTTTCCTTCTCACAGGTCTAGAAGAAGGCACCTTGCATCAGGAAATGCAAGCATTGCTCTGAAGAAATGTAAAGGCCCTTCTCACATACAACTTGCACCAATTAAAAACTAGCCCTATGACTTTTTACTCTGCTTAATTATGCTTTTAGTCAGACCCCAAGCATTACAAAGCAAGAAGTAAACACAATGCAAAATCAAATTAATAACATTCTCCACCCACCTTGGGTACCACCCAGTCCTTTCTGTCGGGAGTCTGTGTTTTAGCAACACATTTCGTCCAGGCACTGATATCCCCTGTGCAATAATAAGCATCACTCTTGAAGACAAACTGCCCCTTGCACTCCTCGCAGGGAAGAAGTGCCCCAAAGGCCATGCCATCTGAAACCCGGTCAAGAATCTGCATAAACAAGCAAACGAAAAGAACAGGTGAATATGTATATGTTCAAGATACTTTTGCTTATCTTACTCCGTGTCTCAGAACCTTACTCCAGCTTTAAATTTTACATCACGTCAGTGCAGAATCACTTACATTGGTCTCTCCTGAAGGAACCTCTTGTTTGTTGGCTATAAGAAGTTCCTTAAGATCATTGGTGCTGCAGACCTTTTTCAGTTCATCTTTTATGTTCCATATTAACTCTGTCTGTTCCTGTTGTGAAAAATAAGAGATTAGATACTTCAAACATGAAGTGGAATGTGTCACTTAACATAATGGTAGATCTAGGGTAAAATTTCAGGACCTGAGGCATTTATCAAGCAATATAAAAATGTAACAGTTATTCTCTCTCCCAGGACCTTTTCTGCTTAAATCTATGTGCACACACTGCCATCGCTTCCTAAAATAGTATTGGTAGCCCTCACTAATCTGGTCAGCTACTAGAAATTTGTGACACACAGATTTAGACTACTTTGTTATGATGTTACACTTGAGACATTCCATGTGGCTACCTGGAATGAACACAAGACATTCATCCCCATTGTTCAATGGGGTATGATCAGTAGGAGGACCTTCTTGACTACTAAGGAGTGAGCTACTAAGTAGCAGATTGTGATTGTGTGTGAGTGAGTGAGTGTGAGAGTGAGTGAGTGTGAGAGTGAGTGAGTGTGTGAGTGAGTGTGTGAGTGAGTGAGTGTGTGAGTGAGTGTGTGAGTGTGTGAGTGAGTGAGTGTGTGAGTGAGTGTGTGAGTGAGTGTGTGAGTGAGTGTGTGAGTGAGTGAGTGAGTGAGTGTGTGAGTGAGTGTGTGAGTGAGTGTGTGAGTGAGTGTGTGAGTGAGTGTGTGAGTGAGTGTGTGAGTGAGTGTGTGAGTGAGTGTGTGAGTGAGTGTGTGAGTGAGTGTGTGAGTGAGTGTGTGAGTGTGTGAGTGAGTGTGTGAGTGAGTGTGTGAGTGAATGTGTGAGTGAATGTGTGTTTCAATGGCACATAGTAAAGATAGGAAAGAGCAACAGTCTCTTTATTTTAACCATTGTTACTTCTGTTTAGCCTTTGGACTTGTCCCTATACATGTTTTATATGTGTCTGGTTATTTGCTCTATACATTGGAAGTGCAAAGACAGCAACTGGCAAACCTTCATCAGTTTCTCAAGCTTGGATTCTTTCTCCTTCTCTTTCTTTTGCTTCTTTTTGGAAACAGCAGATCCGTCCATTTCATCTGCCTTTCGTTTCCTAGGACAGAAAAGAGTAGAGCATTGAGCAGGACTAGAAAAATCCTGGGTGCTTGTATTTCTATACATTGATGTTCACTGATAATCCCATGTAGTTATTATACCACTAGTTACTGTTCCAATTTAGTAACAAAACTTATAAATAAGGAAAAATAATAAGATATAATATCTAGCTTTTCAATCTTAAGGGGCGGAATGTAATAAAAAAAAAAAAATAAAAAAAAAAAATAAAGATTTAAATAAGTTTTAGGTATTCAACTCCTTTGCCTTTTCCAAATATTGTAGTGTTACAACTTGGATTTAAAATGGATTTAGATAGGATTTTAACGGTTTGTTTTAAACATGCAAAATATTTTTTATTGTGTTGTCACATACATTAAAAAAAAATGAAACAAAAAGAATCAGGGGTGCTCATCTGAGAACAAACAACACCTAAGTACGTTGGCATGGTCACCTACTCTGAGAGCAAGCTCTTTTAGCCACTTGGGCGAAATATCCTGTAGTATATCAGTCTGGTTTAACGCAAAAGAGTGATCTAGCCCCAAAATAACATGCAATTCTACCCTGAACAGGAGAAACAGCAAACCTCAGACATATGTTTTGGCCTTGATTGGGCCTCGTCAGTGAGGTGTAGTGGATAACTCCCTAAAGCTCAGTGAACAAGGAGTCCACGTCTGGGGTCCGCTATCACCTATAAAGGTGATCACATTGGTCTTGTTTGCTTCTAACACTCTTCATATCCAGTCACTAAGTTCTGAATGACAACCTTCTCTAGTAGCAGCTGTATTCTATTCTTTTCTTATTTTAATACTATATATTTAATGTTTAAAATTTGTCATCTTCACATTTAATTCCAGTATTTCATAGTGAAAAGTCAAAGGGGATAAAGTCTTATTAAAGGAACCATGGTTTTAGGAAATAACAAAAACAAAATAGAAAAACTGATTGCATGACTTGATGTACAGTGGATATAAAAAGTCTATACACCCCTGTTAAAATGTCAGGTTTCTGTGCTGTAAAAAAATTAGACAAAGATAAATAATTTCCGAACTTTTTCCACCTTTAATGTGACCTATAAACTGTACAACTCAATTGAAAAACAAACTGAAATCTTTTAGGTGGAGGGAAGAAAAAAAAAAAAAAAAAGAAAAATAATGTGGTTGCATGTCTGCACACCCTCTTATAACTGAGGATGTAGCTGTGTTCAGAATTGAGCAATCACATTCCAATTTGTGTTAAATAGGAGTCAGCATACACCTGCCATCATTTAAAGTGCCTCTGATTAACCCCAAATAAAGTTCAGCTGCTCTACTTGGTCTTTCCTGATATTTTCTTAGTCGCATCCCACAGCAAAAGCCATGGTCCACAGAGAGCTTCCAAAGCATCAGAGGGACCTCATTGGTAAAAGGTCAGTCAGGAGAAGGGTACAAAATAATTTCCAAGGCATTAGATATACCATGGAACACAGTGAAGACAGTCCTCATCAAGTGGAGAAAATATGGCACAACAGAGACATTACCAAGAACTGGAGCTCCCCCCAAAATTGATGAAAAGACGAGAAGAAAACTGGTCTGGGAGGCTACCAAGAGGTCTAACGCAACATTAAAGGAGCTGCAGGAATTTCTGGCAAGTACTGGCTGTGTGGTACATGTGACAACAATCACCCGTATTCTTCATATGTCTGGGCTATGGGGTAGAGTGGCAAGACGAAAGCCTTTTCTTACGAAGAAAAACATCCAAGACAGGCTACATTTTGCAAAAACAAATCTGAAGTCTCCCAAAAGCATGTGGGAAAAGGTGTTATGGTCTGATGAAACCAAGGTTGAACTTTTTGGCCATAATTCCAAAAGATATGTTTGGCGCAAAAACAACACTGCATCACCAAAAGAACACCATACCCACAGTGAAGCATGGTGGTGGCAGCATCATGATTTGGGGCTGTTTTTCTTCAGCTGGAACTGGGGCCTTAGTTAAGATAGAGGGAATTATGAACAGTTCCAAATACCAGTCAATATTGGCACAAAACCTTCAGGCTTCTGCTAGAAAGCTGAACATGAATAGGAACTTCATCTCTCAGCATGACAACGACCCAAAGCATACATCCAAATCAACAAAGGAATGGCTTCACCAGAAGAAGATTAAAGTTTTGGAATGACCCAGTCAGAGCCCAGACCTGAATCTGATTGAAAATCTGTGGGGTGATCTGAAGAGGGCTGTGCATAGGGGATGCCCTCGCAACCTGACAGATTTGGAGTGTTTTTGAAAAAAAGAGTGGGCAAATCTTGCCAAGTCAAAATGTGCCATGCTTATAGACTCATACCCAAAAAGACTGAGTGCTGTAATAAAATCAAAAGGTGCTTCAACAAAGTATTAGTTTAAGGATGTGCATACTTATGCAACCATATTATTTTATTTTTATATTTTTTCTTCCCTCTACCTAAAAGATTTCAGTTTGTTTTTCAATTGAGTTGTACAGTTTATAGGTCACATTAAAGGTGGAAAATGTTCTGAAATGATTTATCTTTGTCTCATTTTTTTACAGCACAGAAACCTGACATTTTAACAGGGGTGTGTACACTTTTTATATCCACTGTATGATGTAATTTGGATTGTGAAATGCTGTTATTGAAAATATATCATGAATAATCGTTAAAAGAAATTAATGATGAAAAATATAGAGAAAGCAACAAGTACAAGCATCAACCACTTCTTTAGCCACAATGAATAAACCAATTCCCAAGGTTGGAACAAGCCCTATTAGGGAACAAATGCAACAACAACCATGAGAGAGCAAGGATAATCTACTGTCTCAAGTGTCACACCTTAGTGGTTATTAGTCTCTCTGTGTAGCTAATTATTGAATTAATGACATCTGGTCTTTACACCTTCATGGACTACAGAGATTTTGGATACGAAATATAAACCGGGGCTGCCATAAATATATTGTTCATAGGAAGCGGCCATGCTGGGATTTAATGACAAGATTACCGTCAAACAAACCGGGAGAAATGCATCAGAAGCGGGATAACTTTGTAAGTACAGTAACGCTGACAACATGATACAAAAGTTAATCTGAATTGTTTTACAGAGACTCAGTCACCGCGACAGGAAGTTGATTTCAGTTTAAAGAGAATTAAAACTGGCTATATATTATACTAGTAAATCATTTCTGAAATATTTAGAATTGATTTTGCAGATCAGGATGCTAATGTGCAGCTCAGACTGCTTGATAACTGTGGGAGACGGCGGTCAAGCTGCCAATTAACATTGATGGTCTTTATTTTGGACACTACAGAGACAGACAAGCAGACTGTAATCCTTACTAGAACATAAAGCAGCTAATTAAGATGTGTTAGCTTTTCATTTGCATATAAACACAGGAACAACAACAATGGAATTTCTCAGGACTGATTCATTTCACAAAAAAATATATAGCCAAGTTTTCTTTAAGAATAGTCTAAAAACAACTTGCTTTGGAAGTCCATTTAATAGGACAACCGCCATGCAATGAGCTATAGCACAAATAAGAGAGATAAAAATGAACTTAAAACAAGAAACATAACTTTCCATTCGATATTTGTACATAGATCTCAAAATAAATTCTGCAAAAAGACTTAAGCCCAATCTAGATAAAAAAAAACTCCTACTATGGATTCAGGGGGGCATGGTTTACACATTACATTATTTTATTTATCCAAGAAAAATAAATTCTATTCCTTAAGAAAATTAGAAAGAAAAAATGTAAAAAAACAAAACAAAAACAAACAAAAAAAAACAAACAAACATGTTTCATCCAACTTTGTCTCATCAGTGACTTGAGAGAAGTGTAAAAAACTCACGGAGAACCTGTTATTACAATTTATGTAAACAGAAAGAGAACCACAATATTATGGTTATCCAAATCAAAAAGGCTCATTCCCTATCTGATTTTTCTAGTTTTTTAGGGCATATTTGGAGAAAACAAACCAACACCAAAGTAAATGTTCTACACTACAGACCACTTACTGTATATATAATATAATAAGCCAATACCACTAAGGTACAATGAAGGGAAAACATTCTAAACTCTTCTTCAAGGAACTTACCTATCAAGGTACAAAATCTTACATTTAAAAGGAATATGGAAGTTTTCTGTATTTTACTAGGTGTATAATATCCCTCTGTGTGTATTTACTTTTATATTTATTAAGAAGTGTTTATAAGATCTGTTTTTACTGCCTAAAATAAAACATAGTTCCTGTATGGGTCTCTCCTCTGCAGCATAACAGACACAGACTATGTAGGGCTGGATGTGCAGTGTAGAGTCCTTGTCTATCAGGGATCATGTTGCAGGATGTTGCTGAGAGATGGTCACTGATTGGTTAGTATGAGAAACAGCACACCCGGTACTACAGAGTCTGTGTCTACATAAGCTGCAAAGGGCAGACCCAAGCAGGTAAGATTTGCATGATGTTAGGCAGTAAAAACAGAGCTTATACTCGCTAAAATGTTGTGCTAAAATATGCATTTTTAAAATATAACCCTAGTGGTCTTTTGTTATAGTCATGACTTACACTAAATATTCTGATTATATATTCAGTTGGACACAAAGCAGACCTTTACTAGAACTTCTATTTATAATATGTTATAAAGCATTTTACTTTAGAATGTTTCTTAACCGGAAACAGCTGCAATAAGAATCTTATCTCGCTATCAGATTATATATATATATATATATATATATATATATATATATATATATATATATATATATATCAATCCCTGTAGATTTGAGGAGAGTATGAAAATCAATGATTTTGTGTTTATCAAACCTCAAGATCTGAAAAACAACAGCAGGTTGCCTTTGAAACTAAACAATCTATTTAAATCGGTAGTGTTATAAATATATGTTATCACTACAAGAAACTTGCATTATTGGCAGTAGAAATAGCAGATAATTGGTTATATTGTTTTTTTCTCAAATATTTTAATATTCAATTAGATTTTAAAACACAGGTTGTCACATACATTTATTAAACAATTTCATAATATTTGGAAAAAATAAATATTCAAAGCAAAATCTAAAAATAGAAAAATGTAAAAAAAATCTGTAACCTATTATTACAGCGCAGAGGTATTATTATTAACCCATGGACCTCCAGTAAACGTATTTTACAAAATATATACAATCAGGATTGTGCAGCACTGTGAACAGAGAAGATCTTCAAGCAGAATGAAGAACACTAGTATGGCATTTGCTACCAACACAAGTGGGCCCAGAGAGTTTGGTAACCTTACCTTATCCTTGGACACTGCCTACACAACAGCAGAGATCCTTATAGCTACAGCTGCTACTCTGGGAAATATCCTGGTGTGTGCCGCCATCATTTATAACAGAAAGCTCTGGACGGTCACAAACTACTTCTTAGTGTCTCTGGCTACCGCTGACGTGTGCGTCGGAGCCTTTGCGATTCCCTGCGCCATACTCACAGGCCTCGGCATCCCATACCATAACTTAAACCTCTGCTTGTTCATGCTTTCCATCTTAATCATGTTGACCATGTGCTCCACGTTTAGTCTTCTAGCCGTGGCTGTGGACCGCTACGTGGCAATTTTAAACCCGCTTCGATACAAAAGCATAATGACAACCAGATATACCCTGACTGTTATCATTATGATCTGGGTGTTTGCCCTCACCATCGGACTGGTGCCAATAATGGGCTGGCACAACCCACCTTCCTCAACTGGTTACTGTCTCTTCGTGTCTGTGGTAGACATGACTTACATGGTATATTTTATCTTTTTTGGGCTCTTCATCCTACCTCTGATTGTCATGTTTATTATTTATGCACAAATCTTCTCAGCTGTGAGAATGCAAATACGACTTATTGCAACAGGCATGCGCCAGCGTGACGATGAGTTCAAGCAAGACATAGGCATTAAGAAGGAGATAAAGACTGCTACCTCTCTATTCACGGTCATCTTCCTTTTTGTTCTGTGTTGGGCACCACTTCACATTATGAACTGTGTGATACTGTTCTGCCCGTACTGCTATATTCCTCCAATACTTCTGCAGACGGCGATCATTCTAACCCATGCAAACTCTGCTGTAAATCCTGTCCTATATGCCTACAAGATGAAATCCTTCAGAAATACTTTCAAAGTCATTTTCTCGTGCAGACAGAATACAGTGATGCCAGCACAGAGGACCAACCATATCTCGAATATTAATTTACAATAAAGGCCTTAAAAGTTGTATATTGTATATGTATGATCAAAACTGCAATATAATACATTTCGGTAAATAAAACTATAGTATATAATTGTATTGCTTAGTTCTGGTGTTCATTTCATTATTTTTTTATCCATTTACAAATGTTTTCTCTTATAACATGAGACTTACATAAGTTACAAATGAACCTAAATTTTAAATAAATTAAGGAAAATCTGTATTAATGGTGCCGCTTAAAACATATGAATTACTTGTAGAGGACTATCAAACTATGAACCCCAGAGGGGATACCTCCTGAACTGGAAGGCTCAACAGTTGTTAACAAATCAACAAAGGGTTTTTTGTAATAGGAATATAGAAACTACATATAGCAGCACTCTCAGTGGGCATGCACTTCATAAGTATGCCCCAAAACCTGTCAATTGTCTAGTTAATCTAGTCACTATTCCTTTATATATCACAACCTAAAACTAAAACCCTACTTCCACACTCAAAACAAAATCCCAGAATTAAAACTTTCCCTCGCGAACTGGACATGGGCCAATTCCAGGTGTCAACTCACAACAGATCTCTCCCCCCCCCCCACATCTCCATAGATCTATATCCAGAATCAAAACTATGGTGGACTTCCAAAAGCCTAGATAGGCTTGACCACTGGTTCATAAATTACCAAATCCTTTCATTTGAACGGAGATATTTACGAGCTACCATTAAGAGAACACTTTAACTTCTGCAAACTTAGACACTTTATTACCACCTTAGTAAGGACCTGGGGGCCTCCCAGAACGAGCTGGCGTCCCCACCTCTGTAAATATGCCCCATTATCCAAGGGTATCGTAGGCTCACTATATACAATCTTTAATAGCCCTCTTATAAATCCCAAACTCATGAGCAAATGGGAGCATGACTTAGGCCAAGAACGGGATTCAGAGAAATGGGAAAAAACCTGCTGTAACATTCCAAGGGATCATTGAATTATAGTATATTGGAAACCTCGTTAAAAGTACTTCATAGAACCTACATCACCCCTGATAGGCTCCATAAAATGAAACCTCAAGAAAGCACTGATTGTTTTAGAGGATGTTCAACTTTAGGGACATTTTTACATACCTGGTGGTTCTGCCCCAAAGCTCAACTCATTTTGAATTAACACAATTATTCTCCAATCTATTCAACATTCCTTCCATTGAATTATGTATTTTAGGCTCTCACAACACTTTTCTCTCCAAATCTCCAAATAAATTACTTCAACTTAGGTTGGCTTCCAAAAGCCACATGGCTAGGAAATGGAAAGACACGTCTGAACTTCCAAGAAATCATCAACAAAATCCATTGTTCTCATGATTAATGAAAGATTAACACATACAATATCTGATAGCTTCCCTTCATTTCTGAAAATCTGGGAAATCGGGCTGAGGTCCCCTAACAGTATTTCCTTACGGTAAGGGGAATATATCCAACCTAATTCCCTCACTACGTCAAAATGCTTAGGATGTTGCGGACTAAGGGGCCTCGAGCTTGGTGCCAACCCTGGAGACAGAACCAGACAGCAATTCAGAAACTTTCGATCTTAAACTACATTTAGAACAAGGATTCGCCTCCCGCCTACTTCCCTCTTGCCCGACTAGTGGATGAAAGGTGGCTGGCTTAATATTTTTTCGGCCTTAAAAGTAAAAGGGCTAAAGTACACAAGCTGCTTGTTCAATTCTTGAGTATTCATTTCTAGAGATACGGCCTAATTATACCTTAAAAACAACCTTCTGATACTCAACCCTCTGCACTGGACAAATAAACAGCACATTCTCATTCCTTTTCCCTATTAAAAATTGAACATAAAATTGTAATTCACACTTTAATGTTTATAAACATCTAAGAAAATCTCTAACTTGTTAAGTTTACTCTGTTTATACAAGAAATTGTACGTTCATATATAAACATGTGATAATAAAATTACAATCTAGCAATAAGTGATATAACATGGCTTCTATCATAGTAACCAGTTGGTGCTGTGTGCACACACTCTACATACCCCTCGTTCTTGACTGCAGGAAGCTTGTTTTTCATAATCTCCTTGTCTTCAGCACTCAGGATGCTGAAGCCCTTCATTTGACTGCCATTATAAATGGGAAGGAAGCCCAGCTCTTCCCTGCGACTCACAAAGCAGTCTGGGTGGTACCAGCGATCAATCATGCCAAGCTGAGGCCTCTCCACATCCACACTCTTCTTTGATAACCTGACCTGGCCCTAAAAGAGAAGAAAATTAAACCGGTCATTAAACGTGACATAACCAGGTATTCTCATTACACCCACCATAATATTTATTAAGGTAAATGTACCCTGTTCCACTTTAGAAATTAAAAATTAGGCACACACACATGATTTGTTGTTGTCTAAATGATCTTTTATAGTTAGCCAGCCCTGCACAGCGAGTACAACCATACCTCGTAGATGTGTGGCTAAAAGTACTAAATGAAACAGTGTAAAGCAGGGTCATAGGGTAAATACAACATTAAAATTCCTTTCATGGCTCTTGGCGTTTTGGAAAGATACAACACAAGCATTGAATCATCGTTAAGCATCGTTAATGGGGGATGCGTTAATCAAGAACAGCTTTATATTGAATCAGTGTTAAATGGTGTCTACCTGTAGTCATAAAATAAATGGACAACAAAAAGGACAATACAGTAAGGTAGACAGCGATATCTAATAAAGTGTAAAGGACCACTGCATTTTTTCTTAAAGATAAGGGTGGCTAATTTGAATACGCTCATTAACAAACAAATTGAAAACGGATTGCAGTGTACATAATTTAATATATTATTATGTTCTTTAAAATCTGGTACACAACCATCTGGCATCACAGATTTCCGAGAGATACATAAAAAAAAACACACATTATCAAATGTCCACTTTCAAATGCAGTAAAGAAAATAATGCCGTAAATGGTAAGTGTAATAGACCAGCAAGTGATGTCTCTGCATTGCTTGGCATTGGGATTATGGCAAATCATTCCAGAGACACTAGAAGAGGGGGTGGGATGACACCAGTACAGGAAAACCTCATATTACACCTTGAGTACCAGATTGGGCAGAGAAGCCATGTGATACTTTGGCTAATAAAAGACCACAAAAGTCCCCATATGGCTCTGCACCGCTAGATAGAGGGTGATCAATAAGAACAGTCAGGCTATATCAGTGTGTTGCCTCTGCCTGAATGAGTAATGAACTCCATATTTCGTGGGACATAATGAATATTAATTAGGATCAGGTGTAGAAGCTTTGAGTCAGGCAGTGGTTAAGACATTTAACAACTTCATTATATTCTAGCAGCTAGTGTAGCAGATGATCAGATAGAATTGTAGGTAAGGCTACAGTCTGTGGTGGTGAAGACACTGGGTTCAGATTGTTTGTGAGTTTTAAATCTTGTAAAGGTGCTTTGGAAAAAGCACTATGTACCGTATATAAGATTTTAAACTCAAACACCTTTTTTGGCTCGTTTATATTGTATTTTTCATTATACTTCACCACTGCATAGCACTACAGAATATATGTATTCACGTCGCAAATAAAATATATTATAGAATATATATATATATAATAGATATAAAAGAATAATAATATTAACTCCCCACAGTCACTGATCTTTTTCTTTCAGGTTAAAAAAAAAAATCAGTAAAATGTACTTTAGATTACATAAAGCAAATGTCAGTATGAGGTTATGGTCTTGTTTTTTGTGTTTATTTAAAAAAATGCTGATGAGAAACAGTTTGTAAGTCACTAGTACATCTAGTACCAATAGAAACACTGTGTATGAGCTGCTGGGGGCAGACCTTTGCAGGGACTATTTGGATGGTCTGAACGAGTGAAACAGTTTTTAAGCACAATGATGTTTAGGTGCAAACACACACTTAAGTAGTTTATTTTAATATTAAAAACATGGAAACGTCCACATCCCTTTAAAGTGATTAATTCTGATAAAATATGCCCCTATATCTAACTTCAATCCCAGCTCCTGTGTCTGAAACTTTCCCCACGCTGCACACTGCAGAGCCACAAGAAGGGAAGCCAGACGAGCACTCGAGTTTCACCTCTATCCAGATAAACACTGAGGACTTTACCTTTTCTATTTTCTGGTCACAGCCTTTGCAGGTGCTTCTGTTGGACTTTGCATATTCAGCTGCAAAATCATTCAAGGTCATTTCTCCTTTGCCTCCTCCAGAAGCATCTCCTTTCCCTGTAGGACATGAATGCAAACAAGGATTATCTTTTTTTTCTTTTACATGTACAAGGTTATATGCTGCACCTGCAAAAATACTTCTAGTTTACGATGAGGAAAGAAAAGTTACATTCATTTTACAGAGCATTAAAAACTGTCTATACACTGTTCTAGCGGTTTTCTATTATAAATAATTTCTGAAAGATTCACAATTGAATATGCGGCTCCTTTATGCTAATATGCGGTTCAGAATGCTTGATAAGGGTGGTAGAGGGGGTTTAACTGCCAGATAACATTGTGGGTCATTAGTTTGGCCATTACAAAGTCAGACAAACAGAATGTAAACCCAATTGCCACATTGAAAGCAGCTAATTAATATGCATGAGCTGGTCATTTGCATATATTTTTTTTAATAAAGGGACATGGAATATACTATATCTGTGTATTTACTGTATTTACTTTATTTTCCCCTTGTAGATCCCTGCCTTATTGCGGTGACGGGGCTTGTGTACTTCACTGAAGCTGTGAGCTATACCATGTAGGGTCACCGAAAAGGGGCAGGTCATGGCAGAGAGGTAAAACAAATCACAGACCACTAGAGAAGGAACTGACAACTTACTCCAGTATCTTTGTCGATTAAAACCATATGGATAAGCGCAATCAGAAACACAGACATGAGCCTGGCGTGCTGCGTCCATATAGTCACTGAAAGTCAGACACGATGGAAGGACTGAACATCAGCAACTTTATTTTGCTTATAAGCTGTATGGGTCTGCCCTCTGTAACTCATGTGGCTCATGAATACGCAGAGTGTGAAGTGCAGTGTTTCAAATTAGCCAATCAGTGACCTTTCTCAAGCAGCATGTTGCAGAATGTTGCCACTGATGTGTTATTATGAGACACTGGACACCCTTTTCTTAGAAGTGCACTGTCTTCATGAGTTGCAGAGGGGAGAAACCAATTAGGAACTAAGATTTTAGGCAGAAAAAACAGAGCTCATAAGCACTTCTCAATATCAAAGCAGACAAGAGTAAATAGATACACAGGGATATTAGAGTAGTGAAATCCAGGAACCTTTCATGTCCCTTCAATCACTAAATATGAATTAATGATTAATGTATAAATTAAAACAACTAGCTTCTCTTGTTATAGCATTACAGAGGTCATCAATTTGTTTTGAAATGCAACTATAATTATTGGAAAAAAAAATGCCTATTATTTACACTAGCTATTTGTCAGAGATTAGTGTAAATATAGCTTTCCAGCATCCCTGTATACAATGCCCTTCTAACACTACAGAGCAATGCTTACCAATCCCGCATATTAATCAAGATGCATCTCTACCTGTTGTAGCTCCACCAGTTTCAATAGCCTTCTTGATCTTTTCCTGATCATCCCATCTCAGCTCAGTAAAACCATCAATATCCCCATGGGATAAGACTCGGGCGCGCTTCCAGAAACAAGAGTAATGGTGCCAGTGCGGGACTTTACCGTCAAACATTGGAGACTAGAAGTGAGAGATACAGAGGATTAAAACCAGCTAATAGTTATTACATTGTCATTACACTGGGGCTGACATTAAAAAGGTCTTATTATTCAGGACACCCCATATCACCCTCCACTCAAACAAAAGCTATGGTTTGAAGAAAAAAACTCCACTGAGCTGTATAACTACAGAACATGGGTTAGGAGGGGTCCTTAGCTAATATAATTTGCATAGCGGCGCTGCCATTACAGTATTCTTATCTAAATATGTATGTTTTACAACACTAGTGAATTAATAATTGTGTTTATAGCTCAGGGTCAATTTCAGGACACAAAAGGTATTTTTTTACGTTTACAATATCCACTTTTTATCAATAAATCATTTTTGCATATACCCTCAATTAGAGCGATATGCTGCGTTGGCTTTGTCCAGCTTTTTTGCTATTTGCCTTACTTATCTTTTCCTGTGATTGATGGGGGAATATTATCATTTATTTTTATATAAAGAGAAGATTCTTTTTATACTGTTCTGTTAATATGAAGATACCCAAATAGCATTGTTGTATACAAGGATTTTATTTGTGAGTATATTTTAACTTTAAAAAAAAACATTGGTTATAAATACTGCGCTACGTTCGGCTCTATGCGCTCTACTTTTTTTCCTACTATAGTTTTTAGCTGTATAATAATAGATGAATTTTATCCAATCTCGAGATCCCTAGGGCAGTAGATATACAGGTTCAAGTCAAAAATAGATGAACTTCAAAGTAAATAGAGGATCTCTACAGCTGAGTGACAGGCAAACTTTTGTAAATTCAAAGCTGCTTTTTTTTTCTATTACTAAAAGAAATTTTTTGTCATTTCAAGCTGCAAATATTTGTATTTATTTAGACTTTACGTCAGTCTAAAAACGACTTTCATATTTGTATTTTACTTGTTTGTATATTTATCCTAAAATAATTGGGACCTATGTACTGTCCCTTTAAGTGAAACTCCTCTAAATATATATAGTGTCACCAAACTGGTGAGTCATAAATCCCTGACATTCTTTGGTGAGCTGTGTGGGCTGTGTTTGTTTATCACGGCATAACAGAAGAGAGGGATTATTGTATGAAAGAAAATTTAAGTAAATGGCAGATATATAAACTATAGATCGAAAATGTCCAAGCCTCCATTGACACTACGAAGACAAACACGTCCAGACAAGTAATTAAAGGGACACTCAGCAACACTCACCAAATTTGTCTGAAACTAGGAGCAAGCCACCCATTTCAGAAGAAAATATTATTTATGGAAATATGCATTTAACTAAAAAGCTAGGAGCCAGTAATAGATAGAAATATATATATTTGTATTTTTATTTTGAGTTAACAAAAATGAGTTTAATGGATTTTCTCACCACACTACCAATGTGCCCCACACACAGCCCCTAGCAGTGTAATTGCAATTATAATCCTCATATATGCAGAAACTGCTAATCATAGGATTATATAGTAAGCAGGCAATTTAAGTGGAAATAAGTAAGGGAGTCAAGAAACCTCAATGACCTCAATTGGTTAAAAAAAGTTACAAAAGTAGTCAAGTAAGTGTAATGCACTAGGGATTTCAGGAAGTCATATTTTCTTATGCTTAGGAGCCAGTAATAACACGACTACTTAAATGTATAAAAAAAAATTATAATGTAATATTACCATTTTAATAAGCTACTTTACATAAAAAATATGACCACATCGTGGAAATGACAAGGAAATTGTGAAAAAAAAACTCTGAATGCTGACAGGTCAAATTTAAATGGCAGCTCTCTAGGAATTTTACAGAAAGGGAAACAATATAAAGAAAATGAAACAATATTATTATTACTTTTATTTGTAATGCGCCAACATATTCTGTAGCGCTATACAGAGGAAAAGAACAAGGAAAAATATAAATTTTAACAAACTGCAAAAAATGGAGGAGCCTGTTTTGAGCTTAGAATCTTTGTAGAAAGTGTATTTTCCCAAAGCACTCTACAAGATTGAAAACTCTCTACTTACAATCTAAAGGGGATGGAAGAGGCAGATATGAAATAGCAAGGGTCAGGAAGTAAGTGAAGTTTCATTAGGTAGGAGGGTATGCAAAGTTAGAATGTTTTTTCATATAGAAGGAAAAGGAAAGCATCTGAGAAAGTAATTTGGTAAGTGATCCTAGTATGTAATATCTTATCTGGCCCTAGTGGTCAGATAGCATAATCTGATAGTCCGGACACTTGTAATAAGGCACTGAAAAAATGTGTGGTAATTTGAACAATTCACACACCGAGTCATGAATATCAGAGAACCATTGGAATCCACTGATCAAAAGTAATGGCTGCAGGGAAAGATTAGAGCAGGAAGCAAGATAACTCCCAACCCCCAAGTACAAATGAAAGAAGATCTTGTGGAAGAAGATGCATGTACCAACCCATTAAAGGAAAAGTCATCCAAGGACAATAAAGTCATCCATCAATGAGCAGCTAATCTGACTGTGAAAGGGTTACAAGGTTAAATTCGGATAATGTGACGCTTGAAAGCATTTTAACTAGAAAAACAAGCACTTTGGAATGTGTATTACTGTCTTTACCTAAAGGGTATTGCTTTAAATAATAAAACAAAGCAGCTCAGAATATAACCTTTTCCAAAGCATTTTTTCATTGTTCTAGTAAAATTAGGAAGTGCTGTGGAAATTGAAACCAACACAAAGGGGAGTTGCAAAGATTATATATACATATGTTTATCCTGTTTTTAAAAAGTAAATAGTTTCCTAATGCGATGACATTACCATTAATGATTGCGGTTTTCAATGACCTCTGAAGTTTTTTTTTTAGATATTTGCTTTCACTTCCTACCTGAAAGCAGCTTTGTTTCTCCATTGTCTCCGAATACTTTCCCTAAATGAGTCGTAATACCATTGAATGTACTACAGGAACCAACCTGAAGGCTTTCTTATCTGCTTTAAGAACTTCCACCAATATAGTCCATGACATCCCAGTGGGACAGAAATCAATTAGCCTGTCTAACCTTTCACAACATATTCAAAATGGATAAGAGGGAAAGACCATGCTATGGACCATGCAAGTGCAGCACAATAACCAATTACTTATAAATTAGGTGGATATAAAAAAAACATTCTGATGTATCAAGAGGCTGGACAGCTACTGAGTGTTATATTATAGGAATGCACAAAAGTGGAGTTCAAGACTTTCATAAGGATTTTGGCAGATATAATGGGTAGTTCTGATGGATCTAGTATATTTTTATGTTAGTAGTTTCTTGAAGATGAAGGATATGCAAATTGAAGCTGTGCATCAGCCAGGGCTTTGGTGATTCTCCAGTAAATGTTTGCATTTGGTGAGATGCTAAAGGCAACTTTATGTGTCAGTATTTGTACGGATGATTGTTGTTAGTCTCATTCGTACACACAGAAAGAAACTAGAAAATATTGACACGAGGATAAATAACACAACCACAGAAAGAAAACATGTTGTGCCAATCTCAGCAGCTATTTAGTAAATCATCATTTAACATAAAGCACTTCAGCAGATAAATAGTTGAGCACGGAGGGTATTATAATACACACCAGCGACTTGCCTGTCAAAAATGACGGCAAGAACATTTTAAGTCTGGCAAAGCTGTTTGTCACACAATGCAAGGGTCTGCCCGTCTGAGCACCTTTGGCGCCCATCGCAAGACTTTCCCCCATCAACTTTGGTGCTTTGCAATGATCACCTTCGGCGCTCATCGCGAGCCCTGCATATCCACCATCTCATCAATATCATGCTCAACATCACTTTTTCCTCACATTAATTTACATCTCAGCACCACTATTTCTCCACTTTGGCCCCAATCATAAAAACAACAACAATATACGCATATTTTATTCAATTAAATCTTGTAAATAAATCTTTATTTAATACCTCAGGCTCTTTATTCACATGCTTCTCATAGCACTTGTGGGTGTATGATTTTGCATTGGCAGATGGGCTTTCAGATTCTGTAGATCGACACATTTAGGCTACTCATTAAGCGTCTACATGTGTGCTTATAAGATGTCTGAGATTACTATCGGTCCCATTAGTAGTCCCAGAGGAATGCAGTTGAGAAGCCTGCTATCAGCACCCCAGGACAATATACTACCCCAGGACAGTATACTATATACTACTGGACTACCTGTATGGCCACATGTTGGGGGATACAATACCCATGTACAATCTGTGATTAAGTTGAAAGGTCTACAATCAGCACTCTCAGATTAGTGCACTAGGGCACCAAGAGTGATAAGCAGATGGGTGAGCCAATGATCTGACCAGTTATAGTGGATCTTCAGGGAAGAAGTAAAGAAGCCTGTAATTAGCACCCTACGGGTAAAGCAATAATAGTTAACATTATTATTATCATAGCTGCATGTTTATGATTTTGCACTAAGTGAGGAACTCTGATTAAGATTGCCCCTAAATCAGGGGACAATTGGCTCATTTGACTGAGCAGTCCTGTGCAGTGTGTGGCTGCAATAATTGGATAACAACAAATAGTATAATAATAATAATAATAGATGACAACAGAATACCTCATCAAGCATGCAGCACAAGACCTGTACACCAGACCTGTACAGCACCCACACTAGGTGCACCCTTATTCCTGTATGTACACCCCCAGTCCTGCACCCTCTTTCAACCCTCTCCCATGTCTGTACCCTCTCTTCAAGCCCTCCCCCGGTCATGTACCCTCCCCCATGCCTGCACCCTCTCTTCCAACCCTCTCATGCCTGCACACCCTCTCCCATGCCTGCACACCCTCTCCCATGCCTGCACACCCTCTCCCATGCCTGCACACCCTCTCCCTTGCCTGCACACCCTCTCCCTTGCCTGCACACCCTCTCCCTTGCCTGCACACCCTCTCCCTTGCCTGCACACCCTCTCCCTTGCCTGCACACCCTCTCCCTTGCCTGCACACCCTCTCTTCCAGCCATCACCCATTCATGTACACCCTCTTCCAGCCCTGACCCATTCCTGTACACCCTCTTCCAGCCCTGACCCATTCCTATACACCCTCTCCCATTCCTGCACACTCTTCCATGCCCACACCATCTCTCCCAGCCCTCACCCAACCCCTGCACCCTCTCTCCCAGCCCTACACCACATACCTGCACCATGATGGCCAGCCGCAGGGACTCTTTGGCTATATTGTCCCCGCATTTCTTACACGAGGCCCTACCGCTCTTGGCATACTCTGCCCGGTACAGTTTCTCCGTGGAGTCGGCCATGACTGGAGCTCAGACACAACCACACCGTGCAATGAGACAGGACCAGAAACACCAACGTGCAGCCACGAGCCCGCCACACAACAAAACAGACCAAACTAGGTGCGAGTCGAGACACTGACAATGATATGCAAACTCGATTCATCGATCATGCAGACAAACGATTGCACATGTCTGGAATAGTGCTGAGATAACGGGGAGGGAGTATATGATGACGTCACAGGACTGGACTGTTTTCCAGTCACAGTATTTACTAATAGAGCTAAGGCTCATGGGATACTGAATACTATAGAAAGGCACTTATGCATTAAACTAGGTGCTAATATGTAACATATATGTTATTAAAGCTCGAATGAAGCACAAAGTAACTCAGAAAAAGAGCTCTTTAAAAAAAAATGTAGAATACACAAAAATAAACAATTATAATTCAAAGTAATTAAACATTTAAGTGAATTGCATAAATATTGGTGTGGAAGGGACTTATTTTATGCATAAACTAAAAAACACACTATGAAATATTGCCATTAGCAGTACAAAATATAATTTCCAATGGGGCAATAAAGAAGAAAAACTAGGTGCCTGCGAGCAGTGGAGGCAAGGAAACACGCAGAACTTAGCCAGAAAGCAGCGCCAAAGGCGCTCCTGCAAGCTTCGCGAAGCGAGGCGAGCCAATCACACAAGGAAACACGCAGAACTTAGCCAGAAAGGAGCGCCAAAGGCGCTCCTGCAAGCATCGCGAAGCGAGGCGAGCCAATCACACAATGAAACACGCAGAACTTAGCCAGAAAGGAGCGACTTCCTGCAAGCATTGTGAAGCGAGGCGAGCCAATCACACATTGAAACACATGGGACTTAGCCAGAAAGGAGCGCCAAAGGCGCTCCTGCGAGCTTCGCGAAGCGAGGCGAGCCAATCACACATTGAAACAGCGTAAGCTTAACATTGTGTGCCAAACAGCATTGCCATGGCTTCAAAATGTAATGGCTGTCATTTTTTGACAAGCAAGTCGCTAGTGTAATTTATATTTTCTTAAAGCACTAATGAAGCTCAGTGACACATAAAAGGGCCAATTCATTAAAGAAATGTAAAATACACAAAAACAAACATATTTATAATTGTAATTAAAAATTCTAAGTGAAAGTGCATTAAAATTGGTATGGAAGTTAGTTATATTTATGCATTAATTAAAAAAACACTGAAATAATGGCATTATAAGTACAAAATAAGATTATCAATGGGGGTAGTAAAGACGAAAAGCATGCCCAGTTGAAAACAATTGTAATAATGACAGATCTTTAACAATTATATGTAACTAGCGACTTGCCCATCAAAAATCACGGGCCAATAACATTTTAAGCCATGGCAATGCTGTTTGACACACAATGTAAAGCTTTTTCTACTCTGAGGACCTTCAGCGTTCATTGCAAAACCTTGCGCTGAGCGACATTGGCGCTCATCATCTGGCTCGCAATAAGCTCATAGCGAGCCGCTCCTCTCATTTACTTTTGGTCCTATGAGCGCCTTCGGCTCTCATGACAAAGATAGATACATATATGTCAATTTTTTTGGTATAATTATTAATTCATTATTTACTTAATAAATTAATATACTTTACCTATTTGTAATTGATATATCCAGCAATGAATAGGCTGAAGAGCTAAGAATCTATTTTTATTTTGCTGCAGCATACAATGTACATTTGGGCTGTTGCTGCCCTGAGGAGAAAGTGTAATGAATGTCCCAACTGTGCAGTATAAATATGCTGCGTGCGCGAGGGCAAACCGTTGCTTTAGTTGTGTAAAGCGCCATTTTAGATGTGTTGTGTGTTAGTGTTGTAAAATGGCGTCGCTTGTCTATGTGCTACGCGGGTCGCAAGCATTTTCGGTGTATTTTTGTACCTCGTACGTCCCTGGCAAAAGTCGTACATGCCTAGAGGTGTTTTAAGCATTTCGGGGTCGTGTAGCCTCGTTTTCATTTTTTTGTCCGCTATTTTTTTCCTCGCTTAGGCGTTTTTCAATTTGTTAAACTCGTTAAATTGGACTTTAATTAGCGTGCAACCTTACTGGCAGATGTCATAGCTGTCCCCTTATGCTCTGTGTTTTGTTTTGTATTTGCTATTGTTTTTGAATGTACACATTTCGGCCGTTAACTTCGTTTATTTGCAACCTTGTATTTTTTTTTCTACTTTCCGCGGGTCGTAAATAAAAGTCGTACGTCCTTGTCAGTGTTTTCTGTGCTTTGGGATTGTTCAGCCTCGTTTTCATTTGTTTCCGCCGCCATTTTTTTCTCGCTTAGCCAATTTTTGTCGAAACTGCTTAAAACCGACTTTCATTTGCGTGCAACCTCACCCCCAGTGGTCCTGGCTGTCCCACTGTGCTGTGTGTAATGTTTTTGTAATTTTTTTTTTGTAATTTTTGTGTTTTTTGCTGTAAGCTTTTCAGCCGTTAAGTTTGTATTTTTGTGAGCTTGTATTGTTTTTTTTTTATGTCCCGCGGGTCGTATTTTTTTTTGTGTAAGTCCGTATTTCCTCTTTACGCGCTAGTGTTTATTTTCAAAGTCCCGCGGGTTGTATATATTTTTTTTCTAAGTCCCTCAACGTGTTTTTTTTTTTTTTTTGCAAAGTCACGCTTTTCTGGGGGTTTTTTGTCCCAGGAGTGAGGCGGCATAGAGCCTCCACTTCCGCAAATGCGGACCCTTGCGGCCAGAACTGCGTCCCTGCTTCGCGAGGGATGCAGTTCTGCAAGCTCGCTTCACGACCTCTCAAAGCGCTCATTGCGAGGCTTGCAAGGGTGAGGGAAGGAGAGAGAAGGAGGGGAGAAGAGACACAGGGCTCATCTGACCATAGAACCTGGTTCCAATCAAAGTTCCAGTGATGTTTAGTGAACTCAAGACCCTTCTTTGTAGTTTGATGAAGCAGATGCTTTTTCTGCCAAGCCTTTCAAATAGTTTGTAAGCGTGGAGGTTGTTTCTAATTGTAGTTTTAGGGACTTGGAGCCACATTCAATTCCAAGCCCGCAAGTCAATCGTAGACGGCCGAATTTCTGCGGGTGTCTTGCGGGTTCCTGTTCGACTCCGAATCCAGAACTATTCAATTGCTCAAGGCCACAAGTTAAAACAGGACGTCATGGATGATCGCTTAAGATTTTCTAAAAACTCAAATGTGTTTAATATTGGTAAAATATGAATGGAAATATGTGTAATTTAGATATTGTTCATAAAAATGTCTAGGGGGCCAATAATTGTGACATGTGTTTTGAGAAAAATGTTAGGGCTTTTAGCAATGATTGAGAGTTGTTTAATGCACATAGACCAAAAATGTTTAATTAGGGAACACTGCCACCATATATGGTTATGTGAACCCATGGTATCACATCCTCTCCAACACTTCCCATTGGGAGTCATCCCAGTTTAGATTTTTTCATACTTATAGTTTCCCCCTTCGAGAGATAGCTCTTAAAATATTATAACATTCAGACATCTTAAATCCTTTTTGTTTGATAGAGCATCTTTTTTCAAATTTGAAAACCACATTTGCCTGGTATACATTAAAAATGTTTAATACGCTTATCAAGGTATTGTGTTCCAACCATTTAGATGTTGGCACATTCAATTCTTCAAACGTTTTAAATCTCCCTTCCTCATAGAGATATTTCAAAAATATGATACCCTAGTTAACCCATTCTTCTGTTATTTAAATTTTTAAGATACATTTTATCCGGGTAGCAGAAGAGGGATATTCTATAAGTTTCCATTTCATGTTAATTTTAAACCATGCCTTCATGCCTGATTTAATAACCAAAGGCAATTTATCAAATTCAACTTGGTCTTTGTTGTACCATGTACTATTTTCTAAATCAATTTTCTCTTTAAGTGTTTTCTCTATATTTCTCCATATAGATGGATTTTCACAGAAAGACCAGTCTAACATCTGTGACAGCCTAACCACATGGTAGTAGTCTGCAATAAATGGTGTAGCCATTCCGCCTTTAAGAAATTGTCTTTTTGTTATATTGATACTTATTCTAGGCTTAATACTATCTAATACTAAAACTATCTAACAGTCTTTGTGTCTTTACTAGTATCCATTATTTGATCTTAATACTTGGGGAAATTTCATTTAGTGAACATGGTGCTATAGTATGGTAGCATTAACCAAATCCTTTCCTTGTTTCTATCGTTTTCTTTAATTATTGTTATTAGGCTAGCATTGGCAAAGCTAAAGAAGAAAGGGCTAGGTATCTTGAG
Organism: Discoglossus pictus; assembly: GCA_027410445.1. NCBI lineage: Eukaryota > Metazoa > Chordata > Amphibia > Anura > Alytidae > Discoglossus > Discoglossus pictus. The sequence goes on along the minus strand of CM050165.1, from coordinate 24,332,554 downwards.
GCTTGAGATGTTGAACGCTGCCAAGAAATACTGATCAGAAAAACCAAATTGCAGCAGGTACATTTTTCATTTACTTTTATTCTCAGTGGCTAGTTTGTGCATCTTCCTCAGTTTTGCTCTCATTTAATATTCACTTGTGTAAACTATTTTCAGTTCAGAGATAGCTTTTTCCACAGAAACATTGACAGCTCCCTTTTCAGCCAATGACAGCTCTCTGATAAAGATAAGTACATAAGTATGTGACTTAGAAACTGATCTGCACTTAATAATGTGTTGAGACTGATGTAATCACGGTGAATGCTGGAGAGAAACCTGCCTGACCATAAGAAGACATGAAAACAGGTAGGAATGATAATTGAAATACTAAAATGTAAACATTTCTGAACTGAACATATCCATCCATTTTTTTCTCCTCCCCCACTTTTTTAACATTTCCTCCCACACAGAGTATCCCAGAGTTGTGTCATACTATTTTTTAATTTTCAAGGGCTATCTGTAAGTGAATGGGATCCCCTTCTCTTAGATAATAGTCATTCTGGTGTACTAGACAGATTAAGGACATATGTAGGTGCTATGCACTATTACTGTTAGTTCCATTCTAGGAATTACATTAATGGAGAATCGCTTCTCTAAATGTATATTTTTTTCTGGTCTACTGCCCAGATATGATTGATATGTAAGTGCTATGCATTTTTCTATTGTGTTATAGTTTAGACAGTTTTTTTGTTTTATTTTTAGTCAGCCCCATGGCCCCCTGGAATCTGTTTGCAACATACTGGTTATATATCTGCATTGGCTTGTTATGTTATTGAAAGTGCTACATGTCACTAAACTTTCAGTAACATTTTAAACATGATGACTTTCTCTATAAAAAGATCAATGATACCTGAACATACATTGAGAATTTTTGATAATCTAATATTTTGTTTAAAGGAGAACCATATTAAACTTTTTGCGTTTCTTTAAAAGGCATACTGGTCATGTAGGCAGTATGGCAAGGAATATCATTAGACACAACAAATTAAAAGTAGTATTTTTTAATACATTTTATGTTTGATTCCATGTGACCACAAACAAAACACTAGAAATGGAAATTAAGTAATTATTATTATTATTATTATATGGTAATTATTCTTTTGTGAATATGCACAATTATCTTTCTTTGACATACTGCCTACAAGCGTAGTATGCATGTAAAATAAATAGTTGTGTAAAGTGTATGCACTTTTCATGTTAAATCAAAAGTCCATAATTTAACCTTAAAAATACACGTGTTAACAGCACCAAAAAACATCTAAAAAAAAATAAAAAAATTACCACATTAATGGCCACTGCTGTACCCCTCCCTATCTTTCTCATTGTCCTGTGCACTACTGAAATTAGGTCATATGACTTTTAAATGTTGTTTGCAGCTTGGGATTTTGGTAATGTAAGCATGTTTTTTATGTTTAAAATAATGGAGAAATAAAAATATAGATTTAACATGAAAAGTGCTTAAAATTGCCCGTGAATACAGTGGTCCTTTAATACACATACACTCACAGTAACTGGTTAAATGTCCTGAAAATGCTTCTTTACGGTATTTGGTTCTCCTACTGGTATACTCATAGATCCTTAAGTGTCTTGTAAGTGTTCTCTTAAGTGTCGAGGGAGGTTGCGTTTAAAAGTAAGTGTTTGTCTCACTGTGAACACTCAGAGAGCCTTACGAGAAACCATAAGATGTTCAGTAACTTTTATGAGAACTATGTATGAGCACTTTAGGTAACCCATAGCAGCACCATATGTAGTGGTCACTCATAAGGGTTTGCTGCGGGTGGAATTTAATAGCCTCCTACAGGGAAAGTTCACTCACAAGACTTCTTATGGGAGCCATTTAATCAGGCCCCTGATAGGTACATCAGAAAACAGCTAAAATTAGAAACTTTAATGTAAATTTACTGTAAGAAAATCCAACTTTTTAAACAACATTCAGTTGATACAGTACTTGTTTTTTGTTTGCATTTTCAGTCATGTCCAACTATCCATTCACTCACAGACACACTCACAGACACACACACTCATTCTCGCATTTACTCACAGACACACTCAGACACACGCACTCACTCAGACACACACTCATTCACACACTTAGTCACAGACACTCACTCACAGATACACACACACACACACTCTCTTACACACACGCACTTACATAGACTCACACAGACTGGCAATGGAGACACCTTGCTTCAGGAAATGCAACCATATCTCTCCACAAATGTAAAAACCCCTCTCACATCACATCCTGAGAGAAGAATAATGGGGGTGGGGGGGGGGGGGGGGCAGGAGTTATCAATTGAGGAAAGGGTAAGGAGGAGAGGTTAGGCAGAAGTCCGGAGGAATGAACATCACACCTCTTCAGTTCACAGGCCAAAAAGCAAAGGATGCAACCTCAGCTCTCCAGAAATGCAAATGTCCCTGTCACACAATTCCACCAATGTATGATGCAAAACTCCAGGGTCCTGCAAAGGCATAAAAAAAGAGTTTTCTCTAGAATGATATTTTTCCTGCTAAATTATGCTCTTAGTCAGACTCACAGTTTGAGAAATATTTTGATTTTCATTGTGCAGTGGTCCTTTAACCAAACTGTCAAGTATGCCTTCAGTGATTAGTAGAGGTATCAAAACTATTTTTTATTAAAAAATAACTTTATTAGTTTTCCTGACGTATTATGCTTGTAAACATCTATTTTTCAGACATACAGATAAACACCGCTTAACACTCCCCCGATAAGCGCTGATTTGCTATATCGCTCTTTCAGCTCCCGTAGGAGCTAACGCATGTCGGGCCTATCAGTGTAGCGTTTCACATTACTGACGTCAGACGCCAAACTTTGGTCTCTATAGGACTCCACATAAAATGTCCCTGTTAGAGTATTTCCAGTATTACAGTGGGTAACATGCACAGAACGGACATTTATTTCTGAATGAATTATTATGCTCAAGACCTATAAATATAGAAATTGTATTTGGACCTAGTAAGGAAAGCCTTGTTTACCCAGTTGAGTCTTTTTTTTCCCAATAAACTGTTTATCTGTGATAGCTATCTGACATATTTTTTTGTGGTTTTATGGTTTATAAGTGCACTTATTAAGAAACAAATAAAAGTTAAGTTTTAACTATTTCTTGGTTAATAGCTCCAAATTATTAGATTTGCTGGTTTCTACAGTATACTTTTTTTTAGTGTCTAAATAGTGCTCTTTTTCCGACAAAGAGCTAAATCTCGCAATAGGGCGATTTTGCATGTTTAAATCCCTTTCAATCCCTGCTTAGTGATTGTAGATTTACCATAGAGCTGTTTGAACGCTATGGTGTTTAAATGCCCCGTTTAGTGCAAATCCACATAGGGCGTCTGCACGCAGGAACACATGTGAAGAGCTAAACGGGGTATTCCTGTAAATATTTTCCACCTTACAGTGGGCCTTTGTTTTCTTTGTACAGTGATTATTTTTGACAGACTTCCCATGATGAGCTGTAATATCGCTATGAGTGCTGCTTGTCTAGTACCAGTCTGTGAAACTGAAAGTCATAAACATTTCCTGACATTTGTGGATTTTTATAAGATTTCCCTTTTTTGCTGCCCATTTCATTCATTACTTACAATTAGCTGACATGCAAAAAAAAACCAAAAACGAAAGAAAGTATTTTTTTATCTGTAATCATGCGCTTTGATCCTCTTTTATTTGTCAGTCGCTTTGAGGAAGGGGCTGTGATCACGAAAGCTTGCAATCTAATCCTGCTCAGTTAGCCAATACAGGGTATCCACTGAAACTGCTTTGTTTACAATAAAGTGGCGGAGCTACCAGCGGTGCAGGTGGTGCAGTGCACCAGGGCCCTCCTCTGGGGGAGCAGTGCTGTGTAATTTTATTTCTTGCATTTCATTTATTTTCTGTAGTGTAGGGCCCCCGTGGGGCACCTGAACCTTGTCCAACCCACCCCCTGGGCCTCCTTGGCCATATGCTCCGCCGACAAGTAATTGGTGCTTACCGGTTTAAAAAAGATAATTTCTACTAAAGCTCCATGTATGGGGGATGTGTTTTGTGTGGGGGGAGCAAAAGAAGATATTGATATGTGCTAGGTGAGGTGGATGCTACCTTCAAGGACTGGCTGCTATGTAGGAAGCGAAAAGGCGGTGGGTGCTTTATGGGGGTGGATGTTGAGAGGGTCTGGGTGCTATGTAGAGATGAAACTGTACTGCATGCAGAAAAGCTTCGCTCAGGAAGTAAGGAAAGGGGAATATCTATTGAAAGGGGTCTTGGGGGAAGCATTGGGAAAGGGTCTTGGGGAGGGATGCTGTTATGTGAAGGGGGCTTAGGAAGGTAAACTGAGTGAATTGTTACACAGGGGCTAAAATCTTTCTCTTTTTTTGCAGCAGGGCCCTCCAGCCTCCAGCTTTGCTACTGTTTCGACTGACTAATAGGTTGGTGGGGGATCCAAGTGTAGTTTTATAGACGAAGGATTATAATATGTCCTGGGCTGCAGAATTAGCATCAAGTCTATTTAGTAATAATTGCTCTATCTAGGATCCCCCAGTGAGCTCTTATTTAAAAAACAAAAATGTTTTTCAAAGTAAAATTTCTGGTATTAGATTGTCTTTTTTCGCTAATAACAATAATTTGCAAACTTGCTTATGGAGACGTGGGAAAAAAAAGATGTGTAAGTATGGTCCAAATAATGAGAGGGCCATGGACGATTTCTGGATTTCACTAGATAAATAATATATCTGTGCATATCATTACTTGTATACACTTTGTTTAATAAGAGTTTTTTTTTGTACCTGTTTAGATCTGCCCTCTGTAGCTCATGCAGCTCATGAATACACAGACTGTGCATTATTTCAAATTAGCCTATCATTGACATCTCTCAAGCAGTATGTTGCAGTATGTTTCCAGTGATTGGTTAGTATGATACACTGCACACCCTTTTCTTAGAAGTACACTGTATTCATAAGTTGCAGAGGGGAAAAAGCAATTAGGAACTGTTGAGGGTTTTAGGCATAAAAAATTAGCTTATAATCACTTCTAAATAAAATAAAGTACAATAAAAGTAAATGGTTACACAAGTATATTATATGCTAGTGAAATCCAAAACACTCCCATGTCCCTTTAATTTTTTGGACCATACTTACACAACAGGGCAGCATTTACTCCTCATTTCCTGCAACTTTGGTGAACGCAAATTACTTTATACTAAAAGTTTCTATAAAGTGAACCTTTCATGTCCCTTTAAGGATGACAGGAGTTTTTTCCTCCATTGCCAGGCTAATATAAAAGCCAAAAATATTTATAAACGTGGTAGTAATTTATTACATTTTTAGTTTACCCTTCTACATCAACAGGTAAAATAACGGAGTAATCCTTTTATTATTATCAAAACAAAAATCCGCTTCACAACATATTTTGATATGTATTAAAGTCTACATGTTTATTATTATTCCAGTCATCACATACAAAGAGGGCGGGGGATCTCATTCAATAGACTTCTATCGGACACACCCCCGCAACTCGATTGGTTGAAGTAAAGATGAACAACTGAAACCCCCTGGCAGTCTGTGGGCGGTCCTCACACATAAACACACATTTTATATCATCTCATATCTCTGTCAAAAATTAACGGATTTTAAATATTCAAAAAATATTTCAACATGCTTTTAGGAGAACTTCACAATGGTGTGGTCCTAATTGTGCTGAATTAAGTGGTCCTTTAACATGTCTTAAAATTACAGCCAATCGCAGGTGATATCCATGGATGTCTTTTCCTAATGATTACTGGATGAGATGTCAGTATGGCCAGTAAGATGTTCTCATTGTAAAGAAAACCCCTATGTATGGCCCCAACACCTGGATTGTCCATCATCATCATCATCCACAGTCAGTTCATCGGGCAGTTCAGAGGGCTTCGATGGGGGTCTGCATTGTGTGACATGATCCACTATTAAGATCTGGATTTTTGGAGAGAAAGAAATCTATTTAACATCCATGACTTTGCAAACAAAGGAAAACATTCTGCCATTTTGGTTTCATCAAATCAATTTCCTGATGTTGGAGTGCACAGGAAGAGTCTCTCACAGTGGGAATATGGCAGTTACAACTGTTAGTGCGAATTAGTTTACAAGGTTAAACCCTCCACTCTGCATCTAATGTTTACTCAAATAATATAACAAATAGCATCACAAAGTTGTCCTAATTAACTTGATACAATATTTCTATATATATTTCTATTCTGTCTCTTTGCAAAATGCAAAATATAAAACAATAACATGTTATATTGTTTCTTGTTACAGCTTTTCTTCCTGGTACCAGGGTACCAGGGTTTTGGATCAGGTGCAGGGGTGGAGGAACTGGGGGATGAGGGGGACAAATCCCCCCAGATTTTATACATATATTGTAACAGAATCATATGTGGAGTGTACGTGGGGGGCAGACTGAGCAGAGCCCTGTGTCCACTTGGGAATGACAGGGTTAATACAACAGGCTAATCAAGCCCAGCTGGGTTATATATATATAGTGGTAGATTAGCCTGTTACCTTGTAAATTACCAGCCAGGAATTCAGGTATTCTTTTAATATTTTATTAAAAATCCCAATTTTTTACGAAAATAATAAACACTCTCTTCATCTGTGGAAAAAGGGGGAGCATTCGGCCCGCCCATCTCTCCGAAATACTCCAACCACCAGGGACCCTTTAAATAGTCTTTTGAAAGACAGTGACACTTTCAGTTATACTGCTGCCTTCTCCCTGGGGTTAAATGTCCACAGACTCTAAACCGCAAAACTGCTTTCTCAGCAGATTCACTTGCCTTGTAGGCCCGAGTTGCTCCTGCACAGCTCTGTTCTGGAAACCCGTGTTGCTCCTGCAGACAACTCTGCTCTGCACTTCAGACTGTCTTTCCTTGCGGAAAAACAAATCTTTACTCCAAACACCTCCCCTTAGTGTGCTCTGTGGGGCTTTTTAAATCATCCTGATAAGAATCAGGTGCACTGGCTGATTGAGCTGAAGTCCCAATTAACTCTTGCTTATCCTGCCTGGATATATGGCTCTGCTCAATCTCAGGCTTATATATACTCATTGCTTGACTCTGTTACAATATATATATATATATATATATATATATATATATATATATATATATATATATATATAAACAAATAAGTAAAAATAACTTCCCAAAAGCGCTCCAAAAGTGATATCAAGAGGATGGTGCAATTGAATATATAAAGTTGGCACGTGCAGTGATGGGTATAGATAGAGAAAAGCAAAGTGGATATTAATCTAAGGTCATTCAATCGTCACACCAAATAAGTCCATTATGCGGGAAAGTGATGGGAATTAAATGCAAATCGTCTCACTCTGGAATGATATAGTTCTCCAAATAGTGTCCTTTATTCTTCCCGGTTGTGTCCAGAATAGTCCAAATGGAGGCAGAGGGAGAGGTAGAGAGGGATGAAGAGGGAGGGGGAGAGAGAAAGGAGGGAAGAAGGGGAAGGGAAGCAGAGACAGAGGGAGGGGGAGAGGAAGGCAGAGAGAGGAGGGAGGCAGAGAGAGGGGAGAGGGAGTTAGAGAGAGAGAGAGGAGGGAGAGATAGAGGGAGGCAGATGAAGAGACAGAGGAAGGGAGAGAAAGAGAGGGAGGCAGAGATAGAGGGAGAGAGAGAGGGGGAGCGAGGCATGATGGATCTGCATGGCTTCCATTATGGTCTGCTTGGAAATTAAAGGCCTTATTAAATTGTTAAAATCGCAATTACGGAAGCCCGTAATGTATCCGTAAAAGTTATTGATATTTGATTGGCCTCTTCTAGCTACCCGCAATGGATTTGCGGGTTGCAGGCCGAAAATTCTTGCAGGTGTCAAAATCGTAACTCCGACCCATCTAAGCCTTTAATCTTCCAAGCCCGCAAATGTTACAATCGCTAAAATCGCAAATCGCTATTTAATTGCAACAATTCCTCAAGCCCACAGTTGCCGTCAAACCTGTAAATGGCAAATGTAGCAAAAAATTCTCAGAGTACTAGAGAGGACTCGCAATGTGGTTAAATACTTGTTCTTAAAACTATGAAAGCCAATAACAACTCAATACTGCACTTTAAAATATGGGAAAAGCGATGAAAGACATTAAAATTAATTGCACAACAGTCTCAAGCTCTTTTTTTATGTTTATTTCTGTGTTATATCAATCTCGGGAATCAAGGAGTTAATACTTATCAGGCCAACCGCATGGACTAGAACAGTTTCTTCATTCATTTTTATTGATGTTGAAATTGCTGGTTTGCGAGTCAGCTCGCATATCTGACGTCTAAACACTAATTGGTTGACTTTTAAATGCCATGTTTTACTGATGTCATGATGATGGTCTCATTTACTATTGGCTGTTTCTAAATCGTTACTTATGGGCTTGCTTAATTGATCATGATCCTGCCCTGAAATGCTACGTTTGGTTACATGGTTTATGGATTTGGCTTTTGGCCCTGTACTTGCAGGCATGTTCAATGAAATTGCTCTGTAACTGTTGCAATTTTTAAGACATTTGGAATTTAATGAGGCTCTATGTCTAGTACCTGATCTTCCTTGGATAGTTAGGGCTCCATTCCATGACCCACATGGTGAATTTTATGTGTAACCTTTTTCCTCATTAATCACTACCAAGCAATCACTTCACATCACTCAAATAAACCTACAAGAAATGGCTGCTTAATGCAACCCACATATAGAGCTTCCATTGATTTTTCAAAAAGATACACATTAACTTAGCGTAAGTCCTCAGATTGTAAAAAAAACATCCTATATGTACTTTCACACATAAAAGCACAAAATAATTGCCTCTGGAACCAACCAAGCGTCAAATCTGAAGCTATTATCAACCTAATACCTTAATTGTGTCGGAATTGAGGAATAATTCCTCATATCTCACACAATTAAGGGGTTAATACTGCCACTCCCATGTACCCACCCTAATACCCACTATCTACTATGATGCTTGGCATCCCCAGGATACACCCAATACTCCTATTTACAGTGATCCTGGAGATATCCGAGATTCCTCTACCTTTACCCACCGGCCTCACCACCCCAATGGGACAAGGATCGAGAAGAAGGGATAGTGTAGTCTACCTAATAACACTCAACAGGAGTTGACTCACCAAGCAAAACAAAAAACAAGTTACAAGTTATTAAACATTTTGAGAAACATACCCTCCTTAGCCACATAGCTGCAGTGGCATCATCGGGGGAGGAGGATGGATTAACCAACCCTACAGACTACACTCAATAGGAGGGGTAAATGGAAACTTAATTAAAATACAGGTTGGGGTGGGGAGGGGGGGGGGACAGCTAACTCCAGAGGAACTTTTAGATATAATAAGGGGGGGGGGGGGGGGAGTTAAGTCCCGAGGAACTTTTAAGAAAAGTAGTTAAATTGGAGGGCCAGACTTAATACAACTTTAACTGCTGGGGTTGAACAGATGTACTGGATTTATAGCAATGTAAATAACTTAGGACTTCAGTACTTATCCTTTGAGGTCCCTTCTACACATTGAAAAGTTCTTTATGTTGGACATAGTCCCTATGTGTACATTAGGACATTGAAACATAGATTTTTAACCCCTCTCAAACCACAAAACAACTAAAAAGGTTAAATATAATAGACAATAAACAATCAACAGCCATCTTGAGGAAGTTGCAGTTACGGAAGAGATCCAAAATACTTATGTATCAGTCTCAAGTAGGATCTGTGGAGATGGAAGGTCCTTGCACAGATAGTCCGCCCTGGGAGGGGCGTCGAGCAAGGTTGCCCCCAGCGGGGAAGGCATCTTTGTCCGTTTTGAGTGGGAAACTCCCTGCCGTTGCCTGATGGGAAGCGGCTTAGGTGTGAGGATTAGGGTCTCATCTGCTTCCTCTTCAGATAACAAATGAAGAAGTTTGAGAAGCTCTTGATAATCCTCCAAGGAGTTGGCTGAGTATGAGCTACCCTTATGCTGAAACAGCAAAGCAAATGGGAAGATCCATCTGTACTGTACTTTATGTTGGATCAGAACATCAAGTGCCTGCTTAATCTCTCTCCATCTGGCCAAAGTGATAGGAGATAAATCAGAATATATTTAGAGTACCGAGTCCTTGAAGCTGATAAAATAAGATCCCCTGATCTTTGCCTCAGAAATCTAATGATAACATCCTAGTTCTGATTTCTTGAGGATCCTAGAGCCATATGGGCCCTTTCCATTTCCCAGTCTGATTCTGGGACATCCGGTATGATAATGCTGATAGCTGCTTTCAAGTACTGCATCACGTCTTGGACTGCCCTAGACACGCCTTTAATCCTTAAATCGTGGTGCCTTGAGCGGTTCTCTAAGTCCTCGAACTTCTCTTTGAGGATGGAAATGCGTGAGGAATTATACCCAATATTGGCCCTGTGCTTCCACTATGTGGTCCGAGGTTTTTTCAAGTAACTGGGTTGCCCCAGATCGATAATGTCCTTTTTAAGAGAGTCTACAGTTTTTGTAAAATGGACAATAAACATTTCCTCAATCATAGCCATTGATTTGGGCAAAAGATGCATGTGTTGCTGGGGCAGGGCCACCGGTTGCCCCTTGGAATCTGAATTTTCCAAAGGTTCTGAGTGAGAAGCATGAGACAGGTTATAGCTTGCTTCCGTAATGATGGACTTTGCATGCAAGCCCCTCTTATTTTTCCCTTTCTTCATGTTGCAGTGTCAAGGACCCAGCAGTAATGGAAAGAATCAGTCATAGAAAAGCATTGGGCTTGATAGGCTGTCACTAATCCAGAGTTATATCCCTTTAACCAGCATGTTCTGAATGTATATGCTTACTCCATCAGTATACTTGTCAAGTCAGTATGGCCGCCCCACATAGCCAGGTCAAACTTTGAATGACATCGCTCAATTTATATATGGCAAAGGATTTCCACCCAGTGGCTGTGTTAGATTGCTATATATGCAAGTGGTCAGGGAATTTCCAGAACTGCTCAGTTGCTGAATTTCAGTCTCTGTGCTGTTGATCAATCATTTGCCTTTTAGCGAGGTGGAGTACAAACAATTTGACATTTTAAATGTGGTGAGGCCCACTGGAGCAGAAGATAAGATTAATGTCTGGGTACAAAGGGGTTACATCTGCTTAAACTTAATAAGACAGGGTGATCTGATATCCAGAGTCTCAGTTTGCCTGGCAATGCCACACCCTAAACTGGGTGTTGTGCTGTATTTAACCCTTTGCTGAATCCAAAAGAGTAATTAAGTACACCCAAATTATTTTTATAAAAAGTTCCATCATCATGCAGCTATCACAGAAAAAAAATTGTGTGATAGTTTTGAGGGTGGACAGCAGGTGGCAGTGTTGTACTGTGGCTATCTCTTGTTTACGCAGACTCTTTTTTAGGTTGAGATGTTATATCAGTCCACAAAGTACAAACATAAAGTAATTTAAAGATTACTGGTAGTTATGGGAAGCAGAGCATGGGAGGCACCATCTCACTTTTATCTTTTGTTGGGTATTTGTGCTTGGAAGTAGTTCACCTCTTTTCTCCCTCAGGGTCCCAAAAGGTTTTATGTACAGGGGCTAGCTTTACCCTAAATTGAGCAACTTTTTCCAGTTTTTAGTGCAGAGCTCAGCCTGTGCACATCTGGTCAGGCCACTTGCTAGCCACGGCCCCCCGCCAAGGTGTAATTTAATGTAATAGTGAAACTTTATCAACTGGACCTAAGAAGTCCAGTTCTAAAAAGAAAGACAAAACTAATAAAGACACCTTTTTGTGGCTAATACTTTTATTTATTGATGCAACAAACTGAGTTTGCTTTTCTCTTAAAACAACAGATTTTTATTATTTCAACGCTTTAAAATTCTGTGTTCAAATACGGTCGATTAAAACTTATTTCTCTTGAGCTTTCTGCGACAGAAAATGTATGGCATCTCCTTGACTTTCTACTTTATGTGTATGCCTATATTGTTTCTTCATTAAAGTATTTACAGTGCACGCCTTTCATATAACTATGTATAAATGTATAAGGTATCAGTTGTTAGCACTTAGGGATTTAAATATTGATAGTTTGTTTCTTCAATGTATCTTACACTTAAAAACGATTGCATTTTATGTTGTTGCTAATTACCAACAGTAGCTGAAATATCTTTTAGTATTATTTAACCATCTATGTAATGTTTAAGCGGAAACGTTGAACAGTCACTTAAATTATGATATGTGTTTTAATTCAATAATGTCTCAACTAATAGTGGACTGTAAATTTGTATATAGAAATAGATCGTTTTAATCATACTTTAGCCATTGTGCTGTTTTCATCATACAAAAAGTGCTGTGAATGAATCAAACTAATTTCTTGTGAATAGATTACTGTCCTTAGCTTAATTTCCTTGTGAAATAGCCAAAACATACAAATAAATAATTAATTAAATTACTCCTGTTATTTGTGATACAAAATGTGTTAATTATGAAATAGCAACAAAGAATATCCCCAAAATAAAGAAAACTAAGAAGGCAAACTGGCACCTGATGAGGCTTTTAAAGTAGCCCAGGAGAGAAGGAAAGTGAAAGGTAGTGGAGATAAGAAAAGACTTGTCCAACTGAATGCAGAATTCCAGAGGATAAGAAGAAGAGACAAGGAGACATTCTACAAAGAGTGATGGGTAAATCAAGAGATCTCATCAAGAAAATCTGAATCCTAAAAGGCACTTTTCATGGTGGGTGGGTGAGATAAAAGACAAAAATGGTAGGGACTTAACAGAAGAAGATTAGATAAAGAAAAGGTGTCAGGAATACACTGAAGATCTATACAGAAAGGATCTTAACAGCAGTGATGACCTCAATAATTTGTCCAATGAGCTGGAGCCAGACATCTTGAAGAGTGAAGTGAGATAGGCCCTAGAATGTCTTGCTGATCATAAGGCTGCAGGAGGTGATGGAATCCCAATTGAACTAAATTATACAGGATGATGCTGTGAAAGTGTTACTTGCCTTATGCCAACACATTTGGAAAACTCAACAATGGCCAATAGACTGAAAAATGTCAGCCTACCTCTCAGTCCCAAAAAAGGCAGTGCCAAAGAGTGCTCCAATTATTAAACAATTGCACTCATTTCACATGCCTGCAAGGTAATGCTTAAGATCCTACAAGCTTGATTCAAACAATATATGGCCAGGGAGCTACCAGATGTGCAAGCCGGGGTATGCAGAGGAAGAGGCACAAGAGATCAAATTGCCAATGTCCGATAGATAATAGAGAAAGAAAGAGAGTTCCAGAAAAACATTTACTTCTGCTTCATAGACTATTCTAAAGCCTTTGACTGTGTGGATCACAACACAATGTGTCATGTTCTGAAGGAGATCCAAGTACCAGATCATCTCATCTACCTCCTGAGGAATCTATATGTCGACCAAGAAGCCACGGTCAGAACCGAACATGGGACAACAGAATGGTTTAAGATAGGAAAAGATGTGCGACAAAGTCTTAATAAACAAAAAAAAAAGTTGTATATTGTCACCTTATTTATTCAGCTTATACGCAGAATACATCATGCGTAAGGCTGGGCTGGAAGAATCCAAAGCTGGAATCAATATTGCTGTAAGAAATATCAACAACCTCAGGTACGCGGATGATACTACTCTGATGACTGAAAGCGAGGAGGAGCTAAAGGACGTATTAATGCAGGTAAAAAAAAACAGAGTGCAAAAGAAGGCCTGATGGTCAATGTTAAAAAGACAAAGATCATGGCAACGGCAATATCAGTTCCTGGAAAATAGATGGGGAAGAAGTGGAGGCAGTGACAGATTTTATTTTCCTGGGATTTAAGATCTCTTCAGATGGTGACTGTAGCCATGAAATTAAATGACGTTTGCTTCTGGGGAGTTAAGCCATGACAAGTCTGGACAAGCTAGTAAAAAGCAAAGACATTACACTATCAACAAAGGTCTGCATAGTTAGAACTATGGTATTCCCAGTAGTAACATACAGATGTGAGAGCTGGACCATAAAGAAGTCTGAGCACCATAGAATTGATGCTTTTGAATTGTGGTGTTGGTAAGATCCAATAAATCAATACTTCAGGAAATCAAGACAAACTGTTCACTGGAAGCTATGAACATAAGCCTGAAGCTCAAATATTTTGGCCATATCATGAGAAGACAGGATTCCCTAGAAAAGACTCTGATGCTGAGAAAGATTGAAGGCACACGAAGAAGGGGACGACCCAGACGGAAATGGACAGATGGGATCATTGAAGTGATGGGCATGAACTTAATAGAGCTCAGAGAGGCGTGACTGACAGATGTACCTTACATGCTGCGGTCCATATGGTCATGGAGAGTCGGACACGACTGAACGACTAAACAACAACAAAATATATATACAAAATTAGATAACTCACATATAAGTTATATGAAAGGCGTGCACTGTAAATACTTTAAAGAGGAAACAATATAGGCATAAACATAAAGGAAAAAGGAAAAAAGTTAAGGAGACGTCATAAGTTTTCTGGAGCAGAAAGCTCTAGAGAAATAAGTTTTAATTGACCGTATTTTAACACAGAATTTTAAAGCGTTGAAATAATAAATTTTTTAAGAGAAAAGCAAACTCAGTTTCTGGCATGAATAAATAAAAGTATTAGCCACAAAACAGTGTCTTTATTAGTTTTGTCTTTTGTTTTAGAACTTGACTATCGGGATCCACCACCTAACTATAACCATAGGTGTCCCCATGGACTTCCATGGCACCTAAAATGAACCACTATAATATGGGGGACTCCATAGACCCCCATGGTATATCTAACTATTGACCCCAATGGCACCGAAAGTTATCCCCCCTATTAAGGGGATCCCTAATAGCCCTCTGTGACTAAAAATAAACTTTCAACACGGACGTCCTTAAAGGACCTCTGTGGTATCTAATAAATAGCCCCCACCACCTGAGTTACTAATGGATCCCCTGGCATCTAAAATTAATAACCTCCAGGGGGGCCCTAACAGACCTGCTTGGCATCTATTATTAACCCCAATACCATGGTGGTCCTTAAAGGCCTTCTAAAGTTAGCTATAATCAGAATCTGCAAAAAATCTATTTAAGGCCGGAAAGCACACCAAAAATCGTTAGTTCCTCCTATGAGTAGCTCCATTAAGAACAGTATTTTTTTTTAAGAGAGAGGCAGGGTTTTTTCAGTAGGAGGTCGATTTCAGTGGGTTCAGAAAATGAGGATTGGATAGCTTCTTTATCCAGGACAGAAGAAAGAGGACCAGTGCATCACTGATCATCGCTGGAGGACATCACAGGGAGGGAGCCATTTCTTGCTACTATGTGCCAGAATGGAATGGAGCCCTTAGTTGTCGATGGTTCCCAGAAGATAGCCCTTTAAGAACACTGTCACCACAATTCCTGCAGATCCCATTGTTTTTAAGAAATAAAGAATTATAAGAACAAGAGGTCATGATTTGAAGTTGGAGGGTTATAGATTCAGAGATAACGTGTAAAACTACAATGCTACTGAATAGGTTTTTATCTATTTTTATGTGTTTTTATTTCCTTTTAATCTAGTGCCTCACAAGTGAGAATATATTCTGTAACATATATTACTCTGAATAGATATTTCAACGCATTACACATAGTATAGAGCCACTGCATATACAGAAATATCAATCTGCAAATACACTGCATGACAAAAACAAATTATTATGTGCATTAATATATATAATATATATTGTGACAAGATGTAAGTCGCCCTTGAGTTTGTGTCCGTGTTTCCGGCATTTTGATGGAGGAAAACAATACAAGAAGCTGTAATAATTTTCCAAATGTTACTATTATATTAACCAGTGAAACAAATTCTAAAAAACAAAGCAAATCAAAGAAAATAACATGCCTAGCTCCCACCAAAGCATTCTCTTTATTTGCAGACACTCACTATCCAGCATTCATCCAGCTAAACCTGGGTGGCGCAAAACAAAGTAAATAGTTTGTTAGTTTGTTCACAATCACTGGCCTGTATTCTTCAGAACTCCAGGTCTCCACCCTGCTCCAAAATGATCACCAGCTGCAAAATGCTCGCTCTCTTGCTGTCCAGCTTTTTCCAGTTCCAAGCAACCTGCTTTCAGACAAATAGCACACACTGCTCCCTGAAAGACTTTCTTCAGCTTCAAGCAAACTGAGCACTCTGTGTGTCTTTTCTCCAACTTCAGACAAAACCCTTCTCTCTGTGTTTCTCTCTCTCAGCTTAGGCAGAATTTACTCCGTTCGTTAGCAGCACAGACTGCAAAACTCAGTTTTCCACAAACTGAAAACCCCCCGCTCAAACTCCAGGGGCAGTCTTAAATCAGCTCTATTCAGGTGTAGCTAATCAACTAACCAGGAAAGTTGACTCCTTCTGTCCTCCTAGGAGTAGAGAGCTTTGCAAACTCCGTGGCTCACACAAACCTCACACAAAACACTAACACTGTCACACATCCCCCTCCCCAGCTCGATACTATGGGGTTGAGCGACCAACGCTTCGAGGCAGTGCATGTGGGACAACAAATCTGCATGACCATGTTGACTGTCATCTCTGTGAATGCTTCCTTTCTCTTCTGTACTGGCGAGACTCTTGTGTAGCTGCTGAAGCTTCTGCTTTTCCTGCTCTTTCACTACCTTATCCATGATTGTTAGAAGGCAGCTATGGTGGTGGAGAAGTTCCAGGTGTAGATGCTGTCTTTGAGTCTTTATCTCCTCACAATTATGGTTTTGCCAGAATGTATCCAGCGGTTCAGGGATTACAGCTTCAAACTCAACATGACACATACTGTAGGAGCCACAGCCATGTTCTTCTTAATCTCAGATGGGGCAAACTTCGCACAGAATCTAGCAACCATCTTAGGAACCTTTGAGTTTTGGGTTTCTGGAAAAACTTGTGATTTCAGCCTTCTTAGCTTTCATTTTTTTTATTCCTTCTTTCATCTGCTTCTCTTCAAATGTTTTTTTTTTTTCTCTTCTTGTTTTGCTTCCGGCTTTTATTTTTTTTCTCTCTTTATTTAGCTGCAGCTTCTCCTCCTTGCATATCCAGACCACTCTGTTGGATCTCTTTGGACCTCCCTGAATAACTTTAGCTGCTCGGCCAAACTTTCTGCCTCTATCTAATGTATACATTCCTGCTCTATGTCTTGCAGTATGTAAAGGTATGCAGTATGTAAGAGTATGTAACAGCAGCTACTTCTCTATCAAAGCTGAATCCCTCTGCCATAGGTAATCTCCTGTCTCTTGTAGGTGGGAGGAGGGTCTAGTGATCTCAGACTCTCTCTTTGCTTGTTCCCCACTCGCCTTTCCTTGGCCAGAGCACTCCGCACGGCCACCTGAGATAGAGAGCATTTTTACGGAACTCATGTCCATGCTCTGCTTCATATGTCCTCTCAGGGAAAGTGATAAGGGGCCTTGGGGGCCACAGGTAGCCCTGGGGGCTGCAGGAACCCCAGGGGGGGGGCACAAGGTACACAGGAGGGGTGGATAAGAGGATCCGCAGGGGCCACATGGGATCCACGGGGGCTACAGAGGCCCTGCAGGGGCGACGGGAGGGCCTCTGGGGCCACAGAAGGCGTTTGAAGGATGCCATGTTTGTTTCTTTCACGTTTCTTTCTGGCTTGGAGACTGAGATTGTGTGTCCTGATATTTTTTATAATTTTTTTCAAGAGTGGAAGGAATGGAGAAGAAGGAGTGGGGGGTTCAGAAGATATTTCAGCATTGGACTTCTTCCCTTCTTTCCATAGGTTCAGGAGAGGAAACTTGCAAGTATACTTTCAAAACCTTGATTATTTTGGTCTGTACCTGTCCCTTTATGCATTGAAAAGGAATTTTGACTATCATGGCAGCTTCTGGGCACTAGCAGAGTCTTCTAAAATGAAGATTGTTTATTCTCATGGTTTATACTGTAGCTGCTAATTGTGTTATTTATTATATATGTACTAGGTCCGTGAAGTTTTTGCTAATCTACTTCTTAGAGATCAGTTCTGGACCCCCTCTGTTGATAGTGCTAGATTATGTAAGGCAAGCAAATATAAGCAACTTATCTACATTATAAATCAGAATCAATAGGTGTAATAATAGACGGAAAGTGGCCCAGGGAAGCGTCTCGACCATCAACTAAAAAAATAAAGTGGCATAAACACAAAATAGTGCACATATTTTAAATCAGTTTTAAAATCAACCCTTTTTTTTTAGCAAAATGTCTGCCTTTCTGACAGATTATGACATCCCACTTAAATGAATAAAATAGTGTTGTTTGTCCCCTATAATATCATTTAAACCAAAGATTATTTAGAAGAAAATATTTCTAGGTTCGTCCACTAGATGGCAGCAAAATGCAGTAAATAATGTAACAAAAAATAAATTGCAGAAAAAATATTTTTTTTATAATTTCACTAAAGGTCAGATCAGCAGGAAGCTAAGGTTTCACAGTTTACATCTGAACATGCTATATTTCTGTTGTCCCCAATCTAGTACAATTCTTATTATGTTTGATATGTCTTATCTGTTTTTACCTTTTTATGTTCTAATGGATATGGAATTTATATATATGCAGGATGATTTAAAATTCTAGATAGTTTTTTTAATTGCTAGGCTGTTAGTAAAATGTGAAGTTAAATTAATGAAAATATAGTAACTATATATAAATATATGTAATATAAATAATGATATATCAATGGTAACCTGGAGCCCGATTCAATTGAGCAATGGTAAATTACCAGAGCCCGTAAGTGAGGCCGTAAAATAATTTGTTATTTAATTGGTGTCAATTTTTGCGGACGGTTTACGTGTTACGGGCTTCAAAACTTTGCAATGGTTAAACCTGGAACTTACAGCCTCCCCATTCCTTTGATCTTTCCAGTCCGCACACAAGAGCTACAATCGCAGATCGCTATTCAATTGCTCCAATTCCTCAAGCCCGCAAATGTTCTCACACCCGTAAAGGGCAAATGTAGAAGAGAATCCTATGGGTACCAGATGGGACCTGCAAAGGGGTTAAAGACATGTCCGTAGCACTGTAAATGCAAATAAAAAAAACACTACTGCGCTGTAAATGACGGGGAAAGCAAAGAAAGACATTATAATTAATTGCACAACAGTCTCAAACTCGCAGATGGACAGTAAAAGAAAATGTATTTTTACGTTTCATTTTGGGGTTATATTGATCTTGGGAATCAATGAGTTAATACATATCAGGCCACCCGCATGGACTAGAACAGTATTGGCATTGATTTTTATTAGTTTGCGAGTCCCATCGCATATCGGACCCCCGATATTAAATTGATAATCAATCATAGGATTCTCAATTAATCATTTACAAGTATCTACCTGCTATAACGTCAGTGGTGGAGGTGTCG
Source organism: Discoglossus pictus (assembly GCA_027410445.1). Taxonomy (NCBI): domain Eukaryota; kingdom Metazoa; phylum Chordata; class Amphibia; order Anura; family Alytidae; genus Discoglossus; species Discoglossus pictus. Next base: position 24,313,165 of record CM050165.1, on the reverse strand, counting down.
TCTATCACATATTTGCAAAATTTTCAGACACAATGTGTACCACCAACACAATGATCTCCAATGCCTGTTGTGTTAGAGGCTTTCTTTGGCAACAGGATTTTTATACATACACAATATTGTGTACACGCTCATTACAAGGGATGCTGGATTTGATTACTATGGCTTTTAAAAAGCTCAGTTTCTTTAATATTTTTAAAAATCACACAAAAAAATCTAAATCTAACCTTTTAAGAAATACAATCCAAGTGTTCAAAATATCGTTAATAGTGTCTGTCCCATAACTTTTTTATAAAACGATATCACATTGCTCCATTAATGATATCCGATCTCCCTGAAGTTTCCTTAAAAGCTCTCCAAGTGCCTGACATTTCAGTAAAGCCTGCGGGACCCTCAACCCCACAGTAATGGCAGAAATATGACCCTAAGAAGCCTAAGAGTTACTAAAATCCGACACTATGAAGAAGCTAACACCTTAATTGTGTTGGATGTGAAACTTGATTGCTTATATCTGACACAATTAAGGGGTTAATACTGCTACCTCCTATGAGACAGATTATCCCCTGGGAACCCTCGTCAATACTTGCTACCCCTTATGAACCTGGGTATTCCCAGGACCCCCCTTAATACCTACTATCCCCTAAGATCGTGGGTATCCTTCAGCATTTCCCCATCTAAAGTATAACCATGGTGGTCCTTTTAAACCTTCATGATACCAAATTAAGCCATTACCATCGGAGTCGTGAGGGAGCCCCATGGTATTCTAAAGTATAACCACGTGGGTCCATATGGATCTTTATGCCACCTAATATTAACCCCTATATCATGAGGATCATTAGGGTCCCACATGGTATTAGTAAATAAATAAATAAATATACTTTACCTATTTGTAAGTAATACATGCAGGAAGCATTGTGCTGAAGAGCTGACAATCTGTTTACATGTTCCTGCAGCTGAGCTGAGGTGTAAGTGTCAGCAATGTGTGCAGTGTGCAGTGTAAATAGCCTGCGTGCGCGAGGAAGCTGGGTACTTCCGCATTCTGTAAGTTAGTGTTGTAAAATGGCGGCGAATGTGTATGTGGTCGGCGGGTTTGTATGATTTAGCTTCCTTGCTAATTGTGTATGTTGTAGGTCGTACAGGTTTTGGTAAAAGTCGTATTTGCTTTGTGGTATTTAGCGGCTTTAGGGGCCGTGTAGCCTCGCTTTCGTTTTTTCGGTGGCCATTTTTTCTCTCGTTTAGGAGACTTTGTAAATGTGACCGAATTCAAAGGTTTAAGCTGTGTTGCAGAGGTCCTGGGTGTCCCCCCTTGGTGTGGGTAAGGTTTTTATTTTATTTTTGGGTGTGTTTGTGTTTTGTAATGTTTGTAGCTGTGCGCAGGTTGTTCGTTAAGGTTGTATTTTAGCGAGTCCATAATGGATTTTTTGTAAGTCCCGCGGGTCGTAATATTGTTTGTGTAAGTCTGCAATGTATTTGTTTCTAAGTCCCACGGCTGGTATATTTTTGTGTAAGTCCGTAGTTAGTCATTGCGTGTTAATGTTTTTTTTTGCATGTGCCGCTTGTGTGGTGGTTTGTAACCGGTTGTGAGGCGCCATAGAGCCTCCACCTCCGCAAATGAGCCCCCTCGCTTTGTGAGGGTCTGCATTTGCGGTCCGAAAGTCGTTGGGGTCATAGTGATGAGCGCCTTTGGTGCTCATCTCCACCAGCGCAAGGAGCGCTATGCGAGCCCGCAAGCATTAGCAACAACCCGCATTGCTGACAACTATATATGTGATACCTAACCTTAACCCTATTCAATTGGGGTCCTTATGTACCTCCCATGGCACCCTGCCTACCACCACAGGAATCCATATTGCACTCCCAGGACCATAACACCACCATGGTGGTCTTTAACACTAAATACATAAAAAGTACATACAATGCAAAAAGCTACATCTGTAAGGGGGGGGGGGGAGGTATATACATCATCTATCTCTTTGACTCCCTCCAGCGATGATCCACAAAGCCCTTGTCCTCACTCTTCAGCCCTCATAAGCTGGCACTTCCATCCTGATTGAAGAATCCATCTTCTTCTTGCTTGATTGAAGCCCTTGGTCCTCATCTTTGGACCATGAAAGTGGACCTCTACCTTAAAAAAACGCCATGGTATAGGCGTTAAATTTAGGTAGTATGGAGGTATATAAGAACCCCCATGATATAGGACTTAACTTTAGGTGCCACTGGGGTCCATAAGGGTTAGATGCCATGTAGATGGTTAGAGGCCTCCAATGGCTTCCTGGTTAATAAGGGGGGTCTTGGGCTCATATAGGGTAGTGGGTATTGTTGGGCGATTCACGGGTACCCAGCTCATAGGGAATATCAGGTAATAGGGGGAGGGGTTATAGACAACCGGTGTTAGTTTTTATTATTATTTAAACCCTTTCCTGACATTTTACTCTAGATTAGAATGTGGAATAATGAGAATTTAATAACCATATTATTGTTTCTTAAACACAGCTAGCATGTGCTCTCATGTTATTTTTATAGATTGCGACCTAGAATAACATCTTCAGACAAGCACTGCAAATCCGAATGTTTCTCTCTAAATAATTTGTTTTCAGTGTGTCAACATGCACTCGACTCCCTGCTATTACAGACCAGCCATACTTGTGAGTGGAAAAAGATTTCTCATGGGAACTGCTTAATACAGACTGAAGCACTCTCATACTAACTGCGAGATAAACATATAATATTAGATTGGGTATGCTTGATAGAAAATATAAAACAGAATGTTATTTCAAAAAAAATAAAAATAACAAACAAACAAACAAAATCAGAAGAGGAAGCCTTGAGGCGGTTTATTATCCATGCATCAATGCTCAAGATTTTGAAGTGAGATGGATACAGTCAGCTGGGATACCCAGATGTAACACATAGTGTTCAAGGGCTTCTTTTCTTTTACAAATGCTAATGTTGTAAATAAATATGATTTTATATTAACCTTTTATGTTAACCCATCTGACATCAGGTAAATGCATATAGGGGGAATCAACACAACATATTATAGAAAACATATATACACATATAGACATATGTGTATATATGTTTTGTCTGGGCCTGCATGAGTGCTTCCGGCACTGGGGAGCTACAGTTCATTGAGGGAACCATGAATGCCAACATGTACTGTGACATACTGAAGCAGAGCATGATCCCCTCCCTTCAGAGACTGGAACATGATAACGACCCCAAACACACCTCCAAGACGACCACTGCCTTGCTAAAGAAGCTCAAGGTAAAGGTGATGGACTGGCCATGCATGACTCCAGACCTAAACCCTATTGAGCATCTGTGTGGCATCCTCAGACAGAAGTTGGGGGAGTGCAAGGTCTCTAACATCCACCAGCTGTGTGATGTCATTTGGGCCTAATTTGGACATTTCCACTTAGGGGTGTACTCACTTTTGTTGCCAACGGTTTAGACATTTATGGCTGTGTGTTGAGTTATTTGAGGGGACAGCAAATTTACACTGTTATACAGGCTGTACACTTACTACTTTACATTGTAGCAGAGCGTCATTTCTTCATTGTTGTCACATGAAAAGATGTAATAAAATATTAACAAAAATGTGAGGGGTGTACTCACTTTTGTGAGATACTATATATATATATATATATATATATATATATATATATATATATATATGTGTGTAAATGTATACCACCTGAACTATCCACTCAATTTCTCACTCCCAACATACCTTCACTCGTTCTTGGTGTTTTCAACATTGCCATTGACACCTCCACTCTAGCCGCCAAATTACTTACTCACTACAAATGTATTCTACAATCCAATAACAATGCCCTCAATCTTGCCAAAGAAAGCTATTTTTCATAATTTATATCCAATTTATCCTCCAACCCCAAACGTCTGTTCACCAAATTCAACACTTCCCTCCACCACCTCCTGCCACTTCATATCTCACTGTGGAAGACTTTGCTAGCCACTCTTCACTCAACATGGTCAACCTCATCATTCCCTCAACTAACCGATAGCATCCACTATGAACTCATTTTGACCCTGTGACGGAGGATGAAGTTGCTATTCTTCTATCAACCTCTCGTCTTATAACTTGTCCACATGATCCCTCCCCTCTCTACCACACTTATCCCAGCTCTCATACATCTGCTCAACCTTTCCCTTATCACCGGCAAGTTTCTAAACTACTTGAACGTGTTGTTTTCAATTGTTTTACCCAATTTATTTAAGCCAATTCCCTTCTTGACCCCTTCCAATCTCACTTTAGGCCACAACACTCCACAGAAACAAGTCTCACAAAAAGTCACTAATGACTTATGCACTGTCAAGTTAATAGGTCATTTCTCCATTCTAATTCTACTGGATCTCTCTGCTGCCTTTGAGACAGTTGACCACCCTCTTCTCATCCAAATGATAAGCTCTCTTGGCATCTATGACACTGCTCTTTCATGGCTCACATCTTATCTAGAGAATCAAACATTTTGTTTCTCCTTCTCTGGCACCTCTTCCTCACCTTGATCTGTGACCGTTGGTTCAATCTTAGACCCTCCCCTTTTCTTGATCTTTACATCCTCCCTTGGTACCCTAATACCATCTCTATGCAGATGACCCTCAAATCTACCACTCAGCACCAGAACTATCCCCCTCTCTTCTATCTCAGGATGCCAACTGCCTCTCTAGCATATCACCCAATCCATATTTCATGCATCCGCTGCAGCTTTGCTCTGTCAGTCAATCCACTGGTTTCCCATAACCTCCAGAAAAAAAAATAATATTGACCCTAACTTAAAAGGCTCTTAGCAACAATGCATCCTCTTAGATTTCTGCTCCAAACTCAAAATACTCCCACCAGTCCTCTTTGCTTTTTCTAATGACCTCCTTCTTTCCTCCTCTCTTATCACCTCCTCTCACTCCCACCTTCAGGACTTTTCTTGTGCTGCCCCTATTCTATGCAACTCCTTGCTTCGATCCACTAGACTATCTTCCTGCCTCAAAACCTTCAAAACCTCACTAAAAAGGTATCTGGTTAAAGAAGCATATCACCTCCAGCCCTAATATGAACAATGCATCTAACACTGATTTACCTCACCTGTACCCTTTAGAAAGTAATTTTGTGAGGATTCAATCTTTTTGGCGCTTTAGGGAAAGCATTATGTATGTCTGATTGTAAGCTCAATAACAGGGCCCTCCATTCTTTTGAAATGCTTTGATTTGTACTTAACCCTTGTTCAGTGCTACAGAATATGTTGGCACATTGCAAATAATGGATACTAATAAAATACATATTATTGAGGTCATCACTGCTAGATCCTTCCTGTATAGATCTTCAGTGTATTCCTGCCTCCTCTTCTTTATTTGATCTTCTTCTGTTAAGTCCCTACCATTTTTGTCTTTTATCACTCCCACTTTGGCATGAAAGGTGACTTTGAGACCCCACTTTTTTTAAAGAGATCTCTTAACTTACTGCTGTTATCTTGTTCGATCTCTTTACATCGCTCATTGTAGAATTTCTCCTTGTCTCTTCTTGCTGTCCTCTGGAATTCTGCATTCAGTTGGACAAATCTTTTCCACTACCTTTTGCTTTCCTTCTTTCCTGGGCTACTTTCAAAGTCTTGTCCGATAGCCAGTTTGCCAGCGCTCACTTACTTTTCTTTCTTTTGGGGATATTCTTTGTTGCTGTTTCCTGGATAATGTCGGAAACTTCGGTACAAAGTCTTCAGGCATTTTATCTTTTATGTCTAGTCATTTAATCTATTCTTTACTTCCACTGCATATTCACAAGGGATATTATTTATTTTGTTTCTATTTGGCATGATGATTTCCTCTCTTTTCTTCAGTTTAATTCTGAACTTGGCAATAAGAAGCTCATGGTGTGAGCCACAGTAAGCTCCAGATCTGATTTTTGCTGATTGTATAAAGCTACTCCATCTTAGGCTGCAAACAATATAGTCAATCTGATTTCTATGTTGTCCATCTGGTGATGTCCATGTGTTGAGTTACATAGTTACATAGTAATTGGGGTTGAAAAAAGACTTTCAGTCTATCAAGTTCAACCTTTTAAGATTTCCTCTGATCTGCAATATGTGGAATCTAGAAGAAGGCAAACAGAGAAAAAAGTGAAAGTGAAACTTAGCCAATCGTCTAAAAAAAAAAAAAATTCCTTCCTGACCCAAGATACTGGCGATCGATTCCTCCCTGGATCAATACTCCCTCTCTTATTATCCAGGATAACCCTAAATGACCTTTTTGATTAGAAATAAATCCAGTCCCCTTTTAAAGTTATCTATTGAATCCGCTGTCACCACCTCCTCTGGTAGAGAATTCCACAGATTAACCACCCTTACTGTGAAGAACCCTTTTCTTTCTTTAAGGTGGAATCTTTTTACTTCTAACCTCAAAGGACGTCCTCTTGTCAGTTAGGAATCTCTTGGCACAAAAAGCTAATTTGACAAATCTTTACAGTGACCCTGGATATATTTATATAGGTTAACCATATCTCCTCTTAGAAGCCGTTTTTCTAGAGAAAATAAGCTTAATTTGGTTAGTCTTTCTTCATAACTTAGCCCCTCCATTCCCTTTATTAGCTTTGTTGCCCTTCTCTGTACCTTTTCCAGCTCTAAAATGTCCTTTTTATGAAGTGGTGCCCAAAACTGTCCTCCATATTGCAAATGAGGGCGTACTAGGGATTTGTATAGTGGCAGAATTATGTTTGCTTCCCTTGCTTCTATACCCTTCCTAATAAATGCTAATATTTTATTTGCCTTTGCAGCTGCTGCTTGGCATTGAGCACTGTTACCTAGGTGGTTGTCCACAAGTACTCCCAAATCCCTTTTAATATCTGATACCCCTATATTTGCTTCATTAAGATTATAAATTGCATGGCTATTTTTCCTTCCCAAATGCATAGAGTTGTCTCAGAGGCTGTCGGGTGTTTGCTATGAGCAGATAATTCTACTGATCACTGACCTGCTTCATTTTGTACTTTAAGGCCAAACTTGCCAATTATTCCAGGTGTCCTTTGGTTCCCTACTTTTGCATTCCAATCTCCTATGATTATAGTAATATATTTTCTTTGTGTTAGACCAATGACATGTTCAATATCTTTCAAGAACTGGATAACTTCAGCCTCTTCAGCATCCATGGTTGGAGCGTAGACTTGGATCACTGTGATGTTAAATGGCTTGTCTTGAATTTGAATTGAAATCATTCTGCCATTTATTGGGTTGTAACCAAGCACTGCTTTGGCCACCCCTGATTGACTATGAGGGCTACCCTATGTCTTCTGCAGGATTCTTGACCACAGTAGAAGATCTGGTGGTTGTCTGATGTGAAATGTCTCATAACAGTCCATTTAACTTCACTAATTCCCAGGATCTCAATGTTTATTCCTGTCATCTCATTCTTGACCACATCCAGTTTGCCTTGATTCATATTTATAACATTCCAGGTTCCTATGCTGAATTGTTCTTTGCAGCAATAGACTTTCCTTTCCCCTCCAGAAACATCCGCAGCTGGGTGTCCTTTCAGCTTTGGTCCCACCAATGGTGCTACTCGTACTTGCCCTCTGCTCTTCCTCGGTAATGTGGTAAGCACCTTCTGACCTGAGGGGCACATCTTCCGGTGTCATATCATCATGTCTCTGGTTGTGCCTGTCCATAAAGTCATCGTGATAAAGTTACTGGAGCGGGTTGCAAGTTCCTTATCCAGTGGGCTGCAATTTGTCTGACCTCTCTGCCATGACCTGCCCATCTTGGGTGACCCTACATAGTATAGCTCACAGCTTAATTTAAGTACACAAGCCCCTTCACCACGACAAGGTAGCAATCCAGAAGGGATATATATAAAAGTAAATAGATACACAGGGATATTATATACCTACTAAAATACAGGAAGCTTCCATATCCCTTTACCTTCTCTGACAGACCCCCGGATCTTCCTCGCTTGCCATGCATTCACCCATATAATCATCCTCTCACATCTTTTGTTTCATCTGAATGGCATTTCACTTTCTCCTCAATAATCCTTCTAAACTGGAAATCCTATACTTTCCTTTTGCACCTTCCACCTCCACTTGTAACCATTTCCTTCCCACCAGTATATCTTACACCAACTCCTACAGTGCAACACCTTGGCATCACCTTGATCCTACCTTCTAATATCCCCATAGCAAAATGTTAAAATGTTGGTCCTTGGGGGTGTGACAAGGTTGGCCGTTTGCCACAGGATTTTTCTAGACCAAGAAGGTTCCGAAACACAGATGTTTGGTGCAGGAGACTTGTATATTATATATGGCTCATAAACAAGGTGTGAGTATAAGGAAAATAAATGAAAATAAAAATCTACATTAACGTCCTTACTGACATGCAGGAACACCCTGACTATACCCGGGCAGCTTCTCTGCTCCGGAGAGTGTCACCTTGTGGCCAGGATACAAACAGTCTCTTATTCTTGTGAGAGTGCCACCTTGTGGCCAGGATACAAACAGTCTCTTATTCTTGTAAGAGTGCCACCTTGTGGCCAGGATACAAACAGTCTCTTATTCTTGTAAGAGTGCCACCTTGTGGCCAGGATACAAACAAACAGTCTCTTATGCTTGTGAGGGAGTCAGAAGTCTTTTCTACGTCTTTATATTTTTAGCCGCGGATGAAGCATAGGGCCCGCCCGTCTCTCCCGTATGCTTCACCACAGGGACCCTTGCATATCACAACACTAACTTGTATTAACTTCCGTCTTCCAAACTCAGCTTCTTCCCTGGGGCATAATACATCTCGGTACCTTCATTCAGAGGCCTCTGTCAGCTACACACATGCTTAGTCCTTTAAGGCAACTCTGCCTGGGGATCCTCACTAATCCCTTCACTTATTTGGCTTCCTGAGGCTGTATTCACTCTTCCAGCTCTATGCGTCCTGCGCCTGCAAACAGCCCACTCTTCCTGCTGTTGTCTCAGTACTCGCAGCCACAGTAAATCAGGTGAACACTTACAGGCTTGCTTCCAAAGCTCTCACTGTAACTCCACACAGGATCCTCTGTCAGCTTCACTTTCTGACTTGCTCTGGCAGCACACAGCCTGCCCAGAGCCTAGCCAGCCACACCCCCCTTCCATGTCTGCTTTCCAGGCTTTTAAAGGGGAGTTGCACCACTTAGGAGTTCTTCAAAAGTTTTAACTCCGTCACCCCTGTCAACTCTTACTCCACTTGCTTGTCATCATCCTCTAAGGGGCAAACGGCCACAGGGGGTAATAACAAGAGTTAAAAGATCCACTTACATGGTGCTGGCACAATCTGTACAAAAGAAAACATTAAAACAAATTAAAGCTGTACAGAAATGTTATGGATTATGAATGCATCTGACAGAGGAGAATCAGTAGTTTATCCAATTTTTTTTTTACATGAAAGCATCCCAAGTGATTTTGAGAAGGAACGCCCCTGAAAATACAAGCTAACTTAGTATAAATTCAGAATTTGCTGTGGCCAATCAGAGGCCACTACAACATTGTAGCAGTATAGAGATCTCTGCAGCAAAGCATAAAGGGAGGTGTAGTCTTTTGTTCCCACCAAACACCTTTCTCCTCCTTTGAATGAAGCAACTCTGGCAGTGCTGCTTTTGGCTGGAAGGTTAGTATAAGGTTAAAAAACGTACTTGAATGCAGTTTTTCTATTGGTTAGTGCTAGCTGCTTATGTAGGTGCCTTAGGGAGAGTGGAAACCATTTTTTGTAAATAAAATACATCTATATGTGTATAGAAATACTTTATGTAATGGGTGATATAAGAAGTATGTGTTAGATCAGAAAAAAAGTTAAAAACAGGGAAACTTCCAGATACCTTTAAAAAATACCAATAAACATTTTGCCTAGAAGTCCTGTAATACACAAATAAAAATTAAAATAAAATAACAGACACGGCCTGACCTTTTAATTGTCTGATACATGGATTGTGATGCTTCTGTGAATCTCTTCTGGTTTCCAAATGCTGGTACAAGCAGATGGATATCTATGAGTCACTAATAATTTGGCACGTCGTTAGCCTATATTAAATAATGAGTAGGCAGCTGGGGAAAGATGTTCGAGGGACACTGTCAGTTTTCAGGAATGACAGAATGCAAACAGCTCTCACAAATGAAAAAGGCTATTTGTAGCCAATGAGTATATATCCCTCAGTACTTCAGGAAAATAATATATATATATATATATATATGTATATATTGTGAAGGGCACAAGTGGCTAAAAGAGGTGCTCTCAGAGTGGCTTATCATGTCCATAGAACTAACCTATTAAGGTTAGTTTGTTCTTTGATTGAGCGCCACCTCTGATTGTAACCACCTCTCACACACACCTAACCATCACCAACATATTCTAGATGCCTGCAAGGAGCAGTAGTGGCATCATGGTCTATTTTTTTGCAGATTAAAAGCTAACTTTATGACATTTCCCCTTTCTAATTATGTTCTTAGTTATGTTTTTTTTCCATACAGTACTTGGAATTTGGGGATCACTCAGTCTACTTCGATTCTACTTTGTGGAATCCAAAGCAGGATGTCAACTCAACTAGTAGTGGGCTCTGCAAAAAGGTTAGTCGTTCTTTGTTTCAAAGCCATCTTACATTAAAAGCCTTCTTTCACAAGTAGCTCTATGAACTATGGCTACTTTTATAATGCATCCTTGCCTACTGCCCATATAAATAAAATGTGTCCTGTAACTTAGGATAAAAATAGTTATTTCTGGTGATTATTTTTATCATACATCACTATTGAAGCCACTCAGCTTTCCCTATGATTGGTATTCTATATGGAACAGCCACAGTTTAACATTATCCAGCTCCCACTACCTCTGTGTTCCTGGGCCTCCCCTGGCTTAGAAAGCACAATCTAATAATGAAATGGGAGGCACGTCAGATCACTACCTACCGTTCTGAGCCAAGAACAGATTCAGCCTACCAGGAAAGAGAATCTGAACTACACCAATGATTCTAATTTTCCTGAAACATACAGTTGGAGCCAACCCTTATTCGTGAAACTAATGGTACCAAAATATAAAAAAAACTAAATACCAGCCCTTCTTCTCAATGGGATCATAAGTAACCTCTCCCTGAAATTTAGATTAAGGTAATTAATGAAAATATGCCCGAGAACGAAAGGAGGTTTATTCAGTAGTTTTTTCCCTTGGGATGTTGCTGACTCTTGCTTGGTAGAGAAAATACATGAAATCTGTGTCTTTGAAGACAAGGTTTCATATTGAATGTTTTAAAGTTTTACAGGGGTTATGATATCCACAAAGTTAAGAATGCATCTTGGCTATCTGATGAGGCTTTGAAAGTAGCCCAGGAAAGAAGGAAACTGAAAGGTAGTGGAGATAAGAAAAGATTTTTCCAATTGATTCCAGAGGATAGCAAGAAGATACAAGGACAGCTTTTATAATGAGTTATGTAAAGAGACAGAAGAAGATAGAATGGGAAAGTCAGGAGATCTCTTTGATGCCAAAAGATGTTAAAAAACAAAAATGGTAAAGAAGATCAGATAAAGAAGAGGTGACAGGAATACACAGGTGATCTATACAAGAAGGATCTTAATAGCCTTATTGAGTTTGTCAAATAAGCTGGAGTGAGATGTCTTGGAGAGTGAGTAAGTAAGATGAGCCCTAGAAAGCTTTGATGATAGCCTCCAGTATACAATTTAAAATCTTGACCCTAACTTATAAAGCCCTCAACAACAGCGCACCCCCATACATCTCTGCTCTCATCTCAAAATACTCCCCCGAATGCCCTCTTCATTCTGCTAATGACCTTCTTCTTTCTACCACTCTTGTCACCTCCTCTCACTCCCGCCTCCAGGACTTTTCCTGCGCTTCCCCTATTCTCTGGAACTCTTTGTCTCGCTTCATCAGCCTATCCTCCTGCCTCAAATTCTTCAAAACGTCAATAAAAACGCACCTCTTTAAAGAAGCGTATCACCTTCCACCCTAACATGCTCAGCACTACTCTCTCCCTACTGTACCACATACAAACTTCAACCTTTAGATTGTAAGTCTGCGAGTTTCAATCCTGCGCGGTGCTTTAGGGAAAGCGCTATGGACACCGGATTCCAAGCTCAAAGACAGGGACCTCCATTCATTTCAATGTGTGAATCTTGAACTTGTCATTGCCTGTAACTTAACATATGTATAGCGCTACGGAATATGTTGGCGCGTTACAGATAAACAATAATAATAATAACAAAGTTGCAGGAGTTGATGAAATTCCAGCTAAACTATTCAAAATCTTACAAGATGATGCTGTGAAAATGTTGCTTGCATTATGCCAACAAATCTGAAAAACTCAATAGTGGCCAGTGGGCTGAAAAAGGTCAGCCTACATCCCTAATCCAATGAAAGTGCCTATTATTGAACCATTGCACTCATTTCACATGCCAACAAGGCAATGCTTAAAATCCTACAAGCTCGGCTCCAACAATATTTGGACTGAGAATTACCATAAATGCAAGAGAGTTTTGCAGAGGCACATAAGATCAAATTGCCAATATCTGCTGGATAATAGAGAAAAAAGCAAAAGAGTTCCAGTTCAGAAAAAAACATTTACCTCTGCTTCATAGACTATTCTGAAGCCTTTGACTATATAAATCACAACAAAATGTGGCAAGTTTTTATAAAAATGTGGGTACCCAACCATCTCATCCTCCTCCTGAAGAACAGTATGTGGATCAAGAAGCCACAGTCAGAACCGAACATGGAACCACTAAATGGTTCACGATCACAAAAAAAGTGCAACACAGTTGTATATTATTACCTTATTAAACTTATATGCAGAGTGCATCATGCGTAAGGCTGGACTGGATGGATCCAAAGCCGGAATCCATTTTGTTGGAAGAAATATCAACAACCTCAGATACGCCGATGATACTACTCTGATGGCTGAAAGTGAGGAGGAACGAAAGGGCCTATTGATGAGGGTGAAAGAAGAGAGTGCAAAAGGTGACCTGCTACTCAACGTTAAAAAGACGAAGTTCATGGAAAACAGCAATCTCAGTTCCTGGCAAATAGATGAGGAAGAAGTGGAGGCAGTGACATATTTAATTTTGCCTGTATCTATGATCTCTGCAAATAGTGACTGCAGCCATGAAATTAAAATGTTTGCTTCTGAGAAGGAAAGCTATGGCAAGTCTGGACAAGCTATTAAGAAGTAAATACAGTGGATATAAAAAGTCTACACACCCTTGTTAACATGTCAGGTTTCTGTGTTGACAAAGATAAATCATTTCAGAACTTTATCCACTTTAATGTGACCTATAAACTGTACAACTCAATTGAAAAACAAACTGAAATTTGTTTTAGGTAGAGGGAAGAAAAAATATAAAAATAACATAATATGGTTGGAAAAGTATGCACACCCTTAAACTAATACTTTGTTGAAGCACCTTTTGATTTTGTTACAGCACTCAGTCTTTTGGGGTATGAGTCTATCAGCATGGCACATTTTGGCTTGGCAAGATTTGCCCACTCTTCTTTGCAAAAACACTCCAAATCTGTCAGATTGCGAGGGCACCTCCTGTGCACAGCCCTCTTCAGATCACCCCACAGATTTTCAAACGGATTCAGGCCTGGGCTCTGGCTGGGCCATTCCAAAACTTTAATCTTCTTCTGGTGAAGCCATTCCTTTGTTGATTTGGATGTATGCTTTGGGTCGTTGTCATGCTGAAAGATGAAGTTCCCCTTCATGTTCAGCTTTCTAGCAGAAACCTGAAGGTTTTGTGCCAATATTGACTGGTATTTGGAACTGTTCATAATTCCCTTTATCTTAACTAAGGCCCCAGTTCCAGCTGAAGAAAAACAGCCCCTAAGCATGATGCTGCCACCACCATGCTTCACTGTGGGTATGGTGTTCTTTTGGTGATGTTGCAGTGTTGTTTTTGCGCCAAACATATCTTTTGGAATTATGGCCAAAAAGTTAAACCTTGGTTTCATCAGACCATAACATGTTTTCCCACATGCTTTTGGGAGACTTCAGATGTGTTTTAGCAAAATGTAGCCTGGCTTGGATGTTTTTCTTCGTAAGAAAAGGCTTTCGTCTTGCCACTCTACCCCATAGCCCAGACATATGAAGAATACGGGAGATTGTTGTCACATGTACCATACAGCCAGTACTTGCCAGATATAGGTACCCTCCCAGACCAGTTTTGTTCTCGTCTTTTCATCAATTTTGGAGGGAGCTCCAGTTCTTGGTAATGTCACTGTTGTGCCATATTTTCTCCACTTGATGATGACTGTCTTCACTGTATTCCATGGTATATCTAATGCCTTGGAAATTCTTTTGTACCCTTCTCCTGACTGATACCTTTTAACAATGAGATCCCTCTGATGCTTTGGAAGCTTTCTGTGGACCATGGCTTTTGCTGTGGGATGCGACTAAGAAAATTTCAAGAAAGACCAACTAGAGCAGCTGAACTTTATTTGGGGTTAATCAGAGGCACTTTAAATGATGGCAGGTGTATGCTGACTCCTATTTAACACAATTTAGAATTTAGATGATTTTAGTGATTGCTTAATTCTGAACACAGCTACATCCCCAGTTATAAGAGGGTGTGCAGACTTATGCAACCACATTCTTTTTCTTTTTTTTTTCTTCCCTCCACCTAAAAGATTTCAGTTTGTTTTTCAATTGAGTTGTACAGTTTATAGGTCACATTAAAGGTGGAAAAAGTTCTGAAATGATTTATCTTTGTCTCATTGTTTTACAGCACAGAAACCTGACATTTTAACAGGGGTGTGTAGACTTTTTATATCCACTGTATATTACACTATCAACAAAGGTCCACATAGTTAGAACTATGGTATTCCCAGTAGTAACAAGAAGTCTGAGCGCTATAGATTTGATACCTTTGAATTGTGGTGCTGGAGAAAACTGCTGAGAAGATGAACGCAAGAAGATCGAATAAATCAATCCTTCAGGAAATCAAGACAAACTGTTCACTGGAAGGCCTGATCATGGGGCTGAAGCTAAAATATTTTGGCCCGAACATGAGAAGTCAGGATTCCCTAGAATAGACTCTAAAGACTATGCAGCAGAGGTGGAGAAGGATAAAGTAATTGAAGCAATAAACAAGAACTTGAGGCAGCTCAGAGGGACTGTGGCTGAAAAATGTACTTGGCGTGCTGGATCCATAGGGTAATGGAGTGTAGGATATGACTGAACAACTAAACAACAAGCTGTTGAAATCTTTTACTTCCTTTCAGTAGTGTTTAGGACAATGACAGAGACGGGAAGGAGTACAGCAGTGGTCATTAATGAAGTAATCTGTGTTTTTAAATGATATTTTCTGGTAAAGCTTTGCTGCCGTTTTCACTTATATTTTTAATATTAATTAACAGTGACCTCAAAACAGCCTTAATAAGAAAAGTGCATACACTGGTCCTTTCATCTCTAAATATTTCCAAGTGTTATAGACCTGCTACCAAAGGTCTGTAACCTTCTGTACTCTAGTATTGTGCTGATGGCTTCAGTTGGCTAATCTTTCTTGCTTAAAATGTGATGGCAGTCCATGGGACTTTACATCTCACAAACCCATAAAAACATTGTGGGTTCAACTGGCAGAAAGGAGAAAAAGTAGTTTCCTGTAAGGGTAGAGCCAAGCTATGAGAACAAGGGTGATGAGTATTGGGCTGGGTGGTCTAGCTGAAGTATTCGGGATAGACCATAGTGGGGATATGAGGTTGAGTGGAAGGCCAATTAAGATGGATTTTCAGAAGTCAAGCTGGGACATAATGAGAGAGCGAATTAGAGTCTTGGTTTGATAGTGAGGGTGTATTTATAAGTGAAGTGCTTTATATGTAATCCAGTTTCCATCTACTGTCTGTTCATCTTATTTCAAAACACTATAAATAAAGCTAGTCTGATTCAATAGACGCGATGACGTCATTCGCTAATGCGCGTCATGTGATCAATGTGACGTGCACACCAGGAAGAGAGACCCGGAAGTGCTCAGGCCTTAAGTAGGCCACAATCTTTACTATTCCCTAGCCCACGAGGAAGCCCAATACAGGGGCGAAACGGACCGTTGGGAGGAAGAGAAGGATGGTGCATTTAACCTAAGTCTATGTGAGGGGTACTAGTAGAGATTTTCTCTCCATACAAAACGCAAGTACTTAGGCATATTTAATGCCAGCAAGGGATATAAGTGATGCTTCTTTTTTCTGCACTTAAACAGTAAAACCAAACATTGTGTTATGGTTTAATGATGTTAAAGGTGACATGTATGCATCCTTAGAGATATATATATTTTTTTCTCCCTTGTATACTTCAGTACAGCGTATTTATATGCACCATTCCTTTCCCTTTTTTGTCTTTTTGTTTTTAATCATTTTTGTATTTAGTGTACTATTTTAAAAAGAAAGTGTGTCTCATTCCTATATATAATAATATTTTTTTTCTGTTGCATGCCGATGATTAGCAAATATTTTGCATATGAGGCCTGCATAAACGTATCATAGATACTTCTGATACTATTGCTATATTAATAATAGGCCCAACCATTATAACAACATTCATTTATGATATTTACTTGTCAAATTAGGTTGTCACTAATTATATCCCAGAATATTGTGGGACAGTGACACCCATTGACAATTATCTAAAACTTTAGGTATGATACACCCCCTCTTTTTAATATATTACCAGCATTTTTTTCTGGATTTTATTTAAACGTCCTAATTTCCCCATTAAAACTTTATTTTGTTTATTTCAAAACAAAGCATTTACTGAATCATTTTTTAATTGATCGGAACAATCTACATAATATACATCACAGAAAACTTCCTTTGTCTAGCTGCATTATTATAATTAAATATGTCTGTCTTGTCTTGAAGCAACTTGTTTGTTCAGTATAAATTATAATATCTAGTATCTAATGCTCTATTGTTGAAATTTCATATCAACATCAATTCTTCAATTATTTATTTTGCCTCTTCGAATAAAGTTTCAACTTTCTTATTTATGACATTATCCAACCTATCATAAATGAGTGTATCATATGCTCTTTTATCTACTTTAGAATGGAAATCACACATTAATCTTACATTTCTACTGAATTTATAAGCATAATCATGTGGAACAAATGATAAACTCCCTTTGCAAGATCCTCAGTTCATGAGATAATTATGATGAATGATTCATTGCATTGCCTTGAAAGATGGATAGATGAGGCCTTTGCTCCTGTGCTCTCTTGTACTCGTATCACTAACTTGTTTTGTGATTACTTTATATCTCTAGTGGTATTTGATTAATTTATTTCTTAATGTCTTTTTTTATCTGGATTTTGCATATTTATATAAAAAGTACCAGCAAAACTTTTAAGACATGCAAATGTATCCTAAACCTTCTCGACCAGCAAACCATATCCCAAATGGCTTTCCCCACCCTGCCAGTTCTCCTTAACGGTGAGACCCATGAGAATCCCATGGAATCTATTTTGTATATTTCATAGGGATGTCAATCCTGGAATGTTTTTAACTCCACGAACCCCTGTGAATGGTTAAGAAATCATCCAGTAAACATAAAACTTTTTAGTAGCTGGTTGCATAATTTACTTCCTTGTAAACCATGTCTGAATTGCTACCTTTTGTGGTGAAAGGGCTTCTGTACCTCAACAAAGCTGTGAGCTATACCATGTAGGGTCACCCAAGATGGGTAGGTTATAGCAGAGAGGTCAGACAATTGGAGAAGGAACTGTCAACCCATTCCAGTATCTTTTCCAAAAAGCATTATGGTTATAGACTCAAGGAGAGTCAGATACGACTGAAGGACTGAACAACAACAAAACATGACTAGCATATTAATATTACTATGTCTGCCAAACTAAGGAACTAGACTGGGAATATTACTACAATGCATATTAAATTGCCCCAGTGCAGTTAGATAGTGATTTGTTATCTACCTCATTTCCTGTACAAGTTGAAATTATTTCTGCAGTAGATATTCCTTGTGTCCACCTTATATAAATAACAAAACATCATCAATATTTGCTATGGCATATATATTTACACCTAAATTATATGTTAGTATTTATTAAATCATTTATTGTAGATATACTGTATGTGTTGGTGTTGATTGATGGTATGAGTAGAACCAAAATCAGTGGCGCTCAAAATAAGAATGAACAACAGCTAACAGGTTTGTTCTATACGTAGGTCTGTTACCTACTCAGAGCATCCTCTTTTATCTTACTTGTGCCCTTCACAGGGAGAAATATTCTGTAGCATATTAGTCTGGTCTCACCCAATAGAGTGATCCAACCCCAAAATACCAGGTAATTTTATCCTGAACAGGAGAAACAGAAAATCCCAGATGTAGGTTTTATCCTCTCTTGGGCCTCATTTGTGAGATGTAGCTGAACTCCTTAAGGCACAGTGAGCAAAGAGTCCACGTCTGGAGCCCCCTATCACTCTTAGTGTGATAAAAAACCCTAAGGATCATACCGGAGATGCAATATTACTCACAATATCTCCACTGGCAGACTGTAAAATATCCAAGAGCAGCACTGTATCACATAATGTGTCTCATAATCCCAATCTCTCCATACTGGATGATACACAGTTGGGAGTAATAAAAACACCATTTATTTTCTCACACACAGCTATATATATATATATATATATATATATATATATATATATATATATATATAACCTGGGAAAACAGGAAATCAACACAGGTAAATAAACACATGCCCATATTTGGACACACAGTACAGAAAGAGAGAACAATAGTTGCGGTCACATCACACATCTCCCGGTGCCTAGCTGGCTACTCTTACACAATAACACGCATTACCATATAGTACAGAGATTGAGAGGATCATCCATCTGTTTGTCCTATCTGTCTCCGGGAGGTCTACCAGATAGATACCAGTTAATCCCCCATGACTCTGGCAGGGCAAAGGTTAACCCTTTCCCTGCTGTACCCTCTAGATCTGTGTATTACACCCTGATCTCTGTATGCTAACACATATCAATAACTCAATGTCTTTGTATTAAGACTAGGTGGCTGTTTTTTAACACATCCGGCATACCCAGTCTGATCCCAGCGGATCAGCTTGGGGATGTCCGGGGGAGTCCTCGCAGATCACTTTTCCAGTTCAGTTTGTCTGGATAACCCGTCAGCGTTGCTGTTTTGCTTTCCAGTCTCCTGCCACCCTGTTGAGCCTCACTAACTGATTGTGATCTGTGAATAAGGAAAAGGTTTGCCCATACAAATACGGCTGTAGCTTCTTGAGGGCCCAAACCACCGCCAAGCATTCTTTTTCGATGGCGGCATAGCTTACTTCTCGCGGTAATCATTTTCTGCATAAATAAGACACCGGGTGTTCGCCACCATCTGCTCCGACTTGGCACACAACCCCCCCAATCCAAACATAGGAGCGTCTGTATGAAAAAGAAAGCGTTTGGTGGGATCAGGAGCAGCCAGTACAGGGGCCTTGATAAGAGCAGTTTTCAGTTGCTGAAATGTCTGTTCACACTCTGGGGCACAGACTACCTGCCTAGGGAGGTTCTTACGGGTCAAATCAGTAAGTTGCTTGGCCAGGGCACTATAGTTGGGCACAAATTAGTGATAATACCCTGCTGTTCACAGGAAAGCTAGGACCTGAGTCTTCATATGAGGGGTCGGCCATTTGGCTACAGCCTCTATCTTGGCTGGTTCTGGTTTCTGTTGACTCCTACCTACTCGATGGCCGAGGTACTGCACTTCAGCCATCCCTATGTGACACTTACCAGGTTTGACGGTCAAACCCTGCTTCCCTGATACGGTCTAACACTGCTCCTACGTGGGTCAGGTGTTCTGACCAAGTGTCGCTGTAAATAGCTATAATGTCTAGGTAGGCGCAAGCGTACTCCTGGAACCCGTACAATAGCTGATCTACCATACACTGGATAATTGCTGGATCGTTTTTCATCCCGAAATTGGTATAGGCCAAACAGGGTGACAAACGCCGACTTGGGTATGGCTTCTTTGGCTAGTGGTATAATGCCAGTACCCCTTACAAAGATCTATTGTAGTAAGGTACCGCCCTCGGGCCATTTTGTCTAAAAGTTTGTCTATCCTGGGCATTGGATAGGCATCAGTCACCCTTGTGTCATTTAGCCTCCTATAGTCCACACAGAATCGGGTCGTTCTATCCCGCTTTGGTACTAGCACTACCGGGGATGCCCAGGGACTATCAGAATATTCAATAACCCCTAGCTGAAGCATCTCCTGAATCTCTTTGCACATATTCTCCTTTACAGATTCAGGGATGCGGTAAGGAGTTTGGCGTAGTGGTAATTGGCCGGGGGTGTGTACGCAGTGAGTGGCCAGAGGAGTGTACCCAGGCAAATTGGAGAAGGTGGCCCCCTTGACCCTGATCAACTCCTGTACCTGGGTACGCTCCTGTGGGCTCAGCTGCTCTCCTAGCTGTACCCCTCCAAGGCCCTCTGTCTGGTCTCCTTTTTCTAAGAGGTCTAGTAGAGACAGGTTCTCAAAATCTTTGGAGGCTGGGGTGCAATTACCGGCCACATCCTCTGTGCGCTCATGATAGGGTTTTAGCAATCATATAGGTTGTATCCCTGCCAGGCGGCCTGCAGCTTGTCATTGCGGACGGGTTTCAAAATCAATACTTTTTGTCCCACTTGAAAGCTGCGGTCCCTGGCTCCCCTATCGTACCATCGGCGCTGGAGGTTGTATCGTACCATATGCGACGATAGGGATACCATCTGCGCTAACCTCTCTCTCCCAATGCTCTCTTATTAAGTCTAATGGGCCTCTCACCCTTCTACCGAACAGTAGTTCAAAGGGGGAGAATCCGGTGGATTCTTGGGGCACCTCCCTGTACACAAACAGAAGGTGGGGCAGGAATCTCTCCCAGTCTTTCCTAGTGTCTGCGAACATCTGGAGCATTTGTTTTAGAGACCCATTAAAATGTTTGCAGAGACCATTGGACTGGGGGTGGTAGGCTGAGTTTACTATGGGCTTCATTCCGCATAGTCTCTAGAGTTGGTGGGTGTCTTCAGTGGCAAATTGGGTGCCCTGATCCGAAAAAAACTCTGGGAAATCCCATTTGAGAGAAAATCTGCATCAGAGCATCTGCGACCATCTCAGCATGGACATTGGTCAGCGCCACCACCTCTGGGTATCTAGTGACATAATCTATTAGGGTCGAGTTAGGGGCCCTACCAAGTATATGGCTACCCTGCTAAACGGTTCTTCGATAATGGGAAGGGGGTGAAATTTTGCTTTCCCTCTCTTACCCACCCTCTTGTGTCACAAGTCTGACAGTACTGACGAATATCTTTTGAATTCCCTGGCCAGAAAAAGTTAGCCGTATTTAGTTCAGCTAACTCCTAGATGTCCGGATAACGGAATATCTTGGGCTATCCAGAGTAATTCCTGCCTTTATTTCTGGGGTACCACCAATTGTTTCATGAGGATCGGTACAGACCCAGCCCCTATCCTCTCCAAATTCCTGTATAGTAATCCCTTGGCCCACAAGTACCTCTCCCCCTCTAATCCTGCCAGACTGAAGGTGACACGATCTTTGTATACTTGCAACGTGGGGTCTACGACTACCTCTTTCCCAAACTCTACGGGGGCATCCCAGGGCAGGGTGGAGACTGGTTGTTTACCAGAGCCTCAGAGTGTGCTGGTGGGTCCCTGGTGTGAGCCTGCTGCCATGTGGTCACCGGGTAAATGTCTTGGGTAGAAGTTTGGGGTACAAATGTGGAAGTTAGCTGGCCCAAGTCATTCCCAAGTAGTACATCTGCCAGTAAGTTCTGCATCAATCCTACTTCCACAACCCCCGACCCCCACCCCAGTGCAAATGAACCTTGGCAGTGGGTAAGCGGAGTACTGCTCCCCCTGCTACATGTCCTGCCACAGAGCCTCCGGTACATGCTGGGACCAAGTGGTGTTTGACGAGGATTAACATGGCTCCGGTGTCCCTTAGCTCTTCAGCGTTCTTCCCCTCCAGACATACTGTTTGCCGATGGTGTTGTCAATTGTCTGACACAGCCTGGAAGGGGTCAACTTCATGTAAAACCCCTAGTTGTTCCTCCTGGTAGTGGGGTTCGGCATCGTGGGTACCGGTGCGGTAGCAATGGGCCGCTGCTCTGTTTAGCGGTGGTTGGCCCAGACGAACCCATGTGTTACAGTTCCTGTTCTGGGGGCATTTCCTCTGCACATGTCCCAACTGCTGGCATAGGTGACACCGGATATTGGCACAAGGTGGGTACCTGGGAGCGTAGGTGTTGAACCCGTTGCCCTTGCCCTGACAAGGGGGGGCTATGCCGGGGGTGCTGGAGTCAGCACTGCAAGCCTATATGATGGGCAAGGTGGTGGTTGGTGGTTGCGCCATGCATCATAGTGTTTATAAGCCAGCCCAGCAGCGTCGGAGATGTTAAGGGGGTTACGGTCCCTTACCCATACTTGCACCTCTGGGTTCAGTCCACTGAAGAACTGCTCTAGCAGAATCAATTGCAGAAGTTCTTCCATGGTTGTGGCTCGGCTAGCCTGAACCCATCCGATGGCAGCTCTCTGCAGTCGATAAGGCCACTCGGCATGTGAGTTCTTCTCCTGTTTGTTGACCTCCCAAAATCTGTGATGGTATGCCTCTGGGGTGATAGCATATCGCGTTAGAGATAGAGAAGCAATGTGTAGCCCCTGTGCAACTCATGAATTTTAAGAGTATGTTAAAACAATCTATTTTTTTTTATTACACTAATAACAGCTAAGGAATCTAACGTTTTAAGTCTGCTTAAAAACACAGTGTATCCTGCCTACTCCATTATTAATAACTGATAGCTGAGCAGTGCGGTGAGGACAGTGATTGATAGCAGTTTTCCCTGCACTCAGGACGGCACTGACCAGTTAACCCATAACTGACCTGTTTAGGTGATTCCAGCATTCCATGCTCTGCACAGATGGATTTGTTGAGGGTTAACTCTTTTTTCTTTTGCTCACTACATGGAGCTAGAGCTGCGGCTCTGGCAGTGGGCAGTCAGTGACACATGTAAACACAGATTTTACTTTATTTGATTTCTCAGTGTAAAATGCATGTATTTCGGAAATTCAAAAAGTAATTCAAGATGGTTTTAGGAAACTTTTCTGTGATGCGGTCACTGAATTAAGTGGCCATTTAAGGATCATACCGAAACTTTCTCACAAATTTTTCTTTCAGAAAAGATTTTTGTGATATGTGAAATAAAGTATTTTAAAGCACCAGCCAAGTGTCATATTTATACTTTGCTGTTTTGAAGAATTTGATTTGCAAAAATGTTTTACAGAGGATAAAAGTAATAATTACAGCCTTTCATTTTTAACTTTTGTATTAAATTTTACTTTAAAAACAACAGACATTTTGTCTTTGTTCCGAAAAGGGATTAGTAACTTGGGAGGAATGGAGAATTCAGATTAGATCTCTGTTCACTTCTTTTGAAAACCTGCTCTCCAAATAGCATCCTTGACAACAGAACTGAATGTCAAAGTAAGGCCTCATTGGATCATCATCTTCAAGCTAAATGACAAAACTTGGCACTACATGCAAAAGAAAATGAAGGTTAAGGAATCTTTAATGAAATCACTAAAAGTTATGTTTTAAGAAAGCTTAAGTGCCAGAATAAGAACTGTGATTCTATCCTATAATCTTTCTTAAATTGTCTAGTAAATAAATCACAGAATCCTAGCCCCAATGCTGATTAATACAAGAAAGAATTGTTGATACTTGTTACAAATTTGTTTGCTGTGCTGAAGAAATCAGTTCATACCTTCCAGATAGTCCCAACCATTGCCCATACACACACAGAGTCTCTAGATGTACTAACCAATCACACACATTCACTCGTAGCATTTAGACAATAATGTTAAGAATCAGTATGTGATTGGCTAGTACATCCAGTATCCTTAGAGATACTGTGTCCATGAGCTACTGGGGGCGGAGCTTTGTTGGGACTATTTGGAAGGTTTCAGTAAAAAACAGTGTTTATAAGCACTTGTTAATAAAATGATGTTTAGATGCAAACACACACTTAGCTAGTTAATTTTAATATTAAAAACAGGGAACCTTCTATCACGACCCACTCTCTGGCTGGGGTCTGCTGACTTGATTTGGGTTACTCTGGACCTTGGAGTAGCTTTGAGTACAGGAACACCATGTCTCAGGCCTTGGTTTAGACTGAGCAATATTAACAGTAAGTCTGATGAATCTTACTGCAAGCATATGTCCCCGGGTAAATAATACATCTACACACCACGTCTTGATGAAAATTATGAACAACTTCTTTATTTTTCCACAAGTATTTAAACAACTCACAAAACCAGTACAGGGAGTGGCTACTCTTAGTCAAACCCTCATTCCCCTCTGGCCATTCTCACAGAAGTAATTTGTGGGAACTTATTAGTCTCCTCCCCCAGGGCCTTCCCCAGGCGTGGCTACTAGTTCATTCTGACCCAGGCGGTCCCAGGGGAAACTTCCTGTTTGCTCCTAGGCCCCCCCATTGTTATCTAGGTGCCTGGCTGTCTGGCAAATCTCTTTGTTCTGGCCTTGCTATCACTTCAAGTGTTTACTCTAAAGACCATATGGCCAACTCCTGACTGAGAGTTTATACAATGGGGGAGGGTTGACTAATTAAAACATAACTATCACTCCCCAATACAATATACAATATAACACTAACATATTATCCCCCATAACACAATATACAGATGGTGGCGATTGGTATATAACAGTCCAGTCCCAATATAGGCCACTGCTGCCAGTCTCAAGATGGCCCCAGCATAGTTCACGCCAAATCCAATATGGCCCCTGGGTGATTCATGACACCTTCTATATCCCTTTAATGGTGCCAGACATTTTGTTTTTAGGACTAGACACCTCTGAGGGATGGGAGGAATCTCTATATTGAGATAACATCTCTATTCATTACTATTGAAAGGTTTCCACAATATATCCACATAAAAACACATATATACAGGGAGTGCAGAATTATTAGGCAAATGAGTATTTTGACCACATCATCCTCTTTATGCATGTTGTCTTACTCCAAGCTGTAAAGGCTCGAAAGCCTACTACCAATTAAGCATATTAGGTGATGTGCATCTCTGTAATGAGAAGGGGTGTGGTCTAATGACATCAACACCCTATATCAGGTGTGCATAATTATTAGGCAACTTCCTTTCCTTTGGCAAAATAGGTCAAAAGAAGGACTTGACAGGCTCAGAAAAGTCAAAAATAGTGAGATATCTTGCAGAGGGATGCAGCACTCTTAAAATTGCAAAGCTTCTGAAGCGTGATCATCGAACAATCAAGCGTTTCATTCAAAATAGTCAGCAGGGTCGCAAGAAGCGTGTGGAAAAACCAAGGCGCAAAATAACTGCCCATGAACTGAGAAAAGTCAAGCGTGCAGCTGCCACGATGCCACTTGCCACCAGTTTGGCCATATTTCAGAGCTGCAACATCACTTGAGTGCCCAAAAGCACAAGGTGTGCAATACTCAGAGACATGGCCAAGGTAAGAAAGGCTGACAGACGACCACCACTGAACAAGACACACAAGCTGAAACGTCAAGACTGGGCCAAGAAATATCTCAAGACTGATTTTTCTAAGGTTTTATGGACTGATGAAATGAGAGTGAGTCTTGATGGGCCAGATGGATGGGCCCGTGGCTGGATTGGTAAAGGGCAGAGAGCTCCAGTCCGACTCAGGCGCCAGCAAGGTGGAGGTGGAGTACTGGTTTGGGCTGGTATCATCAAAGATGAGCTTGTGGGGCCTTTTTGGGTTGAGGATGGAGTCAAGCTCAACTCCCAGTCCTACTGCCAGTTCCTGGAAGACACCTTCTTCAAGCAGTGGTACAGGAAGAAGTCTGCATCCTTCAAGAAAAACATGATTTTCATGCAGGACAATGCTCCATCACACGCGTCCAAGTACTCCACAGCGTGGCTGCCAAGAAAGGGTATAAAAGAAGAAAATCTTATGACATGGCCTCCTTGTTCACCTGATCTGAACCCCATTGAGAACCTGTGGTCCATCATCAAATGTGAGATTTACAAGGAGGGAAAACAGTACACCTCTCTGAACAGTGTCTGGGAGGCCGTGGTTGCTGCTGCACGCAATGTTGATGGTGAACAGATCAAAACACTGACAGAATCCATGGATGGCAGGCTTTTGAGTGTCCTTGCAAAGAAAGGTGGCTATATTGGTCACTGATTTGTTTTTGAATGTCAGAAATGTATATTTGTGAATGTTGAGATGTTATATTGGTTTCACTGGTAAAAATAAATAATTGAAATGGGTATATATTTGTTTTTTGTTAAGTTGCCTAATAATTATGCACAGTAATAGTCACCTGCACACACAGATATCCCCCTAAAATAGCTAAAACTAAAAACAAACTAAAAACTTCTTCCAAAAATATTCAGCTTTGATATTAATGAGTTTTTTGGGTTCATTGAGAACATGGTTGTTGTTCAATAATAAAATTCATCCTCAAAAATACAACTTGCCTAATAATTCTGCACTCCCTGTATAGTAAATAAATAGTACATTTTTGTTCCCATCTGAATGTCTAAAACAAGTTAAAAAACATTTTTCCTTCTCAGAATTCCGAGAAATACAGTTATTACACTGCATTCTGGGAAGAGGGACATGCAAATGTGCACATAAAGGCTTAGCTCTTGCAATTCATTACCTTTTTAAACATGGCTTCCTTTAGGAATATACCTGCTGTATTTCACAGCTTTTAGCAAAGCTCAGGATGGATTATACACAAGCCAGTAATCCTACCCACGTACAGCTGTTTCAAGGTTACTGCCTCTCGACAGCGTGGGGCCGGTTCCTAGTCCGAGTAGTAGATTTATATATATAAAAAACAGAAATAAATAAAAGAGAAAGCCAGCCACTCAGGCTACAGGCAGATTTGCAGTCAATGATGGAAGCACCCGAGACATAAGCAGAGGCTACTAAATGTAATAATTTCTCTGAAAAATATTTTATGCCTCTGGCTTTCACAGCTGCTAGTTACGTACTTCACAACGTGAATCTTTTACGTCATGTTATTTACTTCACAAACATGAATTTTCCCCCCAAAATGTTCCTTTAACTTAATATTGTTTATTTTTCATGAAAATTTCATTTAAAGCTATTTTAAATGAATGACAGAAAAACATATCTCTTATTAGTGTTCAAATAAAAAAAAGAAGTCTCTATTAGACATATATCTTTGCGCAGTGGTGCTCAATGGTCCATATGGAAATAAAACATGTACTTTATAGAAAGCTTACATATCCTGTGATAATGTTTTACATGAACACAGCACTTGTAAGCAGCCGCGCCATCACTATCCTCACATGCAGGGATATTAATAATACATCAGAAACTTAAATTATGCAAATAGAAAACCGTATGTGACATCTTGTACAGCTCGCAGGGGACTGGCGCGTACTGAGCATTGCGTTCATATCACCGGGATGCACAGCTAGGAAAAAATGATACCTGCCAGGACATGTGGGCTCTTACTTACTATGATATGACATAGGAAACCTTCCTGCACTAAAGGGAGGGACGGGACAAGAGATGGTCAGTGAGATAAGCACAGTCATTCATTAAAGCAATTTTTAAGTTAAATCTATTTTTTACTTTAGCAACAACAAGGAGCTCAATCAGAGAACAAACTAACCCTAATAGGTTAGTTCTTTGGACATGATAACCCACTCTGAGAGCAGCATCATTTAGCCCCTTGTGCCCCTTACGGAAGAAATATCCTTGTTGTATATCAGTCTGATCTCACCCAATAGAGTAATCCAGACCCGAAATACCAGGCAATTCTACCCTGAACAGCAAACCTCAGACGTATGTTTCGGCTTCTCTTGGGCCTCTTCAGTGATGTGTAGCTGATCTCCCTTAGGCACAGTGAGCAACGAGTCCACGTCTGGAGCCCTTAGATAGACTTACCCTAGGGCCTAAAGGGTCATTTCCATAAGCAAGAACAAAAATAGAGGAGCTTGTGGTGTCACCACAGAGCTCTATCAGAGAATTAAGTAACCTTATTAGGTTAGTTCTATGGACATGATAACCAACTCTGAGAGCAGCCTCTTTTAGCTCCTTTTTTAATTTTACCATTAATTAACATTAAAAAAGTCACCATTAATAAGTTGTTCAGTTGTGTCTGACTCTCCATGATCCTAGAGAACGCAGCAGGCCAGGCACATATGTCTCTGGTTGTGCTTATCCAGACGGCAGAGATACTGGAGTAAGTTGCCAGTTCCTTCTCTAGTAGACCATGATTTGTCTGACATCTCTGCTATGACCTTCCCATCTTGGGTGACCCTACATGGTGTAGTTCACAGCTTTATTGAGTTACACAAACCCCTGCAACATGACAAGGTAGAGATCCAGAAGAGAATAAGTCACCATAGATTTAATTAATTAAGCAGGTCATATTACCTGGACCATGCTCACCTTGGAGAAGCACAGTCCTCGGAGCATATCTTTCTTGAATAGGCCCACAAGCCCAAGCAGCACATTTTCAAGGAGCAGCAGGCCATATGCACACAAATATCTATATGCAGATAATATTCTGTGTGTTAGTGTACCTGGCACTTTCTGACTTTCTGTATACCTACACAGACACATACACACTTATAGTGTTCTATATAGGTGTGTGGTAAACTTATGATCGGGGTATAACAGGAGGAAAGGAGGAGGAGTAACTTGGTCATTGGAGGGGGGCACAAACCTGAACAGGCCCAGGATTGCAAATTAATTTATAACATGCCAAGTAAAAATTGATACTTGCTGTGTGTGTTAAAGGGCCCTAATTTGTACGAAGCTTTGGTGAGTAAATATCAATTAGGTGTGTTTGCTGTGTTGTTGTTGAGTCTTTCAGTCATGTCCGACTCTCGGTGACCATATTCAGGCAGCACACCTGGCACATCTGCTTGTGCTTATCAGTATGGTGTTCTTGGCAAAGATACTGGAGTTGTTTATACGTTCCTTCTGACCTCTCTGCTATGACCTGCCCATCTTGGGTGACCCTACATGGTATAGCTCAAAGCTTCATTGAGGTACACAAACTCCTTCACCATGACATGGTTGAGATCCAGGAGGGTTGTGTTTGCTTTGCCAGTTCAAATAGTATTCAATTATCACTATTTCACATGGGGAGTCTTTTGACGGAACTGAATATACATCTTATCAGCATCCAAGGTTCTTCCCATTTACCCAAATGTTCAATCCTGTTAGGAACTAAACCAAATGACTGCTGCCAAAGCAACAGCATATAATAAAAGGCTATATTATTATTATTTGCACTTTATCTAGTCAAGTTCTTGAGAGGATCATGCTATAAATACTTTTGTGGTCCTTTAAACATCATATTATTATGGTGCACTAATTTGGCTGCATTCCCCTGGGTTGTTAGATGTAGAGCACAATGTACCATACTGTTTCTAGTTGAGGTGCGGGGTGGCACCTGCCTCATACAGCAGCACCTTAATGTATAAAGCATCTATTTTTATTTTGCACACTCCTGATGTCTGACACTTTTTCTCTGGAACATCTCACCCCGTGGTGTTGCCACAAAAACTTCAATAACTCTCTATATAAAGGGCGGCTGCAGCATCTACTGTCATGTGTCAGAACTTATTCCAGTGTAAAGATTTTCTTCCCAAAATTCCCTGCATCAGATATTTTACCTGATACAGCACTGGGGAAATGTATTTAGTTTAAATAGAGATATATAAACTTGAAGATAAATAAGAATCAAACTGCACATTTATCTCACCTATTATATCTACTTAAAAAGCTTGGTTTAATTAAGCCTAAGGCTTACTCCAAGCATGCTTGAATTGTTTAACTGTGGAGACAAGGAGACAGGGAGAGGTATGGGGAGAGAGGCAAGGGGGAGACATGGAGGGAGAAGGGGAGACATGGGGGAGAGGGAGGAAGGAGGAATCATGGAGGGAGGGAAGACATGGGGAGAGGCAAGGGGAAGGAGGGAGACAAATTGAGGGAGAGAGAGGCAAGGGGGAGACATGGAGGAAAGGGGAGACATGGGGAAGAGAGGCAAGGGGAAAGTGGGAGACACATGTAGAAGTAGAGAGGTAAGGGGGAGACATGGAGGGAGAGACACGGGAGAGAGAGAGAGAGGCATGGGGGATAAAGCCAAGGACAGACAAGAAGGAAGAGGGAGAGACATGGAGGGAGAGGGGGAGACATGGAGGGAAAGGGGGAGACATGGAGGGAGGGGGAGACATGGGAGGAGAGTCACAAGGAAAGATGCAAGGGGAAAGAGGGAGACACATTGAGGGAGAGAGATGCAAGGGGGAGACATGGAAGTAGGGGGAGACATGGGAGAGAGAGGCAAGGGGGTGAGAGAGGCATAGAGGATAGAGGCAAGGGGAGACAAGAAGGGAGAGGGGGAGACACAGGGGGAGGGGAAGACATGTAGAGAGAGGGAGACATGGGGGAAGAGGGAGAGGCATGGGAAGAGAGGCAAGGGGAAAGAGGGAGACACACATGGAGAAGTGGAGAGGTAAGGGGGAGACATAGAGGGAGAGACATGAGGGAGAGAGAGGCATGGGGGATAGATGCAGGGGAGACAAGAAGGGAGAGGGGGAGACATGGAGGGAGAGGGGGAGACATGGTGGGAAGGGGAGACATGGTGGGAGTGGGAGACATGGGGTAGAGGGAGAGGCATGGGAAGAGAGGCAAGGGGAAAGAGGGAGACACATGGAGGGAGAGAGACGTAAGGGGGGCAAATGGAGGGAAAGGGGGAGACATGGAGAAGAGAGAGGCATGGGGAGACATAAAGGGAGAGCGGGAGACATGGGGGAGAGGGATGCATGGGAGGAGACCAGGGGATATTGCGTCAGGGGAGACATGGGATGATATATCCCCCTCTCTCTTCAGTACTCTACTCCAGTATTTCACAACAGCTGGTCCTAGGACCTGTGTGGGTCCTTGAGAGCTTATCTGCTGGTCTTCAGAGTCGAGAAGAGCCTAACACTTCATACATACGTCACCATTAATCACAGTCATAGACTGATTATAGAGGAATGTATAAGAAATTAAACTATACTCTGTTCAAATGAAAGCACAGCTAGTTAGAAATGTCTCATAGCTGGTCCTCATGAGCAATACAAGGTTACCTGAACCAAAAAATACTTGGGAACCACTGCTCTAGGTTATATATGACAAGGTCATAAAGTATTTCCTTATACGTTTTGTCTTTTAGACTAGTGATTTTCAATTTTTCCCCCCCCTGGGAACGAGTGGTAACCTTCAAATACTCATTGGGGCTGGCTGTTTAACTTCTAATGCTCCTTGAGACTGGCTGGTTACCTTCCAATGCTCCTTGCGACTAGTTGGTAGCCTTCCACTGCTCATTGGCCCTGGCTGATTGCCTTCCAATGATTCTGGGGACCACCTTTCAGATCCACAACAGAGGGCTGGATCTCCTATCAATCCATGGACTGTTTTGATCTACGGGGGCCCAGTAGTACTGTTCTATTCAATATGTCATAAACATTCATATATATCTACAATGTACATGCAATACACTGTGGTATTGCACTGGCAAAATGAACCTATCTATTACCTCCTAAAAATGTTCAGAAATACATTGTTGCCCCTCTACCTTCTAATAATGTATCTTCTCCACTTCTCTTCTCCATTTTACCTTTCACTCATTTTCTATTATTTCTGATATGGGAGCAATCCAATCACTGTTCACTGTATTATAATAAAAAAATAAAACATATTCTGGCTGTTGGTTGGCCTACAATCTGGGTTTTGGGTGCACACATAGACAAGAAGTCCCCTTCAACAAAAGCAGTTGCTGTCAGCACTGGTACCCTTGCCCCACATTGGGTGTAATGCATAGCACCGGCTGCACCTTCAGTAGCAACTGCGTGATGACTAGATGAGATCCTACTTCAATGTACACATGAAATCACACTCCGACATACACAACATCTACGGTCATAAGTATTTCATGCTTCTCTCCACGTACATTTTGAGGAAGCAGATGGTGCGCATCTGGAGGAAATGCTAAAGAAAAATAAAATATTCCTCATTTTGACGGCTCTTGAATATTTAACATGTCTGCATGCCCAGTCTATGAATAGCAGAAGGCTGATGGAACCATAAATTACTATATAGTGATAATTCGTAATGGCATGTTAATGGCATGTTGTCATGATGACACCCAAGGTTACTAGGTGCCCAATTAGTGAAATAAGCAGGACTTTTTGTTTGAATGTTTCACGTAGGCTATGTGGCATTTTTTATTCAGAGGATTAATTCAAAGTGTCAGAAGCTTTATCGATCTTTCTTGAAGTCATGTAAATGTATTTTAGCACTTCTCTAAGAGCATGTTATGTCAACTCACTTCTAAGGAAAGGATATCAGTTTATCTGTTTGATCTCAGAATAACCCACAATCCGACTTAAATGAGCATTATACAATGGAAAAAAAATATATGCTTGAGAAGTTTGAGTCTGACTAAGAGCATAAATAGGCAGAAAACAGTCATAAAGCTAGTTTTTTTTATAAAAATAAGTTTTATGGTGGCTCTGCTGGTCAATGGAGGCACCAAAATATTTTAGTCAGGGTTGTGTGTGTGTGAGAGAGGCTCATATACATTTTTCCAGGTGCAAAGCTATCTGCCAGGTGATCAGTCTTGTTAGGAAAAAGAGCAAATGTCTCCCACTGTTAAGGGCAAAACTAAATATATTAGGTCAAATATAAAGGCAGCATGTATTATATGTGGGGGAGGAAGGGAAATTGGATATGTCGTCAGGATAGAATCTGACTGAAATGGATTTATATATATATATATATATATATATATATATATATATATATATATATATACAGTTGTGCTCAAAAGTTTGTATACCCTTGGCGAATTGGTAATATATGTACCATTTTTAAAAAACACATGAGTGAGCAGGCAAAACACATTTCTTTCATTTCTTACGGGATTCATATTCAACTGTAGGTTATAACAGAATGGCACAATCATAAAACAACACATGGCAACAAAGAAGAAAATGAATGAAATGACCCTGTTCAAAAGTTTGCAAACCTTCAGTTCTTTATACTGTGTATTGCGCCCTTTAGCATCAATGACAGCGTGCAGTCTTTTGTAATAGTTGTCTATAAGGCCCCTAATTCTTGCAGGTTGTATAGCTGCCCATTCGTCTTGGCAAAATGCCTCCAGGTCATGCAAAGCCTTTAATCGTCTTGCATGAACCCCACGTTTGAGATCTCCCCAGAGTGGCTCGTTGATATTATGGCCACTCCACAACCTACACCTTTTTCTGCTGTAACCACTGGAGGGTCAACTTGGCCTTGTGCTTAGGGTCATTGTCATCCTGGAAAGTCCAAGAGTGTCCCATGCGCAGCCCTCGTGCAGAAGAAAGCAAATTGCCTGCCAGTATAGCATGCTGCATTCATCTTGCCATCAATTCTCACAAGATCCCTGTGCCTTTAGAGTTCCCCCTAAAAAAAACATCAGTGAGCCCCACCATGCTTCACAGTGGGGATGGTATTCTTTTCACTACAGCCCTTATTGACCCCTCTCCACTCATAGCAGTTATGGTTGGGACCATAAAGCTCTAATTTGGTCTCGTCACTCCAAATTACAGTGTGCCAGAAGTTGTGAGGTGTGTCAAGGTGTTGTTGGGCATATTGTAACCAGGCTTTTCTGTGGCATTGGCGCAGTAAAGGCTTCTTTCTGGCAACACGACCATGCAGCTAATTTTTGTTCAAGTATTGTCGTATTATGCTCCTTGAAACAACCACACCGTATTTTTCCAGAGCAGCCTATATTTCTCCTGAGATTACCTGTGGGCTTTTCTTTGTATTCTGAACAATTCTTCTGGCAGTTGTGGCTGAAATCTTTCTTGGTCTACCTGACTTTGGCTTGGTATCAAGAGATCCCTGAATTTTCCACTTCTTAATAAGTGATTGACCAGTACTGACTGACATTTTCAAGGCTTTGGAAATCTTTTTTTTATCTTTTTCCATCTTTATAAAGTTCCATTACCTTGTTACCACAGTATTTCCTGATGTGATAAATAACTCTAATTCTTTTAATGAAAATGACTGAATAAAACCATCTTACTAAAATCTCTAAACTATAAGTAGTTAGATAAGAAAAACATACCCAGTTTGTGGAATTTGTTATCTTTATTACCTTATCAAGTCTAATAACTGTTATTAATGAATAAATGGAGGGAGTCAAGCAACATATTGTTCTCTAGTAGAATTATGCCACAATGATGGTAGAAAGATCCATCTTTCCATGATCATCAAGAGATCCACATGTGGAATGTCCAAAATATGCTTTTGGAGAACTTAAAATCATTTTTTATTGTAGAAGCATACTTCCTTGATGAATCCGACATAGGAGGGGGTAAAACGTTCGTCGGAACAACACCATTCACTTCATCCAAATCAATATATTTTAGATTAATTTAAAGATTGTTGTGGTTATTAACAGTATTAATATTTTCCTGGTAATACTTACCATTGCTTCAATGGTCATGAACAGACCAGGGCATCACTCTCTATATGGAGACACCTATTGCCGGGGTTAACAAGCAGCACATAAAGTGCTCCAATTTCAGTGGGCCACAAGGTCAGCACCAACACATTCAATATCTTGCAACTATGGTGGTATGAAAATACAATAAAAAACAAACAATAAAAAAGCAATAAAGAGTATAAATAAAAAATGAATGAATAATATAGTCAAATCTAATACCAAACACGTTTAAGCCAAAACTTGGCCTTTCTCAATGGTAAGTATTACCAGGAAAATATTAATACTGTTAATAACCACAACAATCTTTAAATTAATCTAAAATATATTGATTTGGATGAAGTGAATGGTGTTGTTCCAATGCACGTTTTACCCCATCCTATGTCGCATTCATCAAGGAAGTATGCTTCCTTGATGAATCCGCCATAGGAAGCGGAGAAACGCGTGTCGGAACAAGTGGAGACCAAAGATAACCACAATGCAGAAAACAAGTCTGAGAGACTGACTTAGTCCCAGTGTAAACAGTTGCAGTCGCAGTGAGTACAACACGGATAGTGTTACCGCAATTAACAAAGCAAGAAGTGTACAAACTGCAACATATTCTGACACTGCTACTATATGTATTTTCCATCGGTGTGTGCCTGGTGATTCACAGGTTATATGAACAGTTAGTAGTAATTGTTATACAAGAGACTTCATAAACAACTATTACTGGATACAATGACGTTTATAAATTGTTGAAAACTACCAATCAATACCAGACTTTCCTTAGCTTTTCTTCCCAGAAGAAAACAACTTTTAATTTCATGGCTGCAGTTGCCATCTCAAGAGATCTTGGAGACCAGAAAAATAAAATATACAGTGGAACTTCTATATTCATCTTTAATCTATTCCTGAGGGACAGACGGATATTGATTCAGATGAATATATAATACGGTATATATATTTTTTTATATAAGCCCTGAATCTTAAACATGAATAAATAAAAATGTAACCAGAACATTTCCTTTACTGATGAGCGATAATGGCAGAAGCCGAAGAAGAGCAAAGAAATGATTCTTTAGAAGGGGAGTCACATTCCATTAAACATAAGGTAACTCCAATTCTGGTGATCAAGGTCTTTTTTGGCCCTAACTGGACGATTCACTAGCACTTGATTTAGAAACGAACTTGTACAATGGCAAATATATATATTTGTGGTTGGATCCCTCTACCTGAGTAGCTAGTGGTGTGTCCAAAGCTATGCTTTCTCAGCATGCTCAGAGAGCCAAGGGATAGAATAAATAATGAAAAGCAAGGCGAGGGTAGTGGGTGACTTGAAGACAGCATGTAGGTAACTGAGGAGGGGTTTATAAGGGTGATGAGGGATACGGTTCCTCCCACAATTCCATGTAATTAACCTGATAAGTTGTGGTTGGATCCCTCTGCCTGAATAGCTGGTAGTGTGGCCAAAGCTACGCTTTCTCTGCTTGCCCAGAGAGTAAGACTCACTTATTCAGCTTTTGGAAGACTTGACGAACGTCCGTGGATGGATCAGGAATGGGTACCTGGAATAGGAGAAAGGATTGTAAGAATAATTCTGACATAGTGTATAAGGGTAAAGGAGGTTAAAGGCTGGTTAGAGGTGCTTAGAAAAGGGCGTGAAACATGCTTTTGAATTAGAGTGTTATAGCGAGTGCGAAGAGTGGTGACGGGGCAGCAATGATTGTGATGACAATGGCAGTGTGGCTAGTCTTTGAAGATTGAAGGGTGAGAGTGCAATGATTGTTAAGAAAAGTGAGGTTTTGTCTAGTGAGATACCTGGTTTGTGAGCGTGAGTTTGTAAACTCGCTAGGTCTCAGGAACCTGAAGAAGGCCAGTTTGGTGGTGGCAGTGATGGATAGTGAGATGCTTGGCCCAAAAGGATCTTACAGAAGGGTTGTGATGATTTTTTGGAACAAGTCGCTCATGATGGATAACCTGGAAGGAGATGAAGGGGTAGACATGCTTGAAAGACCTTTAAGAAATAGTTTGACTGGTGTAG
The DNA here is from genome assembly GCA_027410445.1 of Discoglossus pictus. Lineage (NCBI taxonomy): Eukaryota > Metazoa > Chordata > Amphibia > Anura > Alytidae > Discoglossus > Discoglossus pictus. The sequence goes on along the minus strand of CM050165.1, from coordinate 24,276,580 downwards.
AGGAAAGATTTGGATAGATATTGGGTTTTAGATAAATAGTACTGGATTCCTGTCAAGTAGGTTTTTATAGTATTAGGTTGAAGTTGTAAGCCAGTTTGACAATGAGCAGCAAATGCCAAAAAGGTAGGTAGGGTTATGTTGTATTACGAAGCGAAGATCTGGAATAATTTCCAAACGCGATGTAAGTCTGTTTGGTGTTTGAAGTAAGGCCTTCAGACATGGTTGGCTTGCTGAAGCAGAGGTTCTAAGGCAAAGTTTACAATTGGTGGATTTGAGGGTCTTGGATGATGGAGCTCTTGGATGACAGATCCTGGGAAGGAAATGATGACAGCTATGGGAGAATATTTTAGATGTAGGGATAGGTGGTAATTAAATGTCAGTTAGTGGAGAGCTAAGTCTCTGAGGAGGGACATAGTTGTCGGATCGGATGATAGGAAACTAGTCAGGAGATTCTGAAAGATTTTGTTTGGTCAGTAATTGTCTGATAGGTTTGTTAGTCCAGAAGGGACACCAAGTGAAGGTGGCTAGTAGTACTGGATAGACCTGGCAAGGGGTGGAATTAGCTCCTAGGGACTCAGGCCATGGAGCCGTGAATGATTTGTGACCAGAATAGGCCTTAAAGAAATGATTGGTCTGGTGAATAACTAATTGGGTAGAATGAATGGAAGTTTTTGAGAGAGCAAGAGTTGGAGAGGGTGGTGGAGGTAATGTACTCTTGAAGGCGTTGCAATTTGTTTGATGGAAGTCGAGTCTCCATGCTTACTGTGTATAGAATAATGCCCAGGAATTCTAAGGTGATGGCAGGTCCTTCAATTTTATCTTGAGCATATGGAGTATGAAGTTCATCGAACAAGGTGGTGGTTATGCATAAACTTGACAGGGCAGAGTTTGCTGATTAAATAAAAAGGAAATCATCTAAGTAATGTATAATGTTACTACATATTTTGATATTCAGCATAGGACTTCAGTGAATAGATCAAAAAGCTTGGTAGCAAATTAGTAGCTATTTTTTAATTTGATACCATGCAGGTGTCAGAGGTCTGAATTGATTGGAACGAGTTTGAAGGCATTTTGGCTGTCAGATGTAGACAACCAACAATGGGGGCCTAAGTTGAGGATCGTGGTGATGGTGTCATTAACCCTTGAGTACCTCAAGGAGTAATTTTATGAATGTATGAGAGAGTTTATGCTAGGAGTAGGCCATTTATGGGGAGCTGAATGGTCTATGAGTGACCATACCTAAAGGATTTATTTGCCATATTGGGAATGGAGGGGCATGGAAAGGTTCCATCAGAAATTTGTTATTAAGTGCTGGGATTGGTGGGGAATGAGATATTCAGTAGGTTTAGGCAAGTTGACAATAGATAGTCATTCGATATGCACTACCGAGGGACAAATGAGCCTTGTGGCAAATGGCACACACGTGAAGGAGTCTACAGTTGAAGTAGTTGCAGCCTTTGTTGCAAATCGCAGATGTCCCAAGGTAGTGCAACTGTCTGCCAAGACTGTCTTTATTAGGCCAGGGTTGCTGAGGGAGAACTATGATAGATACAGTAAGAGGAGAATTGGAGAAATGGGGTTGAGGAGTAGAGTTAGGACAACAATTTGAGACATGAAGTGGAGATTGACTGTGGTTACATACAGCAGCCGGCAAAGTGGTGGCAGAAAAAGTTGTGATCCAAAGATGCCAAATTGAGTGTGAAATTAAATTGGTTTAAGGTGGTTGCTGCTTTTGTGGAAAATGACTGTAACGGGGTTCCGTTACAATGACCTATGGTAGTAGTAATAAATGAAGCCTCCATATCGACAGGCCAAGTCCAATAATAGATATAGTCATCCATTTCCTGTCCTGTTGAAGCGAAGGCAGCACAGAGCACATCTCTAAGCATGCTAAACTCAAAGACCGTAAATTTGAGGAACAGACAGGGGCCTTTTGATTTCACTGTCATTAGAGGAGATATTTAAGGCCACCAAATTGACATATTTCCCATTAAGAACACCCCTCCTCAAATGCAATGGAAAGAAATGAGCCAGCATGATGGTTGGTGGAGATGAGGAAGGCTCACCTGAGCTGGTCATCAGAGGTAGATGGAATTGGGTGCTCAATGCAACTTATTCTCTGATCCAAAGAGGAGACGGTAGTTGTGATGTCCGCAATCATTCTCTGTAACTGAGTGAATTTATTATCTGGCACCGTAGGAGTGGCAGGTTGAACGGGTCTGGCTCCATGGAGGATGCTATACAGCTCAGACTTCCTGGCGGAAGCTGGGTACTGATTACCACGATTTTGAAGCTCTTGACAATCCACAGTTGGAGGGAAGATTGACTGCCTATCTCTTATGGTGCTCTTCTGTGGGATGAAGGAGCCTGGGAAGGAAGGTTCTCTGCGTCGGAAAGATTGAGATGAGCCATGATTAATGAAAATAGTCATCTGAAATAAAAGAATGGGTTACTTTTTTTTATTGTGAGGAAATAGTGAGATTGGTGCCTGATGATGGCTTAGGGACTTGGAGCGGTGAGCTCTGGGATCTGCCAAATGATTTGAAATTGAACAGGTATGACAATGGAGTGACTAATAGAGTAGATGATTCGATAGAAGGTTTGAAGGTGCATCTGAATGAGTGTGAAGGTTAAATGGCAAGCTTCGAACAAGCTTGAGAAAATTACCATGATGGAGAGGTTGATGTATGGCATGAGAGTGAATCGTAATTGTGAAAAAGACGGTGAGGTCCATGCAGTAATTTAAGAAATAGGGAAGTAACGTAACTTGACAGTGAATTAAGTGATAATAGGGAATATGACTGAAGGAGGACAAGTGAGACATTAATCTTGCTTGAGGATAGAGATATAAAAAACATAGAACCCTGGAAATGAGAGATACAAGGAGATTCGTAATTAGGGTGCTGTTCCTTTAAATCTAAAGAGTAAGAATTAAGGGGTTAAGGATGGCAGTTAATACTAGAAAGATTACAGTGGAATAGGAAATGTGGAGTGAAGGGAAGACATATAATGGTGGAGTGTTTCTTTAATAAGTGAGTTAGATGGAGTAGGGATTAGTGCAATTTATAAGATAAAAGAATGAGATTGTTCAGGGAACTTTATAAATTGAGTAAAGTAAAAATGGGGTAAAATTTGAATTTGGAGCAGAGGCTGCGGGAATTTTGTGAGAGGCGAAATTTGAGCATTCATTTCTGACAGGTCGATGTAGCGTGAAGCCGGCATGAGGAAGCAGACAGAGATAAATGGAGAAGGGCAGAACATGGCCAAAAGGGACAGAAAGGAGCACGGACAGCAGGAGAACAAGAGAAGAGAAGATAGGGAAAAATGGAGGTCAGGAGAAGAGATAGACAGGGGGTCAGACGAGAGGAGGATGACAAGAAGGCCATGCAGGAGGCAAAGATGAGAAAGGGGGCATGGAAAGCCCAGTGGGGCAGAGGCTAAACGAGGAGAAAGAAAGAGGCCAGGCAAGATAAAGGGGCCAGAGAAAGACAGAAGGGGAATGGTGCGGAACCAAGAGGAAGACAGGGGCAGGGCAGAAAGCAGGAAGGGGGCCAGGTAACAGACAGAATAAATGGAAGAGGAGGCAGGGAAGAAAAAAATTAGCAGGGAAGGTGGAAGACATAGTCATGGCAAGGCCACAGCAATGAGATGAGCTAGGACACAAACGTGAGGACCATAGAGGAAAAAACAACGTGAAGACAGAATAGAGGTAAGTGAGGAGGGGTTTATAAGGGGGACTCCTCCCAGAAATGTGTGTGGTTAAATACATTAATACATTCATTAAACATAAAAACTAGAAGGAACCCTTGACTTATCAATGGACAGCACCTTATTATTTATATATATTGGAGAATTTTAAAGAGCTTTACAAAAAAGACAATATCTAACTTAATTCTGATCAGCTATATAAAATTATAAACAAGTTTTCCACATGATTTCCCACTCTCTAGCTGATGGTGACTTCAGTGATCCTTTAAATAATAATTTACTGTGAGATATCCAGAGACAGCACCCATTAATCCTTCACCAGTAACATTACAGACCTGCAGCTAGCCGAAGCTGTGAGACGAATATCAATAGTTATTTATTCAATAAATCCCAGGTAGGTCCCCTGTAGTCCTATATAAGTCATGTTGTGTATTTGCGCTGTGTTTTGATTCTGCAATAAATTAGCATTCAGCTAATTTCCCAAACCTGAAAATATATTTTACTGCAGGATATTTATTGACATTTTTTTTTTATTCCAGCAAAACAACACATTTAATTAAGTATGATATGAATAAATATAAGAAATCATTATTTTGCATAATACGTATGTAAATAGACTTGTGTAATTGGATTTGCAGATTACATGTTATAAAAGTGGAGGAGAAATCTCTCATGATTTATTTAACTCCTTTTCTGCTGCAAGGGGTAACGTAACAAATAAAGGTTAATGATAAAAACAAACAAATAGGACTCTCAGCATGTTTAAATATTATTATTATTTATATTAAATTAAATATTCTAAGCATGTTATTTTGTACTAGTCGTTTGCCTGTCATAAATGACGGTATAATATTTGACGTGTCTCTTCCCCCCCCTCCCCTGTGTCTCTTCCCCCCGTCCATCCCCTGTGTCTCTTACCCCCTCTCACTCTCCTGTGTCTCTTGCCCCCCTCCCTCTGTCATAAATGTCGGTATAATATTTAACGTGCCTCTTCCCCCCCTCCCCTGTGTCTCTTAAGCCACCATCTCCCTCCCCTGTGTCTCTTCCCCACTCCATCCCCTGTGTCTCTTCCCCCCTCTCACTCTGCTGTGTCTCTTGCCCCCTCCATCCCCTGTGTCTCCCCCCTGTGTCCCTTCCCTCCTGTGTCTTTTTCTCCCCGTCCCTCCCCTGTGTCTCTTCCCCCCCATGTCTCTCCCACCCCTGTGTGTGTCCCACTCTTCCTCCCACCCCCCAGCACGCGATGCTCAGCTAGTGCCGTGCATTGATGCGCAATGCATGTACGCGACAAGCACCACACACTGTGCATGGTTTCCGTTGTGCGCATGCTCTAGAACAGCTCTAGAACAGCGTTACACACAGTGGAAACTATATCAGTGATGGAAGTATAGTGTTATTTAGGTTATTTTATCTTGCAATTCGAACAAGTATTTGCAGTATTTGTTAAGGCAGTGCGTTTCTTCAATGCCACCATTGCCATTAATATTGGCTGGACGCAACTGCAACCAATTAATTAAACTAAGTGTGGGTGGAGATAAGACAACAATTCAAAATTAAATATTTGGTATAAAATTTGGAAGATGCAATTCACAGTATTTTAGGAAAAAGCTTCATGTTTGTAGCAAACTAGCAACATCTGAAACCATTTAAGTCTTGAGCATAAGCTTAATTGTAATGACCCTTGCTTGTGTATAGAATGGTCCATGTTTCTACTAATAGCACTTCCTACTTGCTTGGAGCCTGGTGTGTTTATGTCTAGTGTACAGTGGAGAGAGGGATGGGGTAGGAGGGAGAATGGAGAGGGGTTTATATGAAAGAAACTTTTGGTATTTGACAACTAGTCTTTTTAAATGGACACATAATATCTGACCTAGGCATACTTGACATGGGGCCATATTAAATTCCAAGACCGTAGCGGCAACGGTACATCCTCAAAGCCTGCAGACTTGAAATTCTGCAGAGTTACAGAGCTATTACATACAACCATGCCGCGACGAACAGGCTGGAGTTGCAAGCCCGTAAACCCTTTCCGCGCCACCAAACTGTTAAGGTGCTGGTCGAGAGGCGATCTCCCATTACAGTCTATTCGCAGTATAGCGTAGTGCGAAACAGGCCTCTTAGCCAATAGAAAGCGGTCCAGCCGCAGATGATTGACACAGGGAGATTATAAATTTGTGTTAGAGAGAGGGTAGGAGTATTTTGAGAGCAGTAAGTATCGGTTTTGTTTATTTATCTTATACTATTTGTGATTTTACTCTTTTTTTTTCTTTTCTTTAAATTCATTTTTATTATTTCATACAAAACATACACAATACATCAAACATAAAACACCGGAACACAAAAAATCTTCCAAAACAAGCATACAAAAAGTCATAACAAGATGGATTAAAAATCAATACATCACATATATAGTTGTGAGTATGCGAGTTGTTGCTAACGCTTGCGGGCTCCCAACGTCTCCGCAAATGCGGATCCTCGCGAAGCGAGGGTCCGCATTTGCGGAGGTGGAGCCTCCAACGTCGGCTGTGTTAACACACACACACGACTTTTAAAAAAAAAAAAATCTCAAAGGCGCCTCACACCCGGTTACACACACACACCGCGGCCGAGGGCCTCAGTTGCTGTCATGGAGCGCCAAAGGCGCTCCATGCCAGCAACTGAGGCCCTCGCTTCCGCAAATGTGGGTCCTCGCGAAGCGAGGGGCCGCATTTGCGGTGGTGGAGCATCCCAACGTCTCCGCAAATGCGGGTACTTGCAAAACACTTAGGGAATGAGGCAACCTTAACGTAACAAACACCCACACGCACTAAGAATCCCACTATAACGGCTGACCCGCGCGCAACTAAAAACAGTGAAAACACACCAAATACTCACACAAACTACATAAAAAGCTTACCCATAGCAAGGGGGGGCACCCAGGACCTCTGAAAGTGAAGTTACACCTCCATTTAAGTCCAAATTCCCGAGTTCAGACACACGAAAATACCCTAAGCGAGAAAAAAAATGGCCGCCGAAAAAAACGAAAACGAGGCTCAAAGACCCAGGACCGCCCAGCCACCTAAAACTTACCCAAGAAGGGATCCGAGATAAGCTCGGAAACACGGATTAACCGCAGGGGATCCGAGATAAGCTCCGAGCCCTGCATTAACCCCACATTAACCATCGCAGTGGGGTCCCGATTGCACGCGATCGGGGACCGCCGCTGCAATCAAAATTCTAAATTCCCGCATTACAGGTCCTTAAAGGACCGTAAAGATCCTTAAAAGACCCATTGAAAAGAAAAAAAAATAGACACTGTCACCCTGTCAATCATGGGGGTCAATACAGACCTCCATAAAACCTTCATTAAGCCTGTCACTCATGGGGGTCAATACAGACCCCCATAAGCCCTTCATTAACCCTGTCACTCATGGGGGTCAATACAGACCCCCATAAGCCTCTATTTAACCCCATCAGTCCCATAAGGGTATATTAACACCATTATGGGCCTGTTACAACACTACATTAACCACATAAGTGCCATGATGGTCCTCAAGGACCATCATGACACTAAGTATAAACACTATACTGCACTATACCACCCCCAATAAAACATTAAAGATCAACTAAACACCCTCTACACTAACCTATTAACATCTACACTACCTACCCCCTATTAACCCCCACCACTCTAATTACAGAAAATAAAAAAGCCTAAAGTCACACAAAAAAAATAATCTACATTACATGAAATAAAAAACTTAACTCACAAAAAAATAAACTACATTACACAAAATAAAAAAACCTAAGTCACAAAAAATAAAAAAGGAACATTACAGAAAATAAAAAAAAAACATTACAACCCCACCCCCTCACTACAGAAAAAAAAATACACACCTGAAAAGGAAATACATATAATACAAATACATACAATACAAATACATACAATTACAATACAATACACCGCTATCTAATACACATCACACAATCTATCTAAATAAATAGCATAATCTAATATACATGCTATCTATATAATAATACATCCCCAATCTATCTAAATAAATAACATAATCTAATATACATCCTATCTATATAATAATACATCCCCAATCTATCTAAATAAATAGCATAATCTAATATACATGCTATCTATCTAATAATACATCCCCAATCGATCTAAATAAATACCACAATCTATCTACAATACATCCTATGCTATCTATATAAAATGCATACCCCTAGCTAACATACAATAAATGCTATCTATATATTAACTAATTTAAGTCTAAGATAAAATAAAATAATTAAGACCACTTACCTTTGCAGATGTCCATTAAGATCAGCCACCTACGGAAAAAAAAAAAAAAAAAAAGAGTGGTGATTTTAGTTTTTCTTATTTTATGTAATGTAGATTTCTGCTTTTTGAGGAATTTAGTTACTTGAGGCACACAGTACACTCACATTGTGTCACAAACAGCATTTCAACACTTTCTTTTATTGACTGTCATTTTTTGACGGGCAAGTCGCTAGTTCTTATATAAGAAAGACGCTAGCTTTATTAACTAGAGATTATTCCTCTACTATGCAGATGGCAGAGCCTTAAGTTATAGGAATAAGTTTACTTTTCTCTTCTCTTTCCTTTTCCCTTTCTTTTCTTTCTTCTTTCCTAATTCTTGTCTCTAACTCATTCCTACCCTTCCAACTCCTTCTCCTTCCCTTCCTCTTTCTTTACTTCTCAGTTTCTTCCTTCTTCCTATCCATATACCTATCCAATATATACCATTGGGTTGACAAACCCTTCTTTTTTTGAACAGAGTATTCTTGAATTGACTGGTCAAATTCTCTATTTCTAATAATAAATCTAATTATTTCTGGAACTGAGGGCATACTATTTAATTTCTAAAATGTGCATATCATCCACTTAATTACCAATAGAATATGGGATAAAAGAAAGTAATATTTCGGAAATATTTCTTTCAGATGTAAATGCAGTATTATCATTTCTAAATTACAGGGGATCGCCTCCTCGAATACATCTGTTAACCAAACAGTACATTTCCTCCAAACATATTTCAGTTTAGCGCATTCCCACCAGACATGTAAAGTATCGGCCCTTAGCCCACATTCTTTCCAACATAATGTAATATCCTTTTTTTAAAATGTGTAATTTTTTTGTGATTTTACTCTTAATCCTTGATTACACATATTTACAGATTACATATAATTGCAATACACACAATTTAAAGATCACACATAGAGACAGATATTGAATGTATGTATGTATATACAGTATATATATATATATATATATATATATATATATATATATATATATATCGCCTTCTCGCTCACACTCTCCCTTCTTTATATCTCCCCTCTCTTTCTCTCTCTTCCTCTCCCTCTTTCTCTCCCTGTCCCTTTCTCTCCATGTCTCTCTCCCTATTCCCCTTCCTTCTCTCTCTTTCTCTCTCAACCATCTGTCTCTCTCCCTTTCTTTCTCTCCTCTCCCCTATCTCTCCCAACCCCCTCTCCCTTCCCCCTCTCATTCTATCCCTCTCTTTCGCTTTCGCTTTCTCTTTCTTCTCCCCCTCACTTTTTCTCCCTTTCTCTCTTTCCTTTCTTCTCTCCCTATCCTCCTCCCTCCCTCTCCCTCTTTCTTTCTCTCCTCTCCCTCTCTCTCCCTCCACCTCTCATTCTATCCCTCTCTCTTTCTTTTGCTCCCCCTCTTTATCTTGCTCTCCTCCTTGCCCTATGCATTCCCCTCTCCCCTCATGCCTCTCTCTCCATGGGTCTCCCTCTTTCCCCTTCCTCTCTACCTCATTCGTCTCCCTCTCTCCCCCATGCATCCCTCTCACCCATTTCTCCTACTCTGCCCCCATGTCTCCCCTTGCCTCTCACTCCCTCCATGTGTCTCCCTCTTTCCCCCATGCCTCTCCCTCTCCCCCATGTCTACCTTTCTCCCCTATGTCTCCCCCTCTCCCAATGTTTCCTCCCTCTCCCTCCATGTCTCCCCCTTCCCTTTCTCCATCCATGTGTCTTTCATGTTTTCCCCTTTGACTCTCTTCCCCATGCCTCTCCCTCCATGTCTCCTTCTCTTCCCCATGCCTCTCTCTCCCCCCATGCCTCTCCCTTCCTCCATGTCTCCTTTTCTCCCCCAATGCCTCTCCCTCCCTGGGGTAGAGAGGCCCAGTGTAGAAGCCACATCTAGCTGGCTGCATACCGCATTGCTGATTGGCTGCAAAAGCTGGGCAAGCTCACATGGACAGGGTACACTTTCACAAAAATGAACCCTCTCAGTAGCCTAGCTCAATCCTGTGGGTGTAAACATCACCTGCAACATTTTTTTTAATGCAAAGCTAAAAAATCCCCTCTATCAGATGCATTCATAACTCAGATCACTTGTGTATACCTTTAAAGATATATGCAAGTGAGCTGGGTTATGAATGCATCTGAGAGAATTAGTAGTGTAGGAAAACATGTGTTACATAGAAAAATTCAGTTTACTTCAATATATGTACTAGTAAAGCATGTGATCCTGACATCAATATCAGTCTGAGAACAGATCATTGGGTCTGATGTAAGTAACAGTGAACCTGGCTGCTGACCTTTGTGTCCTCTCCGTATTAATGGGCATTTTACCATATTGCTGATTATCCAGAGACCTAGCTAATAGTTATTAATGGAATCAGGTGAGTTGGTATATTGTTACAGTTACAGTATTTAGCACTGTACTGTACATGCATGTTGATTAGTTTTTTTTATCCTCCTCCGCCTTTATTTAGTTGACCACTTTTTTCAGATTTTTGTTTTGTCACCACACTGTATGTGTGAAACTGCATTGGATTACACTATCCAGAGGTGGAATCATCTGTTTCATTAAGCAGATCTAGACAAGTTGTGAGTGCTATGCATATTAATGGTTTCTCCAATTAAATGGAGTGATTTCTACTGATCCTTTTTCCCCCCATCAGATTACAGTTACAGTGGTGTAGTTACCACATACGGCACTGGTAGGTAATATGCATCATGCTTATTTTAGACTATCACATTAGCCCCTGTAGGTATCCCCTTTTATACATCACATTTGAGCCACATTCCTATATACAGTTAAAAGCAAAAGTATGTGAACCCTTTGGAATGATATGGATTTCTGCACAAATTGGTCATAAAATGTGATCTGATCTTCATCAACAATAGACAATCAAGTCACAACAATAGACAATCACACTCTGCTTAAACTAATAACACACAAAGAATTAAATGTTACCATGTTGTTATTGAATACACCATGGAAACATTCACAGTGCAGGTGGAAAAAAAGTATGTGAACCCCTAGACTAATGACATCTCCAAAAGCTAATTGGAGTGAGGTGTCAGCCAACTGGAGTCCAATCAATGAGATGAGATTGGAGGTGTTGGTTACAGCTGCCCTGTCCTATAAAAAACACACACCAGTTCTGGGTTTGCTTTTCACAAGAAGCATTACCTGATGTAAATGATGCCTCACACAAAAGAGCTCTCAGAAGACCTACGATTAAGAATTTTTGACTTGCATAAAGCTGGAAAGGGTTATAAAAGTATCTCCAAAAGCCTTGCTGTTCATCAGTCCATGGTAAGACAAATTGTCTATAAATGGAGAAAGTTCAGCACTGCTGCTACTCTCCCTAGGAGTGGCCGTCCTGTAAAGATGACTGCAAGAGCACAGCGCAGACTGCTCAATGAGGTGAATAAGAATCCTAGAGTGTCAGCTAAAGACTTACAAAAGTCTCTGGCATATGCTAATATCCCTGTTAGCGAATCTACGATATGTAAAACACTAAACAAGAATGGATTTCATGGGAGGATACCACAGAGGAAGCCACTGCTATCCAAGCAAAACATTGCTGCACGTTTACAGTTTGCACAAGAGCACCTGGATGTTCCACAGCAGTACTGGCAAAATATTCTGTGGACAAATGGAAATAAAGTTGAGTTGTTTGAAAGAAACACACAACACTATGTGTGGAGAAAAAGAGACACAGCACACCAACATCAAAACCTCATCACAACTGTGAAGTACGGTGGTGGGGGCATCATGGTTTGGGGCTGCTTTGCTGCGTCAGGGCCTGGACGGATTGCTATCATTGAAGGAAAAATGAATTCCCAAGTTTATGAAGACATTTTGCAGGAGAACTTAAGGCCATCTGTCCACCAGCTGAAGCTCAACAGAAGATGGGTGTTACAATAGGACAACGACCCAAAGCATAGAAGTAAATCAACAACAGAATGGGTTAAACAGAAGAAAATACGCCTTCTGAAGTGGCCCAGTCAGAGTCCTGACCTCAACCCGATTGAGATGTTGTGGCATGACCTCAAGAAAGCGATTCACACCAGACATCCCAAGAATATTGCTGAACTGAAACAGTTCTGTAAAGAGAAATGGTCAAGAATTACTCCTGACCGTTGTGCACATCTGATCTGCAACTACAGGAAACGTTTGGTTGTAGTTATTGCTGCCAAAGGAGGTTCAACCAGTTATTAAATCCAAGGGTTCACATACTTTTCCCACCTGCACTGGGAATGTTTACATGGTGTGTTGAATAAAAACATGGCAACATTTAATACTTTGTGTGTTATTTGTTTAAGCAGACTGTGATTGTCTATTGTTGTGACTTAGATGAAGATCAGATCCCATTTTTTGACCAATTTGTGCAGAAATCCATATCATTCCAAAGGGTTCACATACTTTTGCTTGCAACTGTATGCAAACTAATGAGCCATAGTTACAATGCAATAGATAAATACATATCAACTATAATAGTTGTCGTAATTGCGAGTTAGTCGGTAATGCAATGTTAAAAGTTACAGGTTGCGCATGCACAATGAGTGCCGAAGGCGAAGGAAAGTTACGGGTTTGACACGATGCCGAAGGCGCTCATCAAGACCCCTGTAAAGTAGAGGAGGGGGAAGAGGCTCGCAATGAGCGAGCGAGGCCCGCCATTTATTTTTTCAAGCCCATAACTCGGAAGCTGTTGAATAGAAAATTAGCCACCAACCTCACTTATGGGTTCACTGACTCCTCCTGTGGCAGAGAGTCTATAACTGAGGTTGAAAGTTAATTTGCTATTCAATTGGCATCTTTTGGCAGCCTCCCAAGAGCCTTGAAAAAAAAATGGCGACGTTAAACCCGTAAATTTTTTCAAGCCTGCAAGGCTTGGAGCAATAACGATTTAAGCTCCAAGTCTTGCGGGCTTGAAAAAAAATTACAGGTTCAACCGCTGGCAAGCCCACAAATGAGAGAGGGGAGGGAGAAGAAGGAAAAGAGACACAGGGGAGGGAGAGAGGGGGAAGAGACAAAGGGGAGGAAGAGTGGGGGAAAGAGACACAGGTGAGGGGGAAAGAAGTGCTGGGGAGGGAGTGGGGGAAAGAGACACGGGAGGGAGAGGGGGAAAAGAGACACAGAGGAGGGATCGGGTGCAAAGAGACACAGGGGAGGGGGAAAGACACAGGGGAGGGAGAGGGTGGAAAGAGACACATGGGATGGAAAGGGGGGAAGGAGACACAGGGGTGGCCCGCGATGAGCGCAAAAAGCGCTCATCGTGAGGCCTGCGATAAGTGGCAAAGTTACCGGCTAGCGCATGCTCATCGCCAGGATCGTAAAGTAGAGGGGGAAGAGACTCACAATGAGTGCCAAAGGTGCTCATCACGAGACCTGCAAGTTAGAGGAGGGGAGAGCCTTGCATTGTGTGGCAAACATTGTTGCGAGGCTTCAAATTTTATTGCCGTCATTTTTGACGGGCAAGTCGCTAGTAATAATAATAATAGTAATAATAGCATTAGATATCATATAATAATTATATATCATATATAATAATAATAATAACAAAGGGTTAATACACATGCCAAGTCCAATCTGTGATACTGTGGAGTAGGAACATTCCCCTGAGGGCCTGATAACAATATGACAGGTGATACTGGAGTGGGTTGTGTGACGGAGTCCCCCTAGAGATTGGTGTGGAGGTGCAGTGGAGTACAGACCAGGCTGAAGAGGGTTAAATCTAATCTTAAATAGCTCACTCAGATGCATGGGCGTGGTCTCCCCATTAGGTCAGCCTTAGGCAACACAGAGACTGCAGGAAGCATACAGTCAAAGTGAGAGACCCTGACAAGAGCGTGGTCTGGATTATACAGGCAAACCCCTACAAAAGTGGACTCCTGAGACAGGCAACTTACCTGGCCTGTACCAAGTTATGGGACTGTTTGTTGGACTAAAGTCTGCTTGAGAGCAGTGAAGCCTGCAGTTGCACATTTTTATTAGCTGCAGTCTTGAAGTCTTTGTTTTTGTGAACTGTGATTTGTCTGACCTCTCTGCTATGCTCTGCCAAACTAGAATGACCCTACATGGTATAGCGCACAGCTTCATTGAAGTACACAAGCCTATTCACCACCACCACCACCACTTAGCAATTCTGAAGGGGACCAGGGGAACATACACCACACTAATCTACTCTAACCCATCAGGATGGCCTGCAAAAACACCTGGAGGCTGTGCAGAGGCACGTGGAGCAACAGCCAACTCTCCTCCATTAGGGATAATCTCCGCTATGGCCATTCTGGGGAGTCGCATGACATTGCTGGTAGCCATGTGCCAAGATGTATAGCTATATTTTTCCTTGTTCTTTTCCTCTGTATAGCGCTACAGAATATGTTGGCGCTTTACAAATAAAAGTAATAATAAAAATAATCCCATTTGGTGACCTCCCATTTTGTCTTGCTATTCATCAATTTACATTAGTGTGGTGTATGTTCCCCTTGTGGTGGTGGTGGTGAAGGGGCTTGTGTACCCGAATGAAGTTGTGAGCTATACCATGTAGGACCACCGTAGGTGGGCAGGTCATAGCAGAGAGGTCAGACAAATCACAGTCCACTAAAGATAGAACTGGCAACCAACCCACTCCAGTATATTTGGTATGCAAACCTTGTGGAACAGCATAGGCAGAGACCTCTCTAAATGTGCTGCAGTCCATGGGGTCACAGTGTCTGACACGACTGAAGGACTGAACAACAAATAATAAAATGTTCCCCTGGTACCTTCTCTGTGATGTGGCGGTGTAATTTGGCAATCAATTTGTTTTCCTAATGTAGATGTGTTGAGCGAGATGTATGTGGATATATATATATATATATATATATATATATTACACATACACAGTGGATATAAAAAGTCTACACACCCCTGTTAAAATGTCAGGTTTCTGTGCTGTAAAAAAATGAGACAAAGATAAAAAAGATAAATCATTTCAGAACTTTTTCCACCTTTTTAATGTGACCTATAAACTGTACAATTCAATTGAAAAACAAACTGAAATCTTTAAGATGGAGGGAAGAAAAAAAAATAATTATGTGGTTGCATAAGTTTGCACACCCTCTTATAACTGGGGATGTAGCTGTGTTCAGAATTAAGCAATCACATTACAAATCGTGTTAAATAGGAGTCAGCATACACCGGCCATCATTTAAAGTGCCTCTGATTAACCCCAAATAAAGGAGAAGGGTACAAAAGAATTTCCGAGGCATTAGATATACCATGGAACACAGTGAAGACATCGCCAAGTGAAGAAAATATGGCACAACAGTGACATTACCGAGAACTGGAGCTCCCTCCAAAATCGATGAAAAGACAAGAAGAAACCTGGTCTTGGAGGCTACCAAGAGGCCTACAGCAACATTAAAGGAGCTGCAGGAATATCTGGCAAGTACTGGCTGTGTGGTACATGTGACAACAATCTCCCGTATTCTTCATATGTCTGGGCTATGGGGTAGAGTGGCAAGACGAAAGCATTTTCTTACGAAGAAAAACATCCAAGCCAGGCTACATTTTGCAAAAACACATCTGAAGCATGTGGGATAATGTGCTATGGTCTGATGAAACCAAGGTTGAACTTTTTGGCCATAATTCCAAAAGAGATGTTTGGCGCAAAAACAACACTGCACATCACCAAAAGAACACCATACCCACAGTGAAGCATGGTGGTGGCAGCATCATGCTTTGGGGCTGTTTTTCTTCAGCTGGAACTGGGGCCTTAGTTAAGATAGTGGGAATTATGAACAGTACCAAATACCAGTCAATATTGGCACAAAACCTTCAGGTTTCTGCTAGAAAGCTGAACATGAAGAGGAACTTCATCTTTCAGCATGACCACTACCCAAAGCATACATCCAAATCAACAAAGGAATGGCTTCACCAGAAGGAGATTAAGGTTTTGGAATGGCCCAGCCAGAGCCCAGACCTGAATCCGATTGAAAATCTGTTGGGTGATCTGAAGAGGGCTGTGCACAGGAGATGCCCTCGCAATCTGACAGATTTGGAGTGTTTTTGCAAAGAAGAGTGGGCAGATCTTGCCAAGTCAAAATGTGCCATGCTGATAGACTCATACCCAAAAAGACTGAGTGCTGTAATGAAATCAAAAGGTGCTTCAACAAAGTATTAGTTTAAGGGTGTGCATACTTATGCAACCATATTATTTTATTTTTATATTTTTTCTTCCCTTTACCTAAAAGATTTCAGTTTGTTTTTCAATTGAGTTGTACAGTTTATAGGTCACATTAAAGGTGGAAAAAGTTCTGAAATGATTTATCTTTGTCTCATTTTTTTTACAGCACAGAAACCTGACATTTTAACAGGGGTGTGTAGACTTTTTATATCCACTGTATGTGTGTGTATATATATATATATATATATATATATATATATATATATATATATATATATATATATATATATAAATTCCAGGGTGCACATTAGAGCCTCTGTATGTGAGAGAGGGTTAATATGACATCAGTTTCATGTTTTTGTGTTGCTATTTAATCCACTGGTGTGTCTTTAATTACATTATGCATGTTGCAGCATGGCGTTTCATATTGGCATGTGCATGACCATTCCAACATATGATGAAATAATAATTATTCTAAATGCATATTTTTTATTTGGGGATTATTGTGCAAGTAATTGTAATGCCTTTCAATGTTTTCCCTATATTACGAAGTCAACTGGTGTGTTCATATTGTCTTTTTCAGTGTTGAGAACTTGTCTGTTAACCCTTTGCGGGTCCTATTTGGAGGCCATAATATTTTTGTTTCCATTTGCGGGTTACTGGTTTGAACGCCAGTGAGTCTTTGGGCATTCATAGCAATTTAATAGCGATTTGCGAACATAACATTTACGGGCTTGACAGATCAAAGGCTTTTCAGCAAAAGAGTTTCAATTTCGACAGCCCTAGGGTCTTTCCATCTGGAATGCGCAGATAGTTTGCAGGTAGCTGTAAGAGGCCAATTTAATAGCCGTAAGTCTTGCAGGCTCCGTTACAAGCTACAGGTTTTCATGTTGTGGGAATTGCATAGGGCTGATGGTCCATTACTAACTAAGCCCAATTTTACCAAATAATGACACACCAATACCTTTTTGGGGTATTACCAGGCCACAGCTTAGTTTAACATAACATCTGAACAGAATAGAGCAAGGGGTAGCTATACACCCCTGTGGAAGGAGCTTACTCCACCCAGAGGCCCAAATGGAACCCCATTTCCCAAGAGACCTTTGGAACCAACCAACACTGGATACGTTACCAGACCAACTTAAGGTGTGTCGGTACTCCCACCCTTAGCTGTGACAACCAAAGAGGTCAACCGTAGGGAGGGATGCTTTGTCACTCACCAGTTAAGGAGATCAGTCAAAACGGGTGGAAAATCTGAACTACCCAGTACTACTAATGCCCCCTCGCCCAAGCTGTCTCTGGGGCTATCTTACTTGCTCCACCCCTCACAACTAGCCAGAGCTCACTTCCCTTTACAGTATTTAACCAGACAAAAAGATTAAGTCCGAGATTTATTAAAGGGTGAATGTACTTTTGTGTAGTGATTTGCCTAAATACACACTTAGGGCTCAGCATTGAAATAGGCAATGTTATCAAATAGTGTATGTTAATTCATCAGTAATGTTTATTATTACTTAGATATTATATTATTACTATTACATGTATTATTTGAACATTATTACTATTAATTGTTGTTGTTGTTATTGCTATTATACAGTGCCCTGCAAAAGTATTCACCCCCCTTGGCATTTTGTGTTCTGTTGCCTCACAACCTGGAATTAACATGGATTGTTTGAGGGTTTGCATAATTTAATTTACAGAACATGCCCACAATTTTGAAGATGTGTTTGTTTTGTCTTTTGTTTTTGTGTTTTTTTTGTTTGTTTTTTATTGTCAAGCACACCTCAAATAGGACAAAATAACAGAAAAAGTCAATGTGGATAACTATTCACCCCCCTAAAGTCACTACTTTGTAGAGCCACCTTTTGCAGCAATCACAGCTCCAAATCGCTTTTGGATAAGTCTCTATGAGCTTGCCACATTTTACCAATGGGATTTTTGCCCATTCCTTATTGCAAAACTGCTCCTTCAAGTTGGATGGTTTGCGCTTGTGAACAGCAATCTTTAAGTCTGACCACAGATTTTCTATTGGACTGAGGTCTGGGCTGGGCTTTGACTAGGCCATTCCAACACATTTACATGTTTCCCCTTAACACTTGAGTGGTTTGCTTTAGCAGTGTGTTTGGGGTCATTGTCCTGCTGGAAGGTGCACCTCTGTCCTAGCCACAAATCAAGCAGTGGTACTAGTTTTTGCTCAAGAATAGCACCATACATCTTTCCCCCAACTCTGACCAGTTTCCCAGTCCCGGCTGCTGGTGTTCTTTGGGTGATATCATGTGTTGGGTTTGCGCCAGACATAGCATGTTCTTTGGCCGAAAAGTTACATTTTTCTGTCTCATCAGACCAGAGCACCTTCCTCCATACATTTTAGGAATCTCCCACATGCCTTTTCGCAAACTCAAAACGTGCCATTTTGTTTTTTGCTGAAAGTAATGGCTTTCTTCTGGCCACTCTGCCATAAAGCCCAACTCTATGGAGCGTACAGCTTATTGTCGTCCTATGTACAGATACTCCAGTCTCTGCTGTGGAACTCTGCAGGTCATCCAAGGTTACCTTAGGTCTCTGTGCTGCCTCTCTGATTAATGCCCTCCTTGCCCGGTCCGTGAGTTTTGGCGGATGGCTGTCTCTTGGCAGGTTTGATGTTGTGCCATGTTATTTCCATTTGGTTATGATAGATTTGATGGTGCTCCTGGGGATCATCAAAGATTTGGATATTTTTGTTATAACCTAACCCTGACTTGTACTTCTCAACAACATTGTCCCTTACTTGTTTGGAGAGTTCCTTGGTCTTCATGGCAGTGTTTGGTTAGTGGTGCCTCTTGCTCAGGTGACAGGACAGATCATGTGACACTTAGATTGCACACAGGTGGACATAATTTCACTAATTATGTGACTTCTGAAGGTAATTGGTTGCACCAGAGCTTTTTATGGGCTTCATAACAAAGGGGGTGAATACATACATACATGCCAATTTTCTGTTTTCTATTTCTAAAAAATAGTTTTATGTATATATTGTTTTCACTTCACCAATTTAGACTATTGTGTTCTGATCCTTCCCTTGAAATTCAGATTAACAAAACATTGAACTTAAGGCTATAATGTAACAAAATAGGTAAAAAGTCAAGGGGGTGAATACTTTTGCAAGGCACTGTAATTAAAATTTTATTTTTATATTTTAGCATTTTTTTTTCATTACTTCAAATCTATATGCATTGCTCTATTTCAGCAGTCTAAGAAACAAATAGAAAGATCATTGCTGGTTTATAAATACATTTTTAAGCAATTCGACAGCCCATGTGGTGTTTTGAATGGCATATAGACGTGTTCGCTTCTTGATAAATACTATTTTGTCTATTGAGTGGTGTATGATACAATTTTTCATAATTTGGGCCAAAATGTCTGTTATTACTATTCTTGATATGCACAGACACTAGAATAAAATAAAGTTTGATATTATTTGAATTTAGATTAACTGCTCACACCCATGTGGTGCAGAGGGCATGTTCAAAGATTTGAATAAAGTGTTTTTTTGCACTTAAAACAAGCACCTATATTTTCCTCTATGCATCAACTAGAGCATGCTTTATCCATTTCAAACACTTATTTCATGCAAAATAAATTACCGTATATACTCTAGTATAATCCGACCCGAGTATAAGCAGAGGCACCTATTTTACCACAAAATACTGGGAAAACTTAGTGACTCGAGTATAAGCTGAGGGTGGGAAATGTGCTGCCCCCTGTGTCACTCTTGTGTCTTCCTATCCCTCGTGTCTCTTTCCATCATCCACTGCCCCTCCTCATCACTTTACTCCTCTCTAATTACCTCCCCCTTTCCCCTCTCTTATCTTCCATCAGCTGCTCCTCCGAGCTTCTTCCGGCTGTGTAGGGGTACGGCGTATGCTAATGACATGATGCGCTGAGTGGGGCTTTTTCAGCATTAAAAAAAGGGCTAAAAAACTCTGCTAATACTAGAGTATATACGGTATATTCAGCTAAGAAGCGAATACAAAAAAAATAGAGAAATACTGTCAATGATGAACCCAGGCAAGGTTTTTTTTTAGTGAGTCTACAGGCATTGGATCTTCTGATGTGAGATGCTTCAAATGAGA
Source organism: Discoglossus pictus (assembly GCA_027410445.1). Classification (NCBI taxonomy): domain Eukaryota; kingdom Metazoa; phylum Chordata; class Amphibia; order Anura; family Alytidae; genus Discoglossus; species Discoglossus pictus. The sequence continues at coordinate 24,256,311 of CM050165.1, read as the reverse complement.
AAAAAAGTAACCTTTCCTGGCTTTTTTTGGTCTTGCATTCGGGAGTTTTGGATTAGCACCCACGTTTTTTCAAACCTCTTCCAAAGGCCTACTCCACCATTTTCTGGTTCTTGCTGCCAGACTTCTCAGTTGCCCTGTCTTACTGCTTTGGTCTCAGTGCTGAGATCTCTCAGTTGCTCTGTTTTAGTGCTGGTTCTAATTTCAATTTCCCATGGCTCTCCTCTATGCAGCTTCATGTTGGCCTCCCTCCTTCCATGCCACAGATTTTGAGGTGGACAGCAACAACCTGTAAAATCCCATGTTGCAGCTTTTAGTACAGAAACCAGCACTACATATCAGTGTGAACCAATAAGGAGGCTTACAGTTTGCTACTCACCCTCCTCCATTAGTGACGTGCTGAGGGATAAGAGGCGGGAGAGACGTCAACATAGCAGCAACCTAGAGCAAGGAAATTCAAAAATATGTAGTAATTTACAACTTTTATATAACTGGGCTAAAATTGCTTTAATATGATGTTAGTCTTTATAATGATATATTAAAGTTTTAAATAAGAGTAATAATAATGGAACTTTTTAAAGGGTTGTTTAACATTATAGTACCCCTTTAAATGGCCATTTAACACATTCTTTTCTTTGTTGCACTTGAATGTGGGCATTTGATAATATAGAGCAGTGTGTTTATTTATTTTTAAAAATGAAGCTGGAGCGGAATATACTAAAGTCTGTGTAAGGCTGCTATTTTGGATTGCAGTCCGTGTATACTGTGTACCACTTGAAAAGTGTCAGAAACATGTCTTCGAATTGAAAAGAACATGGTAGTTTAGTTTGCCATGTTGTTGTTCAGCTGTGTCTGACTCTCGGTGACCCTATGGGCACTTCTGTCTGTTTTTAGTGATGCTTATCCATATTGTTTTCTTGGCAAAGCTACTGGAGTGGGTTGCCATTTCCTTCTCCAGTGGACCACAATTTGTCTGACTGCTCTCCTATGACCTGCCCATCATGGGTGACCCTACATGGTATAGCTAAGAGGCTCATTAAGTTGCACAAGCCTCTTCACCACAACAAGATGTATGTATTTATGTAAAAATGTCTTCATTCCACAGAAAATTGCTACTAGGACTCTGTGAGATTTCTTCTGATTAATGTATATCCAAAATAAAATAAAAATTCCAAAGCTTACACCTTAAAATAAAGCTGTCTATGTTTCCACATGAATGATGATTTGGCTCACATGGTGTGCAAGTTAAAATGTGATGGACTACCTGGGCAGACGTAAGAAAATGCAGCAGCGGTAGCGGAACAAACAAGAATCCATTCATCAGTGGCAGGAGGTGGTGAGGTTGTAGTTGTATCTGTCACACGTTTTAATAAAGCTGTCTGTCAACTGAACCCGTATACGCCATGATGGAGTGTGTTAAGGTATCAAATCTGAACAAACAACACTGCACAGGTTGTTAACTATAGTAATGCAGTGGTGCAGAACCATGAATTTATACTGAAAATATCAATTCTCTGAAGTTTATTTTAAGAAAAACTTGAGACCAAACCACATGGGCCAGATAGTGATTTACAGAAGGTGATGCACTTTAAGTGGTGCCAGATAAAATTAGTGTTTTTTTAATCTGTGATAGTTTATTTAATTAATTATGCAGATTTTCAAAATAGTTTTTGTAAGACTTATTGTACAATAAAGCAAGCCTTCGAAGTCATTATTTCTATGCTATTTATCTTGAGTAGAAAACTGAAACTAATAAAAAATATAGCTTTCAAAAATATGTACAGAATGGTAATATATTGTTTAAAAAAAAAAAAAAAAAAAAATGTATATGTATATGTATGTGTGTGTGTGTCTGTGCCAAAGTAACCCTTCAGAATCCGCTTTGTCCTCTGATCACAGCTCTCAATTTTAAGTTTTAGGAATAATTGTATTGATTTAAGGACTTGTTACAGGTGCACCCTTTCTGTTCCTAGGCAGCTTTCACTGTTAGAAATAATAATAATGTTGCAGCCTATAGGTGCGGCTAATTGCATTGGCCTATTGACTCCCGCTGGTCTGAATAACTCCTTTTGGTCTGGATTGGGCATGTGGTTTTGTTCAGTCACGGAGTCACATATCTGCCCTCTATTATCCTTCCATATCTCCGACCAGCTTTGTCCCTTTATATGTGTGTGTGTGTATATATAGGATTTGTGGTTTAAGAAGGACTTTCACTAAGCACGATTTGGCCCTAATCCACTGTGCAGCCTGCCTTGCCCATGCCAAAGGTACCGCTTTTTGACTTTCGCGCCCACACAGCGAAATTCAGACCAAATGTATTAAATAACAGTCTCACATCAGCCTTTGCATGCTCCACCCAATTGTTCTGGCCAGTCTGTGTACGTGTCTATGTCCAGGGACACGCCCCTTGTCACCTTCACACACGCCCCTCTCATCCTTACATGACGTTCTTTCACAGATTTAACAATCACTTTGCATCGAACCGCCAGCTATCCATCAGTCCTAAATTGCTTTTGCTAAGCAATTCCATGCTTATTTTTGGCCTTTTTTCACTAAGCAAAGCAAGCTTGTCTGCCATCAGCAAGCTCTCATATCATATTTTGTCTCTCATCATCACCTTGTTTCCAGCTTTCCATTAGTCCTAAATCCGCCTTCATCACCTATTTTTCTTGATTATTTGCCATTTTTTCACGAAGTACGCAATCCTATCTGGCTTCAGCTAAGCAGTCCACATCATATTTCGGCCACTTCATCACCTCCCAGCTTTCCCTAAGTCCTAAACCGCCTAATTTTATATACATTTTCTGCTTCCCCTTGTGCTGATTCAGCCAATCAGACTCCCATCTATGTCCTTTCCATCTGGCCCTCTAAGCAGGCCAGGTTTTTGGTAGCTACCTCTTGTCGCCACACTGGCCACATTCTGTCTCTTCTCTCCGTAAGAGAGGGACCCAACCACAGACACAGACAGCTTTCTTTAGAGAAACTGGCATCATGTCTCCAGCTCTGGAAATATTTAATTTCAGTTGCCTCCACATATAGAGATGAGGTTTCACCAGCATTGCTTTGCTTTGACAGAATCTTTCATTCGCTTCTTGTCTTTATGTGAGAGAATTTAATGAAGGTCAAAGTAGCTGTTTGTGGTGAATGGATTTTCTGTCTACCCTGACTCTGACTTAAAAGCTTTATTATATTATGTGCAAATGTTTCAGGGATTAATACTGAATGTGGACTGAAGCAAAACTGTGTTAAAAATACAAGTATAATATGTATATCTACCCGTAATACTTAAAGGCATATCCAAGTTTCATGGATTAATACATTTCTGCACTCCTTTGGCAAAAAGCAGCCTATGTGTATGCAATACATCTCATAAAACATTTTATTTTTATTATGTAAAAATCCCTCTAATTATGTTGACGCCTCCCATGGGGTATATACACAGGCATTTGAACCTCCCTCCCCCAATCAGCATGCAATATTAACCCACTATTTACCTGCTGTTGATTTCTCAGCCAATCTCCTTGCAGCTTCCTGTCTGTATGTCTGCAGGAAATAGCAAACATTAGTGATGCACTACATATCCCAGGCTGCTTCTTCAGCACAAAACGGAACCCCAGAGTTAATTTAAAAGTTTCAGCTAACCTGATTGTATCAAAATAATTCCTTAAAAACCAATGGTGCCTAACACCTTTATAGTAATCAAGTAACTTTAATATTATGGGATATTTTACAAAAACAACGGCGATACTAAAATATTGTGTGTTTGTGTGTCTCTATCTATCCTTTTTTTTTTTTTTTAAATGAAGTGGGTTTTATAGAAGTTATTTAAACTGTATTGCATTTGTTTAACTCATATAATTGCCTTCCATCTACTCGCTCGTGTATAGAAATGTGCTTAGGTGGTATACAGCCCTAGGTTGATGTACACCAGTTCTCCACTACAGCTCTTTCTGTACCTCTTTGTCATTCACCTGTCTCTGTCTCGCGTCTCTGTCACGTGTCTCTAGGCCTTGGCCTACTTGGCTTACGCATAAGTATATCAAGGGTAACATTTATTATTAATTTTATATATCACTTTGCTTCCAGAAGGGACTCAAATGCTTAGAGAGAAAAAACATATTTTGAACTTTTTAAAAGACCTGGGTGAAGAGCATGGCCTTCAGTCTCTTTTGGAAAATGTCCAAATTAGGGGCCTCTCTAAATGAGAGTCGTAGAGCGTTCCAGAATATTGGTGCTGCACATACAAGCTCGGGACCCCGTGTAGAGATTCTTGGGAGGATTTCTAGATTTCAGAGCACAAGCTGGTATATAGAAGTGAGGAGCTCCTTCAGATAACTAGGGCCCTCACCATGTAGAGCTCTAGGGCAGCATCGGTGTCACAGAAGTCACAATTGTAAGTGCCAGAACTGAGTAATAATTACTACAAGATCCAATTAATAAAATATACTAGAATAAATATGAGATATAATGCCTTTCAATACAGCAAATCAATCGGCCAAGAATAACTAGCAAATGCATAGCCAAACATATCATCATCTCAATGTTTTAGGATAACAATAATCAAAAAATAATGCACTAACAAAGATAATTATGGTATATGATATCACAATTAAATTAGTGCATTATAATACTAAAGAGCACCATGCCATATGATTCAAAAATAATTGTGTAGCCTAATGACCACATGAACTAAGCATATAATAATATTCACTATTTTTCAATCCGATCAGGACAACAAATTCAGACCATTAGTCCAGGGATTTCACATTGACCTGCCCTTCCTCTTGACCTTCTAAGACCTCTATTCAAACTGGCATTCCAAGATTGATAACACATTGTGAAATACTGGGCAACTCGGTGCATTATTATTGGGACAATGATATATTAGACCATTGACGTGATGGCTTGCATTACCTTTCCACGGTGCAGTATAACTGAACATATCTGTTTTTTGCCACCATGATTTTCTTGCCGTTTTTAATGATAGCTTGATATTTTTTGAGATGGTCCGTTCGTTTTAACTTGTTTTTTTAGTTCAACTTCAAATGTTTTCAATACCATGTCCACTTTTTTTTTTTTTTTTGTGTATGATTCTTTAAATTCACCAGTGTACTTTATTCTAAGTCCACATACCTTCTTTATGAAGTTTAAAGCCACCTCATTTTGATTATTTGGTTATGGGGAAGACTGAGCCAACAGGATGGCTACTGTCTGAAAGTTGTATGTGTTAGGGCTTTAGTTGATAGTTTTTTTTGTTGTTGAAAGAATGGGTTTTAAGAAGTGCGCAATACTTGAAATCTATAGGAGGGTTGAACTCGGCGAGCCAGGTAATTGTAAAGGCTGGGAGTAGCATGAGGGAAGTTGGGGTTGGTATGGGAAGAGGTTGCACATTGCGAAGGGGCCGTTTATGCTCGATAAGAGCAGAGATACATTGGGGTCTTACTCTTCCCTGGTTACAATAACTGTCGGTTTAAGCTTAAATAGAAATGTGTGTCTAATACCAAGAAATTAGTTAAAACCTCTAACCAGACTTCATATGTCCTTTGGTACACAATGAGAGCAGGCGTGTCTTAAACCTCTCCCACAAAAAGGATTGGACAGAGATTTTATTTTGGAAAGCCGCTTATTTGTTACTTGCTACCCATAATGAATAACTTTGAAGGAGGGTACTCCAAAGTCCTTCAACATCTGCTATGCAATTTTCTCTTGTACCAAAGCTAACACTCTACCCATTCTTTTCTTATAACTATAACTTTCGTATAACTCTAACCATATTTCAAGAGTATTTCTTTTTAAAATATACTTTCAAAACCTCTGGATATAATATTTTCTTTTGTAGATACATATTTCAGAACTCATTATATACTATTCTGAGGCTATGTTAAGTGCAAAGGTGTTATAACCCCAAACTAAACACCTATAAGGGAGGATGCATTTTCATATAACCCTTCAACCTCATAAGCCAGTGTAACTTGGTAATATTTATTTTCATATTCTTATAAAACAAGCCATCTGTAACTTGTTGAAGTTATTTTTTATAGTTTCCCTATAAATGTTTTACTTGTAAAGTGACCCACCATATAAATGCTTAAACAAACTGTATAAATCACAGTAAGGCTCTTGTGCTGATGTATATTTACAGCTGTCAAACCTCACATCAGCTATATATTAATCCTTAATATAACCTTGGGATAACTAGACTTTATGTGCTACTGATTTGCTGTAACTCACAACTGGTGTGGGCACAATGACAATGGATCTATTTTATTGTTACAAGTTAGATTTGTGTTCATGACTTGTTTGTTTTTTACATTAAATTTTTAGCTTTGAGTTACCAACCGCAAAATGAGGATTGAATTTATTTTCAATATTTCTTACCACTGGATCAGCCAGGTTGAATGATAGAACAAGGGCACTATATTATTATAATAATAATAATAATAATAATCTCTGAAAGTTTTCTGCAGCTAGATATATGGCTGAATTACTTGGCTCCACGGTGTCTCTTTTCTCTCCTCTCCCCCCACAGTGCCTCTCCCCCCCCCCCCCCCCCCCGCAGTGCTTAATTGCGAGTTTGTCGTCACGATATTGTGCATGCGCATCCCGCAATTTTTAACATAGTGTGACAACTCACATTTACAGCAACTATAACATGTGATTAAAAAGGCACCGCTGGCTATTTCACATAAGAACTTACTGATACATGGCCAGGGGGTAACGTATTAGAAAAAGTTTATGAACACTTGAAACAATCCTTACATATCACATAAGAGATTGAACTTGCAAGTCAGAGCCAAGACCTGTGGCGTATCCCATAGCATAACACACATAACCCTATTACTTGCATACCCACCCCCTGCTATGTATCTTATGTCATTACCCTTGCACCCTACACTAATATATGATGCATTAAAAAAATAGCAAATACATATGTCTTTTACAGAATCATATACACACTTTTGTTCGGTTTAAGCATGTGAGTGTGTCTGTGTGTATTTGTGAGTAGTGTGACTGCTTTGTTTTGTATATTCTGAAATGGCGTGAGGGGATATGAGGGGGTGAAACAGTAGAGGATAAGGGAGTTGGAGTGATAGAGGGAGCCCAGGGGAGAGAATGAGAGAGGAGAAAAGGCATGGTGAGGGGGAGAAGAATTGGGAGGGATTTAGAGGTGCTCCTAGAGTTAGGGCTAGTGGGAACAACTCCGGTTGAAGGAGAAGTGATCCACAGGCATACTTAGGGGTCACAGACTGAGAGGAAACAAAGGGCCCCCAATTACTCCATGGGCTAAATGGTTATCCTTGTGAATGCCATTCATGACCGGTTCCATATACTCTATGGAGGCTGAGAGATGAGATTTTGTCAGAAGGCAGGCATGTGATTAGAGGTGGCAGCGCTGTTGGATATCACATCAGGGATGGTAGTAGGCAGGATGTCTACAGCCACTGTTCAGGGAATATCTGCATTACTGGACCGGCCCAAGAACTTGCACACATTGCTCGCAAAGTAAATGGATCTGTAACTCGGCTACAATATAAATATCACTTATACAGTGTAGCTAATGAACATGAATGACTAATCATGTTGCCCTGAATGATGTCATACTAAAAACAGACCATACCTGTAGTAGACAAATCCATGCTTTCACATAACTTGAATGCCAAACAATGGATTTATCAGCAGGAAGACCATAAATACTATAACAATCCCCAGAGCCATGGCATCATACTGGGCTGTTATTTATATTGAGATGTCTTCTAATCCTTCCCTATGCAACCCATAATTGACAATTGAATAAAGTTATGCTTATGATAATTGGAAAATAAATGTTGTTTGTTTTTCCACAGCCAGCTGTGCAGGGGGAGCCACCATATAAGGAGAAAGACATTGGACTCGAGGGTGATGATTGACCCTATAGCTCCCTTCCTCCAACAGATCAATCTTCCTATTACCTGCTTCTATTGGGAGGACTCTGGATCTTGAGCTATTACTGCACCACTGACTATTGCAGAAATGAAAGAGGAGTCTCATCTGCTGTATCAGCCACTCCACTAAAGCCATCCTCTTCCACATTGGATGTGGAAGAAGATATCATCAAAAGCCAAATACAGCAGCAGCGACAGGAGATGGCCAGGCATTTCCTGGAGGTTGGGGGCATACAGAGAGTTTTAATAGGCGGCATAAAAAGGAACATTGAACTCCAACAACACTTTGCTGGGTCCATGGAGGGGCAGATCTTGGGACTAAACACAAACTTGGCCAGCGTGTGGGACTTCAATGACAGGCCAGCTTACAATTCATCACTACTGAAGAGAGGTTGTAGTCCTCTGTTTTTTCTTTTTAGTTAGGTTAGTGTTTTTATTTTTTTTAATCTGTATAAAAAATCATCCTTCGAGTATTTCACAATCCTTAACTTTAGGGGAACAAAAGGGCACATTTAGTCGGATCTTGGCTTATTCCGTTATGGTTATTCCATAAATAATCTAGTTAGTGGACCCAACAACACTTATTTATAGTAGCAGACATTCTTACAAAAAATGCTAAATGTTCTCCAGACCTCTCCTAGAAAATAGTTTTTAATTTCACTATAATAAATGTAACTTTGACTTGCACTATTAAAAACAATAAACATCATGGGGAAAAAGAGCTAAATATTTCTCCTAACAAAAAAATAAATGGGCTGAAATTCTTAGTAATTAGGCTAATTCTTCACTTAATATACCTATAAGAGAAAATGCCTACAAAACATTGAGATGGCATCTTACGCCAGTAAGACTACAAAACGCAAACCCATAATTTAATGATAGATGCTTAAGAGGCTGTGATGTAGCTGGTACTCCATGGGAATCTCCTAAAATCTCACAGCTATGGGAAGAAACATATTCAGTAACGGAATCACTCACAGGATTCCCTATCCAAAGAAAACCAGAAGAGGCATTAGTAGGATTACCAATAACAAATATATCAAGACACACCGCTCCCAATAAAGCAAATATTCTCCGGTACAAGAAATGTCATAACTAAAAACTGGAAGTCTGACAACTCCACAATAGAAGAAATAAAAAAGGAATTTTCATTATATACAGTATACATGATTTCAGCATTTAAAGATGAGAACTTTAGAAAATGGGCATCTTGCTGGGAAATATGGACCCTGAAAACAGACATAAATAGAATAAATACAATGGTAACATAGAGCCTAACTAACTTAGAGAAGAGATTTTTTTCTGAAATCATAAAATAACTTCTTAAATTATGCTCTTATCCCTTTCCTTAACCCTCTTTATTGTTTGCTTGTTTGTCTGGTCTTTGTTCACTCTGATACAATATTTTAAGATATTTAACGGACATATAAAAGACTTATGAAAACTTAGAAAACTTATGAGAAAGGAACAAGGAGATTTCTTTATTGATGTATATTTACAACAATGATGTTTATTTTTATATATATATATATATATATATATATATATATATATATATATATATATATATAGTGGTAGTTTGACCTGCTACCCTCTAGATTAACAGCAAGCCAAAGGTATGACAAAACACACAGTTCTCTTGTATATATGTTCCTCAGTAGAAAAGGGAGCATTCGGCCGGCCTTCTCCCTGTGGTTACTTTACACATACTCTTGTAAGGAAAATATCATCCTTTACTCACAGCCTCTGGGACACAACTTTTCCTCTGGGACACAACTTTTCCTCTGGGACACAGCTTTTCCTCTGGGACACAGCAGTCTTCTGACTGCAATCAGGAACAGACAGCAAGCTTCTTTCTTTAGCTTGCTCTTTGCTGCTAACAGCAGCTCACCAACAGGAGCAGATTCCTCACACTGCTTAGGCCCAAGCCTAAGTGAGAGACTCCACCCATCTCTCTGCTGTTGTCTTAAAGGCAATCCACAGCTTGGCATCAATTGGCCTCTGATCACTGCCCGTTAACTCTTTCCTTCTGCAGAGAAATCTTCCAGCTTCTTTAATTAAACCCATCTCTAGGGGCACTCTTTGCTTCACTCTGTTACAATATATATATGAGAGAAAGCTCTGATATAGAACATAACAGTGTGTTGATATCCAAGTAGTTCTTCTCTGTACTGTAAGTGAATCGTATACAGTGCATACCAACAACATATATGTGCATAACCACATCTGATCTGTGAACATAGGTGTAGATTTTAACACACAGTGGATGACCCAATCAATTCATGTTGGCAAGAAAAATAATTCAACTAAATAAAGCCTGACTCGTGTCATAGCCTTCTATGATTGTCACTGCAACAAAGGCTCAATATCTGCTTTATTTAGCAATGGCATGCTTCTTAAGAATTGCCATGTGATTCCCTCCCAAAGACAAATGATAGGAAGTCATCAAATGATAAAAACACATGAATTGTGCCAATGTTCATGTATCCTTTAAAAATTGTTTAACTCATTATTCCACAAGGACAAAGCCGTTTTTTTTTTTTCCCTCTCAATGCATCACTGTGAGATCGCAGATCAGTAATAAATAATTTGAACTGTGTTCTATAACTATGGTTTGACAGATAATACAGCATTGGTAGCACTGCTCCACCATCATCGCTAGGTAGACATTCTTATTGGAACAATAAAATGTGAACATTACTAAGCTGTGCATATCAATCATGTTTTGTCCCAACAGATAGCAATCCAGAGCAGTGTCCTACTATTTTTTAATTTTTTCAATGACACTTGCTGTGTGTAGATGAATGGGATTCCTCTCTGTGGTGTACTGACCAGATGAGCAAAATATGTAGGTGTTGATTTCATTTTAGGATTTGAATTCTCAGAGAATGCCTTATTTAAATCTATAGTTGTTCTGCTGTACTAACCAGATATGACTGATATGTAATTGCTATGTATTTTTCTACAGTATTTGTGGTTAGATATGTTTCTTATTTTATTTTTAGTCCGCACCATCTCCCCCGGGATCAGTTTACAACGCACTGATTATATTTCTGCATGGTCTTGTTACTTTGATGACCATGCTTCTTGTAAATTGCTCGTTTTTCAGTAAATTTTTTAAACTGATTGACCGTGTCTGCCTTTTTATTTGGTAATAGGTAATTGTTATTTGCATATTCACTAGACCAGTGGTGGTGAAGTCTGTTATTTGATTACGGACAATAGTCCAGGATTGCAGTATGTTTCTGCTACTCTATTTAGTTTCTCTTTGAGGTCAGGTGCATACTGTATGATATTCATTGTAGTCGTGCATCTGGGTTCAACCTGAGGGAACCTATATATATATACACAAAATGCTAAAGCAAACCTGGAGTTTTGGCAGCGCTCACTGTACTAACTTTACCACCAATATATTGAGTGCTATGTCGATGATAGGGTGTTAATGACCACACACGGATCACACACTAATTGTCAGTACATGCATGATCGTTTTAATCCTTGCATATAACACTGAATTTTGCTTACATCATATGATCATCATATTAATTTAACACATAGAACAAGGTTTATATATCAGGGGATACACATGTCACAGGGTGCACATTGAATATTCAGAAAAGATTATTGTTGTAAATGTATTTATTTGTAGGGTAGGTAGCTATTAACCACTGGGGCTCTGTACTATTCATGTGTGACTTAACAGAAGTTGGGTGTTAGTGTTTAATAGTGTTATAATGTATTGTTATTTGTAATTAACATTGTGATTTATTTGAAAGTCATGAAAAATGCTTCTTTAGGCTTTTTCTTTTTGGCACTGGGACCCTTCTAGATCTTTATAAGGGTTTTCTCAGCTTTGGCTGGAGGTTGAGTTTACATGTAAGGATTTGTCTCACTGGGAGCACTTTCAGAACTTTATGAGAACACATTGGATGATCAATAAGCTTTTATGTGAGCCATGAATTGCACGTTAGGTAAAATCTCACGTACAGCAGAGAACAGTTCAAACAGAAATACAGGCAGACCCTGCTTAACAATGCCCCGTTTAACTCTGATTCGCTATGAAGCTGTTTTTGCCTGACACATCCCCCATTTGGTTATTACAGGTTTTCGCCAACACATCCATGGGTGAGTGGATTGATTTGTATATTTTATCTCCAATCAATAAATGTTATGTTTATCTGCACTAGGATATGGTGTTGCGCTTCTCTACCCCCTTGTGATATCCCTGAGTAACACTGATTTGATGCTTGTGTATCATTCCAAAACACAAAGAGCCATGGAAGGAATTTTAAAATTGAGTTTACCTGTGATATACCCTATGTTAAAATTGACCTGTATAACACGGTTTCGTTTAGCATTTGGTCTTCTAATAACTCATCTACAGAGTTAAAAGGGGAATGTCTGTATTCATATACAGGTATACCCTGCTTAACGCTACCACTTTTAGCACTGTTTCGCTAGAACGATATATTGATTTTAATTTTTTAGCACACTGCCAAATCCATTTTAATGCTCTGATTCTCAAAAAAAAAAGACAGCATACAGGATGACCCAGAAGATTTAACGTCACTAATATAAAGTTTATATTTCTGCTAATGTTTAGTTTGTATTAGTGTTATGTTGCAGTTTGCTTGAAGTTCATATAAAACAAAAAGTTAAAATTTTTAATTGCAATTGTGTTTTTTTTATTTTTTTTTCATGAGTTCCCCTATCCCTATCTTCCCCATGTTATACTGCCCCGTTTAGATCTGTTTCGCTTAGCACTCCTATTGCTTGGAACCATCTACAGCGTTAAACAAGGTATTGCTGTACTTTGTACCGGTTTACTTGTAAGGGTCGGCAATATTCGCTCACAGGATTTCTTGTAGGAACCATGTAATCAAGCCCATTGTCTGGGTAGTTAGAGTTCCATGCATTATGGAAGTCTGTGAAAGCCTTGCTCACGGGCATTGGAACCGGGGCGGGGGACAAATACCCCCCAGATTATAGGCATCTCGCTGATCTGCAGCTCTCCCAAGATCATACAACGTAATCTTGCGCGATCTTGCGACATAAACTCGTGTGATCTCATGAGACCCGGCTGTCAGTTATCAATAAAGGGCAGTCAAATGCACAAAAAGTGAGGGGGAAGGGGGTAGAGAAGAGATCACAGGGAGATGTATGCGAGCGAGAGAGAGAGAGAGATATGCATATATAGGTAGATAGATAATCTAGATTGTATATGTAGATCAAGATTATTTATTTATTTATTTATTTATTTATTTGTATGTATGTATGTACTCTACCCCCCCTCCACGCCAAGCTTATAAACAATCCTAAACTAGGCGCTGGACTAAAAGGACTGCTGCAGTTTAAGAAAAATATACACTTTATTTATCAAGTATGTAGCAGTTGTGTAAGCCATGGACATAAAACATTTTGTGGGAAAATCTGATTTATTTATTTTTTTTAGACTTTTTATGAGTACAAGAATCCATTTTATGTTCATTACATTCTGAGAGCTGGGTGATGGGAATGTGTGTTTGTAGTTATTGGTGGAATGACAGTGGGGGAGAAGGTAACAGGCAGAAGTCCAGAGCATTTTTTTATTACTGAATAATATTGAAATTGACACCCCACCCCTTTGTCCTTAATGGCTCAGGACATTACATTTCTGGAGAGGTATGATTGCATCATTTGATGCAAAAACCCATCTAATTTCCATAATGAACACATCTGCTACACTCAGATAACATACTCATACTGCAGTCACTCCATTAGCTTCCTGTTTCCTCCAGAATAAAATTTGAAATAACGACCCAACTTATAAAGCTCTCAACACCCTATTATATATCTGCTCTTGTCTCAAAATACTCCCCCCAATCTCCTTCTTCTTCTTTATTATGCTAATGACCTTCTTCTGTCTTCCTCCTCTCACTCCCACCTTCAGGACTTTTCTTGTGCTGCCCCTACTCCATGGAACTCTTTGCCTCGCTCCACAATATATTCCTCAAAACCCCACTAAAAATGCATCTTTTTAAAGAAGCTTATCACCTTCAACTTTAATGTGCACAAATCATCTGTCACCCACCTGTACCACACCCATACCTTTTACTGATTGTCAGTTTCAAGTTTTTAGTCTTGCTGGTTTAGGGAAAGCACTATGTGTGTTCAAAGATAGTCCCCCTCCATTCTCAAAACGTCAGGGGGTTAAACTTTCAGTTATACATAATTTAAATTATCTTTTGTTTATGTGGACTTTTCATATCTTTTTTTAACTGTGTTTGAACCTACCACTTTTAATAGAAGTGGTAGGGTCAAGAACAGATGAAGTTAGCTAGAGGCTAGTAGATAGAATCCGCAAACTAGCAGCCCCATTACATTTCAGACTCGTAGATACGAGGTTTGAATTTAAGCCCTACGTGCCTTAAATTTTGAAAAGTTACGACGCTATTAAATTACCGTATATACTCGGGTATAAGCCGAGGCACCTATTTTGCCACAAAATACTGGGAAAAATGAGCGACTCGTGTATAAACCGAGGAAGGCGAAATGTGCTGCCCCCTGTGTCCCTCTTGTGCCCTTCGTGTCCCCCTCTTGTGTGCCCTTTTCTTGTGTCCCCCCTCTCTCTCCCTGTGTCTCTTCACCCCCTCTCTCCCTGTGTCTCTTTAACCCCCCTCTCTCCCTGTGTCTCTTCACCCCCTCTCTCTCCCTATGTCTCTTCGCCCCCCTCTCTCTCCCTATGTCTCTTCGCCCCCCTCTCTCTTCCTGTGTCTCTTCGCCCCCCTCTCTCTCCCTGTGTCTCTTCACCCCCCTCTCTCTCCCTGTGTCTCTTCACCCCCCTCTCTCTCCCTGTGTCTCTTCACCCCCCTCTCTCTCCCTGTGTCTCTTCACCACCCCTCTCTCTCCCTGTGTCTCTTCACCACCCCTCTCTCTCCCTGTGTCTCTTCACCACCCCTCTCTCTCCCTGTGTCTCTTCACCCCCCCCTCTCTCTCCCTGTGTCTCTTCACCCCCCCTCTCTCTCCCTGTGTCTCTTCACCCCCCGCTCTCTCTCCCTGTGTCTCTTCACCCCCCGCTCTCTCTCCCTGTGTCTCTTCACCCCCCGCTCTCTCTCCCTGTGTCTCTTCACCCCCCGCTCTCTCTCCCTGTGTCTCTTTAACCCCCCTCTCTTCACCCCCCCTCTCTCCCTGTGTCTCTTGACCCCCCTCTCTCCCTGTGTCTCTTCAACCCCGCTCTCTCTCTCCCTGTGTCTCTTCAACCCCGCTCTCTCTCTCCCTGTGTCTCTTCAACCCCGCTCTCTCTCTCCCTGTGTCTCTTCAACCCCTCTCTCTCTCTCTCTCTGTGTCTCTTCAACCCCTCTCTCTCTCTCTCTGTGTCTCTTCAACCCCCCTCTCTCTCTCTCCCTGTGTCTCTTCAACCCCCCTCTCTCTCTCTCCCTGTGTCTCTTCAACCCCCCGCTCTCTCTCTCCCTGTGTCTCTTCAACCCCCCGCTCTCTCTCTCCCTGTGTCTCTTCAACCCCGCTCTCTCTCTCCCTGTGTCTCTTCAACCCCGCTCTCTCTCTCTCTGTGTCTCTTCAACCCCCCCTCTCTCTCTCCCTGTGTCTCTTCACCCCCCCTCTCTCCCTGTGTCTCTTCAACCCCGCTCTCTCTCTCCCTGTGTCTCTTCAACCCCGCTCTCTCTCTCCCTGTGTCTCTTCAACCCCGCTCTCTCTCTCCCTGTGTCTCTTCAACCCCCCTCTCTCTCTCTCTCCCTGTGTCTCTTCAACCCCCCCTCTCTCTCCCTGTGTCTCTTCAACCCCCCCCTCTCTCTCCCTGTGTCTCAACCCCCCTCCTCAATCTCAACCCTCCTCCTCATCCTTCCTCCTCATCCTCAACCCCCCATCCTCATCCTAACCCCCCCACCATCCTCCTCCTCATCCTAAAACCCCCTTCTCCCTTTCCCCTCACTTACCTCCATCTGCAGCTTCTCCTCCGACCTCCACGGTCCTCCCTGTGTCTTGATCCGGCCAATGCTAATGACGTGGCGCGCATGTGACGTAACATCATTAGCATATACCAGGTGCCGACACAGGAAGGAGCGGAGGCCGGAGGAGAAGCTGCAGATGGAGGTAAGTGAGGGGAAAGGGAGAGGGGGAGGTATTTAGAGGGGTAAAGTGAGGAGGGGTGTTTAGGATGAGGAGGGGGGGTTAGAGAGACACGGGGGGAGAGTGACTCGAGTATAAGCCGAGGGGGGGCCTTTTTTAGCCTTAAAAAAAGGGCTGAAAAACTCGGCTTATACTCGAAAATAGCCCTGCCGTAGGGGCAACTCAAAGTATCCCCCAGCGCCTAAAATTAACCCCCCCTCTATGGTGGAGGTCCCCATGGGACTCCTGAAGTGACCCCACATTAACCACTTGCTGCAGGGGTCCATAGGGACTCACGAACCCCCCCCCACACACACACATTAACCCTTTGCAGCGGGGGTCCCCGATCGGCATAGATCAGGCCCCTGATGCATTTTAAAAATTCAAATTCCCCGCCGCGGCACACCATTTGCCAATCCCGGCCGCAGCACCTAACCCCATGTTAACCCCTTGCTGCAGGGGTCCATAGGTACCCCCGCAGCCACCCCCCACATTAATCCCTTGCCACCTGGGTCCCCGATCAGCATAGATCGTGACCCTGCTGCATTTAAAATTTACATTTTCCTGCCTCGCAGGCCCTTAAAGGACCACAAAAGGCCTGAAAGGACCCACTCTAAAAAAAAAAAAAAAAAAAAATATTAAACCCTGCCGCGGGGGTACTAGAAGTACCCCCCAGGCACCTAAAATTAACCCCATCACTCATGGGGCTCTAAACAGAGCCCCATGAATACTTAATTAACGCTATAACTCATGGGGCTCTGTACAGAGCCACATAAGCCCATTAATTAACTCTATAACTCAGAGAGCCGCATGAGACTATATAATTAACCCTAGGTTAACCCTACAAGTGCCATGAGGGTACTCCAGGACCCTCATGACAAAGTCTAAGCACTACACTATTAACCCTCACTATACCCCATTAACCCATACTTAGGCCCAGTTATGGTTAGACAGGGTTATCTAACCCTATCACTTATGGGGGTCTATACGGACCCCCGTAAGCCTCTATTTAACCCAATCAATCTCATAAGGGTCTATGAAGAACCTAATAATGATCCTAATAGGTCTTCATAAACCCTTATGGGACTGATTGGGTTAACTAGAGGCTTACTGGGGTCTGTATAGATCCCCATAAGGGACGGGGTTAAATGGAGGCTTATGGGGGTCTGTATAGACCCTCATAAGTGATGGGATTAAATAGGGCTAGATGGGGTTAAATAGGCCCAGTTAGGGTTATTATGTCCAGATAGGTTTAAATAGACCAAATTAGGGTTAGATTGGCCCAGTTAGGGTTAGATAGGGTTTAGTATGGGTTAATGGGGTATAGTTAGGGTTAATAGTGTAGTGCTTAAACTGTCATGAGGGTCCTGGAGGACGCTTATGGCACTTGTAGGGTTAACCTAGGGGTTAATAGTGTCCTATAGGGGTATATATAGACCCCTATTGGACTGAGGGGGATTAAGTGCTCATGGGGCTCTGTATAGAGCCCCATGAGTGATGGGGTTAATTATAGTACCCCCCCCCCCCCGAGGCAGGGGTTATTATTTCTTACCGCAGGTGCTTTCAGGACCTTTAAAGTCCTTTTAAGGACCCGCAAGGCGGAAAATTTGAATTGTTTAAATGCGGCTAGGGCCCGATAGATGCCGATCGGGGACCCTCGCTGCAAGGGGTTAATGTGGTGGGGGGGGGCTGCGGGGTTCCCTATGGAACTGCAGCAAGGGGTTAATGTGGGGGGCTGCAGGGGTCCCAATGGGGCCCTCAGGCATTGAGGGGGTTAATGTTGGGTGCCGCCGGGGTACATGCAGTGCCCCGTTGCTGGGATTGGTGTATAGTGTGCCGTGGGCCCTTTAAGGACCCTTGGCGTGAAATTTTAACCTTTTAAATGCAGCGGGGGCCTGATTAATGCCGATCGGGGCTCCCCGCTGCAAGGGGTTAATTTGGGGAGGCTGCAGGGGGATTTGTTTAGGGAGCAGGGTGGAGCATCAGACGGCGGTATCGGGCTACTCCGATGCAGCACGTATAGGCTTTAGGCTTCTTCCAAAGTGCGAGGTTCACCTCATAGATTTATGGCTGCGTGTTACTACGTAGCTCTCCCGGATCCTATTCTCTGCCGTTTTTGGGTGTCCTCTCTCAAAGGGGGCTGCAAGGGAACTATGAGGGCTAATTTTAATAAGGCTGTAGATGTTTGTTTTTTCTTTCCTTATATACTGCCAAATCTATTTTTCTATGTTGGGGCCAGCCATATGGACCAGATGGTAGGAAAAGGGTGCTTAATAGGAAGGGTACTTGGCTTACTATTGATATACATTGTCCTGAAAAGATGCATTTTTTAAAGTAATTTATCAATGTTTGGAGGCTTGGAGACAGTCTGGAGCATGGGAGTGAGTTCCAGCGAAATGGTGCAAGATAACAGGAGCATGGGTAGGGAGCCGCAGATCTGGAGTGATTCTTGAGGAAGATCAGTCTACAGAGTTAAGGATGGATTGAAGAAGGGTAACTAGCATGTCATTTCGGATGAATGACAAGTGAAGGCTTTTATGCCACAATTAGCAAGTTGGTTGTTTTTGTGGCTACGTTGTGTAGGTGGCAGGATTGGGTGAGATGTTGGATGTGAGAAGAGAAGTAGAGCCTCGAGTCGAAAGTGACAATTAATTTGGGTGGTGGATGTTGGTTATAATGGTCAGTGGTAAAGGAGGTGTTGATATTGTTGGGGTACTGCACAGAGGAAACAAAACTTTTTAAAAGCTGCATTTTAAATGCAATAAGGTAACTTCACCATAAAACTTATTCCTGTGAAGGTGATTTGTCTTGATCTTTTGCTAATGTGTTTTTGTTCCATAACTGTTAATAGAAACTCTCGTAACACAATTATGTATGTTGTTGGCGATTTTTATTAGTCCCGCACATTAAACCCATTCATCATACTCCCCTTCCTGCCTTGATTTATTACATTTTGTTTTCCTGAAGGCAACTCTATTGTCTAAATGTGTAACTACATTTCTGTCTTATTCTTCAATCTGTAGATATACATAATAATCAGGGTCCAGGTAAGAGTGTGTGTGGCTTTGCCTGTGTAAAGGTATATCTGTGTGCATTTTGTCATGTCTGTTTGAATCAGTTCTGTAAACAGTGCAGTGTTTTCTTTCCTGTGGGCTGTTATCAGTGTCCAGGTGAGAGTGGGTGTGGCTTGGCCTGTGTAAAGGTTTATCTGTGTGCAGTGTTTTTTCTGTCCTGTTCTCGTTTTTATCCTTGTACAGGTGAGGGGACAGGGTCTATTTTAACAAGGGAACAGCGAGCTTGGTGCTTGCAATAATTTCTAGTGTAAGTATAGTGGGTGTGTAGGAGATTGAATAAAAGGAGGGAATTCAAAAAAACTGGGTATTATAAGAAAAAACAGAAAACAAACATATATATATATATTTTTCTGTTTTGTTTTGGGTTAAGATGTAGAAAAGCAATCTTTATACAAATACATTGATTTGTTTTCTCACTGTATTTTTGTAACTGATAATCATGAGTCAGTCCAGTGGCAACCTCACTCAGTGTACATTCTGCCACATGTATGCACTGCTGGAACAGATGCTCCAGGGTCCATACCTCTGTGAGAGGTGTGAGCATGTTGCCCCTCTGGAAGCTCAAATTGGAGATCTGGGGGGGAGAATGGCAGCACTTAGTGATATTGCTCCACTGGAAAGGGAGTTGGTCCTCACTGAGCACAGTTTAGCTGGGCCTAGCATGGAGGGTGGAGCTGGGGCTAGTGATGATGTCCAGAGAGGTAGTTGGGTTACAGTTAGAAGGGGGGACAGGAGGAGGGAGGCCAGTTCTGAGTTGGCAAACACCAACAGATTTGCCGGATTGAGTGAAACTGTTGGGGATGTCCATTCAGGAATGGCAATGCCAGATAGAGCTGTTCCCTCTAACATCCAGGAGAACAGTTCTACTGGAGGAGAGGGAGGGCAGAATAGGCAGAGCAACAGACATGTTTTGGTGGTAGGGGACTCTATTATTAGGAAGGTAGACAGGGTGATTTGTCACCCAGATCCCAGCAATCGAACAGTTTGCTGTCTCCCGGGTGCTCAGGCTAGAAACCACCTAGGAATACCAGGAGCTGTATGCTGTGGCTCACTGGAGAAGGAACTTGCAACCCACTCCATTATCTCTGTCATGAATACCAAGTGGATCAGCATGGTGTGTTGCGGTCCATGAGGTCAAGAAGAGTCTGACATAACTGAGCAATGCAAACACACAAAGATAGGCAAAGTAAAAGTCAATAAGGGCCAACAGAAGGGAAATTATGGTTATGTGAATGTATGAGTATTTGAAAGAGGGCAGTGGTCTAAATTATCACTGCAGAGTTATCACCGAAGTGTTGTAAAAATAATAATGATGTTTAAAGAGAAATTTGTGGGTCAACCTTCTGTTAGAATCTAAATCATTGGAGGGATTGACTTAATGCAGAGAACCATAATAATTTAGGATTAGTAGATATTTGTTAGGAATCTAAGGATGTTTGAGAGTGAACCCAAATTACATCAAGCAGACATCTAATCAGAACATTAGTTGTTACACTGATCTATAAACAGTATGCTGTATGTATAGAAAAAGCATGGGATTTAAGGTGTTATCTCAGGAACTATTAATCTTCAATGTATTAAGAATTTCCTTCCAGGTAGTCTGTATTTTTTGGTATCTCTACATCAAGAATAGCTTTTCATTGATCTTCATATTCATCAACCTCTTTTTCCAATGGCTCTTCCAGTGGAACATGAAGTAGATACTTCAAAAAGTATGTGCTGAATCCAGTGGCGGAGCCAGAGAACGGAGGGCCCTGAGGAAAAAAAAAAAAGTTTTGCCCCCCCCCCCCATTACCCATTGCTGCTTCACCCCAAGACCTATTTCATATATATATATATATATATATATATATATATATATATATATATTTTTTTTTATATATATATATATATATATATATATATATATATATATATATATATATATATATATATATATTATATTTTATGTATCGCCCTCACACAGCACCCATCCCTCTTAGTATCCATCACCAATCAGTCCTTGTCAGCAGCCATCCCCTCTCAGCATTCATCCCCACACCGGACCCAACCCCTCTTGGCACCCACCTCACACAGCACCCATCCCAATCTTGTTTCTTCCTTCCTTTTGCAGCCCTGGCACTCTTCCTTTCTTCCCTGCTACACATCCCCAGCGTGCTGAACTGCTCTACACTGCCACCTCTTGGAGCTTCAGTAGAAATGCTCTTATTTAAACAGGCTATGACCAATACACAGCACTGGGCCCCCAGAGGAGGGCCTTGGTGTACTGCACCACTGGTAGATCTGCCCGGATGAATCCGCTGACTAAAATAACAGTTTACAGCAACATGAATTTAATTTTCTTCTCAGTCAATTTCTTACATATAGCAAAGACAGTGGTAGAGTTAGTAATTGGAGGGCCCCAGTACAAAATAATTTGGGGGTAACCTATCTACAAGGTAGGCGCCCCTGGGGTCAATAAAAAATGTATGTATTTGGCTTGGCAGTGGCAGAGCTAGTTAATGGAGGACCCCAGTACAAAATAATTTGGAGCCCGCTTGCAATAGAATTACATGCTTCCCAGACCAAGTTAGAAGGCAAGACAAATTGTCAAGAGGTTGAAAGTACAAAAAGTTTTTTTTTATTTTATTTTTTTTATTTAATATATTCTTTCTTTTGTGGAGTCTTCTCCAGTAACAGGTACTTCATATAGAGTATTCCCAGGTTGATCCAGAGATCAGAAAGGTACTGTAATACTCTCCTTCTGGATCACTCACTTGTCGTGGTGAATGGGCTTGTGTACTTCAGTGAAGTTGTAAGCTATACCATGTTGGCTCACCCAAGATGGCAGGTCATAGCAGAGAGGTCAGATAAATCGAGATCCAGTGGAGAAGGAACTGGCAACCCACTGCAGTATATTTTCCAAGAAAACTTTATGTATATAGGGACACGGAGAGTTTGACACGACTGAACAATTACCCTATTTTATAATATAGACTGCTTGAACTCTTGCTTGGGTCACTGATCCTCAGAGTGACTTGCTCCCATTATAATTTCCTTGCAGTGGATCTGAAATATGTGTCTGTATCAAGAGAGCAAATGAGACTGTCAGGGCTGTAGAGATTTATCAGCAGTTAAATGAAACCGTCCCTGTTCATTACATAGTAATTCCAATTTATATCAGGCTTTGTTTCAGTGCAACACCTGCAATAGGTTACTTCCCAGGAGATTTGTATAGCTGGGTGATTGAGTCACAGATATATCTTTCTCTTGAACATTGTAGCTTCCGTATCTATATTTGACATTAATTTAGTTCCTGGGAAGGCGCTTGCAGTCTATATTTTATTTAGACGTCTATGAGCCCTATTAAACTAGCTCAATGTGTAAAACCGTAGCCTGTAATGTAGCCCGCAAGACTTACAGCTATTAAATATGCCCCGTAAATAACCAGTAAACCACTTGCGGGGTAAGGGCAGGAAAAGGCTACAGGACGTGGAAATTTGAACTGTGCAGCCCCAGATCCTCTGATCTGTCAAGCCCGTAACTGTTACGTTTCCAATTATGCTATTAAATTGCAACAAATTCACTGGCATTCAAGCCTGTAACCCGCAAATGGAGCCAACGGGTACTAGAGAGGATCCACTAGAGGGGTAAAGTCCAATCCGTAGCACTGTAAATGCAAATATACACACATTACTGTACTTATATTAAAAGGGAAAGTGATGTTAGGTAATTAAATAAATAAATAAATAGCTCAACATTCTGAAGCTTGCAAATCAGCAGTATAAAATCCATATTTTTAATGTTTAAATTCCATGTTAGATCGATCCCGGCAATCAATCTATTAAAACATAGAATGGACTAGAATTTCATATTTACGGCTTTATCATTATTGCTTTTATATCGTGAATGCGGGTCCGATTGTAACTTGTAACTGAACCCCGTAAGGCTTTGAAATCCAACCTCCACTTTTCAGTGACGTAATAATGACGATCTCTGTTGCCATTGGCTCCATCTAAACCCGTAACTACGGGTTTGACTAATCCAACTTTCGAACATCCAACTTTCGAAAAATGGTTAACAGGTTTGCGTCTCAAGCCTGTAACTTGCGGCATGTTCTTATTTAATAGCTGTGTAACGCAGCCGATTTTCAAGCCCGCAGCCCTTGCGGGCTTCCCGATGCCGCTATGGTCTTCTAATTTAATAGGGCTGTAAGTAAAGTCATACAAGCAGATGTCACTGGATACAGTTGTGTACTATGGTTTTGTGTCCCTAAATCAGTGAATATGATTTCTGGATTTTCAGATTTTTGTTCTGCCTAAAACCACACAATTTTAACTTGTTTTGGTCTGCCCTCTGGAGCCCATGCGGCTCATCAATACACAGACTGTGAACTGCAATGTTTCAAATTAGTCAATCATGGATTGAGAGCTGGGTAAAAGACAGGAAGCAAAGGGTTGTTGTAAATGGAACATACTCCAATTGGACTAATGTGGTAAGTGGGGTTCCTCAGGGTTCAGTATTAGGTCCTCTCCTTTTTAACATATTTATTAATGACTTAGAGGTAGGATTGGAGTGTGGTGTCTCCATTTTTGCTGATGACACTAAGTTGTGCAAGGTAATTACATCAGATAATGATGTACTTTCCCTCCAAAGGGATTTACATAAAATAGAGGAATGGGCATCTACATGGCAGATGAG
Organism: Discoglossus pictus; assembly: GCA_027410445.1. Classification (NCBI taxonomy): domain Eukaryota; kingdom Metazoa; phylum Chordata; class Amphibia; order Anura; family Alytidae; genus Discoglossus; species Discoglossus pictus. The sequence continues at coordinate 24,232,535 of CM050165.1, read as the reverse complement.
ATTTAATATGAATAAATGTAAAGTTATGCACCTGAGAAGAAAAAATAGCCATTTATCATCTTAATGGAGCAAATCTAGGGGTATCTGATAGTGAGAGAGATTTACTTGTGGACAACCCCCTACATAATAGTGCTCAATGCCAAGCAGCAGCTGCAAAGGCAAATAAAATAGTATCATGTATTAGGAAGGGTATAGAAGCAAGGGAAGCAAATATAATTCTGCCACTATACAAATCTCTAGTACGCCCTCATTTGGAATATGGAGTACAATTTTGGGCACCACTTCATAAAAAGGAAATTTTAGAGCTGGAAAAGGTACAGAGAAGGGCTACAAAACTAATAAGGGGAATGGAGGGACTAAGTTATTAAGAAAGACTATCAAAATTAAGCTTATTTTCTCTAGAAAAAAAGACGCCTAAGAGGGGATATGATTACCTTATATAAATATATCCAGGGTCAATACAAGGCTTTGTCAAGTGAACTTTTTTTGCCAAGAGATTTCCATCTACACAAGGACATCCTTTGAAGTTAGAAGAAAAAAAGATTCCACCTTAAAGAAAGAAAAGCGTTCTTCACAGTAAGGGTGGTTAATCTGTGGAATTGTCTAGGAGGTGGTGACAGCTGATTCGATAGATAACTTTAAAAGGGGACTGGATTTATTTCTAATCACAAATGGCATTCAGGGTTATCCTGGATAATTAGAGAGAGTATTGATCCAGGGAGGAATCCAATCACCAGTATCTGGGGCCAGGAAGGAATTTTTATTTTTTCCCCTTTGAGACGATTGGCAAAGTTTTACTTGGGTTTTTTTTCTGTTTGCCTTCTTCTGTATTCAATTAATTAACAACTTATCTGCATAATGAGATCTTAACAGTTTGAACTTGATGGACTGAAAGTCTTTTTTCAACTTCAATTACTATGTAACAATTTAACTATGTAACTATGTAAAATGAAGTATGCAACAGTCAAGAGATAGATAGATATATTGTATTCCTAGTGAAACCCAGAAACCTTCCATGTCCCTTTAAGATCACCATAAATCATTATAAATTTATGATACTAGACACTAATGCTAGAGTGCCTGTGGGTCAGCACTTTTCTTACTCAGAACATCCACTATCTCTATATAATGCAATAAGCAGGTAATTTCACAAAAAAACATTAGACATGTAATTTTATGAACTAAAATTAATCCATCTTCTAAGCTTTGAGAATGAGTTTAATCACAATGCTGGATATATGGCAATATTTTATCCACTCAATGATTCATAATCATGGCAGATATGTAATATTTATTGTACTCTAAAACGCATACGTTCATTTATACACTCAACACATTGTCTCATACAGGGGTGGGTGTACTAAAGGTTGATAAGGTGGCAAGAAATTATTGATGATTTTCCTTACATAGAATTAGCAGTGATGCAAATGTACCACACTATCTTACCCTTGTGCATTGCTGCAAGGCATTAACAGTGAACTCATAATGACTTTGCAGATAAAAGTCCTACACCATTCTGAGACCACATATCTGCCATGATATATGATGATGTATTTTATTTATCATGAAGTGGTTAACTATGTACTCACTGGCCTTTACCTAGCACTTACAATGGCCCTTAAGAACTAGCTAAAAATGCTTGGTTTAATTTATTGTCATATCTATATCTCATTGTAATGAGGAAATCTTAGTACAGACTACAAAACGAGTACAAGCAGTGGAGCACACGTTACACTAAACAGTGGTCCCTTGAATTGCCGGATGTGTGTAGTTGCCAGTTAATCAGGAGTCCCTGATTAAAAAGGATCTAAACGACCCTTAAACCCATTTAAATGCATTTAAAAAGGCATTAGCACTATTAACTGAGCCATTTTGGCCCGGAAAAAACAAATAGAAAAAAAGTTAGTTTTTTTTTTTTGTGCAGTCTCGAACTACCGAATAGTGCCGGTTTTGAAAATGGGGAATTGATGCCAGTGCCTGTTGGTTAGGTGCTGGATAACCGGGATTTTACTGTGCTGTAATGCATTAAAAATCTGTAAAAGGTGTACTCTGTATGTCATAATGCATCTGTAGCAGAGATTCTCTTGCATCTAAAAGTGGCTCTAATATATGAGTTGGTTACAAACTGACAAGTCCTCCTTGCTATTGAATAATCATCTTGACTGAGGGAATGAGTAGAAAATCTGTGACCAGTTAGATTTAAGGGCAAATGTGTACATATGGTGCTGCTAGTGCCTGTACTGGAGCAACATAGGTAGACATCTTGGCAAGGACAATATCAATAGTAGACTGTCCCCAGAGGTATTCCCTATCAGAGTGTTGCAGCCTTTACACTATAACTAGTGGCAGGAACCATAAAACATGATGTTGTGGGGCATTCTTGATCCAACAACAAGCAATTATCTTTCTTTTACCTAAAGAAGTTGGAGCTATCAGAACCATAAGGTCACACAGTTGCATTTCCTCCTTCTGGGTTCCAGTGAATGGGGAAAAAAATCACCAGAACTTAAATAATTAGAAATCTTATACCAGTTTGCTGAAGCTGCCAGCAGACCAAATGTCCTCAAGATCCAGGAGTATACAAGCCCTTAGTAGGAGTGTTGCAAAACTTGGTTATTGATCAAAGTGTATAGTACCAAACATGTCGCCACACCAGCTATTTAATATTGAAAAACACACTACAGTGCAAAACAATAAAACGTTCCCACTCGGATAACAAAAGCTAATCAAGAGCCCAGCATGTAGTTTCATTTGGCACTAGCTGTTGCAGCCAAACTGTAGTCTCTAAGAAGCCCCCTACAGGGCAGGTAGGCATTTTCATCCTACCAGTAAACCATTGCCTCTTTCACTCTCTTAAAATGATCCACTAGTATATTGTATTAACCCAATTAATTTTTATTTAATATAAATGTAATATTCATTACTAATATTCTTATTTACAAGGGGGAAGGAGCTGTATGACAGACTTTCTGATTACACACATGCCAGGTGGCGAAACCGGACACCCTGCCACTTCTGGCCTGCAGAACTGAAGATGTTATCGGTATCTACATTTCCTTCTATGCCTCTCAGTTGTCTAATCTGCAGAGATGAGATTCAAAAAAGCAAGCTATTCAAATTGGGTGGTAAATATAAGAATTTGGGTTACGGTAGTTGTAGTTTAAGAAACAAAGTAAAAATTCTGCTATATTTTAAAACCATTTTAGCTGTAAGGATATAAATAATACTATTTTCACTATGTCAGAACTAATAAAACTGCATCACCAAATCTGCCGAGATGCACAGGGAGAGCAGGGATTGCATTTCCATACACTTGGCTAATAAGTACCCTGGGGTTTGTTGCCTTAGTAACAAGGTGTCATGTACCATTTTATACTTATGTGGATGGATGGGGGGGGGGGTATGGGCATTTCAATAACATCACAGTAGATTTTTCAAAGTAAAACATTTTTTATTGCCAGATTAAATCCAGTAATGTTCTGAGACGATGATATAGGATAGTAATTTAAATTTCCAGGCCAGGAATGGTTTATAGCTCCACTGTACAATGACAAATATATATGTATGTTTGGAACATTGAAGTCTGACTGATTAAAACTAGCTTAGCTAATTATGCTCTGAGGCTGAATGGAGGTATCCATGATATTTTGCTGAAACCGGTGTGTGTGTGAGAGGAGTGTTTACAGTTTTGCAAGCGGTCTGCTTCAAGATTCAGAAAGTAATACATCAGACAAGATGGGACCTTCCATATGTAAACAGATTCTTCCAATAATATTATTTTATGTAAAATGTTATGTTCATAAAGTTTTTTTTTTTTTTTCATAGCTTATATAAGGGCTAATGTTGTATGGTTTGTTACATACTCCACAAACATGTGCAATTGTTTATAGTTGTTTCCTAATTAATCTGCGTGGCTCTAGGTCAAGGTTTCTCAACTATTGTCCTCATGGACTGGTATTTTTTCACAATATCCTGCTTGGGTATAGGTGGGTCAATAAGCAGCTCTGTCATTTTTCATTTATTTACTTGTTCTCACAAAGTAATATACTGGTCATTTTGCTTGTGTCTGGCCCTCAGGTACTGGAGGTAGACACGCCTTATTTAGCGTCATATGTGGCTCACTACAGATCAGAGTATACTTCTTTAGAGAACCCCATGTGATGGAACAATCATCTGGATTCACTCCAGACTTCTCATAGTAAAAGCCGGGTATGCAGATACACTGCAGAATATCAGGAATTAGTTTTTTCAGTTACTCCATGAGTGCCATCGATCAGATTATACCATTGTTTCAAGGATGCCCTTCCAACATATTCCAATAATGACTTAATACTCCATTCCAGAACACAGAAGATGGTTTTAATTCGACCCAGAGACTCTTGGACTATCAAACGTGGCCTTAGGGCCATGCACTCCGTACAATATCTCACTTTCAAAACTCCTAAGTCTTTCCAGCACCCAACTAATAATCCTAGTCACCCAGTCACATACACCTGAGCCTCCAGATATGGTGATGCCAATGCTTTATGTTGACTTGTGGTCTTTTTTAGATATCTTTCTTTTGGCCAATACACCATGTGCAAACAATCTCTGCATTTCTATTATTGGTTAAGGAGTCTGAATGCTCTGCTGTTTACTTTTAGATGTATAAAAGGGTTTTTGTGAGTTCAGTTAAGTTGTCCTGTTGGATATCTGCTGCAGACGTGTTTTTTTTTTGGACACGCACCATTGGTGGCCCATGGTGGACCTAGTTTTTCTGGTTCAATACATCATCTTCTCTTAGGCAGAGTGTCATGTATGCCTGCTGAATATATGAGGAAATGTGTTGTGTTGTAAGTTTTGGCTTTGACCTCCTTTAATGTAATAACCCAAATGTAGGGCACGGATAGCCAGCAAATAAATAGGAAATATGGGCATCAACTTATCTCCGCTAGATACAGAAATGTTCCAACTTATTGGTCTTCTGAATAATTCAGATTACTTAAAAATAGGCAAACAATGCACTTTACTGTAAAGTCTGAATACATTGTTATCTTTACAACAAAAGTAAACAGGGGATTTGTGTATTTGCACCACCGGCATCAGGCGCCAAAGCAGGAAGCAGACTCATAATGGTAATTAGCTATTATTGTTGAACTCTTCACCTGTAATTAAACTTATCCTTGTGTTTTGTTTTCAAATTGTCTTTTCTTGTAAACTGCAATTTCCTTCTGATGTCATTTCTGGACATTGTTTGTTTTTCTTTTCTTATAAGACGCCTAATGGGACAAATCTCATAAACTAGGTAAAAAGTGGGGATTAAAAAGGGAGATAAGAATCAGAAATAAAAAAGGGGTTAACGATATCCCCACTTCCCACATTTTCCATAGATCTATTTAACAAATGTGTTAGTTTATTAAATGGGTGTTTATTTTGTTTAAAACTTAACTTGTTTGATTTTTTTTATTTTAATTAGCGCATTTTAAGTTTTATAACAGCTTTTATATGACCCAGGCAGTCCTTCAACTGACCTCTCTAACTGCTTTTTGAAACTTAATAAACTATGTAGGTTCTGAAAGGGCCAAAAACATAAGCTCCCTGCAAATAAAATTCATCTTCACAAGCAATGAGATTTTGAGATTGTAGCACAAAAATAAATATAGGGGTGATCATTGGACCAGGAAACCCTCTGCCCGCTTCAAAAATGAATGCTGGCATCTTTATGTGAAGGAAGCGTTAAAAGTGAAAAAAATAAAATAAATGGATATCATGTGGACCTTCTAGGGAACACCTGTTATAATTAGTTAGGTATGTTATAAAAATAAGTAAGGGTACTTGTGGCGACCTGCTTTCCTCAGTCAGGCTTGATAAGGCTGTTATGGCCCTACCCTGTGGATCCACCAGGTTCTTTTATTTCCCTTCACCACGGCACTTACTCCGATGTAGCATTTAAAAATATGAACGCAGGCTCAGCATTATAAAAATCAGGAACTGCTTTTGTTGCTGTTGAAATTCATAACCGGTCTAATATATGTATATTTAGACTTGAACGGAGTGTGGAAAACAATTCCCCTAGGCCTACCGTTGCCCGATGCCTTATTCTGAGTGTGCAGGGCAGATTTTAGTCTATTTTCTCCTGTACAAATCTCAGGGGGGAAAAAACATTGCTGCAGTGACTACAGTGAATCCCCTGCCAGCACAACCCTCCCCAACCAAGCCAGACCTAACACCAGTCCTGTTATATCTAAAACAGTCCATAGGCCTATGGGACCAAAAGTGGGCAGTAGAACAGGTTATAAAATGCCTGTAATTTCTCGATCTGTAATTGCAACTCCTTGTTGTGATTATGGGGAGCTTTGTATTCCGCAACTTTGTTGGACACTTTTGCCAGCTCATTATGAAGTTGCTCATTGAGAGATATTTTTCTCTCCTCTTTAGTGCCTTCCAAAACCTTCCTTTTTCAATTCAAGGGCTGAATTGAAGTAACTTTTAGGTCAGCTGGATCCTCTGGAGTGATTTCTTTACTTATTTACTCTTGATGAACTTCTTCCAGGGCCTGGTGATCACAGCTGCTCCAACCTGGTGTCTCCCCTTGGCCTGGGGTTTCTCTCCCACTGCCCTGTTAGCAGTGGTACTCCAGCTAACTGGGTATAGCTGTTTTTTGTTCTGACTGGGTCTCAGGGCTTATCCCTGTTCCTGCCCTTAAATCTGTGTCTAGCTACCTAACAGTGGTTATCAGCTGGAGCTCTATTGCTGGTTCACAGTCCAGGTTTGGTTCTTTCAAGAACCCAGGAGCAAGATGGCTCCCTCGCAGGCTACTTGGCCTGCTTTCTGTAAATAATATTCTGTGGCACCTTCCAGGACTGAATTTCCTAAAGAAGCAGGGCTCTCTGAGGGCAAACAACTAACCAAACTGCTGTGTGCTTCTGGGCCCTCCTGGTGGCAGGATGCATCTTCTTCACCCTCACCCAATTGGCAGGGCATAGTGTAATCAACTTATCATAACATATTAAATAACTATAAAACATACTAAAGAACTATTCAGCCCAGTTCACAACCACATATTCCCAGGAGGCAGTCCTGATAGGAGTGTAATGGCCAGCCTCAAAATCCTAATCATCCTGGGCGGATCATATGAGTCCAAAGGACTGATGGTCACGGGTATCAAGACCATACTCAAAACTCCCTGTGTGTAGCAATATGGTGCAGTTTAACACAAACTCTCACCCACACTGTACCAAATATAATTCTAACAATATTCTCACCCGCTAAGGTCCTTTTGGCTTGTGGTGTATGTACTCAACTCTCACAAGTAAAACCACAAAAGTAATGATAATCATATTGCAATGTTTATTATACTTCGCTTCGGTGGTTCAATCACACACGGCTAAGGGACCCCACCAAATCGATCAGCTCAGCAGAAATGGCAAGAGATAACAAGGTACAGCTCCTTGCAGGAATCTGTTCTATACGGTTTGATAAAGTCCCTATGTTTACAGCAAATCATAAACGGGAAGTTATAGAGAAGATTATTTCAAATTTTCTGTTCAATAAACAAGTCCCAGGCTCCATTACAGGGTGTTGTCCACAGCTGGAAAAGTCACTTACACCAGGTAGAGTTATGGGCTGCTGCACTGGGGTGTTATAAAAAAAGGATGGGGCATCCAAGACCCCTTATTAAATGGAGGGTATTTAATAAATAATAACAATTACACTATCTACTTTATTATTAACTAGTCAAATTAAATTAATAGAAAATTTGAGACACCGGCATACTTTTAAGTGAATAATTGTTGTAGTCCAAATAGGACTGATGATGTTCACATTAGTAAAATAATGATGTCTTTGCTTCCAGCTGAGATGATCACTGTTTATTTTTTAGGAAAAATAAATACGAGAAAGAAGAGCGCTCATTATTCCTGTTAGAATCCTCTGACATTTGTGCTACAATAAAAGTTCAAGACAGAGATAATTCAATTAACATCACAAATTGCAAATTCACTGCACCCCAAGGCCAGAGAGTTCACATTTAGTCCAAATGCCAATTTAGCACTGACAGCATTATTACAGCCCTTAGCGGCAATTCACCACACAGTCACCCTGCAAAACTGGAAGGCCTGATAAAGAAATATGGAACATGAAAAAAAGTGATATATAATAACACGTTGACCTCCTGGATAATCAGTCATAACCAAAGAAGTTTTTACTATTGTAAGATGAAAAATATATGTTTGAAAATTGGAATTCAATAAATAGGAAAATATAATAAAGCTAATATAAAATTATAAATATTGATACCTCTGCTGATCCCTGGAAATATCCACAATGCTTTGCTGAAGGTTGTGTATCTAAAGAGAATTTACATTTCTGCAGGAGCAAGGCTTGTATTTATATTTGTAGAGTATCAAATGCTAAAAACACAGTACAAAACCCCCACCACCTCTTCTCTCCTTCTCAATCCCTGACACCATCCAGGTTACAAGCTATCAGGAGGTGCTGAACCAACAAAAATGGAATTGTATATTGTCACTATTGAACCCCACCCGCCTTCCTAACAGAGCTCGTAATGATCTTGTAATCCATGTTCTGCCTTTGTTCAAATTTTCCACCTCTTCAAATTTTCCATCTCTTCCCCTTTGCTAAATCCGTTTTAACCCATTGGTATACATTCTGTTGCAGGATTCTTGGTGATGTCAAATTCTATTGAAAATGCTCCATAGGAAAATAAGGGAATTGAGAGGTTCTTTAGGAGATCTTCATCATTTCACACTTTAGGTCATATGGCCACTGAAGTCACTTGTGATTAGTGTTCAGGCAAAGGTATGCAGTGATATAAATAATCACACAGGTTATCCAAAATAAATATACAGTCAGCTTTTTCAGTCTAAATATTGAAGTATCAGTATGCCCAGCTCTTACTCTCACACCAAGAACATCTCTCAGGAAAATCACAGGAGCTCACATCTTTGGATTAATGTTCAGACAGAGACTGAGACTTTATTCATTCTTTCAAACACATTTAAAAACTAAAAAATATTCCCACATCTTCCCTTCCCCACTTTCTTTAGCCAAACCCTTCTGGTTTTTCTCAGCTATCAGGTGTGGTGTGGGTTATCTATTTGGTTGAGCCTATCAACTTTAAGACTATCTGCCCAGAGACCACGCATCTGGCTAAAATAGCTTGGCTTCCCCCTCCTGGAAACCTGGGGGTGGAATTCCCAATACATGTTATAATATCATATTAGATAACTAACTTCTATTCTCTTATCAGCAATAGGCACACAATGTGATTTAAAGGATCAATAAAATACACAGATTAAATACCCCCCAGATGACAAGTGTCATGACAGAACAAAATCGTTCATGAAGGTAACTCCTTCCAGTCCATGGCCATGACACAAAACTTTATAATGGAGAAAATTAGACTGGGCTATCTAAAGAGACTACCGTATATACTCGAGTATAAGCCGAGGCACCTATTTTAACACAAAATACTGGTAAAACTTAGTGACTTGAGTATAAGCCGAGGGTGGGAAATGTGCTGCCCCCTGTGTCCCTCTTGTGTGCCCTCTGTGTCCCCATCATGTGTGCCCTCTGTGCCCCTTTCTTGTGTCTCCCCTCTCTCTCCCTCCCCTGTGTCTCTCCCCCCATCTCGCTCCCCTGTGTCTCTTTCCCCCTTCTCCCTTGTATCTCTTTCCCTCCCCCTCCCTTATCACCCTCCTCAAACCCCTCCTCCCTCCTCCTCATTACCTCCCTCCCTCATCCTCATGACCTCCCTCCCTCATCCTCATTACCTCCTTCCCTCATCCTCATTACCTCCCTCCTCATTACCACCCTCCCTCCTCCTCATTACCACACTCCTCATTACTTCCCTCCCTCCTCCTCATTACCATCCTCTTCATTACTTCCCTCCCTCCTCCCTCCTCCTCATTACCTCCTTCCCTCCTCCTCATTACCACCCTCATTACCTCCCTCCTCCCTCATCCTCATTACCTCCCTCCTCCTCATTACCTCTCACCTACCTCCTCCTCATTACCCCCCCCCTTCTTCTCATTACCTCCCTCCTCACTACCTTCCTCCACCTCATTACCTCCCTCCTCATTAGCTCCCTCCCTCCTCATTACCTCCCCCTCTCCCTTTCCCCTCACTTACCTTCCATATGCAGCTGCTCCTCCGCTCCTCTGCGTGTCTTCTGGCTGCGTCTGACCCCGGCCAATGCTAATCACGTGATGCGCATGTGACGTCATGTCATTAGCATATGCCGGGTCCTGATGCAGCCGGAAGACGCGCAGAGGAGCAGCTGCATATGGAAGGTAAGTAAGGGCAAAGGGAGAGGGGGAGGTTATTAAAAAGGGGTAAAGTGAGGAGGGGGTTGAGGAGCGGGGGGTGAAGAGACACAGGAGAGGGAGAGGGGGGATAGAGAGACACGGGAGAAGGGGGATAGAGAGACACGGGAGAGGGGGGATAGAGAGACACGAGAGAGGGGGGATAAACAGACACGGGAGAGGGGGGATAGAGAGACACGGGAGAAGGGGGATAGAGAGACACGGGAGAAGGGGGATAGAGAGACACGGGAGAAGGGGGGATAGAGAGACACGGGAGAGGGGGGATAGGGAGACACGGGAGAAGGGGGGATGGAGAGACACGGGAGAAGGGGGGATGGAGAGACACGGGAGAGGGGGGATGGAGAGACACGGGAGAGGGGGATGGAGAGACACGGGAGAGGGGGATGGAGAGACAGGGAGGTGACTCGAGTATAAGCCGAGGGGGTCATTTTCAGCCTTAAAAAAAGGGCTGAGAAACTTGGCTTATACTCGAGTATATACGGTAATACAGTAGGCTCTCGGTTAACATGGGGATTGGTAGATGCCTGATAAATGTAGTTTCTGGTTGCATACAAGTTACTATTAAAAGAGTAGAGTTGTGGTGAACTACCTACTAATAGTTTCCATAACACAAGATAAGATCCCGCTGCACGCTGATGATAGCCAGTAAGCTTGAAACGGCTGCACGTGGGTAGGATTCTCAGCTTGTGTATAATCCAACCTTGGCTTTGCATAGGCTGTGTAATGCAGTGGGCGTAAGCTTAAAGAAAGCCATGTTTGAAATTGTTTATGGTTTGAAGAGTGAGGCATTTGTGGGCATATTTGCATGTCCCTGCTCAGCTTCCCAGAATGCAGTGTAATAACTGTTTTTCTCTGAATTCTGAGCTGGAAGCAGGTTTTTTAACTTTTCTTTTAGACATTCAAATGTGAACACAGATGTACTATTTATTTTATATATATATATATATATATATATATATATATATATATATATATATATATACAGGTACTCATTCAATTTCAATTTGTCCAATTGAATAGGGCTCTAAATAAGCACACAGCATATTTTTTTTAAGAAGTTTTTAGTTAGTAAACATCTATCCAAAAGCAAGGTTTTCACTAACTAAAAACTTCTTTTAAAAAAAATATGCTATGTGCTTATTTAGAGCCCTATTCAATTGGCCAAATTGCAATTGAATGAGGCCCACAGTATTTAAATCTTCCAGTTCACATACTGACTCCATAATATGTAGATTATAAGCTAGCCATGAATTTTAATATGCTATATGAGTCTAACACACCAAAGTAATTTGATTATTAATTACTCAATTTAAAAAATCATTAAAGGCTCAATTAACTTACTCAGTAGGAAACTGCTCTAAATGGATAGTCTGTCAATAAAATATCAGTTATATCCTACAGAGACTATTTGATTTTAATATCTTTGTAAGGAAATAGCTCTGATGTATTTGTATTTATCAGGGTCAACACATTTGGAATTTTGATGAGAATTACATGGATTATATTATTAAATAAACCAAGAAATTACACAGGTAAATAACTGGCCTTAATAGGACAAATAATTACCTAATGCTATAAGTTCTATAGTTTTTTTTTTTTTTTTTTCTTCTTGGCTTGTCAACTTTCAGACATTCCCTTTTGGTTATAATAATATTATATATTTTTACATTTACTATCGTGAAGAACTACACTTGAAAATTTGCAGCATTTTTTGAATGCAAACATAAATTACAGCCTCTAGTTATCTAGTATGTCATTCTCAGTATTTATTATTTCTGATTAAAACAAGTTCTATAACATTTCCCTGCCTAATTGTGCTTTTATATATATATATATATATATATATATATATATATATATATATATATATATATATATATAATTTTATATTGTATTATATTATATTTTATATAAATTCCATGTTACTAAATTGCCAAACATAGGGCCTCATTCAGTTGCAAGCCCGCATCTCACGGTATAAAGGACGTATGGCTGCGGGCTTGAACTGTTACAATTATGGAGAGATTCAATTGAACAAGCCCGCAAGTTAGGGGCCGAAAGCCGAAACCATAAATCATGCACTCGCATGTAGCATTTTAGGGCAGGAACATGATCAATTAAGCAAAGTCGTAACTACCCATTTAGAAACAGCCAATAAAAAATGAGACATAATTAGGTCAGTAAAACATGGAGGTTACATGTAAATCAATTAGCGTTTAGGGGTCTGATATGCGATCAGACTCGCACAATAATAAAAATGAATGGCGATACTGTTCTAGTCCATGTGGGTGGCCTGATATGTATTAACTCCTTGATTACCAAGATTGATATAACACGGAAATAAAACATAAAATAATTATTTTTTTATAGCCGATTTGCGAGCTTGAGACTGTTATGCAATTAATTCTAATGTCTTTCATCGCTTTCCCCGGCTTTTAAAGGGTAGTATTGCTTTTTTTTTTTTTATTGCATTTACAGTGCTATGAACAAGGGTTAAACCACCTTGCGAGTCCTATCTGGTACTTGTAGGATTTTCTTCTACATTTGACTTTTACAGGTGTGAATATATTTGCGGGCTTGAAAAATTGTAGCAATTAAATAGCAATTTGCGATTGTAACTCTTGCGGTCTTGAAAAGATCAAAGGCTTAGATAGGTTGTAAATTACGATTTTCAGCCCGTAACCCATAGATCGTTTGCGGCAAAAATATGCCAATTGAATAGCAAATTAGTTTACAGGCTACAGTACGGGCTCCTGTAAGCTACAATTTCTCAATTGAATGCATACAGTGGTCCTTTAAGGGTGAGTTTACATTTTTTAACTATCTTTGTTTGTTTCATTATTCACAGGTCCTTCATGTACTATAAGGTCTTTGAGTTTTTTATAGAAAAAGCAATCCAGATTCCCTTAGATGTACTGCATTTGAAAATTCTTAGAAATAATTAATCGTCTTTGGGAAATAAACTGAAGCGAAAAATCTTTCTAGAATCAGAATGTAAAAAAAAAAAGTATAATGCTCAGCCATTCACAATGTATTTCATTTGTGGATACACATTTTTTGTATGCTCTAATGCTATATTTTGCTGCTACTTGGTTAGTAACTCATGCATGTTCAAAATATATTCTTGTCTTCTAATCTATTCTGCAAAGTGGAATTTAGTTGTGTTTAATGCAAGGAATTGCTGTCCGGATCATTATTTCTCTATAAACCTAATTGTGCTTATGAAATATAATGAATTGCTTTGTCAATGTCACTTATAATAGTATATTTTTCTGGGAAGAAGTATTGATTAATTGGGTTCTTTCACTGTATAATAAATTAAGTTAAATTTAATATAGTCTATTTGTATATGATTTGAATTGAATTAATCTCTGCAGTGGTTGATGGGAATTTGCCTGGCTTTAAATCAGGGAAATAAATATAATATTGCTTCACTTTTCTATACAAAAAAAAAACTTTATAACCATTTCCGATCAAGTAAGACTTGACACCATTTCTCAGTGAGATGGTACATGATCCAGGTCAAAAGGTCATGATTCTAATGAATGTCTTAGAGTATCCAAAGTCTTCATATTTCTACTGATATTGTAGGTTGAGAGATAAGCTGTTGGTTCATCGGAAGTCAAATTAGTACATCCATCCCATGTTTGTACCCACCAGCAATACCACTTAATACCAATTTTAGTTCTTCTATATGATGAATTAAACTTTACTATCTGCAAAAAACAGACCTAGAGCTTCCAAGACACGATATACAAAACCAAGTGGGCTACTTATTTTTATTTAAATATAAACATTTAGTCTAGTATGCAGCCAAATCTGTTGGGGTAGCAGCCACCTTAATTTCTGCTCGTCATATCTGCTTGGAAAATTTAAATATGGATTATCTGACTTTCTGATTCTAGACATAGATTTTCCCAGTTGTAGTTAGCAGTATTCTATTTCTTAAATTAAGTTACATTACTACATAAGGCTGGTCTTGAGAGTATATTACTGCCGCACATTAGCGTTTCCCTAACTAGGTGATCCTACATTTTGAAAAATTCTAATGCAGATACCTCTAATTAAAAAAATTGCCAAGCAAAATGAGTTAAATTGTGCTCAAGTATAGGGTTATTAAAAAGATCCGTTTATTTATAGTCACATAAATATTGTTTTATGTTTCCCATTTTAATGATAATTCATAAAGTTGTTTTTATATTTTTTTGTCTATAAATGTAAATACAGAGTTTTTTTCTCATGTTTCTCTAATGACTCATGAGTGTTTGGTAATCATTTGTATTTTTCTCTATATATTCATTTGAATGGTGGCATTCATGACAACAATATAACTTAAGACTATATGATTCGAATGGTTGTATCAAGGTGTGAGTGAAACAGTTGTGATAGTTCAGTGGCTGAGACAAAGTAATAGATGTGCTTGGTTAAGGTGAGAGATAAGTATTCAGAGGGGGTGTAAATCAGTGGATTAAGGGAAAAGGATTTACACAAATACATTACTATCCTTAAAAACGATATCGCAAGGATACCAAAATTTTGCCCCAAACAAATGTCCCATCCATCGCTGTAAAATATACTGGTTTATATGGTTTTGTACAAATGTTTCCACCATTTTGTTAAACACGCTTGAAGTCTATGAGAGATTGTGGACAGTTCCAGCATCTGGATACAGCAGCAATGCCTATAACATCTGAACAAACACCTGAAACCTAAATGTATTAGTTTTGCCGCTGTGACAGGATCGTTAGTGTCATGACCCAGGGAAGAGGAGACCATGTGTGCCCCAAACCCTCCTGCGCTCAGCCATAGGAACACCCCTAGATTGTCAGGGTTTTTAGCAATCTCAGCTCCCAGCTGCCTTTTCCAGGTATCAGGACACAGAAATAGAATGCTAGAAACATGGGAAGCGTGTTCAGCAATGTTACTCACAATGATTTTAGATCAGAGTTTCATGCAGAGTCCATAGTAATAATTCCAATGATTAGAATTATTATATTCCCTCAGAATAAACCATACATCTTATTTATGTATGTTTAAACTGACAACTCTTTGATGAACACAAAGCATATGTATCCATAACACTACCTAATCATAATGAGTCTCCCACCCATGGTAACCAGATCTTCACCAATCCCCATCAGCTGACACCATAAAGTGATGTCAGCCTTCCTAACCACCCCCTGTGGTCCTGTAGCCTAACAAGTTAATTACATTTATTGTAGCATTTGTACTTGGTAGGGAGAGTTCACATGCTAGTGTTATGCTAGGTTTCCTCTGTCAGGAAGCCAAGTAGTGGAGCTTGATATTGCAAATCCGTTTTGCAGACATAGGGCACTTACATTCCAAGCCTGCAGTGGCCGTTGTCTAGCCTGTATGTCTGCAGGCTTGAAATTCGCTGTAGTTACAAAGCAATTGAATTGAACATGGCCGCAACCAAAGGGCCAAAGCCTCAAGCACGTAAACCCTTCCCACGCCCGCAAGCTGTGAGTGGGCCGGAATAGGTGCAGTCCGCAATTACAATCTAATCCCGTAATTATGGAGTGCGACAGAGGCACTCTGTGCCAAAGAAAAGCGGGATCCCGGAAAATTATTGTCAGGGGGAGATAATAAAGCTGCGTTCCACACTCCCAAGCGTTCACTGTGTTGTAGATTCTTCTGAAGTAGCACGCAGGTCCCAGAGTTGGAGGTTGGATAGAGAGGGGGAGAGAGAGAGAGAGTAGGTAATATTGAAGAGCAGGTTCTTACACTTATTCTTTTCTATTATCAGCAGAACTATTTCACACACATTTTGATTACACTTATATGCTGATTACACTTAATACAAATACACACAGAGTAAATAACACACATAGATACACTTAGAGCCAGGTCAACACATGACCCCAACCATTAGCAATTACACATAAAACATTTTAAAAAAATTAACATCACAAATATATACACAATTATTTTATTTTTGGGATTTAAATGAAGGGAGGAGAGAGGAGTGGAGAGGATGGGAGGAGAAGAGGGGGAGAGGCGAGGAGGAGAGAGAGGTGGCCATGGGAGTGTTGAAGAGGGGGTGGGAGAGAGTGGAGAAGGTGGAGAAGGTGCGTGCCATGTGTGAGCAGCCCGCTCTCCTTTCAGGGGCTAGGCAGTTAGGCCCGGCCTAGGGCCCAGGCATGGAAGGAGTTAGTGGCCACAGTAACAGCAGTGGGCATTGTGGTAAGGGATGTGAATTCTGTGAAGCACAGGTTCGATGATGTCAGGGTCCTGGTGAGGAGGAAGATGGCCAAGGAGATGGCCGCAGCCTCAGCAACAAGTGGTGGCCCCAAAATGATAGTCATCTACAGTGGGTGGGGGGAGTTACCTCAAGGACCCTTTGAGCCCCCGCTGGAGCTTCAAGCCTGGTGGCCCAGCAGGATCCATCCTCCATGTGAGGTGAATATCACATACACCAACATGCCACCACATGTACATCACAAACACTACACATGTACAGGATGACCAACAAAGACACTGACATGTCCGCTCCATGAAATTTACAAGGGCTAGATGGATTAGTCATGCGTCATTAAATCTATGAGGCTGACAAATCGCTGTCTTCAGTGGGCACAACAACATTAATCAACCAATAGCCAGTCCATGTATGGGTGTGCCCATTGCAGCATATGTAGTCGCAGAGTTGCAGTCAATGGGACAGTTACCTCACTCTAGGTGAGATTAATTGTGTGAAAGAGAACAAGATTCTATGTTAAAGTAAACTATTGCTTTATTGTAATTGCACATATTAAACTGTTCTTATTGAAGTCTAAGGTTTGTCTACAGACACTGTGATGATTAACAGCCTCTGCCTCTATGAATGTTTTACAAATTATGGTTTAACTGCTTACAATAATGTAATCAGCCAGCAGTTAAACACTCAACATGGAATCTTCTGTTCTGATTTACAATGAAGAGCATTGATAATGCGGTCAATGGCCCTGTAAGTGATTAATCCATGTTCAAGCTTAGATGTCAGATAGTTAGGAAGAAACTTAAAAAAATGTTTTCTTAAACATCATTAACACATATCACTTCCTTTTCTCGTTTCTCTTTTTCAGCTTCACAGAGGTCAGGGTCCACTGGTGTGCCAGAGGTGGAGGCGTCGGCTCCATCAAAGCAGGAAGACACAGAGCAATCCCCCACCCAGAAGGATCCGGCACAGGGGGAGGAGGGACCAGCACAAGCCCCGTGCCCTGGTGAGGAGGAGGAGGAGGACTTCACCTGGGTAGTGGGGCCACTGGCAGGACCGTATGCCACCTCTGTGGCCTTCAACCTTACTGCCCCCCTCCTCTCGCAGCTGCAGCCATCACCAGGGTACATGTATTGGAGGGATGACAGGGGCATGCCCCCACTTCTCCTCCCCCCTGGGGTTTGCCGGCCTGGCTCTCACCACCTGGTCCACCACCACCAGAATTGGGCAACAGCCCCTCAACAACGGGCCCCATCACCTCTGCCACAACCACCAACGGGCCCTGCAGCTAGACCTCCATCCTCATCACCACCATGCCAGGTGTTCAGGAAGAGATGCTGGCCATTTTGAGGCAGATCCTGGGCTGTCTGCAAGGGATCCCGGACAGTATCTCCTCTTATTATTATTATTATTATTATTATTATTGTTGTTGTTGTTGTTTATTTATAACGTGCAGACATATTCCGTAGCGCTGAACATAAGATAAGTTCCAGGCAAAGGTAAATAAAAATCAAAACATAACAAAGCAAGGAGGGCCCTGTCTTTAAACCTTGAATCCAGTGTCCATGGTGCTTTTCCCAAAGCACCCTGCAGGATTAAAACTCGCAGACTTACAAACTAAATCAACGGGAGCTTAAGAGCAGCCTGGCCAGGCGCAATAGGGAGGAGAGAAGGCACCATCTCATGAATGAGTCGTACCTTGCCGGGCTGCTCAGGATGGGGGCAGGCCTGAGCGCGGTCTAGCAGGTGCCAACGGATGCAGTTCGCCGCGCTATGGTCCCCAGCCCCGCCTCATCCACCCCGGAGACGTCCCCCGCGCACCAGCATCCCGGCCCCTCCTCCCCTCCTGTCATGCATCCACCACTGCTACCAGCACCATCGCTGCTTGTGCCTCCCCCTGATCCCCCCCCCCTCCCCCAGCACCTGTGAGACGGCGGCCGCCCATGGGGGATTGGGGCCCTGATGCTAGGCGGAGGAGAATGGAGGCGCTTATTTTTTGCCTTCTCAACAGCACTCCTCGGTGACAATCTATTGGTCCCAATGTTAGTTGAGGGAAGGGAAAGGTTACTAATCACTCAGAGTTAGAGTCCTTAATTAAATATATATAACCCCATGAGGAGGTTTTTAAGCTTCTAATACAATCACCAATTAGACTCTAAAGAATAAGCAGTGTTTAGAATGAATACAATTTATGGGAGAGACAGAAAAATAAACACTTTGTAAGCTCACTCATAATTCGCCAACATTTGGCAACAAGTATGTAAAGCTATTTATGAAAGGACATTTCAATTGCACAAGTTGGTAAATATAAAATATAACTTTTATTGTGTAGCTATTAATTAAAGGTATACACACAACTTTGTATATTATATTTTTAAATCGCCATATATTAGTTAAGTGTATACAAAGTCAGCAGCGTCCACAGCAGTGAAATAACTCAAAAGTATTTAAACTCGTGCTTAGCACTAAGAATCACAATGTGACTATATACATCATAGCAAACGATATAACTGGTTTAGTATCGAAGTTCAGACAGCGTAAATAATGCTTTAGAGTACATAAACTCAACAATGTTGCAATAATTAAAAATATCAGAAAAAAGGAATGAGATTGATAGACAAAAAATATATATAAATGGTAATGGGAATTTACTTGCATTAAATTTTGGCCCTAGTTTGTCTTGTTTGTAGCAGAGGTTTGAAGACCCACTACATGCCCTCTGGGAGAAATGACCTCCAAAAAGTGAAAAAAATCTATACTGTCTAACAAATAGGACTAATTCCCAATTAGTTGATTAGATATCGTTAATGCATAATATAACAGGTAATCTCCTTAAAGTATTTGTAGCAAAATATAACACCTTTAATACTATATTTGTTTTGTTTTTTTAGGTATAATTCAGGTCCATGAAGGCATCTTCTGCATCAGCAAGCCTTGAAAAGGAAATGTATGAGGTTTAAGGTTTTTATAGTACCTCTCAGGTAGACATTCCTTCAATGACAGCCCCCCTTAACATGTAGCTCCAACAATATTACAGCTGTCATATATCCAGATATCTAAGACATGATTGCTGTTAGCTTGAATGTAGACTAATACCGCTATGGCGGTGGACTTGCAAAGTCTCACAATGGCATGTTAATGACAGCCTGCATTAATATATGCACTAGTGGAGCATGTGATCCTGACCTCAATATCAGTCTGAGAACAGATCCTTGGGACTGATGTAAGTAACATTGAATCTAGCTGCTGACCTTTGTGTCCTCTCCAATTTAATTGGTATTTCCCCCTATTCGCGATATCATGAGTATTCTTTAACATGTGCTAACACCTGTATAGCTGATGGATGTGATATCAATGTTGATGAACAATATCATATTGCAAAGGTAATAGTACACCTTGACCACTGATGCTAGTCACAGCTAAGCATTTATTGTGAGATGACACATCATTATTAATGGTCATGGCCAATAAGTTATCCTGAGAACTAGCTGATGGCTAGTAATGCTTGCAGATGAAAATCAAGTGAGTTGTTATATTGTTACAGTTACAGTATTTAGCACTTTACTGTACATTCATGTTTTTTTGGTTTGTATCCTCCTCTGCCTTTTTTTTTTTTTACTACTTCTGTTTGGATTTTTGTTTTATAAACACACTGTATGTGTGAAACTGGATTGGATTACACAGTCCAGAGGTTTAATCATCTATTTCATTGAGCGGATAAAGAAAAGTTTTAAGTGCTATGCATATTAATGGTTTCTACAATTAAATGGAGTAATTTCTGATGATCCTTTTTTTTATCAGATTCCGGTTGCAGTGATGTAGTGACCACATGTGACCTTGGTAGGTGCTATGCATCATGCTTATCCCCTTTAGGTATCCTCTTTTTTCCTCAAGAGCCTCTTGCTCTCCTGGAATCTGCCCACACCACACCCATGATATTAATGCACAGTCTTGACCATTTCTGATTGTGCTCTGTGTATGAAATAAAGCTTTGTTATACCGTTCTAACTGTGCCAGTGTGTTTCAATAGTTAGGGTTTTGGGACATCCACATACAATGCATTTGTGTCACATTCCTATATCAGTAAACGAATGAGCCCTGGTTACTATGCAACAGATTAATGCATATAATATTAATAATCATAAAAACAATAATAAAAGTAATATGATATCATATAATACTATATATATATATATATATTTTTTTTTTCACATATAGGGCCAGCCCGCCTTCCTTAGTCTGCTAAAATTCTACCCCATAACCAGGTAACCCCATAACTGGACCCCTCTTCCCTCAGGACACCAATAATACACTTTATTAAACTCCCTGTGGAAAATGCAGCATTTAGAAAGCAAACATGACTTGGTACTATCCATACATCAAAAAATGAACACAACACAGTAACACAAATTAAAATTCATAACATGGCTTACCATAACCAAGAGGAAAGACAGTTAAACATGGCACATTATAGCAATATGGCTTTCACAGTTCCAGTAACCCAGCTTGAAAGATATCTTCTTGGGAAAAGGGACTGAACAGCTAATCCATGTTAATCCAGGGCCCACACCAGTTCAATAGTCCAAAACAGTATTAACATCTCCGTGGGCATTGCAATAACACAATATGGTCTCACATACAAACATCTGTAGTAACATTATCCATCTTAGGCCAACATGGCAACCACAGTCCGAGTATTCAGGGGTTTGGGCATTGTTCTTCGTGGGAGAGGGAAGGAGCTGTGTTCTGGTACCAGGTTCCCCTCAAGGCCCACAATAGTCCATAGTCCCCAAAAGTCAAGTGGACCCTCCTGGGCATCACAGGTAGGCAGGTGGGTAGCTAATGCTCTTTGTTAGGTGGGAATTATTGATGCAAATATCTTTGGCTTTTTCTGGATCTTACAAACATTTAATAGTACTTATGAGTCAAACACTTTTACTTGTAGAACATGTGCTGTTATCTAGAGAACTTGAAATGGAATTTGTGTATGGGGTCATATGACACTCCAAAGGATTGTTCACCTTCCTGACTTTGCTAAATACATACTGTCACAATCTGCTTCTTCTAGGGGGCTTGATATAAACCTAGTTCAAACCTACCCCAGCAGAATCATGTAGTTCCTGTTCTCTGTGGCACAAATGATGGCTTCTGAAGAGGGCAAGGCCCAAAAGCTACAGACAGAGAATACTGGATCCAGGTTACTTAGTGGCCCATAGCAAGACCACTCCCCAAGTCAGGATACAACACACAGAAATAGTGTCACACCTTGTTTATGTGAAAACTATCTCTCAGGCTTTATTGAATGATCAAAACAACATATTTATACTCTCCAATACCACACCCTTGTGTACATTTGTGTAAGTGTGATGTCAGACCATCTGGCTTGCAATCTTGGGCTATGAAAGCTCTTGAGATCAAATTCACCAGATATCTAGTGAACAAACCTTTATGCTAAACTCAAGTGTTTGTTTAGGACTACTTGAAGTACATGCAATTGTATTGACCCAATGTCTGTATGTGTGAGTGTGCAATAATCTGCAGCTAACTTCTATGCAGAGCATTTCTACCAATTCCACATATGTTCTTTATAACATTTTCCCTCTGATAATATATTATAACTAGGATACATAATAACCATGTACAGGTAACATATAACCACACAATAACACATAATCCCAATGTAACAATGTCATGCTCCCTTGGACATATTTCTAAATTGCTGACAATATGAGTCCTTAAACAAGTAAATCATGACACATACCACCTCTCCAATTCCCCTAATCCTTGTCCATTTCTATATCCTGATATCTTAACTCTCTGAACAATATTTCCACTGTACTAGGAGTCTTTCTTTCTATGTTAACCATTTTGTTCTGGTTTGCCTTTTGAAGTTAAATGATGTAAAATGGAGTCACCAGGACTTATTAATTTATACATTCTTCTTGTCAGTTCTGAGACTTTGATATTTTACATGACAGAATCCTCCTCTTAATCTCATCATTCACATATTCTGCAGCTGATCAGAGACTCCCTTATGTCAATTAACTTAAAGGTTATCGGTAGCAATTCCAATTTTCTGACTTGTTTGCTCCTGAACTGAAATGAAACCTTTATCATTTTAAGGTTTTTAGTCTTTTGGGGATGACAGTTTTTATAAAATGCCTAGAGAATGTCTGTGTGAAGCTCTTATTAGCACTTGCTGCACTTAGGGTCTTGAACTTAAATGGAGCTGAAATACAATTCTTTTTTTCATGTACTTAAAAGAGCAGTGTTAAACATTACCAAAATGAGGTTTTGCATGGCAAAAACAGTAGGGAAAACCTGTTTATATTTCATGTACAGAGCTGTAGATTTCACTGGCATATCAATTGAATAAAATCTTAATCGGAAAATACCCAAGCTGCTTTTTCCATTTCAGTTTCTACAGTGTTCCAGATTGCATATGTGCTATCAGACAACCAATCACAGCACAAAACAAGTGCTATGAATGGTAATTAGCTTCACAAGTAGTGAAATATATTAGCATGCGATTGGAACAGCTACTCAGGTTAGCTTTCTTCTGCTTCGCTCTCCTTGTCGTGGTATAATTTGCACAGCCTAGTTGCACTCCTTGGTCGATCTGAAACATTCAGTTTTTCTATGTTTGTTTCTAACAGTGGCTTCTTGGTCCACATACAGATTTCTCAGGAGGTGTGTGAGATGGTCTGATACCCCCTTCTCTTTAAGAACTTGCAAATGTTTTTGTGATCCACCCAGTCAAAGGCTTTAGAATAGTTTATGAAGGAGAAGTAACGTATTTATGGAACTATCTTGCTTTCTCTATTATCCAGTGAACATTGGCAATTTGATTTCTTGTGCATATGACAGCTGGTAGTTCTTGGGACTTATATTGTTGGAGCCAAGCTTATAAGATTTTCAGCATTACCTAGATGGTATGTGAAATGAGTGTTTGATAATTGGTACACTCTTGGCACTGCCTTTTTTTGAGACTGAGTTGTAGATTTACCTTTTTCAGCCTACTGGCCATTGTTGAGTTTCCAAATTAGTTGGCATAATGCAAGCAACACTTTCACTTATCATCTTGCAGGATTTCAAACAGTTCACCTGGGATTCCGTCAACTCCTGCCATCTTGTTATCTGCAAGGCTTCCTAGCGCTCATCTCTTTTCACTCTCCAAGACGTCTGGACCAAGCTTTTTGGACAAACTGTTGAGGTTATCCATGCTTGTATATTAATTTCACCTTTTCTTTATCTGATCTGCTTCTATTAAGTCACTTCCACTATTGTCAGGCCCATTTTAGCATGAAACATTCCCTTGAGATCCCCAGTTTTCTTGAAGAGATCTCTGGACTTTTCCATTCAGTTATCATCTTCTATTATGTCTTTACATCATTAATAATAGACGGTCTCCTTGTCTCCTCGTGCTAGCCTCTGGAATTCTGCCTTTAGTTGGACAAATATCTTCTAATTCCATTACCTCTCTCTTTCCTTCTTTCCTGGGCTGCTTTCAAAGCCTCATCTACTGCCTTCTTAGTTTTCTTTCTTTTGGAGATACTCTGTGTTGCAGTTTTCTGGCCAATGTCTCTAACTTCTGTCCAAAGTTCTTCAGACATTCTATCTACCATGTCTAGTGCTTTAAATCTATTCTTTACCTCCACTGTATATTCACAGGGGGTATTATTGATAATTTCCCTGTTTAATTCTGAACTTTGCTCCTCCATCTTTGGCTACAAAGTATATAGTCAATCTAGTTTCCTAATTGTGCATCTGGTGATGTCCATGTATAGAGTCGTCTCAGAGGCTGTTGGAAAAGGTTGACCAGAGAATTATCTTGACATAATTCTACTAATCTCTAACCTGCTTCATTTTGTATTCTAATGCCAAACCTGTTCACTATTCAGGTATATTTTGGGTCCCTATTTTAGCATTCCAATCTCCATTAAGAGTAACGTCTTTTTCTTGGTGTTATATCCAGGAGGTGTTGAATATCCTTGTAGAATTGGACAACTTCAGTATCTTCATCATCCATGGTTGCAGCATAGACTTGGATCACTGTGATATTAAATGGCTTGCCCTGAATTTGAAATCAATCTGTCATTTATGGTCACCCTTTGATATAAGGGCTACTTTGTTTCTTCTGCAGGATTATTGACCACTTTAGTCTAATATTACATTTCCCATTCCAGTCCATTTGAGTTCTCTAATTCCCAGAATAAGATGTTTAACCATGTCATCTAATTTTTACCATGTCTAGTTTGCCTTGGTTCATAGCTCTAACTTTCCAGGTTCCTATGCTGAATTGTTCCTTTGCCCATCAGACACATCCTCAACAAGGCATTCTCTCAATTTTAGCTCCACTTAATTAGATCTGGTGCTACTCACATACATCCGCTGCTCTTTCCCAGTAATGTGGGCTTTATCTTCCAGTGCTATATATGTCTCTGGTTGTGCTTACCCATAAGATTATCTTAGCAAAGATACTGGAGTGGTTTGGAGTTCCTTCTCCAGTGGATTGTGATTTGTCTGACCTCTCTGCTATGACTTGCACATCTTGGGTGACTCTACATGATATAACTCACATCTTCATTGAGGTACACAAGCTCCTTCACCATTATCAGGTAGAAATACATAAGAAAGCTAATGCGATTGGCTGCTCCATTCACATGCTAATATGTTTCACACCTTGTGAAGCTAATTACCATTCTCAGCACGTGTTCTGCACTTTGGTTGTGTGATAGCACATATGCAATGGGGAACACTGTTAAAACTGAACTGGAAAAAGATCTGATCAATACATCAAGTGAAATATATACAGAAGAATTCTTTAGAATCTACCGTGTAATATAGAAGTTGTTACTAGAAACACATCCTCCTCCATCTAACCCAACACATTAAAGAAGTTGAACAGCACTAGTGTAATATAGATGTTTTTGTAATTTAATCCTCATGTTTTCCTTCCTTTTTTTTTTAATATTCTGGGTTTCCTGTAAAAGATGTTTCTAGGAACATGTTCTCTCTTCCAACAGTGGATTGTCTGCTCTTTAGCCAACATTGGCACTATTTAATTCTAATCCCGTAATTACCTTCACACTGCCCGTATGTCTGCCGGTTAAAAATGTGTTATAATTATAGATATATTTAAATTAACTTAAGCCCGCAGTTACATGCTCACAGCCCCAACACGCAAACCATGAACCCTTAAGTAGCATATCAGGGCATGATCATGATCAATTAAGCGAACCCATAAGTTACAATTTAGACACAGCCAATAGTAAATGACGTCACCGTGACATCAGTAAAACATGGAGTTTGAACTACAATCAATTAGTGTTTAAACGTACAATTTGCGATCGGACTCGCAATCCAGAAATTTAGAAATCAATAAATCAACTGTTCTAGTCCATGCGGGTTCAATGACATGTATTAACTCCTTGATTCCCGGGATTTATATAACACATAAATAAAACCTTAAACAAATATATTTTTTTTATGCAGATTTGCAAGCTTGAGACTGTTGTACTTAAAAATACTGGGCAAGTAATAAAAGACATTAGAATTAATTGCACAATATTGTGTGTTTATTTGATTTTGCAGTGTTACGAACAGGTGTTGTTGAATTGTTGTAATTGAATATGGATTTTGCATCTTTGGAACCGGTAATATTTACGGGCTTGAAACATTAAAGGAGGAGATAGGACAGAGTTAAGTTTTTGGCAACCACAGTGATTTTGAGCCTGTAACCTTCAATTGGAATGCAAGTAGCAAAATGCAGCCAATGAAATATCAGTAACATTTACGGTCTCCATTACGGGCTCAAGTAATTGCGATTTGGACTATTAAATTGCGGCCACAGGGATCTAAATCCTTAATACAGATGGATTTTAGCGCTACAGAATATGTTGACGCGTTACAAATAAAGGATAATAATTATACCTTACTCTCTGTGCTTCTTCAGGTTCTTACTTGGTTAACTGAATAACTTTTTAGCTAATTTTCATTCAAACCAATCAAATTGCCAACACAAAAGTTTATTTCAGCCCATATGTACACCCAACATTTTATTAAGGGACACAATTATTATAAAGTGTTTATACCTAGATCATTATTTTATATTCATGCCTTAAAACGCCTGACATAAGAACATTTTTAAAAATTGTACTAAAATGGTAATAATAATATCTTGTTCTTTGCCTCTTCTGCTGCTTGCTGCAAAGACTCTGGTTATTAAGCTCTCTTATTACCTGGCTTTAAATCTCATCCAAGCGGATATTGTCTTTTTATCATAACATTTTTGGCTTTAGCAAAAACTGTTTTCATCTAGATTGTAGGACTTAAAATGAATTCATGTAATGCTCTCAATATCAGCTTTAAATGGTGAGTATCCTTGGTCATATTCTTTGAAGTGCTCATAGATAAGAATGTTTCTTAAGGTATTTCTAACAGTAATTGGTGAACTGAACTATTAAAAATCAGATCTTTATTTTCTTTTTATCGCTTTTCACAGTGGAAATCTAAAGCAACTACAAAAGGTAATGGTCTAATGATATGGAATGAAAAGGGAAGGATGGTTCTATTGTGGCGACCAGATTGGGTAAATGACCACTGAGGTGTACTCTCTTTTTTTAATTTATATATATATATATATATAATTTTTTTTAATTTTTTTTTTATTATTGTTTCATGCTTTCATAATACAAAAGCATTCATATTAAGAATTGGACAGCTGTAGTTGTGTTACACATACAGTGCCTTGCAAAAGTATTCACCCCCCTTGACTTTTTACCTATTTTGTTATATTACAGCCTTAAGTTCAATGTTTTGTTATCTGAATTGTATGGATCAGAACACAATAGTCTAAGTTGGTGAAGGGAAATGAGAAAAATATATACATAAAACTATTTTTTAGAAATAGAAAACAGAAAATTGGCATGTGCATATGTATTCACGCCCTTTGTTATGAAGCCCATAAAAAGCTCTGGTGCAACCAATCGCCTTCAGAAATCACATAATTAGTGAAATGGTGTCCACCTGTGTGCAATCTAAGTGTCACATGATCTGTCATTACATATACACACCTTTTTTGAAAGGCACCAAAGGCTGCAACACCTAACCAAGAGGCCCCACTAACCAAACACTGCCATGAAGACCAAGGAACTCTCCAAACAAGTAAGGGACAATGTTGTTGAGGAGTACAAGTCAGGGTTAAGTTATAAAAAAATATCCAAATCTTTGATGATCCCCAGGAGCACAATCAAATCTATCATAACCAAATGTAAAGAACATGGCACAACAGCACACCTGCCGAGACGGCCGCCCACCAAAACTCACGGACCGGGCAAGCAGGGCATTAATTAGAGAGGCAGCACAGAGACCTAAGGTAACCCTGGAGGAGCTGCAGAGTTCCACAGCAGAGACTGGAGTATCTGTACATAGGACGACAATAAGCCGTACGCTCCATAGAGTTGGGCTTTATTGCAGTGTGGCCAGAAGAAAACCATTACTTTTAGCAAAAAACAAAATGGCACTTTTTGAGTTTGCGAAAAGGCATGTGGGAGGCTCCCAAAATACTCTGGTCTGATGAGACTAAAATTAAACTTTTCGACCATCAAAGAAAAGGCTATGTCTAGTGCAAACCCAATCACATCACATCACCCAAAGAACACCATCCCCTGGTGGTGGCAGCATCATGCTGTGGGGATGTTTTTCAGCAGCCGAGACTGGAAAACTTGCCAGAGTTGAGGCAAAGATGGATGGTGCTAAATACAGGGATATTCTTAAACCTGTACCACTGTGTGCGTGATTTGAGGCTAGGACGGAGGTTCACCTTCCAGCAGGACAATGACCCCAAACACACTGCTATAGCAACACTTGAGTGGTTTAAGGGGAAACATGTAAATGTGTTGGAATGGCCTAGTCACAGCCCAGACCTCAATCCAATAGAAAATCTGTGTTCAGACTTAAAGATTGCTGTTCACAAGTGCAAACCATCCAACTTGAAGGAGCTGGAGCAGTTTTGCAAGGAGGAATGGGCAAAAATCCCATGTAAGATGTGGCAAGCTCATAGAGACTTATCCAAAGCGACTTGGAACTGTGATTGCCGCAAAAGGTGGCTCTACAAAGTATTGACTTTAGGGGGGTGAATAGTTATGCACATTGACTTTTTCTGTTATTTTGTCCTTTTTGTAGTTTGCTTCACATTAAAAAAAAAACATCTTCAAAGTTATGGGCATGTTCTGTAAATTAAATGATGCAAATCCTCAAACAATCCATGTTAACTCCAGGTTGTGAGGCAAAACACGAAACAAAACATGAAAAATGCCAAGGGGGGTGAATACTTTTGCAAGGCACTGTATAGACGCTATAAATATGTATCTAAGCAAAATAATTAAGAATTAAACATTTTTCAGTATCTGTTTCTTTCTTTTTTTTAAACCTCATTCTAATTGGGGTGAAGACGGAAATAGGATAAGGTCACAAGTAGACAGCATATCTTATACAAGTATTATTATTATTATTACAGTTATTATAAAGTGCCAACAACTTTTGTAGTGTGGTACAGAGGTTAAGTATAAAGAAAAAAACTGGGGAGGGGAGATAAAATAATAAATTTGCCATTTCATTCAATTAAACTGAGCATCCACAGACACCAATATTACCACTTACTTAGGTTGTGTATCTTGAACCACAGTTTATTTGTTAAATATATGACCAACTAGCGACTTGCCCATCAAAAATGACAGCAATAAAATTTGAAGCCTGGCAATGCTTTTTGCCACACAATGCGAGGTTATGGCCCCTCTGCACCGTCAACGCTCATCGCAAGCCCCTGCCTGGTTCGTTTTTGAGTGGTAATGTTATAACGTGAAGGTGCAATACACATATTCTTTCACATGCCGGATACAATTTTATTAAATATTTTAATAAAACTAATGGCACCTAGATATGTCATCTAAAGGACCCATGTATATCTCTGAGTATTTCCACTACTTGAATTTCAATTAAATATGTTTTGTTAAAAAGACACAGTTGTTTGGGAAAAACTTCATGTTTGTGTGTGCCATTTGATATTGAGATTTTTCAGCTCTCATTTCTATCTGAAACCTGAGGGGGAGGCTGCTTCTATCGAGTCAACTTTTCAACAGAACTGAATGGATCAGTCAACTGGTCGGGACCTTATAAGTAAAAAAGCCAACTGCCCGCTTCAGTAAAGCAGAACTGAATACAATAGTTAAAAAAAAAGAATATATTGTATCTTCTAAAACATATTTTTCCTAATATCCATTGAAATTCAGATTCAAAACATTTCTCTAAAATTCAAATAAATAAAGTTGTAATATTCTACAAAATGAAGTGCAATGCTCTATAAACAAGTTAATAAATGCAGCTGAAGTCAACTATTGGTAAGAGGTGCAACCTGAACATATAGAAAGAAATTAGTGTGCTCAAAGAATGTATGCTTCAATAAATTGGATTTTATCCATTTTACATCTTCAACTTTTGTAGCCACAATCATTTTTGTTCTGTAAAAAGGAAAATAATAAATAATGCAATGTTTGAAGCTACAATATCTGTGCACTGAACTTGTAATGCCCCTGTGTCAGAAGTTGTTGTCACCAAAACCAAGTACTGGAAGTAATCTCAGCCCAAGTGTTTTGTCTGAAGTTTGTTTCTTTGCAGCATCTCATGACTTCATCCTCCCCTAAAAACAGCAGAACATCCTATGGAGTTGTGGGTTAATTTAATACAAAATGTACACATTTTAGCTACAGAGTTGAATGCAAAACTGTGTTTAAAGGGGAAGTTGGACATGAACATTTAATATGAAACAACAGCACTAAAAATGTAATTATTTTAGTGCTGAACATTTGTGGAAGAAACGTTCTTTCTCATCGTGATTTTATTGCAAATCAACTATAAAGTAAATCACAATACAACCACAATCCTAACTCATTACCTTAATATGTCCCATCTTGAGTACTGGTTTCCAAAAACTGTGCTCTTTGTTACTTCTGCTCTGCCCACAACTTAAACCTCACTTCAATCATCATTGCCTCTTCCTACTCTCACGAGTTAGATACTCATCCAGCCATTGAATAGGATTTTGTTTTTGGCCAGGAAGATCAGTGGGATGACAAAAGGAGTGACTTATTTACTTAGTTGTAGGATTTTCTTTATGTTTTCACTGTATAGTGATTAAAATGTTGTTGTTGTTGTTTTTCTGTCCTTCAGTCTGACTCTCGGTGACCATATGGACACAGGTACATCTGTCTGTGTTTCTGGTTGTGCTTAACCATATGGTTTTCATGGTAAAGATATTGGAGTGGGTTGCCAGTTCCTTCTCCAGTGGACCGCAATTTGCCTGACCTCTCTGCAATGATCTGCCCATCTTGGGTGACCCTACAAGATTTAGCTCAGCTTCACTGAAGTACACAAGCCCCTTCACCACGACATGGTAGTTATCCAGAAGGGGGATGAAAACATATTCTATACGATTTTGACAACTGCAGGGATTTTAAGCCTGTAACCCACCGATCGATTGCGGTAGCTAAAAGTGTCCAATTTAATAGCAGTAACTTTTGCAGCCATCTATTAAGATAGGCTCACAACCACAATCCACTAATATCCACTAAACTATCTCTCCTATAAGACACAATATATATTGACATAATAAAAAATTAGACCCTTAACTGTCCTGGCGGGCTGGCCGTGCCAGTGCCCCTGAGTGTTAAAGTGGTACACTCGGGGGTGCTGACATGGCTAGACCGCCTTGCTCCGCCTCCCTGCATCACCTATGTCTCAGGGATGTCTGCATCAGAGGAGGAAAGCGTGTGATTCCGAGTGTGGCTCGGGGTTGCTGCTTTAAGTAATTAAAATTAACCCCATGCCATGCTCTGGATTATCGCTAGGGCAGTTAATGAATAGCTCAATTTTTGTTGTTATTCAGTCGTGTCAGACTCTCTGATACCCTATGGACTGCAGCAAGCCAGGCACATCTTGTGTTCTTTTTGTACTAATTCATAAGGTTTTCTTGGCAAAGATACTGAAGTGCATCTACAAGAGGAGAATCAGTAGTGTGTGAAAAACTATTTTGGCATGAAAAAAAATACCAAAATAAATATTTAAACACTTACCTTGAAGTTACCAAATGTATTTCTGACAGTTGCAAATTAAGGTTTACATCCTCTCCAATCCCAGGCTAAATTAGCATAACATAAAAAAATTGTTTTGGCCAATCAGGAGGAAGCAGAGGTTGAAACATTTGTATCACAATCTGGGATTGTCTGTGCTGCAAAGCAGCCTGGGATAAGTAGTCTGGCACATGTTAGAAAGAACCATGTATTTTCAAATAAGAATGTAGCACATTCACACTAGATTACAACGGCAGGTTGTCTATTCCCTGCATCAACTGCTGCTACTGGCAGCACTTCTTTTGGAGGTTACACACTGTACTCTGCAGCTTGGTACACTGTTATGTAAGCTTCCTATGGGTGTTTACATCCACATATCAGTATCCAGCATATAAATATGTAAGTGCATTCAACCTTTCAATATAATACATATTTTTCTACTAATCAGTGGCTGTTTTTTAGGAAACATTTGAAACCAAGGAAACTTCAGTATACCTTTAATGCAGTAATCCTCATGGATTGTTTGTAAAATACTACGAGCAGTAAAACAGAAAATAACATTTCATACTCTGTAAAATGGAGCATGTATTTGTAATTTAGAGAATAAATGACTGGCTTTGATTTCATATGCTTATTAAATTATGTAAATGCATTTGCATATATATAACATTACATTCCCATGACTGCAGATAGTAATGATGTGGAAATCAGCTGATCACCTATGACCTGCAGAGCTAAACTAAGCATATGGCATAATATATTGTTACAGCAGGAATGAGAGCTTTTTTTTTGTGCTTGATAGACACATTTAGTTATTTACTAGCATGGAGAATCAATCATATATGAGGAAATACTCAAGAATTCAAATAGAAGATAGGAACCTATAATTTGATGGAAAATTAGAAAAAATTGGTTCATCTGGTCTACATACTGTATATCTTAGGTGTCCGAAAATCTCAGTTCTTATTAGATGATTGGCCTTATCTTATGTAAACGATATTCCAATGCTTCATACTTACCAACATTAAAAAAATCTAAAGAGAGACACTTGTGCTCTGGATAAAATATGCACTTTTACCAGGAACATATTTACAATAAGACAGAGTAGGCAGCTGCCTAGGAGCGTCTGCCATGGGGCACCTACCTTGTTGCACTGAAAAATATTTTTACATTCTCCAATAGGTTTAAACAAATCTATATGTAGAAAGCACTGTGCACCTTGAGAATGGGAATTGCAGATCACCTTGAATTGCTGAATAGTGCTATCAATATAATGCTTTACATAGCATGCTAGGAGGTGTTTTCATGTTTTAATATCAATTAAATCAACTATATATGTATATCTCAATCACATTTTATATGTGTGTATTTAAAATGTTTGCACTGCAGTCTGTAATTTCTGGGTGGGGAGATCCAAATGGGTATATAATTATATACACACAATCACTATCTTCTATGTAGTTAGATTTTATAACATATATCAGTGGTGTATTTAGCTTATGTACTGCCCTAGGCCTCTCCTAAAAAGAGGGGCAGTGTCTCCCAAAAGAGGAACAGTTGAGAGGTTGCAATGCTTGCCTCAAGAATACTTGATTTCCAATATTAAAGTGACACTCTAGTCCCAAACATTTTACAATTACTTTAAAAGTATATGTTTTATTTATATATCACAAACCTTGAATTTAGTATACCACTGTGGTAAAACAAATGTTTATCTGTTAACAACTAAACCTTTACATTTTTAACCTTTTATATACAATTATTATTTACTGTCGGGATTATTATAATGACATATATTTTTTACATTCAATACATTTTGAGTTCAGAATCCATTTATAGACACATATTCCTCTCTATAAAATAACAGTTATTGATAATAACAAATACCAGCTAATCTAATATATTTATATAAAAAAAATGTATTAGATTAATTGAAAATAAGATAAAATCACATCAGCCAGTTGGCTATGATTAGGTGTGGCTCTTAATTTCACTAAGCATAATACTAGGAAATATAACAACAATTTACCTCTTAATATAATATATTGAATATAAAATCTCAAGCACGTGCTTCCATAATAATATGTTGTGGGTTTTGACTAATTACTGAATTCCTATTACACAATATATTAAGAGAATTGGCCTCATGAAAGAAACAGAACTGTATTATGTGAGAATATATTTATTTTAAAGGAATACAAATAATAATACAGTATATTTTAATAATAAGTTGGTATAACAATTGTAACAGATATATCAAGGTACATCAATTATAAATTGTTAGTTATTATTACATTATCCACATAATCATATAATAAGACCTGTACAATATGCTTACTATAATTAAATATGGTAAATTATGACATCAGAGATGGTTTTAATTAATTTGGTATATTTACCCATATCTATTTATTAAGCAATTATACCCTTTTCATATCATATGATTTTCTATTCTAATTATAGTATTATCTCCAATTTAATATGTTGTCTATAATTAAAAAGAGAACATGTTTTTCTTTACAATTAATTATCGGATATATTAAATCGCTATAAACGCTGATATATTTGTAGTATTATAAAATAAACTAGCAAATTATATGTCGACTTATAATTCACCACTTATATAGTATATTTATAGAATAATAATAGAATATTGATATAGCGATTTATTCTATATTATATTAATAAAATATTTCAATGATTGTAATGAAAAAGAAATAACATATAAAGAAATGTTATACTTAAAATCATACCTGGTTCTTTTGTTTGGTTTCATCAAATTATTGGAATTCTGCATCTTTTGAGAAGTTCTTGGTATGTAAATGTGTAAATTCTTTTCTTAGCAAGTTTCTTTGTAAAATGCATGTTTGATTTCTATGTGTTGGGAAAAATCCCAATAGTTTTAAAGTATTCTTTTTAAGAAGTTCACCAAAGTGTGTCTATGTGTCTCCGGATTCCTGGTCCTCTCAGCTCTCCCTCTCATTTGTTCTCCAGTTTTTTTTTTTTCAGTCTCCTCCCTGTCAACTAGATTCCCTCAATTATACCTACAACTTAGTTTGCCTCTCACAAATTTCAATCAGGACATGTGTTCGTCAGCCAATCAAATGTTCTTATGATGTCATCACATATTTAAATCTTAATAGTGAATATATATTTTTATATAAACATTTTATTCCTTGAACCACAATATGGGGCTCTTGGGCCTTCAAATTATCCTAGGAATTTCCACAAACTCACTAATGAACTTTGACATTAACAAGCTATAAACCAAATTATAACCCAGACATGCAGCCTTATTAAATTGCAATTCGGCAAATTCTAAAGGGCTCTATATAAGCACAGAGCATATTTTTTTACAGAAGATTTTAGTTAGTGAAGACCTTGCTTTTGCATAGAAGTTCACTAACTAAAAACTTCTGTAAAAAACATATGATATGTGCTTATATAGAGCCCTTTAGAATTTGCCGAATTGCAATTTAATAAGTCTGATGGTCACTAAAAAGTGTCCTTATATTTATACACAGGAGAAATTTATTGTCTTGAGAACTAATCTTTGTAGACGTAAAGTCTGTATATGTATAAGAATTTAAAGGAGTATTCTGTTTCAAACCTTATCTTTTCAATTTAGTTAAGGAATTTGCTTTACAGGACAATGGGTCTTAGAATTTCTCATCAATGAGAAACTGTGAAAATATAACTTTTTATAGATATATTCCAATAATGGAATTGCATGCATATATATTTATAAATGTATAGTACATATAACATATTAATGCATTGGTTATGAAAGAAAGGATAATAGGATTATTATATTAGATTAAAATGCCCATAAAAAATTAGATTTTATTCATCAAAAGATCTGACATTACTGTATAGAACCATTTTCTATTTTCTCAGTTGAATGTTCTTACTAGGATTGTGTGTCATTGTATTTAAATTAGCTTTTCATTAGTCCTGTTGATAAGGTCATTAAAGGGGGAGGGACAACACTAAATGATTTTAAGAACAATCAGATTCGATAATAGAATATACAATCATTGATAGGTTGCCACTACAGCAAAAGGTTGTTGCTAAAGGAAACCCCTATCACAACAAGTTTCCAGCCAATGGAAATCATTGTGGTGGTTGTAAACATTATGTCTGAAACTTTAGCAGTTACCTGCTATACAAAGTCACCTTCCCCTTTGACCTTATAGTGGGTGGATACCAGCCGCAGCTGCGTCTGAACTTTGAATAGGAAATATATTAATGATCAATGTTTAATCAAAACGCCTAGCCAATATTGTTAAGACACTACAGTTGTTCTACAGTTGTAAGTGAAAATATTCACACTGTTAGATTCTCATTGAAATGACTAAACTATTTATACAATGAATGTTTATCAGGTGGTCGACCAGTAAATGTGCTCATTTGAATGCCATAGAGATATACGGAGAAAGAGGCAGAGAGAATAGAGATTAGGCCGGAGAGTAACAGGTTAAAAAGGGGGTACCACAGAAAATAGAAATGTGTGCACCCTAGATAGATGGGGTATCTTTTGTATGTTGTCCTTCATATGCTATTTCTTCAAATGGTTACAAAATTACATATTTACATAGTAATTGAGGTTGAAAAAAGACTTTTGGTCCATCAAGTTCAACCTGTTAATATCTCCTCTAATCTGCAGTATGAAGATTAATTGTTAATTTTTAATTGTTTCACAGGAAGGCATATTGGTCACCTACTGGTAAATCCAGCACACCTACATCTTGTACAAAACATTAAACAGAAAAATAAATCATTTTGTTGACTTCCTTAATACATTGGGCTATCTCAAGAAGATTCAGTCAAGCAATACTACAGGAAATTAAGTCAAACTGTTCACTGGAAAGTATAATCATGAGGCTGAAGCTCAAATCGTTGACCATATCATGAGAAAATAGGATTCCCTAGAGAAGACTCCGATACTGGGAAAGATTGAAGACACGCGAAGAAGGGGGCGGCAGAGGCGGAGATGGATAGATGAGCTCAGAAGGGCAGTGGGTGACAGATGTGCCTGATGCAGTCCATAGAGTCCCGGAGAGTAATAGAAAGTGGGTATTTTTTCTTCACCCTGTTTAACCTCATTTAACACAGTTTAATCCTGATTAACCTCTCTCATAAATGTACCCACTGTCTCAAAATAGCTAATTTTTACTCAATGAACTGGAAATATCCTGCTAATTATAACATTTTTAAGCTATATATTTTTGTAAATACTAAAATAAATATATTCTCCCTCTTTTCCTGGGTATTTTCTATTTTATTTTGCCACAGTAAGTACATTGTCCTTACTGTTACTCTCATTGTCTAATAATAACAATAGAAAGGGCCAGAGCAGAATGTCAGCTTCCCTGTGGCTCTTATCTGTCAATGAATTCCAAGGCAACATAGGGAGCCAGGAGGACTGTTGCGTGTTTGGTTCATTACTGTTATTTTTAACTTATTAAGAGAAAAGGTTACTGTAGAAGTTATACAGACAGCTCTGTAACTTTTAATGCAATATGACAATGTAGCCATGAAACTCAATTATATTTTTGATGTCTTGAAGCTTGAAAACTTTCTGAAGGTTAAAGCATCTAAAAGACTATACGTGATGTAGACAAGGCATTGATCAGTACATAATGGGAAGAGAAGTAATAACATGAGTGCGTTATTCCAGGAAACTCTTTATAATCCAGAATAATGCTCAGATTTTTTTTATAAACACTATACTCACTCCCATACTTCATAGGATTCATACTCATTACTTCTTTGAAAATAGCTAGGCTAAAATAGTTAGAAACTATTGTATGAATCCAAAACGTAGAATAGATATTTTTTATAAATGCTGAATATGTATAAATGTAACAAGTAAAATACCTTTAAAAGAACTACTTCACAATGAAAAAAATATTTAAGTTTGGAAAATGTATGTATAATACTACCAGGGAAAAGTCATACAGCTAGTTTTTATTTAGAAAATAAATAAATAATCGTGGATGCCTCCTCAGGACCCTGGAGTGATCCATGATCCATTGGTGGAAGTTGTGAGTGAGAGAGGGACATTTACATTTCTCCAGAGTTATGGCTGCATATTTCACGATGTAACATCCTGCTTCTTGGCCAGTCTCTGGACTTCTGATGTTTCTTTCCTTCCCCGACCCTCTCTCCACCAATAACTACAAATACACACCCGCCCAACTCTCAGGATGTGATGTAACAAGCAAAATTGGATTCCTGTACTTATAACCAGAGTCTTGAAAAATTCAGCTTTTTATCCATGGCTTACACAGCTAGTAAGATAACCTTATGGATAAGTACAACCACATAATAATTAGCCAATAGAAGATGAGCCCCTCAGGTCATAAGGTGCCCAGCGCATTACTGAGGAAGAGCAGATGGCAATTATGAGCAACACCAGATCTAATGAAGTAGTTGAGCCAAATATGAGTGGACACCCTGCTGCAGATGTGTCTGTAGGAAAAAGGAAAGAACAATTCAGCATAGCAACCTGTAGATGACCAAATTAAACATTGAGATCCTGGCAATTAATTAACTCAGATGGACTGGGATGAGACAATTCAGATCAGACAACCACCAGATATTCTACTGTATTTAGTGGATGTAGTCTTTTTAGTTTTTGCAAAGGCTTTCGATACGGTGCCACATGGGAGACTATTGAGCAAACTAAGGGATACAGGAGTTGCAGTAAATATCTGCTCATGGATTGAGAGCTGACTAAAATACAGGAAGCAAAGGGTTGTTGTAAACGGAACATACTCAGTTTGGACTAATGTGATAAGTGGGGTTCCTCAGGGTTCAGTATTAGGTCCTCTCCTTTTTAACATATTTATTAATGACTTAGAAGTAGGATTGGAAAGTAGTGTCTCCATTTTTGCTGATGACACTAAGCTGTACAAGGTAATTAAATCAGATAACAATGTACTTTCCCTTCAAAGGGATTTGCATAAATTAGAGAAATGGGCAACTATATGGCAGATGACATTTAATATGAATACATTTTAAGTTCTGCATCACGGAAGGAAAAATAGCCATGCAATTAATATTCTAAATGAAGCAAATCTAGAGGTATCAGATAATGAAAGGGGTTTGGGAGTGCTTGTGGACAACCACCTAGGAAATAGTGTGCAATGCCAAGCAGCAGCTGCAAAGGCAAGTAAAATATTAGCATATATTAAGAACGGTATAGAAACAGGGGAAGCAAATATAATTCTGCCACTATACAAATCCCTATTACGCCCTCATTTGGAATATGTAGAACAATTTTGGTCACCACTACATAAAAATGACATTTTAGAGCTGGAAAAATTACAGAGAAGGGCAACAAAACTAATACGGTGAATGGAGGGGCTAGGTTATAAAGAAAAACGAACCAAATAAAACATATTTTCTCTAGAAAAAAGGCGTCTAAGAGGAGATATGATTACATTATATAAATACATCCAGGTTCAGTATAAAGATTTGTCACGGGACAAGCTTTTTGTGCCAAAAGGTTTTCAACTGACATCCAATGGAGGACATCCTTTGAGATTAGAAGTAAAAAGATTTCACCTTAAAGAAAGAAAAGGGTTCTTCACACTAAGGCTGGTTAATCTGTGGAATTCTCTACCAAAGGAGGTGGTGGCAGCGAATTTGATTTTTAAATAAAAAGGGCAATCAGAGTTATCCTGGATAATTAGAGAGGGAGTATTGATCCAGGGAGGAATTTTATATTTTTTCCCCTTTTGAGACAATTGGCTAAGTTTCACAGTTTTTTTTTCTGTTTGCCTTCCTCTGGATCAATTAACAGTTAATCCGCATATTGCAGATCAGAGGAGATCTAAAAAGGTTGAATTTGATGGACTAAAAATCTTTTTTCAACTTCAATTACTATGTAACTATGTAATTTAAGAATTTCACAGAAGAAATGAAGTAGCCTTCATAATCAATGGGTGGCCCAAGAAGTACTCGGTTACAACCTCTAATGGAGTGTACAGTTCCATAAGGATAATAACATTTCCATCATGATCCATTTTTGCTGAACACGTGCCAAACAATTAACTAATTAGGCCTACCCCTCCTTTAATTAGAGAGCTATGTTAGGCAGCTTGGTGAGGCTCTGGCTGGCCAGTGTTTTATCAGGTAGCAATATGTTAGGCCTCTGTACTGTATAGACATGCTGAAAGAAAGGCAATTTTTTGTTATAAAGTGTTGTGTTTGTTATATTGTATAGCTTACAAAGAAAATCAGTTCTTAACTGAGAATAAATAATGATTTGAAATCCATCCCTAAAAACAATGGCCCCCAATTGATGTTTTGGGAGATCCGGAAGCCCGTAAGTGAGATCGCAAGCTACTTTGCTATTCAATTGGTGTCTTTTTGCAGGCTCGGAACGACTTCCGAGTTAAGGGCTTGGGAAAATGGCGATGGTTAACCTTGCAACTTACAGCCTCCAGAAGCCTTTGATCTGTCAGTATCGCAAGGCTAAAATGACAACTCGCTATTCAATTGCTCAATTTCCCCAAGCCCGCAAATGTATTCACACCCGAAAACGGCAAATGAAGGAGAAAAGGACCCACAAGCTAGAGAGAACCCGCAAGGGGGTTAAACACCTATTCGTAGCACTGTAAGTGCAATAAAAAAATCAATAGTGCACTGTAAATAATGGGGAAAGCGATGAAAGAAATTAGAATTAATTGCACAAAAGTCTCAAGAACGCAAATCGTCAGGAAATAAAACTTATTTATATGTGTCATTCTGGGGTTGAATTGATGTCGGGTATCAATGTGTTAATACATATGAGGCCACCCATATGGACTAGAACAGTATTGGCATTCATTTTCATAATTCTTTTTTTTCGTCATTTGCAAGACTGGTCGCATATCGGACCCCTAATTGATTGACACGTAACCTCCATGTTTTACTGCCGTAATAATGACTCATTTCCTATTGGCTAATACTAAATGGGAGGCTAGGGTCTTGCTTAATTGATCATGTTCCCGCCCTGTACTTCTATGAACCAGTGCATAGTTTACGGTTTTGGCTTGGGGCCAGTAACTTGCGGCCTTGAGCAATTCAATAGCATCGTCTGCGATCAAGTTGCGGGCTTGCAGTTGAATATGACCCAATATGTTTATTGGGAATAATAGGCATTATATTGTTGCACAACCCAATAAATGACAGAATGTCTATGCTCCAAACATGGCTGCTGAAGTAATCCAATTCTATGAGGATATTCAACACCTTATACTGTAGATATAACACCAATAAAAGATGTTACTCTAATCATAGGAGATTGGTATGCTAATGTAGGGAACCAAAATACACCTGGAACAACAGGCAAGTTTGGCCTTGGAGTAAAAAAGAAGATAACAGAAAGGGAAAGTCAAGAAATCTCTTCAAGAAAATTGGGGATCTTAAAAGCACCTTTCATGCCAAATTGGGCGTGATAAAAAACTAAGATGGTAAGGACTTAATAGAAGCAGATCAGATAAAGCAGACATTGCAGGAATACAGAGAAGGTCTATACAAGAAGATTCTTAACAGCATTGATAACCTTTATAGTTTGTCCAATGAGCTGCAGCCTGAACAGATGAACTGTTCAAAATCCTAGAGTTGATTGCATTACACCAACAAATTTGGAAAACTCCAGAGGACAGTAGAATGGAAAAGGTCAGTCTATATCCCAATCCAAAAAAGTTTGTGCCAAGAGTGCTCCAATTATTGAACAATTGCACTAATTTCACAAGCCGGGTTTCCCAGAGGCAGAGAATATTAAATTGTCAATTTTTGCTGGATCATTATAAAAAAACAAGTGAGTTCCACAAAAACATTTACCTTGGCTTCATAGAATATTATAAAGTCTTTGACTGTGTGGTTTACATGAAAATGTGGACCGTTCTTAAAGAGAGAGAGGGGTACCAGATAATCTATGCTCCTCCTGAGGAATCTGTATGCGAACCAAGAAGCCATGGTAAAACTGAATGGTTCAAGATTGGGAATGAAGTGAGCTAAAGTTGTATATTGTCACCTTATTTATTTGACTTATATTTGGAATACATCATACATAAGGGCGGGTTGGATGTATCCAAAGCAGAAATCAATATTGCTGGAAGGAATATCAACAACTTCAGATACACTGATGATACTACCCTGATGGCTAAAAGTGAGGAGGAACTCAGGGTCGATTGGTGAGGGTGAAAGAAGAGAGTGTAAACCATGGCCTGCTGCTCAACATTAAAAAGATGAAGATCATGGCAAACAGCAATCTCAGTTCTTAACAAGCATATAGGGAAGAAGTGGAGGCAGTGACAGATTTTATTTTCCTGAGCTCCAAGATCTCTGCACATGGTGACTGCAGCCATGAAATAAAAATATATTTTCTAATATATTAAAGATAAACATATTACACTATAAACAAAGGTCCACATAGTTGGACCTATTGCATTCCCCATATGGATGTGAGCGCTGGGCGATAAAGGCTGAGCGCTGTAGAATTGACACCTTTGAATTGTGGAGAGCCCTGCTTAGAGTCCCATGGACTTTAAGAAGATCCAATAAATCAATACTACATGAAATCAAGCCAAACTGTTCACTAGAAGGTTTGATTATGAGGCTGAAGACAGGATTCCCTAGAGAAGATTCTAATACTGGGAAAGATTGAAGGCACACAAAGAAGGAGACAGAAGATGTAGAGATGGATAGATGAGGTATATGAAGTAATGAGCATGAGCATGAGGGAGCACAGAGGGGCAGTGTCTGACAGATATGTCTGACATCCACAGTGTCACAAAAAGATTGAACGACTAAACAACAACAACAATACATTCTAAA
This sequence comes from Discoglossus pictus, assembly GCA_027410445.1. NCBI lineage: Eukaryota > Metazoa > Chordata > Amphibia > Anura > Alytidae > Discoglossus > Discoglossus pictus. The sequence continues at coordinate 24,190,035 of CM050165.1, read as the reverse complement.
ATATAACTTTTATTGCCAATGTCAATAGCCAATTTTCACTTATAAGAATAGTAGGAAAGCTTAAAGTTGGGTTACAAACATAAAAATATTAAAACAACATAAGTGTTTTTGTCACTCAACAATCACGTTTATTTGAAAATTATCAATATCTTTGTTAAAGGGCCTTTTACCTCACTATAAGTGCTTTTCGTTGTGTGAAAGCACAAGATTGTATGTTAAAATGATCTATTGTTTATTTATTTTTTATTGCACTAATAACAGCTAAGGTCTGTTTACAAACACACACTCCTGACCGTTCCATGATTAATAACACTCAGCCATAGCACCATCTAACGCTGTATTCCGTGTATAAGATGACCCCCCCCCCCCCAATTTAAAGGCCAAAATGCTGTAAAAAAAGGTTGTCTTATACATGGAAAAATATGGTATATATGGTATGGGGTCCATGGGGTCCATTCAAAAGCTCCACCACTTCTGGCAGCCATTGCATTAGTTAAACTGTTTTCTGACTTGGTTGCAGTAGTAATTGAGCGTCTTTATCAGTCCTACAGGTATACTTTATACTTTCATTAATTTTACTGTAGCTTGAAATGTCAAAGGACATGCAAAATGTTCTCTACTTAATTGAAGATGGAATATGTTTTATAACTATGCTCCGTTCTCTTACTGATACCTCTTCACATCACATTAATTTCCGACAATTAAACCTGCCTTTCCTGGGAACATATACTGAATATCCCTGCTCACTATGACAATAGATATTAGGTTTATTGCAGTGATCGCAATGAGGTCCTTAGGAAGTTATTACTGATTCCTTTTAAATTATATTCATAATTTCACACAGAGATGTGTCTCCAAAACCACACCGGGCTCTCGACTATAACCCCTTGTCAGGGAAATACAGGTGGAGGTAACAGAAATCATTTTTAATAAGGAGAGAATTACTTTTTGAGAGAGGGGGGCATGGTAGGAAATAGGGGCCAAACAGTCAACATTGTGTTATGGGACAACAAGGACTGATTACCTGAGCAATGGTTGAATAAGGAACCAAAGTTCATAAAATGAATATGTCATTATTTTAATTATTTTCCACAACATCATCTAGCTTATGGTGGGCAACATAGTTATAGAAGCCTCCACTGTACAAAATACAGTAAATAAACAGTACGTTTGTATTATTCACAATCCAATGTCTAAAAAAAAGTTAAACAAAAATGATTTTCTTGGCAGTTTTTTTTAGAAATACAGTTATTGCACTGCACTCTGGGAAAATGGGCGGGCACATGCAAATGAGTCTTCATCTTTAATTCAAATACCATTTTAAACATGGCTCCTGTCTGCTGTATTTATATAAAGCATTTAAATTAGTTTTAAATATATTACTGTAGTGATCCTTTAACTGTGGACAAGGCAGTGTCCCTTTAAGGATCTGAAGCTGTATTTATAAAATATTTGCCGGCAGATGCTTGAGCAGGTAATTTATTATATCTGTCAGATGCAGTGAGCGGCTACAGATTGGTAAAGGTCTTGGTTTATATATAGAGTCCATTATCTCCCTGGTATATGGACACCCTGGGATTAAAGGAGACAAAGAGAATTCTGTTAAAGTCTGACTTTTATATGTTTTAGGACATAAATGTTGTATGCGGCAAAAGGTCACAGACATCCCCCTGTACTGGTTAATGACTTGAACTTGAAGCTTTTTTGTTATCCTTGTTTGTCATTAAATATCTGCTTGTCTTATTTTTATTGAGGAATAAGAAACTGTCCGAGAGCTTTGTTATCTACTAACCTTTAATAAACTCGCAGTGATGTTCTTTACAGTCATGCTAGACTAGAATTGGTATCAAACTGGTGTGTAATAGTAGTATAAAGCAATTACTTAAAGGACTACTGCAGGTATATATGTACCGGGCCTTGCAAAAGTATTCACCCCCCTTGGCATTTTTCATGTTTTGTTGCCTCACAACCTGGAATTAACATGGATTGTGTGAGGATTTGCATCATTTAATTTACAGAACATGCCCACAACTTTGAAGATGTTTTTTTTATTATTGGGAAGCAAACAACAAATAGGACAAAATAGCAGAAAAAGTCAATGTGCATAACTATTCACCCCCCTAAAGTCAATACTTTGTAGAGCCACCTTTTGCTGCAATCACAGCTCCAAGTCGCTTTGGAAAAGTCTCTATGAGCTTGCCACATCTTACCACTGGGATTTTTGCTCATTCCTTGCAAAACTGCTCCAGCTCCTTCAAGTTGGATGGTTTGCTCTTGTGAACAGCAATCTTTAAGTCTGACCACAGATTTTCTATAGGATTGAGGTCTGGGCTTTGACTAGGCCATTCCAACACATTTACATGTTCCCCCTTAAACCACTCAAGTGTTGTTTTAGCAGTGTGTTTGGGGTCATTGTCCTGCTGGAAGATGAACCTCTGTCCTAGCCTCAAATCACGCACAGAGTGGTACAGGTTTTGTTCAAGAATATCCCTATATTTAGCACCATCCATCTTTGCCTCAACTCTGACCAGTTTCCCAGTCCCGGCTGCTGAAAAACATCACAGCATGATGCTGCCACCACCATGTTTCACTGTGGGGATGGTGTTCTTTGGGTGATGTGTTGGGTTTGCCCCAGACATAGCGTTTTCTTTGATGGCAGAAAAGTTCAATTTTAGTCTCATCAGACCAGAGCACCTTCGTCTATACATGTTGGGAGTCTCCCACATAACTTTTGGCAAACTCAAAATGTGCCATTTTGTTTTTTGCTGAAAGTAATGGCGCATGGTGAGTCTTACAAACAGTGCTGAAGGTGCTCATTGTGTGGCTTGCAAGGGAGAGGGAAGGAGAGAAATGGAGGCGAGAGGAGGAGAGAAGAGATAGAGAGGACACAGGAGAAGAGAGAGAGATTGCGTGGAGGGCAAAGAGAAACAGGTGAGGAGGAGAAGAGGCACAGGGGAGGGAGAGGGGAAAGAGTTACAGGGGAGGAAGAGGTGGGAGAGGTGGGCAAAGAGACACAGGGGAGGGGGGACGAGACACAGGGGAAGGAGAGGGGGGAAAGAGACACGGGAGGGAGAGGGGGTGCGAGACACGGAGGGGGGACGAGATGCAGGTGAGGGAAAGGGGGGAAGAGACACAGGGTATGGACAGGGAGAGGGGGGCAAAGAAACAAAGGGGAAGGAGAGGGGGAAAGAGACACAGGGGACTGAGAGGGTGGCAAGAGTGGAGACAGAGACACAAGGGAGGGGGAAAGAGACGCAAGGGAGGGGTAAAAGAGACACGGGGGAGGGAGAAGGGGGAGAAGAGACACATGGAGCGTGAGGGGGGAAAGAGACATGGGAGGGAGAGGGGGAAAAAGACACAAGGGAGGGGGAAAAGAGACACAGGGAGGGAGAGGGGGAAAGAGGGGAAAAGAGACACAAGTGAGGGGAAAAGAGACACAGAGGAGGGAGAGGGGGGAAAGAGGGGAAAATAGATGCAAGGGAGGGGGGAAAGAGACACGGGGGAGGGAGAAGGGGGAGAAGAGACACATGGAGCGTGAGGGGGGAAAGAGACATGGGAGGGAGAGGGGGGAAAAGACACAAGGGAGGGGGAAAAGAGACACAGGGAGGGAGAGGGGGAAAGAGGGGAAAAGAGACACAAGTGAGGGGAAAAGAGACACAGAGGAGGGAGAGGGGGGAAAGAGACATGGGAGGGAGAGGGGGAAAGGGATACAGGGGATGGAGAGGAGGGAAAGAGATACAAGGGAGGGGGAGGGGCACAGGGGAGGGAGAGGAGGAAAAATACACAAGGGAGTGAGAGGGAGGGAAAGAGACACAGGGGAGGGAGAGAAACATAAAAAAATATACTACAAATTGCCATCAGATATGTCTCGGGAGAGGTGGGCAAAGAGACACAGGGGAGGGGGGAAAGAGACACAGGGGAGGGAGACGGGGGAATGGGAGACACAGCGAAGGGGGGGAAAGAGACATAAGGGAGTGGAAAGAGACACCGGGGCTGGAGAGGGGGAAAAGAGACATGGGAGAGAAATGGGGAAAGAGAGACGGTGGAGGGAGAGGGGGAAACGAGACACAGGGGAAAGAGAGGTGGAGAAAAGACACAGGGGAGGGAGAGGGTGGAAAGAGAGGGAACGAGACACAAGGGAGGGTGAATGAGACACAGAGGAAGGAGAGGGGGGAAAGAGACACAGGGGAGGGAGAGTGGCGAAAGAGGGACAGGGGAGGGAGAGGGGGGAAAGAGGGACAGGGGAGGGAGAGGGGGGGAAGAGATACACGGGAGGGGGGAAAGAGACACAGGGGAGGGAGAGGAGGAAAGAGTCACAGGGGAGTGAGAGGGAAGTAAAGAGACAGGGGAGGGTGGGAGTACCAATAATTACCAATACTAATTTAAAATAGCATAATAAAAATGATCAGCCTACAGTGTCCCTTTAATAGATTAAGAAAAAGATATCTAAAGAAAGAGCCAGTTTGATTCCCAACCTCTTTCTTTAGGGTAGACCAGCAAGGCCGGGATTTATGTCTAAAGGACCATTGTAGTTGTGAAGTTTGTAACAAACTAACAATAGCAGCTTTGTATCCATGGGCATAAAAACATTTTCGACAAAACTCAAAATTGTTTAAAATGTTATTCTGTATGAATAGATATCATTGCTATATCACTTCCTGAGAGGCCGGTCACAAGGGTGTGTTTTTCTATCTATTGAAGGTGGGGACAAAGATTCAGGGAGTAGTTAAGATGTTTTATTAGTTAACTAGGTCTGACTGAAATTGACACCCTTTCCTCCTCACAGGCTGAGAAGCAGAATGCTTGTAACAATAGATGCAACTACATTGGTCCAGAAATGTAAACTTCCCTCCCAGGTGTACCATCCACAAACTATCATGGATTCCTCCAGTAACCAGCACAGGCATCAGCACGTAATTTAATTAAAAACTAGATATATTAACCAAAAATATAGCAGAACTTGAAATATAAAAAAATTAGACTTTATTGTGAAACCCCATGAGACAGAAACAAACTGTTTTCCATAAAACAAATCAATGCGCCTGAGAAGAGAACTTAATTAATTGCTAACAACATGAATAAACATGAGAACATACAAAGCATACCCAGAATATCTAATTCATAGTAGTTTTTAATGACTAAACTTTATTTTTATTTGTTAAGTAGAAAACTTGAAGGACCATGATAGTGTATCTATTAATGACCTCATAAGGGTGGAGACAAGCAGTGTAACAGGAGGCTTAAGAGATGATATTTAAAGATCAACTGTGGTTATAAACTTAAAATATAAGATGGTATATAAAATAATATACATATTGTAAGAAGTACATTTCAAAATAGATATCATGCTGAAATAAATAATACAGCTTCTTATTTATTACTTTTAAATACAATTATTCTGCTGTGAAATCTACCATTTTCATTTCCAGTTATCTACCTCTTGAGGCAGGAGGAGACGTCTAATGCAGTGTATGCACAATCTGTTTGTTTATTTCATAAAACATTTTACCCATCATCATTATTAGTTATTTAAAAGACAATCAGAAAGACGATATTCCAGTGGTCCTTCAATACAGTATCTCACAAAAGTCAGTACACCCCTCACATTTTTGTAAATATTTTATTATTTATTTTCATATGACAACACTGAAGAAATGCCCCTCTGCTACAATGTGAAGTAGTAAGTGTACAGCCTGTATAACAGCGTAAATGTGCTGTCCCCTCAAAATAACTCAACACATAGCCATTAATGTCTAAACCGTTGGCAACAAAAGTGAGTACACTCCTAAGTGCTCAATAGGGTTTAGGTCACATGCTTGGCCAGTCCATCACCTTTACCTTCAGCTTCTTTAGCAAGGCAGTGGTCGTCTTGGAGGTGTGTTTCAGGGCTTTATCATGTTGGAATACTGCCCTGTGCCCCAGTATACGAAAGGGAAGGGATCATGCTCTGCTTCAGTATGTCACAGTACATGTTGGCATTCATGGTTCCTTCATTGAACTGTAGCTCCCCAGTGCTGGCAGCACTCATGCAGGCCCACCCAAACATATATATACATATGTTTATTTTTGTATATATGTATTCTACTGTATATTATGCTGTGTTGATTTCCCCTATATGCATTTACCTGCTGATGTCAGATGCTGTCTCCACTCTCTCTGCGTCGCTGTTTACGTTCAACTGAGGGTTTCATCTCATATCAGTGTTTTTGTGCTCTTTGTGCCTTATTGGTTTATCTGTCATTTAGGGATTATTTCAACTTCACTTCCTCAGTATACAATGCCCTGGAAAAGTATTCACCCCCTTGGCATTCTTCGTGTTTTGTTGCCTCGCAACCTGGAATTAACATGGATTGTTTGAGGATTTGCATCATTTCATTTACAGAACATGCCCACAGCTTTGAAGATGTTTTTTTTTTATTGTGAAGCAAACAACAAATAGGACAAAATAACAGAAAAAGTCAATGTGCATAACTATTCACCCCCCTAAAGTCAATACTTTATAGAGCCACCTTTTGCGGCAATCACAGCTCCAAGTCACTTTGGAGAAGTCTCTATGAGCTTGCCACATCTTACCACTGGGATTTTTGCCCATTCCTCCTTGCAGAACTGCTCCAGCTCCTTCAAGTTGGATGGTTTGCGCTTGTGAACAGCAATCTTTAAGTCTGACCACAGATTTTCTATTGGATTGAGGTCTGGGCTGTGACTAGGCCATTCCAACACATTTACATGTTTCCCCTTAAACCACTCAAGTGTTGCTTTAGCAGTGTGTTTGGGGTCATTGTCCTGCTGGAAGGTGAACCCCCATCCTAGCCTCAAATCACGCACAGAGTGGTACAGGGTTTGCTCAAGAATATCCCTGTATTTAGCACCATCCATCTTTCCCTCAACTCTGACCAGTTTTCCTGTCCCAGCTGCTGGGATGGTGTTCTTTGGGTGATGTGATGTGTTGGGTTTGCGCCAGACATAGCGTTTTCTTTGATGGCTGAAAAGTTCCATTTTTAATCTCATCAGACCAGAGCACCTTCCTCCATACATTTTGGGAGTCTCCCACATGCCTTTTCACAAACTCAAAACATGCAATTTTGTTTTTTGCTAAACGTAATGGCTTCTGGCCACTCTGCCAACTCTATGGAGCGTACGGCTTATTGTCGTCCTATGTACAGATACTCCAGTCTCTGCTGTGGAACTCTGCAGCTCCTCCAGGGTTACCTTAGGTCTCCGTGTTGCCTCTCTGCTTAATGCCCTCCTTGCCCAGTCTATGAGTTTTCATGTGCGGTCGTCTCTTGGCAGGTTTGCTGTTGTGCCATGTTCTTTCCATTTGGTTATGATAGATTTGATGGTGCTCCTGGGGATCATCAAAGATTTGGATATTTTTTTATAACCTAACCCTGACTTGTACTTCTCAACAACATTGTCCCTTACTTGTTTAGAGAGTTCCTTGGTCTTCATGGCAGTGTTTGGTTAGTGGTGCCTCTTGCTTAGGTGTTGCAGCCTCTGGGGCCTTTCAAAAAAGGTGTGCATATGTAATGACAGATCATGTGACACTTAGATTGCACACAGGTGGACATCATTTCACTAATTATGTGACTTCTGAAGGTAATTGGTTGCACCAGAGCTTTTTATGGGCTTCATAACAAAAGGGGTGAATACATATGCACATGCCAATTTTCTGTTTTCTATTTCAAAAAAATAGTTTTATGTATATATTTTTCTCATTTCACTTCACCAACTTAGACTATTGTGTTCTGATCCATCACATACAATTCAGATTATCAAAACATTGAATTTAAGGCTGTAATCTAAGAAAATAGGTAAAAAGTCAAGGGGGTGAATACTTTTGCAAGGCACTGTAAATGTATGCTTTTGGTGGTGGGAGTGTCATGGTCTGGGCCTGCATGAGTGCTGCCGGCACTGGGGAGCTACAGTTCATTGAGGGAACCATGGATGCCAATATGTACTGTGACATACTGAAGCAGAGCATAATCTCCTCCCTTCGGAGACTGGGCCACAGGGCAGTATTCCAACATGATAATGACCCCAAACATACCTCCAAGACGACCACTGCCTTGCTAAAGAAGCTGAAGGTAAAGGTGATGGATGGCCAAGCATGTCACCAGACCTAAACCCTATTGAGCATCTGTGGGGCATCCTTAAACGGAAGGTGGGGGAGTGCAAGGTCTCTAACATCCACCAGCTCTGTGATGTCATTATGGAGGAGTGGAAGAGGACTCCAGTGGCAACCTGTGAAGCTCTGGTGAACTCTTTGCCCATGAGGGTTAAGGCAGTGCTGGAAAATAATGGTGGCCACACAAAATATTGACACTTTGGGCCCAACTTGGACATTTCTACTTGGGGGTGTACTCACTTTTGTTTTCAACGGTTTAGACATTAATGGCTGTGTGTTGAGTTATTTTGAGGGGACAGCAAATATACACTGTTATACAGGCTGTACACTTACTACTTTACATTGTAGCAGAGCGTCATTTCTTCAGTGAAAATATATAAAAAAATATTTACAAAAACATGAGGGGTGTACTCACTTTTGTGAGATACTGTATATCATATTGCTTTTTTTAATTAATTGATTATAACATTCTGTTATTGAACCAATGCCTAATCAAAATCATCTATTTCTGTCTTACAATGGTTTTTAAGCCCCTCCCTGTGTGTGTTGTCTTGGGTCACAGTTGGGAAATATGGCACCCTACATGAGAGAAGATGTTGGCTGGCCGCAATATAAGCCACTAGGTGGCACGGCCGAGATGTTAGTGAATTTCTTCTCATTGTAAATCTTATAATTAGCAAGTACCCTAACACCTTACTCCTAACCCTAACCCTAGCACCTAACCCATACCCCTAACACTGAACCCCAAACCTAACCCTTAACCCCTAACACCTAACCCACACCCCTAACACCTAACCCCTACCCCCGAACTCTAACACCTAACCCCTACAACTAGCCCCAACCCTAACACTTAACCCCTACCCCCTACACCAAACATCTAACCCTAATACCTAACCCATACCCCTAACACCTAACTCCTACCCCCTACACATAACCCTAACACCTAAATCTTACCCCTTACACCTAACCCTAACGCCTAACCCTAACACCTATCTCCTACACCTAACCCTAACTCCTATGCCCTCCACATAACCCTAACACCTAACTCCTACACCTAACCCTAACTCCTACCTCCTACACCAAACCCTAACACCTAACCCTAAACCCTATGAAATTCACTGAAAAAGTGGCCGCTCCACCTAGTGGCTGATATTATGGCCAGACAACATGAAAGTTCCAAAACTATTACTCTGGAGGCTACCTAGAAGTAAACTGTAAATTGTATGACAATTACATTCAATCTAATTCATTAACCTAGTTAAAACATTTTACATACTTTCCTAAAAAGTCCCTTTAACTTGTTCCCTAAGGACCAAGGATTTAACATTGTTTTTCCCCCAGTTCCTGCCATCTTAAGCTCTTTTTGTAGAATAATAATAAAACCTTATCGGCATCTAATGTTCCCTCCCAGTTACAAAACAATCCAAAAACAAGAAATGACCTCAGAGTAATTACATATAGTAATTAAACAAAATAAATAAAACTTTTTTTATTACTATAACATTTTGAAGGAGCATAGAAGGGGCAGATGCTCCAGGTATGCTGTTATTTATAGGGTCACAGAGAGTCGGACAAGACTAAACAACCATAACCTATTACCCATTATCAAGTCCATTTCTAAAAAAGCACATAGTATAAATACAGCCAAGGTTGTTTTTGTTTTCAATAATTTTTTATTGACGCACAAAAGGTATGCAAAATAACATAAGGTATACAAAATACAGCCTCAATTAGTAGTAACGTAACAAATGTAGTTGTGAAGTGCACAGATAAATATATAAACCTGATTGATGACTGCACAGTTGTAGTTTCTTCGTGACCACACCATCAACAATTTTCCATTTTCAGTAAAAAACATACAAAAATATCATTCTAAAACGAAAACTAGACAGAAACAAAAAGGTAAAACAAAAATACAACTTATAACTTTTCCAAGAGTATCTGCGCACAAGAAGGGGGAGAGGCTGACTATGACATAACCTTTCATTGTTGGGTTCCCCTCCAAAACGACCTTCCCATCTCCAGCCTCCCGCAGCAAGCCCGCAAGTGCTTTTTGTCCGGTCTGAAGCGAGGGTGCCCCGCCGTGCGTCCCCCGGCCAATCCGTCTCCAATTTCCCCCCCTGGCCCGCCTAGTGTTTCTCTATCCCGGGTCTATACTGTGATTTGATGCAATCCAGGGTCCCCAGGTGGTCAGAAAGCTGGCATAGGTGTCAGAAACTAAATGTATAAGTTTTTCATTAATCATAATAAAGTTTATCTTAATGATTTCTCTCAAGCATAAGCTGGTATTCTTCAACCTACTGGCAATATGGCTTTTTGCTGCTAATAAAATGGATTGAAGTAGCCTATCTTGGGGTCTACTCAGTAGGGGGGGTCGTTGTCCCAAGAGACAAATTTCAATGGAGGGGGTTATTTGAGTAAGACAGAGTTTTGAGGCTATTTGGGTTATTTCGGACCAGATATACTGAGCCTTAGGGCAGGTCCACCATATGTGAATGAAGGTCCCTGCCTCTGAGCATCCCCTAAGACAAGTGTCTGGCTCTTGAGGGTTAATTTTAGGGAGTCTTACCGGGGTAATAGAAGTTCTATGAAGTACTTTCAATGAAGTTTCAAGCAGGCTGTAGTTATAAGAGCCTCTTGCTAGTCTCTGGCTAATACGTCCCCATTTTTCAAGGTCCCAGGACTGATCCAGGTCTTTTTCCCATTTTATCAAGGGCTTAGGTTTACTGTTATTTAATGGGCTATTGAATTTTTCATAAATCAGGCCTAGAATACCTTTGGCTAGAGGGGCATTTGTGCAAATGCGTGTCATCCAATTTATCTTGGGTTGACCTAGAGTCCTCTTTAAAGTCCAAATAAAGTCTAAACTTACAAAAGATGAAATGCTCCTTTAGGGGGAGGTCAAAGTTGTCCCTAAGATGCTCAAAGTTGATGATTTGGCCGTCCTTGAACCAAGCCCCTATTCTATCTAACTCATGAGAGGTCCACCAGACTTTAGAGTCATTGGAGAGGTCTTTTGCAAAGAGGGGAGAGATGGTAATAGACAGGAGAGGGGAGAGGTCGGGAGTCAGTTGCCGTTTTGAGTTTGCTTAGTGCCAGCATCCCAAGGACAGTCTAATCATGGGGTTGAGGTATGTATGTGGCTGGCAATGGGATTTCGGGAGCCATACTACCGTGTCCCACCCCAGAGGCTGTAGCTGTTGGTTTTCCATTGAAACCCAAATGGGTTGATGTTCAGTGGAGTGAGCTTGGGGCAGAAAAGAGATCTGTGCCGCCCTATAGTAGAGCTTGAGATAAGGGCACGAGAGTCCACAGTTACCCTTATGTCTAAACATAGTAAGTTTTGGAATTCTTGGGGTTTTATTTCGCCATATGAATCTCATAATTTACCTTTGGAAGTTGTCTGGGTCTTTGATGGGGACTTTAACTGGTAATGATCTGAAGTAACATAGAATTCTAGGGAGTATGTTCATCTTGACCATATGAATTCGGCCGGACCAAGAGATACACAACTTGTTCCACCTCTCCAGGTCAGCAGACAGTTCTTTAAAAAGGGACGGATAGTTGGCCCCATAAATGTCAGAGATGTTTGGGATCATTTTTATTCCTAGGTATTTTAAGTACTTTTTGGGCCAGTGGAAATTGAATGAGTTCTTAAGCCCTTCGATGTCGGGCTGTGGGAGATGAAGCCCTAGGATTTCTGATTTGTCTTCATTAACTCGTTAGCCAGGGATAGAGTGAAATTTATTTAATAATTTCATCAAGGCTGTAATGGAGGTGAGAGGGCGGGTTAAAGTGCATAATAAATCGTCCGTGAAGAGACAGCACTTGTATTCTTGGTTACCTAGCTGCAGACCCTGGATTGCCGGGGAGGCCCTAATGCTTCGAGCCAGTGGCTCCATGGCGAGGGCAAATAGGAGTGGGGATAGAGGACAGCCCTGTCTAGTCCCCCTTTGAATGTTTAACAGCGAGTTCTCGGGACCTGGTAATTTTAAAGTGGCTTGTGGGGACCTATAGTATGTTTTGAGGAGATTTTGGAAGTTACCTCTAATACCAAATTTCGTTAGGACTGTGTATAGATATGGCTATTCCAACGAGTTGTGATCAGGATGGCCGCGTATAGCGCTGGTTTCTAAAATAAAGGGCTGACACCGACTTCAAATGCAGCAAATTGGTTTATTTGCAAAAAGGAAATTAACAGTTGAAGCAGTAGCTCTGCTTAAAATAACGGAACATAAATAACTTTGTCTCTGCGAGGTGGGAGAATGCCACCTTGTGGCCAGGTATATACAGTCCTTAACTTGGGAGACTGCCACCTTGTGGCCAGGATACCAATAGTCCCTTTGACTTAGGAGACTGCCACCTTGTGGCCAGGATACCAATAGTCCCTCTGACTTGTGATAGTGCCACCTTGTGGCCAGGACACAAATAAACAGTCTCTTATTATTAGAAGGCTTCACTCGGTAGACCGTCGTCTTTAAACTTCATACCATAGGGTGGGGTTCTGGCCCGCTCTACTCTCCAGATACCCCAACCTCCAGGGACCCTTAGCACCCTCTTCTGGTGAAGGCTACAAATCTGTTTAACGACACAGACTTCTCCCTGGGGTTATCAGACTCTGCAATGGTACCTTTACATCCAGGATTTCCACAATTAGCATGCAGGGCTGGCTTTGCTCCAACAGCAGCTTTACCTTGATATCTGTGTGAGCAAACTTTCACACACGCTTCTCTTATAGCATTCCACCCAGCTGACAATGTTCTCTTGTAAGCTGCAACTCCCAGAATCCTCACTAGCATAGACCTTGTCTCTTTTAGGCTACTCTGCCTGGGAATCCTCCTTGGTCTGTCATTCACTTACTTGGTGCTTTCCTTGTATTTTCACCTCTGGCGTCTATAGTTGCTCTTTCAGCTCAATTCGTACTGTGACTGCAATCAGCACACTCTTCTCACTGTTGTCCAGTACTTGCAGCCCCAGTAAATCAGGCTTCACATAGCCCACTGTATTTCCACACCGGAACAGTCTTCACTCTCTGTGGCTTGCTCCTGCCAGCAGCCCACAATCTGCACAGAGCCTAGCCGGCCACACCCCCCTCTCTAGGTCTGCTTTCAGGCTTTTAAAGGGCAGTTGCTCCAATTAGGAGTTCTTCAGAAGTTTTTAACTCCTTCACTTCTGACACGAACTCCATACTCCACTTGCTTGTCATACTTCAAAGGAGCAAACGATCACAGAGTCGAATGCTTTCTCGATGTCTAAGGCCAAGGTGCAAAGAGGGTTTTTTGAGTGTCTGGCAAGGTGTAGTATATTCAGCACTCTCCTAATGTTGTCCCCCGCCTGCCTGTGTGGGATGAAGCCTGCTTGATCTTTGTGAATTAGCTAGGGGCGGGAGGCCGGAAACCCTATTAGCCATCAATTTAGCCAGTATTTTAATGTCCCCATTTAGCAGGGAAATAGGACGATAATTCTTAACCTCCATTGGGTCCCTCCCCGTCTTGGGAAAAAAGACCAGATTCGCCTGATTATTTCCGGCGGCATCTGCTCCCCTCTCAGGATAGCGTTGTACAGTAAAACCATTTGAGGAGTCAGAGCATCTACAAATTTTTTGTAATATAAATTTGAAAAGCCATCCGGCCCAGGTTATTTACCTAGTTTGAGAGATTTAACGGTGTCTTTGACTTCCTCTTCTGTCACTTCTGAGTTAAGCAAATCTAGATCTGCGCTTCCCAAGACCGGGAGGTCCAGCCCCCCCAAAAAAACATTCAGGGAATCCCTATCCGCCTGAACATGTTGGTAGAATGTACGGAAGGTGTCTTGTATCTTGGCTTGATTAATTGTAACTGAGCCTGATCTTGTTTTGATCTGAGTGACCCTTGATTGTTGATATCTGGTGTTCAATTTATTGGCTAATAGGGGGCCAGGCTTGTTTGCCTGTGCAAAAAATTTGCTTTGGGTTTTTCCTCAGGGCCTTCTCTGTTTGAGCAGACGGATGTTATCTAATTCAACTCTAATCTTGTCAATCCGCTGATGGATTAGATCAGACTGTTGTTGTTGGTTTGGTTTTTCAAGGGTAAGGAGTTCTTTCGTCAGTAGATTTTCTTGTTCTCTCATATTTTTCTTGTAGGACAAGGCTAGCCTTATGAAACTACCTCTTATAAACTCCTTATGTGTTACCCATAGCCACCCTATGCTAGTGGAAGGATTTGTATTAGTGGAAACATAGTCTTTCAACTCTCTAGTGATTTGGTCTAGCACGCTCAGGATTGATAGGAGCCTGTCGTTAAGACTGAATGTATAAGGCATATCAAAGTTGGGGTTAGGATTCGGCCCAATGAAACCTGACTATGGTCTGTCCACGGGCAGAGGATTATATCTGAAAATGAGGCTTGCTCTAATAATGTGGCGTCTATAACAAGTGTGTCAATCCGCGAGTAGGTCTTGTGTGTTGGCGAGTGGAACGTGTATTCCCTCTCTTGAGGGTGTAGTCCCCTCCAAGCACTTTGTCTGGGGATCGAGTTTCCCCCTGTCGTTTGGACCTATCCATGTCTGGGTTTAATACCAGGTTAAAGTCCCCCCAAATTATAATTTTGCCAGTTTCCTGGGAGTCTAATGTCCCCAGTAAATTTATAATAGCCTTGTGGGGGGCCGCCGTAGGGGCGTAGATTGATACCAAGGTTAGCTTAGTATTTAGAAGGGTACCCATAATAATCACAAAATCGCCTTCTTTATCTATTTTTTATGGGTAACTTGAAATGGGAAGTTTTTGTGGATCAATATCGCTGCTCCCACTCGTTTGGTTTTCTGGCTAGAGGTATAGAAGGTCGGGTAATCTTTGAGTAGAAAAGAAGGGGTTTTGCCTTGTGCAAAATGGGTCTCCTGGAGAAAGAGAACTGAAGGTTTGTCCTTCTTATATGTAATAAAAGCTTTCCTCCTTTTATGGTGTTATTGGTGATGAATGTGTGTTGTGAGTTAGCCATGTGGGGGTGTGGAGGTCTGCAGGGACCCCGGGCGTGCTGTTACCCTAATAGGCTTAAAGACGTGCCAGTTGCCGAGCATCAGCAGAGGCTATGGCACCACTCCCTGGAGAAACGGACGAGCCAGACTGGAACACCTATGGGCGCCCCTGGGGGAGGTGGAGAGAGAAAGATCGTTCAGTACATTGGAAAATACCTTTAACTCTTGGGATGAAAAACATAAATAGGCAACAAAGTGCCAACAACTTTATCTTTAACAAGATTAACATTACGGTTCTGAGTATTGAGTCTTGTTGGGCTCTAGCAGGCGTTATCATTGCTACCTCAAACTACCACCATAATATAATCAAAAGAGATTGAGATTTTAATCTAACCTGATACCAAACCATGGTACTGGTAAATTAGCAATATACATTAAGCTGTAAAATGCTGAGAATCCTAGACTTTATGTAAAAGTATAATTGCTACTAGTTACCTCGGCCTAGGCCGCAGCTCTTTTAGCTCTAAACACTACATCTGTAGGCTAAGTTAGTTAAATATTCTGACTATGGTTCTGAGATAAACAAGAAGAAATGAGAACAAACGTCCATCAGTCAAAGCTTCAGCTTGTCTCTACGTGCTTGGAAAGTCGGCCAAAGGATCGAGACGTGGGACCAGCTGGGAGTCCATATTAGCCACTGGACAATGTGGTTTCTTGGCCGTTAACCAGGCTTTGGAGGGTCTTGAGTTGGGCGCCTGTTCAGGAGCTGGACTAGTCTCCGCAGAGTCTGCCAGGTGGAGTCGGTGTAGGAGTTTGGCGCATTCTTCGGGCATGTGGGTCAGGCAGATAGTCCCCTGATATTGGAACAAGAGGGAAAAAGGAAAGCCCCATCTGTATGGTATTTTGTGTTTAATGAGGATGGCTAGGGCTGGCTTCATTGCTCTGCGTTTTTCCAATGTCCTTGGGGAAAAGTCCATGTAGATTTGAAGCAATGCGCCGTCAGGGCCTTTGATAGTAGACAGTTTTCTTGTGGCATTAAGGATCAGATCCCTGTTTTTTTGCCTTAGGAAACGCACAATTATGTCTTCCGGAAGTTCCTGGTTTCTTGAGGCCCCCAGGGCTCTATGAGCTCGCTCAATCTCCCAGGAGCGGTCAGCTACCTCTGGAAGGATATTTTAGATCACAGCTGTTAGATATTGTATTAGATCCGGGACTGTTTTTGGTACCCCGCGTACCCTGATGTTGTGTCTCCTCAATGATTTTGACTTCTTGTTCCTGGGCTTCCAGGATTTTATCAGTTGTTTCCTCTAGGAGGTTGGTTCTTTGGCCCAATTCGTAGAGGTCTTCCCTGATCTCTTTAACCAGTTGTGTTGATTGAGCTTGCATCATTTGCTGTGTGCGGTTTGTTAGTCAGAGCAAGTTTGTAGATGAGGTAGCATAGTCGTAAGGAGTCACCTCTGGATTAAATCATTTGGAGCAAAGGGTAGGTGGCTAGTGCCAGGAGTAGGTGGGAAATGCGAGGAGAGCCATCAGCATGAGTGGAATTGTGCCTGTCTAGAGCCTCCCATCTCTAAACTCCTTATCCCATAGTATCTGTGAGGGTGGTATCTGACTTTAAGAACTCACGCAGTTCAGGATAGCCCTCTGTCTCCCGGCTAGTGTTCTGTTAAAGTATATTCTGCTACTTTAGGACTTCAAGAGTGCAAAAAACAGAGAGAGTGTTCACCCAATAGAGTATACTTCAGTCGGCTTCATATAGCTTCTCCTTAGCTGAGCGAGCTGGCTGCATGGGTTTGTTGTAAGTCCTCTACTTTGTTCAGAAGTGTCTCTGTGAGGCGAGCGGGAATGCCTGATGGCCCTATTGCTGTTATGGTGAGGGCCTCAGTTCCTCTTCACAGTGCCTCTGTTCACTCCGGGAGCCTGGGGCTTGATGGGTGGCTGTTGGTTTGAGTTGTACTCCCACCCACTCAGGGATCTCTCTGGTAGCACCTGGTGCACTGTGTGGTGGTGTTACCTTGTCAGGCCACGGAGCCTGTCTATGCTGCGTCCTCCATTTTAGAACGCTGGCTCTGCCCCCTTAGTCTCCTATTCTATCAGTGGGAAAATGGCCGCCCTTCCATTGGCGGGAAAACTTTCCTTAGGGGTGCCCGCCTGGGTCCTCTCACTACCGGGTCCTCCGGCCCAGTCTCAGGGGCCCTGTTTCCTCTGCCCCACCGGGGGACCGTTCGCTTGCGGCCTCTTCAGTGCTCCCTGTGGCCTTGCTGTGAGGGGGGCCTCCGGCGGGGCCTCCGCCACGAGGCAGAAGATGGTGGTCTGCTGTCCTGAAGTCGGGCCCGTGTCACAGCCGGAGCGTCATGGGACTCTAGCTGGGCATCCCCTGCCGCCAACCCAGCTCCGATGGTAAGCCCGCCTAGTGTAAGGGATGCTGTAGTACAGACAGCCCGCCGCCGGGTATGGTCTGGCGGGCCCCGACTCCCCCGTGGGCTCCTGCTCTCCTTCACCTCCTCGTCTTCCAGCGCCGCCGCAAGTCCTCCCCTGCGGGTCTCCTCTTCTCTGTGCCTCCATTTGCTGTTTCCTTGTCAGGACCGTCCACCTGTGCAGGGGGACACAGGGAGCCGCAGGATGTTGTAGGCCTCAACCTCGTGGCGCTGTTGCACGGCTCTATCCTCTCCAATTCGGTATCCTTCTTGTTGTTATTTTTAAGTCATACTGTCTGTTTAGGCAACATGCCACAGAATGAGAGTTGAGCATATTATAAAAAAAGAATCTGAAACTTAATATTAAAATGTATTTTTTATTCTATTAGATTCCATTTGCAGCTCTGATCAAGCACTACATTACTCCTTTGCTGTTGAGGTAAATAATGGGGGGATTGCTAGTGTACCCTGTTCCCCCAGGCTCAGTGAGTGAGTCCAGAAGTAGCTCTGTGCACAACCCCCATAACTTGCTATCCTCCTCAGCAGCAAAGGAGGACTGCAGTGCTTGATCAGAGCTGCAAATGGAATCAAATGGAATAAAAATAAAATATTTTAGAATAAGTACATTTTTATATATTTTAATATTATGCTCAGTTCTCATTCTTTTTCATACTGCCTACACACCATATGTCGATGTGCAGTAACAATAATCACCTTACTCCATACAAAGCTCAGTGACAATGCCGTGATCTGTACATGTACACAGGAGATAAGAAGTCACCAGACACATTCAATCCTAAAGGGTACAGAACCTGTTAATAAAGTGTTTGACATTTCAGACAGATCTTTATTCAGAGAAGATTTACTCCTACTCAGACCTGTCATCATGTTTCAGAAAGACTGACAGCTCCTGACACGTAAATTAATACATCCCATTGTAGAATATAAGACCCACACGCCTTAACTTAAAGGGATATGTAAGGTTCCTGGATTTTACTGGGTATATAAAATATATTTGTATTTATTTACCTGTATGTACTTTATTTTATTAAAAAGTGCTTATAAGCTCTGCTTTTACTGCCAGAAATAAAACAAATAGTCCCTGTATGGGTCTGCCCTCTGCAGCGTATGCAAACACAGACTCTGAAGGGCTAAATGTGCAGTGTAGTGTCCTAGCCTATCAGGGACCATGTCTCAGCAGCATGTTTCTGAGAGAGGCCACTGATTGGTTAGTGTGAGACACAGCACAGCAAATACTAGAGTCTTCGTGAGCTGCAGAGCACAGACCCATACAGGGACTATTTATGTGATTTAGGCAGTAAAAACAGAGCTTATAAGCAACTTTTAATAAGGTACATAAACATAAACAAATACACAGGTATATTCTATCTATATCTAGTAAATTCCAGAAACTTTCCATATCCTTTAAGGCAGTTCCACTCAGATTTTTTCATTACAGCAATCACATTTTTTGTGTCACTTTCACAAAAAAAAGTAAATTTGGAAAAAAAAACAATTAAACTGTAGCAGTTTCCTATTATACCTAGTTATTGAGGACATGCGTCCTAGAAATCCTCTGTTACTAAATAAGTACAGAAACAAATTGTGCAGAAAACGCCAGTTATTACACACCCGCCCTCCTCACATATTATCGAAGGCATTATCTTCTGCAGAGGGAGCCTGCTGGAGTCTTTCCTTATGTGGTGTGTAAACCTTCCCGTGACATCTTGGTAAGATAAGACGTAAATACCCAGCTCTCACACAGAGATACTGCAAAATAACATCTTAATATTTCCTAAATGAGATATGAAAAGATCTGAAAGCAAATTGCAATTAGCAAAGAATATTGTGATAGAATAGACCGCTGTGAGCCTGGAGACGGCGCGGATATTGTTTATTTAATTTCACATAATAATTATCCACTTAAACTTAGTTCAGTGATTTTAAAAATCAATTAAAGCAAACAATATAATACAATGTTTTCTGCATTTTGAAGACCAATAAAAATGTGTACCTCTGTATGCAAAATGGCAGACTCACAAAACTAATTGGCTATATAAAATGTACACTTTCTTATTGGCTGTACAGAAATAAAACTAACCTCTCCCAATGTTTTCAGATTGAGGGAGAGTGGAGCTGTGGTGCAGGATATACAATGTAGGCACTTGTTAGAAACATTGTAAACATGTTGTACTGTATGTTATATTTATACAACATTACAACATACAATATGTTCACAT
Source organism: Discoglossus pictus (assembly GCA_027410445.1). Taxonomy (NCBI): domain Eukaryota; kingdom Metazoa; phylum Chordata; class Amphibia; order Anura; family Alytidae; genus Discoglossus; species Discoglossus pictus. The sequence goes on along the minus strand of CM050165.1, from coordinate 24,170,302 downwards.
ACATACAACATATATTACATACATTACAACATGCAGCATGTTTACCTACATACATACACTAATACATTACAACTTACAGTATGTTTACATACATACAACATAAATTACATACTTTACAACATACAACTTGTTTACATACATGCATACATCATGCAATACATGCATTACAACATGCAGCATGTTTACATACATGCACACAACATATATTACACACATTACAACATGTTTACATATATACAACATACAGTACATACTTGTTACATACATTACAAACACTCACCTCTGCAAGTTACATGTGAAGACCCAAAGCCATATTGGAAATTAAGTAGAAAATTTAGGTATTTTAGTTTTTTTTATTTGTTTGGAAGATTGCTCATGTATTTTAAAGCTAAACCAGACCTCAAATTATAAATAAATAATATTTTCAAGATACGCTCATTGCGTCGAGTGGCTATCACTAATATACGGTACGTCATGAATAAGTATGGTGAATATTTGTGGTAAGATATTTGTGAATTGATGGGGTTTTTGAGTTCATCTTTAGCACCGGCAGTTTCTTTGTAATTTAAAGGGTGCATAACTTGGGTTTGTATTGTATATTCAGTTATTATTAATGCATATTTTCCCTTCTTTTGTGATCCTATTTTATCACACAACTTACCGTGGCCTATTAGTTGTCCATAATGCTTTAGCTTTCAGAAACTTATGGTGAAAAATGTAGCACAGTAATAGCATTAATTTAAATGATAGATTATTACTCACTAGGGATAATTACAACTTAAAGGTATATCTAAATCTCCATGTTTTACACTTTTCTAATCTAACACATGCTGCTTATGTTATTCTATACACATACAAACTTATGTAATTTAAAAATAAAACTTGTTTTCCACACCCCCAGAGCTACTTTCATAGGCACCTGATACCTACCAATAGAAACACTGCATGTGGGTACAGATTGTAACCTCCATGCCAGCAGCAGCTCAATGCAGAGATCTACAGATCAGCATCTGGCTCCTCCTGCTTCCTTCTTTAGGGGGACTACACATCCCATTATTACATTCAAATGTATTAGCTGCCTCTGATTGGCCATAACGAATCCTAAATGTTATGCAAATTTTAGCAGAGATATCCAGGAGTGTAACTAACAAAAACTGCTGCTTGAAAACTCAAGCGATTTAACAAAATGAGTTTGTTCATGTTTAATTTAGTAATTTTTCATGCAAATTTCTTTTTTTTCATACAATACTAATTCTCCTGTATCAGATGCATTCATAATCCAGAAAACTTAAATATGCCTTTAATTAAATAGAGAATATATTTCTATTTTTTATGTATTCTTTATTTTAATATATATATTATATACACACATATACATATGGGGATGGAGAGTTTTAGAAAGTCGGCTGATGGCTGTTTAGTAGTTTGAAAAAGGTTGGAGCAGCAGGGTGCTTCTGCCAAGGCCCAGACCCAGGGGTGTAGGAGCCAGAATAATTCTGGGAAGATACAGGTCATTGTATACACATGTTGTAAAATATCTTATATATACCTACATAGAAGCATTTGGGGGGATACACACATAAGTATATATATATATATATATATATATATATATATATATATATATATATATATATATATATATATATATATATATATATATATAAAATAAATAGTACATCTGTGTTCACATTTGAATTTCTAAAACAAGTTTAAAAACCTGCTTCCAGCTCAGAATTCAGAGAAAAACAGTTATTACACTGCATTCTGGGAAGCTGAGCTGGGACATGCAAATGTGCCCACAAATGCCTTGCTCTTCAATCCATAGCCATTATCAAACATGGTATCCTTTAAGCTTATGCATGCTGTGTTACACAAATGCTAAGCCAAGTATCCTATCCATGTACAGCTGTTTCAAGCTTACTGGCTATCATCAGCATGGAGCGGGATCACAGCTTGTGTTGTGGACCTTATGAGTAGGTAGTTCACCACCACAATCATTTAATATATGGTGGGCAAAAGAGCGATAGAAGCCTCCACCGTACAGTAGTACAGTAAATAAAAAGTACATCTGTGTTCACATTTGAATGTCTAAAACAAGTTTAAAAACCTTTAAAATATATATGATAATTTATGTGCACATACTCATATCTAAGACAGCTAAGAAAAATAAAATATTTCCATTGCATTCTGGGAGGGTCAAATTGGTTAATTCATAAAAAAATATTAATATTAAAATACTCATGTTTGATTGCGGATGGGGGGGGGGGGGGGGGGCAACAAACCAGATGTAAATCTGGCTTCGTCTACAGCATTACTATACATCTCTAGAGCATTATTCCACTGTACACCATCATTATTATACGGCTCACATATAGAACTATAATGCATTATGTATTTTCTCACAGCTGTAGATGTTATGCTTTTTTGTAACTTGCTTCATCCCCCCACTTACCCTGCATCGGAGGTCATTGCATTTTGCTCCAGTTCTTATTCATATACATAATGATCCAGCTCTTCAGGTCTGTGACCTTATATATTTCTTATTGGTGAGTTTATATTACAGAATCCCACTGAGGGAAGTGGCAATCAACTTCCAAATTATATCCCCGCCATACAATCATAGATTCAATATAAACTCATCAGTGTTGCCACATAGATGGTTTGGGGCTTGGAAAGGCGAGATACGGTACGAGCAATCAGTCTTCTACTAATGTGATTGTGATACCTTATATGTCTTTACTGACACAGTAAATGTCCAAGTTATTGCAGAAATAAAACATACACATATATGTAGGTATATTTATATAGGTGTATTTATGTACAGCGCTACGGAATATGTTGGCGCAATATAAATGAGCTATAATAAGTGCAATTGGTTGTTATGCATTATCAGTGTAAGTTTTAGATAATTTAGCTTGAAAATTGGGTATTTTAAACATATATTACCTACATATATTACCTACCGACCTCCCAATGATTTTATATCAACAGCCTCTTTAAATTCCAGCCTCGTAGATACGAGGTTTGTACTTAAGCCCTACGTGCTTCAAATTCTGAAAAGTTACAACACTATTAAATTAGCCGTGCTGCGAGCAACGTATGAGCTACGTAGCATGGCCGTCCGTGTCAACGCGGAGAAACTGTGCATGAGTGACAGCCTGCGAGATGATCTCGCAAGCTACCCCACCTCATCAATTGCCGCAGGGGTCCTGAACGGGAGCTCTGAAACAGTCCTACATGCAAGCCCTGCCGTGGGGGGTACTAAAATGAACCCCCCACATTAACCCCTTGGAGCGGGGGGTCCCCGATCGGCACCGATCGTGACCCCGCTGCATTTACAAATTCAAATTTTCCTCCTTGCGGGTCCTTAAAGGACTGTAAAGGTCTTGAAAGGACCCTGGCTAAAAAATATTAACCCCTGCCATGGGGGATACTATAAGTACCCACCCAGACAACTAAAATTAACCCCATCACTCATGGGGCTCTAAACAGACATGGTCCCTGATACGCTAGGACACCACACTACACATCCAACCCTACAGAGTCTCTGTCTGCAGACACTGCAGTGGGCAGACACATACAGGGACTATTTGTTTGGTTTTATGCAGTAAATACAGAGCTTATAAGCACTTCTTAAAAAGGATGCACAGGTAGATTATATACCTAGTAAAATACAGAAAACTTCCACATCCCTTTAAGAACACTTTATTTTAATATATGTATAAACACTGCCACGCTAATTATTAGCTGGATATTATAAATAAATATATAAATATATATATATATATATATATATATATATATATATATATATATATATATTAGCTTTTACATTTATGAATATTAACTTTTCATTATTACATATAAAAATATTTTGCACAGAAATATTTTTGCTATTTATTTATTTAGATTTATCATTCCCATGGCAAGTACAGATAACAGTAGATATTGAATGTAAAATACTATTCACATATACCAGAGGACCTCCTGCCGGTGGCTCCTGCAGAGAGATGGATGTCACAGACTGCTACCAATGGCGAATGTCTACAGGTCCATGACAATGGGAAGTCCACATCAATTCATGACAGGTTTCCAACTGAATGACCTTTGAAAATACTTTTTTTTCCAGCTTGCAAAATGTTTATTGCCAATCATAATATATGCCCTGGAGAGAGCAGCGCTGTGACTACCAGCCTTGTCCTGGGCTTAGAGACTCCAAATGTTCCAATGCGTAATGGTGATGGTGCCATTAGTAGACAATATTAGGTTGCAAATATGATCTATGTATATATATATATATATATATATATATATATATATATATATATATAAATATATATATATATATATATATATATATAAAGAGTGATTTAGCAGTGAGCGTCCAGTAATCTGGATGAATAATCAGAGTGTTGAATTATATAGGGATTCCTTCTTTATTACAAGTTCGTCCTTATTATTATGAACATGTTTGTCCAATAAAAAAGGTATCACTATATACTGCAATACTCTGATTATTCATCCAAATTACTGGACGCTCACGGTTAAATGATTATTCATATATATAGATTTCTTAGTTTAGTTGTTCGGTCATGTCTGACTCTCCGTGACCCTCTGGACTCCAGCAGGCCAGGCAGATACTGGAGTGGGTTGTCAGTGATTTGTCTGACCTCTCTGCTATAACCGGCCCATCTTCTTTGAACCTACATGGTAGGACTATAATATATATATATATATATATATATATATATATATATATATATATATATATATACTGTAGATAATGATATATGAATTAAATATTATAAAAATGTATTGTTAAATCAAACTTACATTGACACTTATAATATCTGTCCATCCATCAGCCATTTACTTAGCTCTTACTTTTACGTTTTTGTTTGAATTAAATCATTGCTAATGATTACTTTTAATAATCTTTCCATTAATCCTATTGAAAGCACTTGCAGTTTTTGATGTCACATTTCAATTGCACAGATAGAAGCTGTATCCAGAGTCTCCTGTGGCCATAAGAGGTTGGTCGGCAGCAACCAAAATGGTATACCAATTCCAAATCTGTTCCACAGCATCATAATATATTTTTATACATTAAATATTGTGTTATTTTTTTACATTTTTAAAAGCAATTTGCATATTTCCCAGAGTCTACAGCGGTCTGGGATACTGAAGTCCCCAGATGTGCCCTGCACCATCCGGCAGAAGCTTAACAACATGTGGGAAAGCTGACTAAGAAGTAATGTAGATATTGGCATTATATATACACATTTAGCTAAATTAATTATGTTAAAAAGTAGTAGCTGCCTCATTATCATTATTACTTTATTATGTAACCTAAAAAGAAGTTTATTTATTTAAAACAAAAGTGATGTGTGGGGATTTGAACCTGCAGCACAGCAGCTTAGTCCACTACATTTTCCTGTGTCTTCATAATCTGCAAGCAAAAACATAGATAAGTAGCCACAAAGGATATAAATGTACTGTCTGACCCAGGGGCGGTACAACTGGTTCTAATTAATATTCATTATCAATGTGTGGTCCAAGACTAATTAGTGATTCAGAGGATAGGCAGCTACTGAAAGTCTTGGTTTCTAATGATCATAGCATTAACTTTAAAAAGGAAAACACTTTTTCATATACTTTATTATCCTGTATCTAATGCTGCAGGGCACATATGGTTACTTCAGTGACCCTTTAAGTAAAAAAACATACACTTATTACATAGATTTGTTTTTGAGCCCTGCAAAAGTTTTCATATATGTCCCTTTTATGAGTCTAAAGATTTTATTTGCACTGCTTTTCTGTACTATGGTCAGGAGGTTTACAAACATGTTATACTTTTTATAGTGATGCATTTTATTCCACTTTAAGACTTTGGAGTGTTCCTTGATATGTCTTCAGAGACTTTGCTTTATGGCAGCAAGATATTATGATGAAGCTTTTGCCATGAGAAGATCTGACAGTCTCTCTTATGGGATATTTATTTCAGGCATAAATGTATTTTATGAATATAATCCCATATGGTGTCAGCTCTTGTTGTTTTCCACTGCTAGCTTTAGTCCTTCTAGATCTGCAGAAATAGGATTAGTTACAGGGTCAAAAAGGGCCGCAAGAACCATTGCTGTACTTGCTTGTTTGTTTTGCAAGCTATTATATATTATTATTATTATTATCGTTTATTTGTAACGCGCCAACATATTCCGTAGCGCTATATAACTAGCGACTTGCCCGTCAAAAAATGACGTCAATAAAATTGTAAGGCAGGTAATGCTGTTTGCCACAGAGAGTACGTGTTTTGGTGGTCTGAGATCCTTCTGCACGCCTTTGGCGCTCATCGCATGGCTCGCAATGAGCGCCTTCGGTGCTCATTTCGAGCCTCTGGGTTGGTGTATTTGTTGTTATGATAGGCACTTTTGCGCTTATTGTAATGTCCGCAGTGATGTCGTTTTGTGGCTTATTGCAAGGCTTTCCCCTGGTGTAGTTTGTGTCCTATGAGGGGCGTTGGCGCAGTGAAGGTGTTTGTGGTTGTTTGCGGTAGTGTGGTGTTATTTTTTTTTTTTTTTTTGTGTCTCTTTAATTTTTTTTATGCTAATTCATTAATTAATGAAATCATAAATTAATATACTTTACCTCTTTGTAATTAATATATGCAGAAAGGAATGTGCTGAAGAGCTAACAATCTGTTTTGATGTTCCTGCAGCATATATTGTAGGTTTGCGGTGTTGTGGAGCTGAAAGTAGTTGAGCTCTCACAGCACCAACAGAATAATATAATAATAATGCTATAAATTTCTCTCTGGTTTACTAGCAGAAGAAGCCCCAACCTCTCCGGGTTGAGGGACCTACCTCGGCATGCTGAGGAGGAGCCGATATCCTCTTGTGCTCCATACAGTGCTTCTTTGGTTCCACGACCCACCAAGGACTTCAGATGAAGAGTGCTCCATGATGCACTGAGTATGAGAGAGTACCTGGCTAATTTCCTGGACTCTCCCTCCACTTGTCCATTCAGTGGTAAGCGAGAGTCAGTGTTTCATGTTTATTTTAGTTGCATCAGACTGCAGTCCCTCATCACTTTTGATGGACCTCCTCCTGCAGTTCTGGCTGCAATTCCCCTCCCCTTTTTATTGTTGGGTGCCCAGTGTCCCGGGGCAACAGGTCTAGGGACCTTCTTGCCAACCTGCACCTGACATTTGCCAAGCTGGCTATTTATGAGTCCAGGAAGTAGTGTCTGGCACAGGAAGTACCACTACCATGTGAGGCCATATTCCAGGCATTGGTGCACTCCCGTATCGGAGTATCACTTGGCTCTGTCAACTGGGAACATGTGTGAGTTTACCTCCCAGTTGGGTATAAACGGAGTAGTCTGCTCGGTATCCCCCATCCATGTTTCATTTAATCTCACAATCCTTATTTGATTTTAATTTATTTTGCAGTTTTCATCTCATTTTATGGTTTGACATTTTCCTCCCTACCACCAGATAGCTTGGCCCAATAGGCCAGCCTTTGACAGCCTTATCTTAATATATTGGCAGAAGAAGTGATTCTGCACACCTTGGTGGTGGAGATGACTGGTTGATGAAGGATTTGATATAATGCTGTGTAATATTTGCATGTAACATAGAAGCTTTCAGGTGACATCTGCATAAGCAATATTCTTAATGAAATAATAATCTTTTAAGACCAAATAAATACAAGTTATTTTATTTTCTGTTGCTGATATGTCTGTGACATGTAGAGCCATTGTCTCTTGCTAGTTTTTTTTATTAATAGTCTGCAATTTTTATAATATATAACCATGTGTGTCCCTAAGGACCCTTATGGCACGTGTTCTGACCGTCTTTTAGTAGACCCTGTTATAAGTGTTGATAATTTAGTTATGGTCTCACTTGTGGTCTTTACACTTGTTTTAGATTTCTAATTCTTATTTTCATATGTACAATATACCTCGCCCTGTATTATCATCACATTTCCAAATATACATTTTTGTTCCAAGTGTGACACATATATGTATATAAAATGTTATTACCATTATGACCATCATCAACTTTTTATATGTGCAATATAGCAGGTATAGCATTACATTGGTGTAATGCTAGTTTTGCCTTAGTTCTCAACATCTGCTCGGATGTGTGACGGCGACGCTTGCTCGATTTTGCAAGGCTTACGATTGGACCTCGCTTCGGTAAGGAGGAAACTGCGTTGCCAACATCGCAAACGTTACAAACACTGACAACTATATATGTGATACCATTGTATTCAGCAATTATATGTGTAAAACAAACAAAAAAAGTAATTAATCACCCTGTTAGTCTTCTTACATCTTTGCATATTATGCCATTCATTCTCTTTTTCAAATTGCTATTATAATATTACTAGCAACTTGCCCGTCAAAAATGACGGCAATAAAAAGTGAAGCCTGGCAATGCTGTTTGCCACACAATGGGAGCATCTCCCCCTCTACTTTACTGGCCTTGCAATGAGCGCCTTTGGCGCTCATCACAGGCCTTGCAATGAGCCCCTTTGGAGCTCATTGCGAGCCTCTCCCCCTGTCTACTTCCTCCCTCGTGTCTTATTTCCCCCCTCCTCTCCCTCCCTTGTGTCTCCTTCCTCCTCCTCTCCCTCCCTTGTATCTCCTGCCCCCCTGTGTTTTTACCTCCCTCCTGTGTCTCTAAACCCATCCCCTGTGTCCCTTTCCCTCCTGTGTCTCTTTCCCCCTTCTCCCTCCAATGCATCTTTCCCCCCCCCCTTCCCCTGTGTCTGTTCCCCCCTGGCCTGTGTCTCTTTCCCCCTTCCTTGTGTCTCCATTTCCCTCCCTTGTGTATCTTCCCCCCTGCACTCTCTCCCCTGTGTCTCTTTCCCCTCCTCTCACTACCCTGTGTCTCTTCCCCCTCCTCTCACTCACCTGTGTCCCCCCCCCCCCTGTGTATCTTCCCGGACCCTCTTTCTGTGCCTCTTCCTCCCTTTCTCTCTCTTCCCCCCTCTCCCTCTGTGTCTCTTCCAACCTTACCCTCTGTGTCTCTCCCCACTCTGTGTCTTCCACCCCTCTCCCTCTGTGCCTCTTCCCCCTCCTCTCTGTCTCTCCCCCTGTGTCTCTCCACCCTTCCTCTGTGTCTCCCCCCTCTGTGCCTCTTTCCCCCCTCTCTCTGTACCTCTTCACCCCTTTCCCAGCGTCTCTTCCCCCCTCACCCTCTGTATCTCTCCCCCCTCTGTGTCTCTTCCCCCTCTCCCTCTGTGTCTCTTCCCCCTCTCCCTCTGTGCCTCTTCCCCCCTCTCTCTCTGTGCCTGTTTCCCCCTGGTCTGTGTCTCTTTCCCCCTTCCCCTGTGTCTGTTCCCTCTTCCTCCCTCCCATGTCTCTTTCCAACTCCCCTGTGTCTCTTTCCCCCACTCCCCTCCTGTGTCTCTTCCCCCATCTCCCACATGTTTCCTACCCCCCTCCCTCTGTGTCTCTCCCCCCCTGTGTCTCTCCCCCCTCTCTCTTTGTCTCTTCCCCCTCCCTCTGTGCCTCTTCCCCCTCTCTCTGTGTCTCTTCCCCCCTCTCCCTCTGTGTCTCTTCCCCCTCCCCCTGTGTCTCTTCCTCCCTCTCCCTCTGTGTCTCTCCCCCCCTCTGTGCCTCTTCCCCACTCTCCCTCTGTACCTCTTCCCCACTCTCCCTCTGTGCCTCTTCCCCACTCTCCCTCTCTGCCTCTTCCCAACTCTCCCTCTGTGCCTCTTCCCCACTCTCCCTCTGTGCCTCTTCCCCACTCTCCCTCTGTGTCTCTTCCCTTTCCCCTCTCCTTATGTGGCGCGCATTGAGCCGCGCGCTTTGCGCATGCATGGCTCACCCGCGCTCTGTGCAAGCGCTACTGCAGCTCACGATGCGCAATGCACATGCGCTTGCGAGGGATCCGATCGCAAAGGCGATCGGATCATTGTCAAACTGCGATTCGTTGCAAGCGTGACGACGAATCGCAGTTTGACAATTATATTATGTGATTTCCTTTCTGATTTTTTATGAGTGAGTCATTGTATTACCGTATATACTCGAGTATAAGCCGACCCGAGTATAAGCCGAGGCACCTATTTTACCACAAAATACTGGGTAAAATGAGTGACTCGAGTATAAGCCGAGGGTGGGAAATGTGCTGCCCCCTTTGTGCCTTCTGTGTCCCCCTCTCTCTCCCGTGTCTCTTCTCCCCTCTCCCTTCCCTGTGTCTCTTCCCACCTCTCCCTTCCCTGTGTCTCTTCCCCCATCTCCCTTCCCTGTGTCTCTTCCCCCTCCTCATTCTCAACCCCATTCCTTATCCTCATCATCCCTCCTCAACCTCCCTCCTCAACCCCCCATCCTCAACCCCCCCATCCTCAACCCCCCTCCTCATCCTCAACCTCCACCCCTCTCCTCATCCTCAACTCCCTCCTCAACCCCCCCATCCTCAACCTCCCTCCTCAACCTCAACCCCCTCCTCAACCCCCCTCCACATCCCCCCTCCTCATCCTCAACCTCCCTCCTCAACCCCCCTCCTCATCCTCAACCTCCCTCCTCATCCTCAGCCCCCCTCCTCATCCTCAGGCCCCCTCCTCATCCTCAACCTCCCTCCTCAACCTCAACCCCCCCATCCTCAACCCCCTTCTGAACCTCCCTCCTCAACCTCAACCGCCTCCTCAACCCCCCCATCCTCAACCTCCCTGCTCATCCTCAATCCCCCTCATTCTAACCCCCCTCCTCATTCTAACCCCCCCTCATACTACCTATAAATACCCCCCCCCCCCCCCCACTCCCCTCACTTACCTGCTCCGGCCTCCGCTCCTTCCGGGTCTTGATGTGGCGCGCATGTGATGTCACATGCATGCCACGTCATTAGCATATAACGGGTGCCGGCACCCGGTATATGCTAATGACGTGGCGCGCCTGTGACGTCACGGCATTAGCATATACCGGGTGCCGGCATTCGGTATATGCTAATGGCGTGACGCGCGTGTGACGTGTCACATGCGCGCCACATCAAGACCTGGAAGGAGTGGAGGCCAGAGCAGGTAAGTGAGGGGAGAGGGGAGGGGTAGTATGAGGGGGGGGTTAGAATAAGGGGGGGTGGGGATGAGGAGGGCGGAGGGAAAGAGACACGGGGGGTTAGAGAGACCCAGGGGGTTAGAGAGACACGGGGGTAGAGAGACACGGGGGGTAGAGAGACACAAGGGGGGGTTAGAGAGACACGGGGGGTAGAGTGAATCGAGTATAAGCCGAGGGGGCCCTCTTTAGCCTTAAAAAAAGGGCTGAAAAACTCGGCTTATACTCGAGTATATACAGTAAATTCAATTCATTTGCACCTCTCCAATATTCTGTTGTATTTGTGCCACGTTGCCTTGACCACCGGCCTCTTTAAATAACCAGCAGCAACGGCACATCCGATTTGCCTGTGAGAAAGACATCCTTAGTGACGTTGAAACTAGTCAGCATAGCGATGAAGCGTGCGTCCTGACTTAGGACGTGCGCATGCACCGTCCAAATCCTGGAAGTGCTATGAGATAGAGCCCGCTCCCTGAACACCACTATATAGTCCCTTTGTTCCATATTTGCCACCTTGATAGCAGCTATCCTCCCAATCCTTCAGACCATACATAGGGGCTTACCTAGGGGGATCTTTACCTCCCTAGCCCGCATCAAGCAGCGTCCATAGTTAAGGATAGGGGCACTGCATGAACATAGGCACTTTGACACCATATTGGAAGAAGGGTAGTTCTGGGTGTTACTAATTGAGTCGGGTTTGCAGAAGACTGTCTTTAAACCCCTCCACTATAAGAGTACAACTATTGTGCCTTCTGTAATCTGGTCACTACCAGACACTTCATCAGTGCGCCAAGAGACATTCAAACAGACCAAGTTTGGTATACATATTAAATACGCATAGACTCTGGGTAGGATTTCTAGTTTATATACAAGCATTTGTGTTAATAGGATCACTAGTCTCCGTACATGTGTCTTCTTTTAACTTTCTCTTTGTATCCATGGTAATTTAATACAGACCAATTTTAATCGCTGTTGTTAGCTAGACCAATAAAAGTTTATTTATTTTAACCGACACATTATTCCATTTTGTTCCTTAGTGCACCTAAAATTAAACCATTACCATAGGGGTCCCTAATAACTCCCATAGTAATCTAATGTATAACATGGGGGTCCTTATGGAGCCCAATGGCACCTATTATTAACTTTTTGACATGGGGGTTCCTATGGACCAAGGGTGCACAAGTTCGGCCTGGAGGGTCACACACAGGCCTGGATTTCAGGACATCCCTGCTGCATACAGTCAATCGCTTATTCAGTCATCCTGATTGACTCACCTGTGCACAGGAAGGAAATCCTCAAATCAAGGCTTAGGTGTGGCCCTCCAGGAGTAAACTTGCACACCCGGCTATGGTGGCTAACATTAACCTATACCAAAAAAAGTTTTATGTCCATGGCTTGCACATCTGCTACTCGACAAACCAATGTCTTTTTTCTTGAACTGCCATAATCCTTTAAGTACATGAGATAACATGATTAGGAGAATAATCAGACTTTTTCATGTAATTTATGCTTGAAACATAGAAACTCAATAATCTAGCACTTTCACTGAAAATGTTTACTAACTATAATTATATTAATTTATATTTACATATATTTACACACAAATAATTATATACTGTATATATATATATAGTTGAATAATCAGAGTATTGCAGTAAATAGTGATACCTTTTTTATTAGACAAACGTATTCATACTAAAGCGATGAGCTTTCGAGAGATAATGCCTCTCTTTATCAAGTCAAAAGGCGATACATAATCATTTTCAGTACAAAATAAAAACACACAATTTATTAGAGAAAGTGGACATGACATATGAAAACGCAGTGTTTAGTCTGTCATTCTTCAGTGCTTCTATTTATTCTACACAAATGTTGGGTAATTAAACGCTGCCTTATTAGGCAATTTGGTACATGCTCCAGTATGTAATGTTTGTCTTGCAAATTGCTAACTCAACATCCTTCCCAACACAGCGCTGAACTGAGCCAACATCAGTCTTGTTCCCTTTGGAGCGATGCAAGTCCTGAGCCAGATGTGCCACTGTCTGGTACCCAGGGATACAGATGTCTGTGCAGTGACGCGCTCTCAAGTCTGGTGAGCGACTTCACCAGAGACGTATCCAAGGCCCCCGCGTCTCGCCTCGTCACACCTCTCCCTGGAGACTCCATTTCTCAAACTAATGAGGAAATGTTAAGTGTATAATCTATATTGGAAGTGCTGCCCTATGCATGTGTTTAAAACATTTAATTCCAATAATTACAATTTGCTTTTTATGAAGTACAAGATTAGATATTGGAAAGATTAGATATTTTATTAATTCAGGATTGTAATCAATATTAGTACATAAAATGCTCAGAATACATACATTATACCCATGAGGCCAATATATTATAAGATATTTAAACAATACATATTAAATTCACTTCATTTTAAAACCTTATAAGATGACTAAAAACTTGACAATAGTATATCAACATAAATTGAATTATTGGACAGGTTTCATAATCAGCACCAGGGGGTCTACCATTAATCACCTCCATAATGTGCCAAGATATATATTGGAGTTCCTTTATAATTTGAAATCGAGTGGTTCTAGATAATGTATACTGACTTCAGGTATTTCAAAAATTTGTTTTTTTTTTGTGTCTCTGACCAGTCTATTTGGAATAATACATTTTATTTATTAAGGGCCACTTAATTCAGCACAATTTGTACCACATCACTGTAAAGATCCCCTAAAAGCATGCTGAAATACAGTTAGAATTTTTAAAACGTGCATTTTTCACTGAGACATAAAATAAAATCTGTGTTTACAAGTGTCACTTACTGCCTGCTGCCAGGCCAACAGCTCCAGCTTCTTGTAGTGAGCAAAAAAAAAAAAAGTTAACCCATAACAAATCTATCTGTGCAAAAGTATGGAATGCTGGAATCACCTAAACAGGTCAGTTATAAGTAAAGTGTTTAATGCAGTCCTGAGTCCAGGCAAAAACTTCTATCAACCACTGTCAGTAGGCAGGATACACTTTATAGGTACCCATACTTAAAAGTTTAGATTTTGTTTAGCTATTATTAATATAATAAAAAAAAAAAATGGTAATTTTAACATACAATATTGTGCTCTTTCACATCATGAAGAGCAATTACAGTGAGGTAAAAGGCCCTTTAATTATCATATATAGTACTCGAGCCTCAGGCTAATAATACTGTTTTACACATGGGAAGAGATAGTTTTAGATCAAATGTTTATGCACAGTTTTAACCACTTTTTTAAAATTACCAAAAATTGTCCATTCTAGCATCAAGTCAATATTAAGGTTTTAATGATTTGCTTCTTTGATCTGCTTCTTTTGCAGCTCTGATCAAGTATTACATTCCTCATTTGCTGCTTACTTAGGGCCTCATTTAATTGTGGTTTGGCCAATTGAATAGGCCTCTATATCAGCACATAGCATATTTTTTTTACAGAAGCTTTTAGTTAGTGAACTTCTATCCAAAATCAAGGTCTTCACTAACTAAAAACTTCTGTTAAAAAAATATGCTATGTGCTTATATAGAGCCCTATTCAATTGGCCAAATCACAATTGAATGAGGCCCTTACTGAGTAGTCTATGGAAATTATAAGGTGCACATTGTTCTTCTTGCAAACAATAGTATGTGAATCGAGTGACTCACAATGGAGGACATGTACTGCTTGATCAGAGCTGGAAATGGAGAAATAAAAATACAAGTTTATGAATTTAGTTTAAAATATGCTCAATTTATATTTTTTGGCATACCACCTGCAGTGCCAGCAGTGGCAGAGCTAGCGAATGGAGGGCCCCAGTGCAAAACATTTTTGGGGCTTCCTACCCCCATGGGTGGGGAGGGGGGATTGGGGAGTCAGAAACTTGTATGTATATATATATATATATATATATATATATATATATATATATAAAATGACTATATATTTTTTTACATTTTGTAATGTCAGCTCTCCTCCCCTCCATCTCTATCCCCCCTCTTTATCTCCCTGTCAGCTCTCCTCCCCTCCATCTCTATCTCACCTCTTTTGCTCCCTGTCAGCTCTCTTCTCCTCCATCTCTCCCCATCTCCCTGTCAGCTCTGCTCTCCTCCATCTCTCTCCCCCTCTTTCTCTCACTGTCAGCTCTCCTCTCCTACATCTCCATCCCCCTCTTTCTCTCCCTGTCAGCTCTCCTCTTCTCCATCTCTCTTCCCCCCTCTCTCTCACTGCCTGCTCTCCCCCATCTGTTCCCCTGACAGCTCTCCCCCTCTCTAGCAGCTCTCCTCTCCTCCATCTCTCTTTCCACCCTCTCTCTCCCTGTCAGCTCTCCCCCTCTCTTTCCCTCCCTGCTCTCCCCCTCTATTTGCCTATCAGCTCTCCTCTCCTCCATCTCTCATTCCCCCTCTCTCTCCCTGTCTGCTCTCCCCTTCTCTTTCCCTGTCAGCTCTCCTCTCCTCCATCTCTTTCCATGTCAGCGCTCCTCTCCCCCCTCTCTCTCCCCCTCTCTTTCCATGTCATCTCTCCTCTCCTCCATCTCTCTTCCCCCCTCTCTTTCCATGTCAGCTCTCCTCAATCTCTCTTTCCCCCCTCTGTTTCCATGTCATCTCTCCTTTCCTCAATCTCTCTTCCCCCCCTCTCTTTCCATGTCATCTCTCCTTTCCTCAATCTCTCTTTCCCCCCTCTCTTTCCATGTCATCTCTCCTTTCCTCAATCTCTCTTTCCCCCCTCTGTTTCCATGTCAGCTCTCCTCTCCTCAGTCTCTCTTCCCCCCCTCTGTTTCCATGTCAGCTCTGCTCTCCTCCATCTCTCACCCCCTCTCCTCTTTCTCTGTCAGCTCTCCTCTCCTCCATCTCCCTCTTTCTCTCCCTGTCAGCTCTCCTCTTCTCCATCTCTCTTTTTCCCTCTCTCCCTGTCAGTTCTCACCCTCTCTTTCCCTGTCAGATCTCCTCTCCCCCCTCTCTCTCTCTGTCGGCTTTCCTTTCCCCCTCTCTCTTCCTGTCAGCCCCCCCCCCTTTCTCTGTCAGCTCTCCTCTCCCCTCTCTCTCCTTGTCAGCCCCCCCCTTCTCTGTCAGCTCTCCTCTCCCCTCTCTCTCCTTGTCAGCTCTCCCCCTCTCTGTCAGCTCTCCTCTTTCCCTTTTCTCTCCCTGTCAGCTCTCCCCCTCTCTCTGTCAGATCTCCTCTACCCCTCTCTCTCACTGTCAGCTCTCCCCTCTCTGTAAGCTCTCCTCTCTCTACATGTCAGCTCTCCTCTCCTCCTCTCTCTGTCAGCTCTCCTTTCCCCTTCTCTTTCCCTATCTGCTCTCCTCCATCTCTCTCTCCCCTCTCTCCCTGTCAGCTCTCCTCTCCCCCCTCTCTCGCCATGTCAGCTCTCCTCTCCCCCTCTCTCTCCCTGTCAGCTCTCCCCCTCTCTCTCCCTGACAGCTCTCCTCTCCCCCTTCTCTCTGTCAGCTCTCCGCTCCCCGTCTCTCTCTCTGTCAGCTCTCCTCTCCCGCCTCTTTCTGTCAGCTCTCTGCTCCCCCTCTCTCTCTGTTAGCTCTCCTTCCCCCTCTCTCTATCAGCTCTCCTCTATCTCTCTTCCCCCCTCTCTTTCCCTGTCAGCTCTCCTCTCCTCCATCTCTTTCCCTGTCAGCTCTCCTCTCCTCCATTATTATTATTATTATCTTTATTTATATCGGACCAACTTATTCCGTAGCGCTGTACAGGGCTTGAGTACATAGCAGAAAACAAATTAAACACCTTGTAAAGAATGGATGGCCCTGTTTTTGAGCATAAAATCAAATGTACATAGAGCTTGTTTCCAAGGCACTGACACAAGATTGAAAACTCCTCCATCTCTCATTACCCTTCTCTCTCCCAGTCTGTTCTCCCCCCTCTCTTTCCCTGTCGGCTCTTCTCTCCTCCATCTCTCTTCCCCCCTCTCTCTCCCTGCCTGCTCTCCCCCATCTGTTCCCCTGACAGCTCTCCCCCTCTCTAGCAGCTCTCCTCTCCTCCATCTCTCTTTCCACCCTCTCTCTCCCTGTCAGCTCTCCCCCTCTCTTTCCCTGCCTGCTCTCCCCCTCTCTTTGCCTATCAGCTCTCCTCTCCTCCATCTCTCATTCCCCCTCTCTCTCCCTGTCTGCTCCCCCCTCTCTTTCCCTGTCAGCTCTCCTCTCCTCCATCTCTCATTCCCCCTCTCTCTCCCTGTCTGCTCTCCCCCCTCTCTTTCCATGTCATCTCTCCTCTCCTCCATCTCTCTTTCCCCCCTCTCTTTCCCTGTCAGCTCTCCTCTCCTCCATATCTCATTCCCCCTCTCTCTCCCTCTCTGCTCTCCCCCTCTCTTTCCCTATCAGCTCTCCTCTCCTCAATCTCTCATTCCCCCTCTCTCTCCCTGTCAGCTCTCCTCTTCTCCATCTCTCTTTTTCCCTCTCTCCCTGTCAGTTCTCACCCTCTCTTTCCCTGTCAGCTCTCTTCTCCCCCCTCTCTCTCTGTCAGCTTTCCTTTCCCCCTCTCTCTTCCTGTTAACCCCCCCTTTCTCTGTCAGCTCTCCTCTTCCCTCTCTCTCCTTGTCAGCTCTCCCCCTCTCTGTCAGCTCTCCTCTTTCCCTTTTCTCTCCCTGTCAGCTCTCCCCCTCTCTCTGTCAGATCTCCTCTCCCCCTCTCTCTCACTGTCAGCTCTCCCCTCTCTGTAAGCTCTCCTCTCCCCCTCTCTCTACATGTCAGCTCTCCTCTCCTCCTCTCTCTGTCAGCTCTCCTTTCCCCTTCTCTTTCCCTATCTGCTCTCCTCCATCTCTCTCTCCCCTCTCTCACCCTGTCAGCTCTCCTCTTCCCCTCTCTCTCGCCATGTCAGCTCTCCTCTCCCCCTCTCTCTCCCTGTCAGCTCTCCCCCTCTCTCTCCCTGACAGCTCTCCTCTCCCCCTTCTCTCTGTCAGCTCACCGCTCCCTGTCTCTCTCTCTCTGTCAGCTCTCCTCTCCCGCCTCTCTCTGTCAGCTCTCTGCTCCCCTCCTCTCTCTGTTAGCTCTCCTTCCCCCTCTCTCTATCAGCTCTCCTCTATCTCTCTTCCCCCCTCTCTCTCCCTGTCTGCTCCCTACTCTCTTTCCCTGTCAGCTCTCCTCTCCTCCATCTCTTTCCCTGTCAGCTCTCCTCTCCTCCATCTCTCATTACGCTTCTCTCTTCCAGTCTGTTCTCCCCCCTCTCTTTCCCTGTCGGCTCTTCTCTCCTCCATCTCTCTTCCCCCCTCTCTCTCCCTGTCTGCTCCCCTTTCTCTTTCCCTGTCAGCTCTCCTCTCCTCCATCTCTCATTCCCCCTCTCTCTCCCTGTCTGCTATCCCCCCTCTCTTTCCGTGTCAGCTCTCCTCTCCTCCATCTCTTTCCATGTCAGCTCTCCTATCCCCCCTCTCTCTCCCTGTCTGCTCCCCCCTCTCTTTCCATGTCATCTCTCCTCTCCTCCATCTCTCTTTCACTGTCAGCTCTCCTCTCCTCCATCTCTCATTCCCCCTCTCTCTCCCTCTCTGCTCCCCCCCTCTCATTCCCTATCAGCTCTTCTCTCCTCCATCTCTCATTTCCCCTCTCTCTCCCTATCTGCTCCCCCTCTCTTTCCATGTCATCTCTCCTTTCCTCCATCTCTCTTTCCCCCTCTCTTTCCATGTCAGCTCTCCTCTCCTCAATCTCTCTTTCCCCCCTCTGTTTCCATGTCATCTCTCCTCTCCTCCGTCTCTCTTTCCCCCCCTCTTTCCCTGTCAGCTCTCCTCTCCTCAATCTCTCTTCCCCCCCTCTGTTTCCATGTCATCTCTCTTTTCCTCCATCTCTCTTTCCCCATCTCTTTCCATGTCAGCTCTCCTCTCCTCAATCTCTCTTTCCCCCCTCTGTTTCCATGTCATCTCTCCTTTCCTCCATCTCTTTTCCCCCCTCTCTTTCCATGTCAGCTCTCCTCTCCTCAATCTCTCTTCCCCCCTCTGTTTCCATGTCATCTCTCCTTTCCTCAATCTCTCTTTCCCCCCTCTCTTTCCATGTCATCTCTCCTTTCCTCCGTCTCTTTTCCCCCCTCTCTTTCCATGTCAGCTCTCCTCTCCTCAATCTCTCTTTCCCCCCTCTGTTTCCATGTCATCTCTCCTTTCCTCAATCTCTCTTTCCCCCCTCTCTTTCCATGTCATCTCTCCTTTCCTCAATCTCTCTTTCCCCCCTCTCTTTCCATGTCATCTCTCCTTTCCTCCATCTCTTTTCCCCTTTCTCTTTCCCTGTCAGCTCTCCTCTCCTCCATTTCTCATTCCCCCTCTCTCTCCCTGTCTGCTATCCACCCTCTCTTTCCGTGTCAGCTCTCCTCTCCTCCATCTCTTTCCATGTCAGCTCTCCTATCCCCCCTCTCTCTCCCTGTCTGCTCCCCCCTCTCTTTCCATGTCATCTCTCCTCTCCTCCATCTCTCTTTCACTGTCAGCTCTCCTCTCCTCCATCTCTCATTCCCCCTCTCTCTCCCTCTCTGCTCCCCCCTCTCATTCCCTATCAGCTCTTCTCTCCTCCATCTCTGATTTCCCCTCTCACTCCCTTTCTGCTCCCCCTCTCTTTCCATGTCATCTCTCCTTTCCTCAATCTCTCTTTCCCCCTCTCTTTCCATGTCAGCTCTCCTCTCCTCAATCTCTCTTTCCCCCCTCTGTTTCCATGTCATCTCTCCTCTCCTCCGTCTCTCTTCCCCCCCCTCTTTCCCTGTCAGCTCTCCTCTCCTCAATCTCTCTTTCCCCCCTCTGTTTCCATGTCATCTCTCCTTTCCTCCATCTCTCTTTCCCCATCTCTTTCCATGTCAGCTCTCCTCTCCTCAATCTCTCTTTCCCCCCTCTGTTTCCATGTCATCTCTCCTTTCCTCCATCTCTTTTCCCCCCTCTCTTTCCATGTCAGCTCTCCTCTCCTCAATCTCTCTTCCCCCCTCTGTTTCCATGTCATCTCTCCTTTCCTCAATCTCTCTTTCCCCCCTCTCTTTCCATGTCATCTCTCCTTTCCTCCATCTCTTTTCCCCCCTCTCTTTCCATGTCAGCTCTCCTCTCCTCAATCTCTCTTTCCCCCCTCTGTTTCCATGTCATCTCTCCTTTCCTCAATCTCTCTTTCCCCCCTCTCTTTCCATGTCATCTCTCCTTTCCTCAATCTCTCTTTCCCCCCTCTCTTTCCATGTCATCTCTCCTTTCCTCAATCTCTCTTTCCCCCCTCTGTTTCCATGTCAGCTCTCATCTCCTCAATCTCTCTTTCCCCCCTCTGTTTCCATGTCAGCTCTGCTCTCCTCCATCTCTCCCCATCTCCCTGTCAGCTCTGCTCTCCTCCATCTCTCTCCCCCTCTTTTTCTCACTGTCAGCTCTCCTCTCCTACATCTCCATCCCCCTCTTTCTCTCACTGTCAGCTCTCCTCTTCCCCCCTCTCTCTCCCTGCCTGCTCTCCCCCATCTGTTCCCCTGACAGCTCTCCCCCTCTCTAGCAGCTCTCCTCTCCTCCATCTCTCTTTCAACCCTCTCTCTCCCTGTCAGCTCTCCCCCTCTCTTTCCCTCCCTGCTCTCCCCCTCTATTTGCCTATCAGCTCTCCTCTCCTCCATCTCTCATTCCCCCTCTCTCTCCCTGTCTGCTCCCCCCTCTCTTTCCCTGTCAGCTCTCCTCTCCTCCATCTCTCATTCCCCCTCTCTCTCCCTGTCTGCTCTCCCCTTCTCTTTCCCTGTCAGCTCTCCTCTCCTCCATCTCTTTCCATGTCAGCTCTCCTCCCCCCCCTCTCTCTCCCTGTCTGCTCCCCCCCTCTCTTTCCATGTCATCTCTCCTCTCCTCCATCTCTCTTCCCCCCTCTCTTTCCATGTCAGCTCTCCTCTCCTCAATCTCTCTTTCCCCCCTCTGTTTCCATGTCATCTCTCCTTTCCTCAATCTCTCTTTCCCCCCTCTCTTTCCATGTCATCTCTCCTTTCCTCAATCTCTCTTTCCCCCCTCTCTTTCCATGTCATCTCTCCTTTCCTCAATCTCTCTTTCCCCCCTCTGTTTCCATGTCAGCTCTCCTCTCCTCAATCTCTCTTCCCCCCTCTGTTTCCATGTCAGCTCTGCTCTCCTCCATCTCTCTCCCCCTCTTTCTCTCACTGTCAGCTCTCCTCTCCTCCATCTCCCTCTTTCTCTCCCTGTCAGCTCTCCTCTTCTCCATCTCTCTTTTTCCCTCTCTCCCTGTCAGTTCTCACCCTCTCTTTCCCTGTCAGCTCTCTTGTCCCCCCTCTCTCTCTGTCAGCTTTCCTTTCCCCCTCTCTCTTCCTGTCAGCCCCCCCCCTTTCTCTGTCAGCTCTCCTCTTCCCTCTCTCTCCTTGTCAGCTCTCCCCCTCTCTGTCAGCTCTCCTCTTTCCCTTTTCTCTCCCTGTCAGCTCTCCCCCTCTCTCTGTCAGATCTCCTCTGCCCCTCTCTCTCACTGTCAGCTCTCCCCTCTCTGTAAGCTCTCCTCTCCGCCTCTCTCTACATGTCAGCCCCCCTCTCCTCCTCTCTCTGTCAGCTCTCCTTTCCCCTTCTCTTTCCCTATCTGCTCTCCTCCATCTCTCTCTCCCCTCTCTCTCCCTGTCAGCTCTCCTCTCCCCCCTCTCTCTCAAGTCAGCTCTCCTCTTCCCTCTCTCTCCCTATCAGCTCTCCTCTCCCCCCTCTCTCGCCATGTCAGCTCTCCTCTCCCCCTCTCTCTCCCTGTCAGCTCTCCCCCTCTCTCTCCCTGACAGCTCTCCTCTCCCCCTTCTCTCTGTCAGCTCACCGCTCCCTGTCTCTCTCTCTCTCTGTCAGCTCTCCTCTCCCGCCTCTCTCTGTCAGCTCTCTGCTCCCCCTCTCTCTCTGTTAGCTCACCTTCCCCCTCTCTCTATCAGCTCTCCTCTATCTCTCTTCCCCCCTCTCTCTCCCTGTCTGCTCCCCCCTCTCTTTCCCTGTCAGCGCTCCTCTCCTCCATCTCTTTCCCTGTCAGCTCTCCTCTCCTCCATCTCTCATTACCCTTCTCTCTCCCAGTCTGTTCTCCCCCCTCTCTTTCCCTGTCGGCTCTTCTCTCCTCCATCTCTCTTCCCCCCTCTCTCTCCCTGTCTGCTCCCCCCTCTCTTTACCTGTCAGCTCTCCTCTCCTCCATCTCTCATTCCCCCTCTCTCTCCCTGTCTGCTCTCCCCCCTCTCTTTCCCTGTCAGCTCTCCTCTCCTCCATCTCTTTCCATGTCAGCTCTCCTATCCCCCCTCTCTCTCCCTGTCTGCTCCCCCCTCTCTTTCCATGTCATCTCTCCTCTCCTCCATCTCTTTCACTGTCAGCTCTCCTCTCCTCCATCTCTCATTCCCCCTCTCTCTCCCTCTCTGCTCCCCCCTCTCTTTCCCTATCAGCTCTTCTCTCCTCCATCTCTCATTCCCCCTCTCTCTCCCTGTCTGCTCCCCCCTCTCTTTCCATGTCATCTCTCCTCTCCTCCGTCTCTCTTTCCCCCCTCTCTTTCCCTGTCAGCTCTCCTCTCCTCAATCTCTCTTTCCCCCCTCTGTTTCCATGTCATCTCTCCTTTCCTCCATCTCTCTTTCCCCCTCTCTTTCCATGTCAGCTCTCCTCTCCTCCATCTCTCTTTCCCCCCTCTGTTTCCATGTCATCTCTCCTCTCCTCCGTCTCTCTTTCCCCCCTCTTTCCCTGTCAGCTCTCCTCTCCTCAATCTCTCTTTCCCCCCTCTGTTTCCATGTCATCTATCCTTTCCTCCATCTCTCTTTCCCCCTCTCTTTCCCTGTCAGCTCTCCTCTCCTCCATCTCTCTTCCCCCCTCTCTTTCCATGTCAACTCTCCTCTCCTCAATCTCTCTTCCCCCCCTCTGTTTCCATGTCATCTCTCCTTTCCTCAATCTCTCTTTCCCCCCTCTCTTTCCATGTCATCTCTCCTTTCCTCAATCTCTCTTTCCCCCCTCTCTTTCCATGTCATCTCTCCTTTCCTCAATCTCTCTTTCCCCCCTCTGTTTCCATGTCAGCTCTCCTCTCCTCAATCTCTCTTTCCCCCCTCTGTTTCTATGTCTCCTCTGCTCTCCTCCATCTCTCCCCATCTCCCTGTCAGCTCTGCTCTCCTCCATCTCTCTCCCCCTCTTTCTCTCACTGTCAGCTCTCCTCTCCTACATCTCCATCCCCCTCTTTCTCTCCCTGTCAGCTCTCCTCTTCTCCATCTCTCTTCCCCCCTCTCTCTCCCTGCCTGCTCTCCCCCATCTGTTCCCCTGACAGCTCTCCCCCTCTCTAGCAGCTCTCCTCCATCTCTCTTTCAACCCTCTCTCTCCCTGTCAGCTCTCCCCCTCTCTTTCCCTCCCTGCTCTCTCCCTCTATTTGCCTATCAGCTCTCCTCTCCTCCATCTCTCATTCCCCCTCTCTCCCTATCTGCTCCCCCCTCTCTTTCCCTGTCAGCTCTCCTCTCCTCCATCTCTCATTCCCCCTCTCTCTCCCTGTCTGCTCTCCCCTTCTCTTTCCCTGTCAGCTCTCCTCTCCTCCATCTCTTTCCATGTCAGCTCTCCTCTCCCCCCTCTCTCTCCCTGTCTGCTCCCCCCTCTCTTTCCATGTCAGCTCTCCTCTCCTCAATCTCTCTTTCCCCCCTCTGTTTCCATGTCATCTCTCCTTTCCTCCATCTCTCTTTCCCCCTCTCTTTCCATGTCATCTCTCCTTTCCTCCATCTCTTTCCCCCCTCTCTTTCCATGTCAGCTCTCCTCTCCTCCATCTCTCTTCCCCCACTCTCTTTCCATGTCAGCTCTCCTCTCCTCCGTCTCTCTTTCCCTGTCAGCTCTCCTCTCCTCCATCTCTCTTTCCCCCTTCTATTTCCCTGTCAGCTCTCCTCTCATCCATCTCTCTTTCACCCCTCTTTTTCCATGTCAGCTCTCCTCTCCTCCATCTATCTCCCCCCTCTCTTTCCATGTCAGCTCTCCTCCATCTCTCTTCCCCCACTCTCTTTCCATGTCAGCTCTCCTCTCCTCCATCTCTCTTTCCCCCCCTCTCTTTCCCTGTCAGCTCTCCTCTCCTCCCTCTCTTTCCATGTCAGCTCTTTTCTCCTCCATCTCTCTTTCCCCCTCTCTTTCGCTGTCAGCTCTTCTCTCCTCCATCTCTCTTTCCCCCCTCTCTTTCCATGTCAGCTCTCCTCTCCTCCATCTTTCCCGCTGTCTTTCCCTGTCAGCTCTCCTCTCCTCCCTCTTTCCTCCCTCTCTTTCCCTGTCAGCTCTCCTCTCCTCCCTCTCTCTTTCCCCCTCTCTTTCCCTGTCAGCTCTCCTCTCCTCCCTCTCTCTTTCCCCCTCTCTTTCCCTGTCAGCTCTCCTCTCCTCCATCTCTCTTTCCCTGTCAGCTCTCCTCTCCTCCCTTTCTCTTTCCCCCTCTCTTTCCCTGTCAGCTCTCCTCTCCTCCATCTCTCTTTCCCTGTCAGCTCTCCTCTCCTCCCTCTCTTTCCATGTCAGCTCTTCTCTCCTCCATCCCTCTTTCCCCCTCTCTTTCCCTGTCAGCTCTTCTCTCCTCCATCTCTCTTTCCCCCCTCTCTTTCCATGTCAGCTCTCCTCTCCTCCATCTCTTTCCCTGTCAGCTCTCCTCTCCTCCTTCTTTCCTCCTCTCTTTCCCTGTCAGCTCTCCTCTCCACCCTCTCTTTCCCTGTCAGCTCTCCTCTCCTCCCTCTCTCTTTCCTCCCTCTCTTTCCCTGTCAGCTCTCCTCTCCTCCCTTTCCATGTCAGCTCCCCTCTCCTCCCTCTCTCTTTCCCCCCTCTCTTTCCCTGTCAGCTCTCCTCTCCTCCATCTCTCTTTCCCTGTCAGCTCTCCTCTCCTCCATCTCTCTTTCCCCCCCTCTCTTTCCCTGTCAGCTCTCCTCTCCTCCCTATCTTTCCATGTCAGCTCTTCTCTCCTCCATCTCTCTCACCCTTTCCTCCCTCATTTCTCTGTCACCTCATCCCTCTTTTCTCACAACTTCCATGCTCCTTCCTCGGTTCACTGCAGCTGGGCCTCTATCCGGTGCCTGGCTCCTCCCACACGGGGCTCCTTTTGCCTCTGAAGCAACAGGCAGGAAGCCAGGAGGAAGGAAGGAGGCGAGGTGCCAGGGTATGGGCAGGGGTTGTGTTGGGGGGCACTAAACTGAAATTTTTTATATACATTGAATGTCTAAAATAAAATAGACTGGCCCAACTCTGCTATGCTTCATAATGGTGTGACCCCTTGGTTGCCAGCAGTGAATCGTAAACCACTGGACCACCAGGGAAACCATTTATATATATATATATATACACACACCTATATAAATATTTCCTTACCTGCCCGATGCTGCTCTCCACTTCCTAGGGTGAGAAGGGGCCACGGCGGGGGCGGGGGCACAGAGGTCTGAGGGCTCTGCAGACGTCCCCGGGTGACACAGGGGCCTGCAAGATCTGAGGGGGCCAGAAAAGGCAGATTGAGGCTGAAGAGTTCCACAGGGGCTACGAACGACCAAAGGGGCCACAAGAGGCTGAGGAGGCCGCAGAGATCTGCGGGGGTACAAAGGAGCCCACAGGGGCTGAGGGAGGCCACAGAGGTTAATGAGGGGCCACAGGAGGATGAGGGGGAACACAGGGTGCTGAGGAAGGCCAGAGATGTCCGCAAGGGGCCACAGGCCTGTAGGGGGGCCACATTGCACAGCGGGGCCCTGGAGCCTACGGAGGGCCACAGTGGACAATAAGGGGCTGCAGGGGATCCACGGGAGGTCCGCACAGAATATGTTGGCGCGATATAAATAAAGATAATAATTTGGGCCACAGGGACCTCAGAGGACCCACAGAGGCCACCGGGGACCCAGCAGGGTCACAAAGAACCCACGGGGCCACAGAGATCTGTGTGGGCCATAGAAATCCATGGGGCCAAAGGGGCCCCACAGGGGCTACAGAGGAACCGCAGGGGCCACATGGCCTGCAAGGGGACACAGGGACCTCAGAGTACCCACAGAGGCCACAGGCGACCTGCCGGGCCTTAGAAGACCCACGGGGCCCAAAGGGGCCCATAAGGAGCCACAGGGGAACCATGGGGGCCACATGGCCTATATGGGGGCCATAAGAGGCAACGGGGGCCACATGGGAATCTGGGGGGCCAAAGGGACCTGCGGAGGCCACAGGGAACCTGCAGGTTCCACAGAGTTTCTTCAGGGGCCACTGGGGGCATGAGGGGAGCCATGGGAGCCACAGGGGAGTGACAGTTGGGCCAGGGGTCCACTAAAGGGCCACGGGGGTCACAGAGTACCCACGGGGGACACAGAGTGCCCACGGGAGTCACAGAGTACACACGGGGGCTTCAGGATATCCGCAGGAGGTCCACAAGGGCCCTGGTGCCTTGCATCTTTTGCACCGGAGGTAGCTCTGCCTCTGGTAACAGTTGTAGGGGATATGATATTCTCAGAAAAAAATATCATTTTAATGAGATAACATCCACCTAAAAAGGAATCTGAAAAATTTTACCAATATTGAAATTCCTGAAAAATGCTGTATATGTAATTGATCCAAGTCTTTAGATATTGTTAAGGGCACATATTTTTTATAAGTTTTGTAAGTAACTCAGTTTTAGAATAATTGACTTTAAAGGCTGATATTCTGTTGGATAGTTCCAATAATGTTGTTAAGGCTGCAACTTCTTCTTCGGGTTGGAGATAAATAGTAATAAATTATGTGCAAATGCTGCGGTGGTCACTGTTTTGTTTCCTGTCTTCACTCCTTTAATAATCTGGTGAAGTCCCAGATGATTTATTAATGGGAACATATTAGTAAATTTTGGTCCAAAAGGTTGAAATTTGAAAAGTCTAATTAAATACTGGCAACCCATGTTGTCAAAGACTTTGAGCCAGATTCAATTGAGCTCTCACTCGATCCGGGAGCCCGTAAGTGAGGTCGCAAGTTAATTTGCTATCCAATTGGCGTCTTTTTGCGGGCTCCAAACAGGTTCCGAGTTATGTCCTTGAAATAATGATGATGGTTAAACCCGTAACTTACAACCTCCTGAAGCCTTTGATCTTTCACTTTCCCAAGAGTTACGATCGCTAAAATCGTTTCGATTCAATTGATCAATTTCCCCAAATGTTTTCACAGCCGTAAGTGGCAAAAGAAGGAGAAAATCCTACCAGTGCTAGAGAGGACCCCAAGGGGGTTAAACACCTATTAATAGCACTGTAAATACAAATATGAAATCAATAATTTATTGCACAACAGTCTCAAGCTCGCAAATCAGCAGGAAATTAAATTTATTTTTAGGTTTCATTTCGTGGATAAATCGATCTCGAGTATCAATGAGTTAATACATATCAGGCCACCCATATGGACTAGAACAGTATTGGCATTCATTTTCATAATTCTGTATTTTGCAGGGTTGTGAGTCTGATCGCATACTGGACCCCAGAAACTAATTGACATGTAACCTCCATGTTTTACTGCCGTAATAATGACAGTCTCATTTTCTATTGGCTTCGAAATGGGCGGTTACTGGCTTGACTGAGTTGATCATGTTCCCGCCATGAACTGCTACGAACCAGTGCATGGTTTACGGTTTCAGTTTTGGGACAGTAACTTACAGGCTTGAGCAATTGAATAGCATCGTAATCGGAGACGATCGGGAGCCCGCAACACACTCGCAGACATACGGGCTTGCAATTGAATTTCAGTTTTGTATACAGCCTGTCTGAGTTGATGTGATTATTATTTGCAGGGTCGGTTGCAACAGATAAAAATCAGTTAAAAAGGTAAAGAATCACTGCAGTTCAAGTGTGAACTAAAAACTAACAAAATTAGATTTTAGATTTTCCCAAAAATGTTTTAAATACTTTGTGCTTCGTTCCATTCTAGCACATAGCAACGAGAAAAGGCTCCCCTGTAACTGTGGGAGTTTTTTGAAAAAAGGAGGATTTTTCATTGTTTTCTAGCCCTAACATGTGCTTGCTGCATGTTCGAAGGGAAGAGTTTATATACTAATAAAAACTAATGCAGGGGATATATAACCAATCTGCCCATGATCGGCTACCCCTATGAGCCCAGGGATCTCCCGGATTCAGCCACATTCCTACTATGAAATAAGGATTCCCTGGAGATATGATCCTGGAGAATCACCAGGTAATCCCCCTTCCCAAATGCGGAGTCAGGGAATCCATGGGGTTCCATCTTCCTACTTGCTATCCAGCACAATTTGGAGAACACCACTGTAAAGATCTCCTAATAGCATGTTTATATACTTTTTGAATTTTTTAAATATGTGCTCTTTTCAACTTAGAAATTCATAAATTAAATTGGTGTTTACAAGAGTCACTGACAAGCCCCCATACAGACCCACAGCAACAGCTCTGTGCAGTGAGCAAAACAAAAAAGAAAGTGTTAATCCATCACAAATTCATCTGTACAGAGAATGGATTGCTGGATTCCATCTTCCCTTTTGCTATCCCCTATGATCCAATCTAAGGAATAATCATGGCCATCCCTATAGACCCCCATGGCACCTAAAGTTAACCCCTTACCACATGAGTCTGATGCAGACCCTTGTGGCATCTCTAACCACCCACCACTGAGGTCCTTAACATACCCTGCAGTATTTCAAATTATCACCCTCAAACTTTAACTTCTCTGTCAAAGAGGTTCTTAAAAGACCCCAGTGGCACCTATCCTTAACCCCATACCATGAAGCTCCTCAATGGTCCCTCATGGCACCTAACATTAACCCTGATGCTGTGAGGGTCCATATGGCCTCCCATGGCACCTAAATGTAACCCCTAAGTCACCCTACCTACCACAGGGGTCAGTATTAGACCACCATGTAAGCTAACCCTGCAGGGGTATCCATAAGGAACTCCATAATTAGAATTAAGAATTACTAAAAAGTAACAGTACATAAAAAAAATAAATTACTAAACCTGTAAAAGGAAAGGCATACTTACCTATCTTGTGACACCCTCCAGTGAAGATCAACGATGCTCTGGTCCTCATTCTTCTGCCCTGGATAAGTGGCTTATCTATGTTTATTGAAGAATTATGTTCACTTCAGTCTGGATTGAAGCCCACTATCCTCATCTTCCGGCCTCTTTGTAGACCCACATGTTTTAGGGGTTAACTTTAGGTGTCATGGTGTCCATAAGGACCCCCATTATCATACATTAGATTGAGTCACATGGGATAGCGTTTGGGAAGGGGGAATCCATGGGAATTCCCTGGTTTATAGCAAGTGGGAAGGGGAAATTGGTTCATAGTTGGTATTAGGGAGAATCTCAGGGATCCCTGGGCTCATAGGGGGCAGTGGGTCAAGGGCCAGAGGCGTCATACACCCCCAGCATTAGTTTTTATTATTTAACTAGTTATTTGCCTGTCAAAAATTATGATGTCATATGTTATATTAAATTATCAGTGCTGTCTCTCTCTGTGCTGTCTCTGTGTGCCTTCTTTCTTTCTCTGTGCGCCTTCTCCCTCACTCTGTGCACCCTCTCTCTCTCTCTCTCTGCCCTCTGTGTGCCCTCTGTGTGTGTGCACTCTCTTTTTCTCTCTGTGTCCTCTCACTAACAGTGAGATAAATTACCTTTTAAGACCCTCAGAGTGCCGAAATTTCACTACTGGTAAGAAAATCTCAG